>JAYRBT010000082.1:65910713-65967049 GCA_036023395.1 Myiotriccus ornatus
TAATTGGAGTTGGATCAGGGGTTGGACTCGATGATCTTGGAGGTCTTTTCCAACCCAATCTATTCTATGATTCTATATGGACCTACTGGAGAGAGCCCAGTGAAGGGCTGCTGATATGATTAAGGGACTGGAACATCTCTCCAATGAGGAGATTCTGAGGGAGCTGGGACTGTTCAGCCTAGAGAACAGAAAGATTAGGGGAGAGCACATCAAGATGTACAAATACCTGAAGTGGGGTTGTAGAGAGGATGGAGCCAGGCTCTTTTCCGTAGTGCCTAATGGCAGGGCAAGAGGCAGTGGGCACAAACTGAAACACAGGAGGTTTCTCCTGAACATCAGGAAAGACTTTTTTTACTGTGAGGGTGACTGAGAACTGGCAGAAATTGCCCGAAGTGCATGTGGACCTTCCATTCTTGTATATATTTAAAAACCCTGCCTGGACATGGTCCTGGGCAACTGGCTGTAGATGGCCTTGCTTGAAGTAGGTGGGAACTGGACTAAATTACCTTCAAATGTCCTTTCCAACCTCAGCGACTCTGTGTTTCTGTAACCAGTCCTCTAGGAAACTCCTGTGACCTTCCTTGCTTCAATGGGGAGGGGTAAACTATGCTGCTTTGAAAGTATGTCCTTAGAGGAAAGCAAGGGCAGCTTTCATTTTCAGCTAGTTGATACCCTCCAGAAAATACTATGGATTCATAGATCTGCTGAATTTTATCATTCATATTCACTTTGGACCATGGCAACCTCCTCAGAGCCTCTACTGGCTAAATAAGGCTTGTTTGCAAATTTTGAAAAGCCCGTTCTATGTTCCAGTTGCATGAGAATTTCTACTATAATTCCAGAAGTATAAACATCCTCCAAGGCCTTAAGGAATGTAGTTATCACAGCATCCTTTATACGCATTTTCTCCATATATTCATACATTTTTATATCCCTTCATTGAAAGAGGATGAACACATCTGCTGCAGTAACTGACACAAACACTGAGCAGCTCATTGAAAGAATTCTGTGGTCTTTTTAGAGAAAGCCCAAATGTAGTTGCAAAAAATGTACAAACATTGGGAAGAGCATAAATCATGAGTGCATTTTTTCCCTTAAAAAATCCCCTGTTTCTGTATCATTCTGCTAGTAAGTTAATGTTAGATATCAAGCATGCTGCCAACAGTGATGTCTTTTCAGCCCTTTTTCTTAAAGACTTTTCTGAAGGTGATTTCTGTAGAGCACCCTAGAAAATATTTATAATTTACCTCTGATTCAAGGTGATGCTATTGTATTTTTTGTAGCAGCTTTTCACTGTTGTTTCTACCAAAAGTAACTTAGTCCTTTTCTTTGCCGGTAGACAGGCCTTTAGCAGCTTCCAATCTGAAGCAGAACTTTGAAATGTGTAAGAGCTTCCTGAGGATTGCTTCAAGTTACTAGTTATCATTTATCATGAAGATGCCTCTCCTTCCTGAAAAAAGCCCTATAATGAAATTCTCCCTCCTCTTTCTCAAATCTTCCTTACACTGAAAATCTGTATACGTTCTCACACTCTTGTACTATATAAAGACCCTGTACATCTGCACCCACCTCTTCCTTTTTCTATGTTCTAAATATTTTTAGAACTTCAGTGCTCCATGTTTGAGTTCTTCTAGGACACAATCTTGCACCCATGCAACTGACACACAGCTTCTGCAGGTTTTATGGATGTAGGAATGATCTGAATAACTGCCAGTTATAGATGTATAGTTGAGTGAGAAAAACATATTTAAATATATAGCCAGCTGAGAAGCATTCACTTTCTTTACTGGGGAGGAAAAAGTGAGATGAAGGGGCTAAGCAAGATGCCACTGTGCATCAGCAAAAAGACCTAGCTTTGTGGTGTAGCTGCTTTCTCAGAAACAGGTACCCAAACTCTCAATGTGATAGCCAGTTTTGTAATTCATGATGTGTTTGCTGCTTTTATTCACAAATACTATTTTAGAAACTCGCCCACTGTAACACCTACAGTAATCTAAAGAATGGAGATCTGAAGCAAGGTGGGGGTTTCTCTGTGGTTTGGGAAGGTGCACAAGGAATTGTACAAGTGCTCTGATGGTGCCTTTGTCAATTGGGCCTGAAAGAAAACTTGCAGAGGATGCAGCTATCTTTATGTCAGGAAACTTAAAGCATGCAAGTTGTGGTTGGCACATTGCTAAATATTACCCTGGTAGGTCTTTTACTCTGATTTTAGTGATTTCACTGGGAAATATGTTGAATTTTATGTAACTGTTTTCTTTGAAGGAAATGTGGAATAACCATCACTTTCCACTAAAAAAAAGGAAGACCTGAGTTCATGCTATGCCGCAAAGAATTTAGCAGTCTTGCTGCTATTGTTCTTAAGTGGACAATGGCCAGCTTCCTTGCAACCTTTGAGTTAACAACTTCACAACAGTCATTTAGCTAAAAGAAAAGGATCTTGGAATCCTATTTAGAAGTCCTAATGAGCAGTGCCAGACATGACCCTTGCTTAACAAAAATAGTAAATACTGTATGATTATGATGAACATGAAACCTCCAGCTATATTTAGTCTTTCCAGCACAGAGAGTATTTCCAGTCATGGCAAAACTGTAGGAGAGCAAATAACAATAAAAACAAACAAAAAGAAAACAACCTCAAACACCTAAGACTTTGCCACATCCGGCTCTTATAAGTCTCTTTTTTTGTAACTTCTGCTCTGCTCTTTCACACTAGTGAGTGGATCAGCGAAGCCCATAGCAGGACAATGTTCTGTATAATTTTGGGAGAGGGAGGAACAGGCAATTTTTGGCCTCATTGTGAAAGGCAAGCAAATTTTGTGTGAAACTATATTTAAACTCAGGTCAGGTCTGGCCAGATGTTGGAAATGTTGCCTGTACAACAGGGAAAAAGGGGGTCTCCATGAAAAGCTTCAGCTGAAAGGGCTGTATGCTCCCCTGTACCTTTGGCTGCACACATGGCCATTCACATGTTGTCCTTTCTGCATAGGTATTAGGTCAGATTTACAGCTGTGCTAATACGGTAAATTATGCCTGAATTGTCCTAAATTGGTCTTCTTCTCAATTCTGTGTCCTAAAACATGGTTTGGAATCAACTGTCAATTAATTAGGAAATACCACATTTTCAGTTTGAACCTCAAAAAAACCTCTGAGAAAGTTCACTTCTTTCCCACTGTGACTTAATTACTAAATAATAATAGCTACTGAAAGAGAGGGTGTGTATTAAAAAGTTTGTGGCAGAGGTTCTTGCATGAAAGCAGGAATGCTTCTAAATGAAGATATATAGTATTATTTAAGCAACCAATTATGGGTTTATATCATAATGTACTTCAATTAGTAGAAACAATCGCCTGTCAGTTTAAGATTAAGGTACTTGGAAACCCCAGGAGGTTTTTGCTTTGTGGCTTAATGTGTGAATAGCAGTTTGTGTTCAGCTCAGGGCTGACTCTACTTCTCCTTAATGTATTCTTGAAAGGATGTTTAGTACTTCATCAGAATAAGATAGTTTTTCAGTTGGTCTGTGGGTGTTTTTTTTCCACTTGTAATTCAATACAAAATTGAAGAAACGTCTGAATTTAATTTTTTTGTCCATCTGGCTTACAGGATTTACATAATTGGTTGCTAATGCAGCATTTCTCTATTATTCTTGATGATAGTTCTGTGCTGTGTGAAATGTCTTAGTCATTTTCCAGGGGCTGTCTTAGCAGTAGTGCTGTGCATGGTCTTTAAACTCACAGCCCTTGCACATGAGTTATTGTAGTCTTATCAGGATGAAGATGCAAGTGGATGGAAGGAAGGCAGAGCTTCTGTAACTAACTGGTGCTCTAACAACTCAAACTTCTCTGTGGCTCTACCTGTTTATTTTAGAATCAGCTTAAAGAGATGATCATGATGTAAGAGGGATTTAAAAATAACTGTTCAAGATATGTGGATATTAAAGTCCAGAAGCATGACCATAGCTCTTCCAGACATAGCAGGGCTAACTTGGCACTACCTACTCCGTGTTGTGGCAGAAGGGACCTTGAGGTGTCTAGGCTCACCTGGGACCAAAGATGCCTGCTTTCTTATGGCAGCTAATACCGCTGTAAACCAACCAGTGCAAGGGTTCACCAGTTGGCAGTTCAACTGGCAGGAACTGAATTCATGTGACTGCTACATAGGCACATGCTGAGCAGAAAAAAGTTGCAAACCATAGATGGTATCAAATAGTATCTTGGTCCAAATATCCTTATTCAAGCATAATTCCTCTTAAAGTGAGCTGAAAATAGCCTTTGAGGACAGGAAGTGTTACTTGCTTAATAGTGAGGAACATGTTCAGAACGGTTGTTTGTTTGCTCGGCCTTTTCTTTTACAGAACTAGCCTTTATTTTTGTCATACTTCTTGCTCACATGACAATCACATGCCCATAAATAGAGACTATGAACCTCTCTGCTGTTGGATACGGTCACACAACCACAGTTATTTTTTATGGATTTGAAATCCCATGTGTGTGCAATTTTCTGTGATTAAAAGAAAAGTGAAAAAACAGGTTAGGGGGAAAAGCAGGCTCTTAAATTAAAACATCTTTGTCCTACTGTGTTTCTGTCATCCATTAACATGCTGTTGAAGTAAAGAGAACATTACGATGTATTGGTGTGTTCAACAGCACAGCGGGTGCATCCTGCTTGGAGTATTCAGCAGCCATCAAACACTTAGAGTGCTACCTAAATTACCTCCTTTCTTCATTCCACAGAAGATAAGCTTAGAATGACCCGGTGCACAAAGCGTCTCTGAGTAGGTTAAGACCGTCTTCCCATTTATGATCAGGTTAAGCTTGGCATACAGTTCCTTGATGTCGTGTCCTACACACAAAACAGAAAGAGAGACCAGAGAAAGTGCAAGGGTAAACAGGTGTATTACTTTATTTTAAAAAAAAGATTACGTTTTTTCCTACTGCTGTTTGAGCTATTAAGTATTTCCTCCTCACTGAGAACTCCTGATACATAGAAATCCATGCTTAAGCAACAGGTCTCTAAGCCAGCCCTTCAAGATATATGACAAAGGACATAATAGCATATCTTTATTGTGTCGGACTTGTGTGAAAAATATTTACAAATGCCTGTAATGTGATTTTTGCAGGCTCATTTAACTTTGCAGCCACATAAAAACTCATGCTTCCTTGGCAAGTGGGTAACATTCTCACAGAAGGGAGACCTTTTGCATACAAAGAAGCGTTCCTGAGTGTTAAAAGACACTTGGCACACAAATTTATTTTCAGCATCAGGAATGTGCAGAGGCACTTTCTTATTTATGCTCTTGCAGTAGACGTTCTAGGTGAGCTTGGGGCCAACAGTTTTGCAAGAAGGTGGCTTTTCTGTGCAAGGATCACAAAGCAAGCTATGACTAATGTTAACTTGCGCACCCAGTTTTGACCTTTTACTGCTGATCAGTCAGGTGTTGAAGGGTATAATTTCAGCTACTGCAGGTGGTAAACTGATGGCATGACTGTTGCCTCAGGCTAGTACTTCCCCAGCATGTTTCTCTATATGCTCAGGAGGGGCAGAGGGCTGTCCAGACCTTGCTCTGTGGGAGTCCATTCAGTCTCCTACCTGCAAGGGTCACAGCCTTGGCAATCTGGTGAACACTGCTGGTGCTGACAGAAGAGTGTGGGTGCTGTAGCTCTCTCATTCAACAAGACTTTCCCTAGAAGTCTTAGCTATGAAGATAAGCTTTAGAGCAGCACCCCCCCATTTTAGCTATCCATGGGTATAAATGAAGGGTAGGAGAGGAATAGGAGTTGGGGGCTGATAAGACCCGCTTAGAGTGACATGCATAGTCTGAGGCCGAGCTGATAACAGAACTGATATTTCTGTAGCCCTGCATAGGTTTTGAAATTTCCAAGAAATTAAGCTCATTCATATTTTGTGGGAGGTTTTCACTCTGGCTTACTTCTCAATACCAGCACTCACACATGAATTACCTATTAATGGTGTGAGAAGATAGCAATTCACTTACCTAGGACCATTGAAGCTTTGATGTTAAAGGTGTGGGTTGCCACATCGGAACACTTGTCAATGCTGAAAACAAAATCTTGCTGGGGATCTGTTTGAAGACACAAAGCAGTGGGTAACAAGTTCTGTCTTTAAAGAAATGTAATGACTGTATAGGATAAAGCAATAGAAATGTTAAAAAACCAAATTACACATTCCTTGAAAATTCTCCAAGAAGTGCTCAAAGCTCCCATAACCTGTGCTCAATAACTGCTTAGCTACTTCTGTGCTTCCTGCCACTTCAGTCTGAAGCACACTCAGGTGAGACTGAAACCTACTGTGTAGGAAAATGAACCAAATTCAAAGAAAGCAAGTTCCCCTCAGTAGTGGGTAGTGAATACTTATTCAACAATGAATTCTCAGTACAGCTGCTCTTCTCAGACACTGTACACTATCAGTCTTTCCCCAGTACTGATGGGCAATTGTTTATGAAGATGTTTTTTAATTAATTTGTATCACAAGACGGCTTGGTGATGCTAATTAGGAAACTGAATCCTGAAGTGAAATGGAAGGTCCAAAATTGAAAATAAAATTGTGTAACTGATATACTGCAGTACTTTATGCTGGGTCCACCATCCCATGATATTTCTAACACAGGAAATATTCTACATTTCTCCTTTCACGGGAGACTTTAGCAGACCTGGGGTTAAAGGGAGCCCTTTGACTGATGATTGTCATGAACGTGGTTCTTTCCAGTTCCTACAGTGTTTCTTCTTCTCCATCAAGCTCTAAAACTCTTGTATAAACATAATTGTTTTCCCACCTCTTCCACCTTCTTCCTTGCTGGCCTCCAAGAGACTTTGTGCTTTGCCTGAAGGCTTGTCGTCATGTCACTCTCTGGTGACAGGCAGCAGCAACAACTGAGAGCTCAGATGCCACAACCAACAGAATGTGGAAGTGTTTTCCAAAACTGTGGCTGGAGGTGAAAAATTTGGCCAGTTTGGAAACATATCTTGAGCCTCAAGGCTTGCTTTAGGCATAGTTTTGTCCCTCAGCATGGCTTTCCAGCCAGCCTGTGCATCCAGCTTCCTTCTCAGTGGAAAAAAGAGAAGCAACTGTGACATGTGCAGAAGCAGCCACAGGCTTCTTGGTTTACACAGAGCTGGTAGTGACAAATGTAGACTTGGGAACTGAATTCTGTTTTATAAGTTATTGTTGCTTGAGCCAGTCTTCTTGCTGAATTGAAAATAACATGTTGGGAGAATTCCTTTGATGCTGTGGTGAAACTTGTGTCACGAGTGTCCTCTGTGAGGCTGAGCTAGCACCCCCATAGCTTAGCTCTGTTTTTGCAGCAATGCCCCACAGCTGTAGCAGCTGGCAGCAAGCAAGTCTGTGTGACCGAAACCTGATTGCTTAGGGGGGATCATGAAATGAATGACAGTGTTGGGAGGACCTGGGGGTCTCTGACTAAGCCAGGTTCTGTGAGCCCTCAGATCATCAGTATGGTCTAAAAGAAGTACCCTTAAATTAACATAACAGTTTAAAAGAGAGACATAAAAGGTACTTGTATTTCAAACAGTTTTTTGTGTCTCTGTGCTGGATTTTGTCCTCCACACCACTAAAGCAGTCTCTGCAGTTGCATAATCTGCTTGGGACAAATAGTTAGTGCCTGGAGTTGTTTATCAAGTGAGACACGGGCCAGAGGATTGTCTTTCCTCCCTTTCCATAGTCCTGTTAATTCTCACTTTGTTTTTTTTTCAGCTTCAGAGGCTGTTGGAATCGGTTAGAACAGTTTCCTGCTCCAGCCAGAAAACATGTCAAACTTCTCTTTTCTCCAGGACCGTTACTCCTGTTTCCCCTCTGGTTTTTACCATCCCTCAGGGCTTGGTTTCCGTTTTCCTCTGGAGTTCTGGAAGAGCCCCTCTCGTTTATGTTTTGTGTATGTAGTGTGATGATAAGGTTCAGGAAGCAGCTGCTCAGATTCAGAGCAACTTGAACACTGAGGCTTAAAAATAGTGCTGGTAATCAAATTACTAAAATTGTTAGTTCCATAATTTCCATAACGAGTTATAGTCAAACATTCCACTGCAACACAAATAATGCTCTTCTCTTTTCAAAGTGAATAGGCTGTGTTTCAATTAACAAATTACATCATGGTGTTAGGGCTAGAAATTGAATTTTTACTTCAAAGTTTCTCATCAGTAACTGGGTAGAAAGGGGATGTTCATGAAACCAAGCTTCTCTGGAAAGCATGGACTTCCTACAGTGACCCTGACCTCAAGGTTATTTTAATTTGGGTGTCTTGTGTCTGTTTTATTTCTATAGGTTTAGCTCCTTTAACAGGTGATATATTTTGTGGTGCATTGTAGCCATGGATGTTTTTTACTGCACTACTAGCGTTGCAGCATAGAGCCCTGATATCAGAGAAGTGCTGCCTCGTACCCAGAGAGGAAGAGAATGTGGAAGCTCTCACATGAGAAATTCCATAAAAATTTGTGAATTAGAGTACTTGGACTTTGTGTTGTTACTCTGTTGCTGAGAAATGTCAAATTTTCCACTGTCAAAAGAAACCCAATTAATTTTCTGACCATCTCACTGTGGAAATTCATGCTAAGACTTTGCAATCTAACATCTTAGATGCTGTGGTGTACTGAGGTGGGGGCCTCCCGCTGAAATCAATTGAAAGAATGGCTGTGTTGCTAAAGCTATGGTGCCAGGGAGTCTGTATTCCAAAACACGTAGGCAGAAAGGTTGCTGCTAAAAAGCAAATTAATGAAAATGGTGTTTTTCAGCCATTTGATCAGTGAAGATGTCTGTAAATTCAGCTGTGCATTATGCACTAAGGGAGTGTGCCATACCCCTCTTTGTTTCAGTGGTGAGGAGTCCCTCCTGTGGCAAAGGCAACTCGAGGTAATTGCCATTTTTTGTGTTTCATCTCAGATGCACAACTGTGAGTCACTGTGAGTCTCTTATGGAGGTTTAATACTTATTCTTCTGTGTTCCTCAATCTGAAGTGAGCTGGTTAGACCGAAAAAAATACATGTTATGTCTTTCACATGTGCAGAGCAATAACATTTACTGTTAAATCTCTAAAATATGTGGGGCTGCCCTTCAGCCTTCCCCTTCCCTGCAACATTTCATGGTGCACAGTACTGTATGTTCCCAGACTTCCCTCCACCCACTCCCTTCAATCTGCTCCCTCTTCCATAATTAAAGCTAGAAACTCTTCAACTGGTTGCAGAGTTTTGCTTTTCCAGTTCAGCTTTGATATATTAACAACGCTTAAAACATTGCTGGAAATTTTGCAAACACATTGAAGTTTATCAGTGAAAATCTGCTTACTGATGGGAAAAAGGGCATTCTTTGTGTATCTAGTGTGAAGGACTCACGCTGCAACATATTTACAGCTAACAGTAAGGTGCCTGGGAGCAGCATTTGGATTCAAGTTTCTGTCTACACGGTTCTAAATCTTTCATGCAACCTCTCCGAGAAAGGGACATGTCTTTGACTTTTGTAAACCATCAATGCACTCTGAGATCTCTCAGATGTGTTGTTTGAATCTGATGCTGTGACTGATGCTGAGCTCCCAGCTGTATCTAGCACCAAATGTACAGCTCTTGCTGAAGACTGGCTTCTATAGTACTATCCTGCTTTGTGAGAGATAAATTTGGGATGTACCTGGCATCTTGCCACTGATCACGCCTTATATGTCTTCGTGTTAGTGATGCATCCCACCTCCCATTTCACCCTACCTGGTGGTACCCTGGTAGAGATTTGTTGCTATATTGACTTGGGATGTGGTTTTCCTTGCATACCACCTGCACTGGCAGCACAGTGCAAGATTTCAGCCTCTTTCGAGGTGCTCACAGTGATGGATTTGCCTGGGTTTTTCTTAGAAGACTGAGCAGGTGTGTGTAGTACAGCCTAGGGGCCCAGATGAGTTCCAGAACTTTTCTTCCAGGAGTTTTTTTTCCCCTGCCTTTTTTCTTGGCAGAAGGTTCATAGGTGAATTATCTCAGACATATTTACAGTGGTGTAACCCCAGTGACGGGGACAACAGATGGAAACTCACTTTCATGCCCCAGTTACTGCAGTTGTAGGGCCAGCAACTTGTGCTGTCGCTGAACATGGGTGTGCACAAAGTCACAGGGCTGTGAGCTGGAACTGCCCTTATAGCCTCCTGTGCTCTGGGAGGTGATCTCCAGAGCACAGGATGAAGCAGGCAGCTGGGAATGATAATGTGCTGACCCACTGTGGCTATGTCACTCCAAGCCTGAGCTCCTAGGTGACTAACTGAGAATTACAGAAACTTTGTGCCCAGATGGGAAGCACATGTTATAGGAAATTTGCTGGGCTAGTGTATAACAGCCTCTCTCTTTTATTCTTCTCTCTCCTCCCCCCATTTTGTTAACTATCTTCTACTGGCTTCACTCTCATCTGAATCTGCTCTAAAATCACATTGTTTCCATATGAGCATGAAAATCAGTGGTATGACTGAAAAGCAGCAGCAAGCAGATGAGCTGTGCTTATGAGTGTCCACATCTGTAAGCCATGGAGCAGTGGAAAGACTCTCTAAATGGGTAAGCTTTGGGTGTTTCAAAATAACACTTCTAGGAGCAGATAACCCACAGAACTGAATGAAATAACATAGCTGCACTTGGCTAGGGTCGAATAAGGACAGACTGGTGCTAGAGGAGCTGGAAATTAGCACAAGGAAGAAATATACTTAGCAATTACCCAACACTCCTCACCTTCAAAGCTGTTAATAAAATTAAATCGTTAGTCTTTACAGGATTCAAGGCGGTGAAAGGAGAGGGAAAAAATGAGGAACTGTTTGGGATTTCAGACTTTACGTATTCGCTCAACAATTTCCCTTTAATATCTATTTAAATAAATTAACCTGAATGCTCAAGGTTATGTTTGACACTGGAATCTACTTATAAGGAACTGAGGAAGAAGCATCAGGTGAATTAGCAGCTCTGCGATTATGCATCTAGATTTCCCTGAGCACCTTCAATTTAATGAACTTGCCTTTGGGCCTGCCTTCACTGCGTTCCACTGCCACTTTCAAGTGTGTCTGGGAGGGGCAGAGTGACCCTCTGTTCAGAGGAGAGCAGAATAAATTGTGAGACTCATGTTGTCTGTGTCTACCTTATGAGAATGCTTCATCCCAAGACACTCGCTTTAGCCATGACCAGCTCCAGGCTTTTGTCTAGTTCAAACAGGCACTCTGGCCTCCTTTGCAGAAGTCACTGTATGTTTTATCACCTGAATTTTTCTGGCTAAGCAAGCCTAAGCAAGCCTAGGAAAAGAAATAGGGAAGATGAAAGTTTCCGTATCCTATATGTCCCAGGGTTACAAATTGTGTGAGTTCCCCTTTGCAAACAGCGGTATCAACTTGCTTAAACCCAAAGATCTTGGAGATGACTAATGAAATGAATGCTTACTTTCTGATAAAACTTACATGGCTGTAGGGAGAAGCCTTAAGATTTGATTTCAGTATAATCTATAAGCTAAAAAATCCCAGAGAATTATCAAAATAAAGTTAAAATATGGCTTAAAAAATAAGTGTTTATGCGAGTTAAGTAATTTCCACTCCTCTCTCAAGAATACTGAACACTGATAATGCAAAGAGAAATATCCTACTTGGCTAGATTAAGGCACAAGCATTATTGGCTGATGCTTATGGCCTTAGTTTTGTAGCCAGGTGATTCCAGTGTCTTAGAAAATTAGTTTAAATAAAGGACAAGGACTTTGTCTCTTGCTGTTTCGAATCAAACTCATTGCTGAGTATATGATGTCCAAATATGCAAATATTCAGAAACAGTAACTCAGAAGACTTCTCCAAATGTCAGGAGGGGAAGAGATTTGCTGGTACCAAACTGATGCGATGAGTTGGAGAGAAGCCCCTGTAATGACAGCAGGTGTGAGGGGCCCTCTGCAGCTGGAGGGCTGTGTTTGGGGATGGGGCTGTCCCTAGCATGCATAAAGCAGCATTGCCAAAGACATGCCCCTAGACTCCCTGTTTTTCCTGCCTGAACCATCTTTCTTTGAGAACAGCCTTATCAAAGATGTTTGCCGAGGCTCAAGGGGAGGCCCAGTGTCTGAAGGTTCATGTAGTCTTTCCTTGCTTTTGCCAGAGGTGGTATTTGGAAAGGTGGATTTCTGTGCTTTGTGTGGTATAACAAAGCTTTAACCAAGCCTGTTTAAGAGGACAAAACTGAAAGATGCTGGCTTTGAGAGATAGCACATACATATCTGTATTTGATAATCCTGATTTGTCCTAGTTAGCTTCACAGAGAAAGGCAGACAGGGCAGGCTTCAGCTACAGCAGTGTAACAAGAAAATACTGCATTAATTTGGGCCCAGCAGGGAATGTATTAGAGAGAGAAAGTCTTTGTTCTTTTGTTGGTAAGAAAACACCATGCACTGCATGAATAAGATGCATACAGTAACTGCCTGTATTCCTAATCAGATGTCTCTTCCCTCCTCATATGTTTTTTTTTTAATAATTTTTTTATATTGCCCTTCTTGAGCTGAAGTTCTCTGGACATCAGTGCTTGCCAGTATTCACAACAGAGTTTCAGGCTTGTGTCAGAAATAGAACCAAACATTACTAGAAACTGTCCTGCTGTCAGACACATGCCATGCTCTGGGATAGCAGGGTGTACTGCTGATTATACAGAACAGTAATCAGCAGCATATAAATGGGCTAAATGTTCCCATTTTCCCAGCATAGGTTGAAATCTGCCACAGGAGCATGTCAGTAAGCTGTAGCTGAAATGGCATGCTCCCTCTGCTGAGGAAACTAGCTGGGTTCCCACCTGCCTGATCACTGCTGGATCATTTGACAGGAGTCATCCATCTCCAGGTGAAGAGGAAAATGAAGCACTGGATTAATTTGTGGTAGTGTTCAAGATCCTAGCTTTTGGCAACTGGAAGCTCTCATGAGTCTAAAAACAGCATCTGTAACAGATCAAAGGTTTTGGATCGGCACGTGATTAATCCGTATAGGGCATTTGGACATCTTGTACCCCGTGGCCACTGTTTCTCCCTAGATTTAGGTTGCCACAGGCCCACTAAATTTGATACAATGACACCAATACACAATAATGCTGAAGCATTTTTTTGCATTTTTGAGGTGTGTTAGTTTTATTCATATTATTTTGGATATTTTTGCTGATGAATGTTTAATTGCTGTAAGAACATGATCTCCTGACTTAATTTGCTTTGGTAAACTGTAGGCATAGTAGGGGACAGAGATATTTTGAGGCTTTCCTGGCAGCTCTAAGTGAGATGATGTGGCAGTGTTAAGAAAGCATAGCAGTGCCTCACAGGCTTACAGAGAAAGATTTACACTGGAACACTTATCATCAGCTGTGGTTTGTTCTTGCTCCTGACTTTATGTGGTGAATGTGCCTCTTGACAATTTTTGCTTTGTGTAATATAGGAGGTAATCTCAAATTTTTATCAAACTGTTAAAATAACTGTGACTAACCTGTTTAGTATGTTAGAGTGCTCCCTCCATAGAGACTCAAATTCAGTGTCCATAAGGAAATGGCAGAGCTGCCTTACCCACACTACTTCTTGACTGTAACGCAATATATTACTTTTTAGGTGTGTCCCTCCTATTTTTTTCCAAAGGGGAGAAGACATTTTCCTATGGCTTGCCTTGTGACCTATTACCCCTCCTGCTTATGACTACTTTAGTGATTCAGCGGCTACAACAACCGGAGACTTGCCAAAAGACAATGGGTGAAAAACATGCCAACTGGTTTGGATTTATCAGCTAGAGATAAGCAGGAGAGGGTGTCACACATAAACAACCCTCTTTTGCAGTCCGTGATGCAGGACCTTAATTGATTTGGTGAAGAATTTGGCACCGTGAGAAAACCACGGAGAACTAAATTAGATGGGAAAATTTAAAGCCTGGTGGGAAAGGTTCAGCTGAGGTTAATTCTCTCCACTACTAGTCTCACTGAAAGCATTAATATTGATTTTACTAAATAGTTTAAAGTCTAGATGATGAATCTAACGTTTTTGTCAGAGTACCTTGGAGGTACGAAATTGTCTCCTCCTCCTTTATGCCATTTACATTTTAAAACTTACTAAGTACTTTCCTTTCTCTGAAAGATGGGGTAAAATAATATTCAGAACCACCTCAAGAGTTCACACAGGAAAGAAAGTTTAAATCCTCTCTAATGAAGTGGAGAATGAAATAGATGAGGCAGGTTTAATTCATGAAGGGACCAAAATCTTAAAAGAAAATTTGCATGTGCACTCATAACTATGCTACCTTGATTCTGTTGATAGCTTCATTTGTTAGGATCTGGTGCCAGAAATATGCATGTCAACCTTTGGTCTTCCCTCGGAAAAAGTAAGTTATACCAGATGAGTACAGCAGCAAAGCTATGACGTTAAGATGGCTTGGTCAGAGTAAACAAACTAAAAAATTGTATTCAAGTGAAATTCTTAAGTTCTTTGATTGTTTGCCCATCAGCAATCTATGCCACAAAAGATCAGAGGGGAGTTGGTGTTGTGTGACTTTAAATAATTTAGAAGCAGAAGCAATTGCTGGAGACTGTTTGAGGGAAATAAATAAATAAGTCCAAGAGAAGCATCTGGCTCAATCTGTCTGCCAAAAACCCAAAGAATAATGGAAAAGAACCCATTTTACAAAGTGTCTATAAGAATCTTTGCCCTAAGGAGGCATGAGGTGAGAATTTTTTTGCAGACTTTTCTTTGCCATCTAAAGCTATAAGACTAGTTATGTCCTTTAACTAAAGGACATAAATGTGTGGTCAGGGAGGAAAAAGGACTAGTTAAAGTGGCTGACACAGAGAACAGAAAGTGATGTGCTGTAAATTTAGTGCTGCAGTGATGACAATTTAGCATTTCACAGAGATCCAAATCCAAGCTCACAAATTTAAAGAAAAGCCATACAAATGAGAGTTTCTCTAACTGCAAATGCAACCCAGTGCAAGCATGTACTGAAGTGGGTAGTGCTGCTCTCTCCTACTGGACCACTGCAGGGCAGGAAAAGGGTTTGTAGGAATAATTCTGCTTGAACTGTGTCATAGAACTATGCAAACGTGGTGCTCACTGGACATAAGTTCAGTTGGACTTCCCTCTGTTTCTGAAGAGGCGTTGTTGCTAAAAACAAATCCTTTGGATGACCAGAGTCTTTGTCTAGCAGAAGACATTAATTAAAGTAAATGGTTAACCGTATCCGGAAATATGTTTTGTTACTTTTAATCTGTAGGTATACAAATATAAAACTTGTAAAGGGTGCAGCCAGTTTCATATTTAGGTTCCAGAGGTTGAAATGAATACTGATTGATTGCTCCTTCTCCTGAAACTTCAGCTACTGGCCATTAACCTCACTTCAGACGAAAAAACAAAATAAAAGTAAGCAAAATCACAATGAGAAAATGTGTTTGTCTATGATATTTAAAAATCCTATGTGGTCTAAACAGTGTTTTATAGAGCATTGGGAATATTTCTGAAGATGTCATCTTCAAATACTAGTACTTTGACCGAAGATCTCCCTGAAATTCCTTCTTATTTACTCCTATGCACAGAAAACAAAGCCCTTAATGGTCCATGGACTCCAGACCCTGTCTAAGAACCTTATACTTTATCAGTTTCGTTTGCTCCACTGTCAAGAAATCTACAGTTTCAGGCACTGGGCAGCTCTGAAATCTCCTGGGTCTTAATCTAAACATAGAACTTTAATAATCACGGAGCACAGTGTGGGGGTTGCTGCTTGAAACAAAAACTGGCATTCTGAAACATTAATTTATTGATATATGCCCAATTAACATTTCAAGAAAGAGCTGTAAAAATAGCTGGAAAATGGTTTTCTTGTGTCTGCAGGAGGAATCACCTGCTTTCCCTGTGAAGGGGATCCCATTTGAATACTATGTAGTGGGAATGTTTTCATGGCTAATTAAGACAATTCAGCTTACATGAGTGATCTAGAAGCAGGTGCTCGTAGACGTGTTGAGGAGTTGTGTTTTGTAATCTCTGAGTGCATTGCACTTTGCACTTCGCACTTCCAAGTGGATGCCTATTACTCAAGTAACACCAGAATCTGCTTGGGGCACTTTGTTACCATTGCCTACCTGCCCTTCCCTTCCCAGACAATTGCCTTTTAAAATGTAGCTGGGAATATCAAAGTCATTATTACTGTAAAAATCACTGTGAAATTAAAATCTATAGGAATTGGTCATCTGTGTAGCAGGTTCTTTTCATGTCTGTGCATAGACTTGCCAATTAAGGTCCTCTTTTCTCAGTCGGAGATGTTAACCTGTGCTGCTTTTATCTTGGGATCTCTGCCCAGGTTTCTAAAGTGATTTGTGGTCATTTGAGATCTTCCTTCATTTTTGTCACTTGTTCCTGAGAGGAAGAGTGGCCCTGATAGGAAATGTCTTGCTATTTATAGACTGTCTCGGTGTTATGTCTCCTGCGGTTATACAGAGGAGGCAGCACACTGTCTATTTACTTTACTTTTAGACTACCCATCTCTCAGCCTGACGTTCTCACCATGATCTTGCTGCTGAGAATTGTCTGATTTCTTTTAGATTACTCTTTTACAACTGCATTATATCGATCACCAGAATCTTGTCTAGCCCTTTCTTTTGATGCATGTCTTCGGGTCCTGGTTATAGAACATTTAGTCTGATGTGGCTTAGTGGGAATGGAGATCCTTCCTATAGGATCCAGAGCATGGACTAAGGCTGGGGGCTTCATACGTGCCTGTGTCTTAGGTGCTATAGGGTCAGGATGCAGCTAGAACAATTGCTTGTGACAGGCCTTTGGGATTTGCTTCTGGTTACAGGAGATTGCTGCGTTTTCTCTGTTTTCAGTTATCCACCTAAACTTCTCTGCTGCATTAATCACAGTTATATTAGGTCATATTTTTGGCTTTAGTCAGATTTTTACTGCATTATAGGAGAGGTTCTGATAAACTGCAAGGCAAAAATGAGCACTTGACTCCTTTTTAAATGCTCGGACTGAACTCTATTAATTTGTTGATAGAGGGCATTCAGCTCCAGAAATAAAGTTGTCAAGTACTTCTCTCAACTTCCTTACATTTCACTTGATTCAGCCCTAATTCACCGATAACTTCCTAGAGTCTATAGTAACAACAATAGAGGTGAAATCCTGACCTTCTTGATGGCAACAGGGAGTACTTTACCCAAGATTTCATACTAGTTACCTCACTAAGGCTCCTGTATCCCAAAAATGGGTCATCTGCTGACACCTTCAGTGGAGCAGGAAATATCAAAGGAATTTCTCAGGCTGGAGGGATGTGTGGGGCAGTATTCCCCTGAAATAACTGAAGAGTATGGGCACTTGCCTGTGTTTGCTGATATTATAAATTTGTCATGAGAAGGTTTGTTGGGAAAGAGTCTTGTCAAACCTAGGTACTAACAAGTCTGTTTCCTCCTGGGTGAGTATAATTGGCAGGACACAGATGAAAAATTAAGCTATGTTCTGCCCATCTAGTTATGGTTTACAGTGAAATGAAGCAGGGACAAAGCTTCCCCTCTGCTGAGAGGGTGATCAGCACCTCTGGCTCCATCGTGAGCTTGCCAGAGAGCTCAGTAAGAACGGTGTCTTCTCTGAAGGGGATGTAGACTAGTGTAATCAGATTTATCCTCCTCACCTGTAGATTTTTGGGCTCAACCCAAAATGTCTTATATTTTTCTCCTTTATGAAAACTACCAGACTACGAATTGGGTCAGCAGAGATGCAAGTGGTGCATCCTTGTCTGATTCTACAGGTGTGGTAGCCTCTGGAAAAAGGCAGGGCAGAACATTGTGATGGCAGTTTTGAGTTGCAACAACTTGAATGTTGAGAGAGCTGTAAGAGAGCAAGGAATCTGATTTCAAACATGGAATCTGATTTAATTCTTGCATTGTTTCCATGTCTGTGTAATCTCTTCATCTCCCATAGACCGGGAGAACAGAAAACCGCTCTCAATGGCAGGAGCTGACCTTTATGATCTCTGGCTCGTGCTTCTCAAGCTGTGAATTCCCCCTGAATGAATGCACCTCTTATCTTCCTGTGCATAGCAAACCCAAATAAGTGACAGAAACAAATGACTCTAAACAAATGCACATTGTTAGCTAGGCCAGTGGTGTGCACAGTAAGAGGCAATCCTTAACTGGCACATGCCAGCAGACAAATTCGTCATCATTTGAATTGGCTCAAACTGAGCATGTGCCTCGTTGTCAAAGCATCTCATGCTAACTGAGACCTGTTGATGGAACAGAATTCATTTATGCAATAAATTCTTACTGAAATAAAGGTAATGCCAAAGCTTGTATTCAATATTTAATTAAATATTTTCTTAATGCGTGATACCCATTTATAGTATGTGAAGCTTGACTTTAGTCTTCTGGGAGCAGGCCAATAAAGAATAGAATTACAAATATTTATTTACTTCTGTTGTCCCTCACCGGCTTTATTCTAATGGGTGTGCAAAAATGCATGAAAGCCGCAGGGAAGAAAGAGCCCTCGGGAAAACCCTTTGTATCAGGATGAATTGGAAAAACAAACTCTAGGGTGCTCATTTGCCATGAATCGCTTTTCACATCACGTGCGGAAAATGAATGAGGCGTCTGTGAATCTAATTCCCTTTGTCCCAGTTGTAAAGCAGATCAGCACAGTAGGAGAGGCACAAGGCCAGCAAAGCAAGAGGTGGAAATCGGGCACCATTCAGTGAATTCATTTTCAGTCAATTTTGGTGTCGCCTCTTTTCTTCTCTACAGATTTAAAGAGCAAACAAAACCCTATGATCTCTCGGAAATGCCTCTGGTAGGGGCTGCTGCTGAAGTCTTGCTAAGCATGGTGGCAGTGGCAGAGAATATGAATCCTTCCCACTGACACACTGGGTCCCTTGTCACTCCAAGTGGGAGGACAGAAAGCACATCACCACAGCCTCATCTCATATTAGGAAAACAGCAGATCATTGAAGAGCCTATTTTGTCGCAGGGGTAACAAAGATAAAGATCTAGGGTCTTCCTTTTTTTTTTTTTTTTTTTTTTTAACCTAACTTCTAGATAAAAATCCTGGTCACATCTTTCATGCTGAATTGGGGTTTTGACAACTGTTTATTATTCTGAACTAAGTTACATTATTCCTCTTTATTATCTTGTATCTAAATACAGTTAGATTTGTGTGTGTGTGTGAATCAAAACTAGCTATACTTGAAAGATTAAAAGTATTCTAGATGAGAAACCCAGTGCTGGCTTGGGAATATAACCCTTCAATTAATTGCCTGGCTTGTAAGTGTCTCTCACTGTGTAAGAACAACTTTGTTGAGAAGCTAAAAAGAAAATGGAAATGGTAAAAAAATCTCACCACAGCTTTTGTAATATATCTCCAAGTTGTCCTCTTTGCAGACTGTGTGCGTAGGCCATTCTGTGCTGGCATTGACGTAAAGCAGGACCAAGATGAAAGTAAGAACATTTGATGTCTTCATGGTGGTGGTGGTGGTAGTTTGCAGGATCACTTCTCTGTCTCTTGCTAACACTCTGGAGGGAGGTGTTCCTTTCTCCAAGGGACAAAGGGCTTACACTGTTCGTGCCTGCAGAAGGGTTAAGTGAGTCAGTGCAGGCTTAGCTTGCCACAGTGTGGTGTAAACAAGAGGCTAATCAGAATTGGAGGGTGCTATTTCCGTGTGCTTAGACTTCTGCTTTCTGTTCTTCGTGTTAAACTAATGACAAATGAGCTAATCACACCTACTCACTGCACGGCAAAGCCCTGCCTCAGTTCCTGCTGGAACAATGCAGTGAACTGTTTATTTCGTCTCTTGCTGCCAGTTTCTCTTGAAGTCAAAGCATTTGGGGCAAGACTTGAGACAGGTTTATTTTGCAGCCCTTCTGGCTGCAAAACGTTGCAATCCAAATTGCCCCATCTTATTCACACCGAGTCAATGCGGAAGATGGACAGTTTGGTTTCTGTGTTTTTCCTAGCAACAAATCTGCCTGCTGGAGGGAAGGGAGGTTGTGTCTGACAAAGTTGACTCCTAATAAGCAAGTCTTGAAGCTGTCAGGAATGAATCCTTTCTGCTTGACTATGCTAAACACTACATTTACGTTCTTTTTTTCAGTGTTTCTTAGGAATGTATTATTTAATAACAGTACATGTAAATCCTATAGTACTATATACATATATATATAGAACATGCACCTAATAGTACATGTAGGTATAACCTCGGTAAACCTAGACTTAATTTTTTTCCTTCTGTCTTTCTGGTTATTTGACTGCTCACTAATGGAACTGTGCATTTGTGATATGGACTATCTCTTTAAAGCTGTGCTTTATGCAGGAATTAGTGGCTGACAGGAAATGATCAGTAAGGAAAGGAGGGAGAGTTTCTTCATCTGCAGTAAAATTCTCTGATTCAGTTTAAGATCCAGGGTTGGAATAGAATTTCAAACTGCAGTTGCCAAAAAGGACTTTCCTGGACAGAGCATCAACTGGAAAAATGCTACAAGCTAAATTCAACCCTGAAGGAAATGTCTGTAACAGTCTTCTCTGAGCTGGACACAAGGAGAAATTGGCTCTGTAGCATGACAGAGTTGGATAAAAGATCACTTTGGCCGTCTCAGTCCTTCTTGCTCTGAAGGCTGCAAGTGTCGTTTTCTCTGCGATTGTGTAAAGTTGCAGAGGGGAAAACCTATGTGCTTTAGCAAACAGGAGAGCTCCTAACAAGTTAATTATGAAATAATGCTAAACAGTAGAGATGTTCTTCAAGCAAAACCCTGGCCTGAACAAGGGTAATAAAAGTAATCCCACAGATTAAAGAGGGAGCCAAGATTTAACCATGATGCATTAAATTTAAAATCCAATTCAGTGGAATCCAAGAGACCTCGCTTTAAATAATGAAGCTCAGGCCTACTTCATATTTTTGGACACTCTTGTAATGATAAATTATATGTCCAGGACCAGAGTAAGAATCCAGGCAACTGTCTTTAGGCATGGAACATGTACGAGGCACATAATGAGATTTGAGTTACAGATCTGCCTGATTTGACTGGACTTCGGTTGTACCCGGCTGATAGTTGACAAAGGCAAGAGCAATTTAAAAGGAAATAGTAAGGAGAGAAAATGTCTAGGATTACTGTAATACATTTAAACTAGAATCACATAAAATAAAAGTCCCCACTAAGGTCTACAAAGACAGTGAAAAATTGGATATAGCAATTTATTACAAAATGCAAAGTACCTCAGATCAGGACCTCGAGAACATAACCTCCAGTTTTGTTTTTTTTTTAGGAATGACATCATCATGGTTCTTCACTTAAAATGTCAGCTTAATGCTCAATGGCAATGAACAAAGTAAATGAAATAGATACTTCAAAGAGAGACCTACTGGGGATCATTCCATAAAGAAACCAAATCAGGATCAGGACCTGTTCTGAGATGAAAATCATTGGAAGCTGTGAAAATACTTGGGAGAAATACCATACTCTTGCTTGTCTTGCTTTTTGTCTTCCCTGTATGCCTTCTTGTCCACGCTGCTGGGTGCAGGTTAGTGGGTTAAATGGAGCTTTGGTCTGGACTAGAATGGTTTACCTGGACAATGGGCTTTTTCTTTATCTTCCTTCCCTCTGCCTACTCCATCCTGTTGGAACAGTGTTGCCAGTGGTTGTGGCTTTCCAAGTCTGACTCAAAGCAGTCTGTCGTCTTTGCAGAAGGTAGCTTCTGTGCAAATATCCACGATTCTGTGCCTTGCCTTGCAAAGATATCAGTCTAAGCATAGGCAGACAGTCTGGGAACATGGAACAACACTGGACTTGTGGGATACAAGTCTTCCTGCATCACTGAAAGAAGATACCTGGCGTAGATCTAGTGGAAACCAAATAAGATTTTGTAGCTGAGCTTAGGAGCTCTAATATACACAGGCACTGTTTCCCCGTCTGGTGCACAGACTCTCTCTTGCTCTTTTAAGACAGCTATTTCATCCTTTTTTTTGGCAGTTCTTCTGACACTGACTCAAAATGGCAAATCACAACATTTTTTTGTGAGTGCGAGGTTGGAACATGTGTCTCAAGTAGGTTTTGGGTAGCCAGTGTTCTAAGGGGAAACAGCCATGATACAGCTAATGTTTTGGAAAGCCACACTGTCACTTCCACTTTGTCCTATCATGTTGTTCTCAGTGGGAAGGGAATTTTACTTGGAGTGGTTGAAGTTTTACAATATGTACTGCAGACACTATTTCGCCATTTCATTCCCTGTGTAATCCTTGTATCTCCTAGAAAGAGCTATATTACCAACTCCATCTGTTCTGAGAACTACTTTCCCTTCAAACAGCCGAAGCCTGTGGGATGAGAAACTACATAAAAATGAAGTGGTATCAGTGCTGGCAGTGGGAATTCTGTTTTGGCATGTTGCTTAGCTGGCCAACAAGCATATTTCTTTATCTGCCTGATTGAAGGCTTTGATGATGCAGATAAACAGCTCAAAAATGTCTATAAAGAAAGGTATTTAACTAGAGGGGCAGTGGCTTCATTTATCTAGAGCACTCTTCACCTTGTTTGGATGTTTCTGTGGTATTAACGAGTGAAAAAAACCTCTTATTCCTTATCAAACAGATTATTCTATCTGTAATGTAATTGGGAAGAGTAAAAAGATACAAGGCAGAATGGTAAGCAGATAAATCTTACATTAATGTCTGTGACTTTTTGGCTTGTCTGATACAAGATTGCTGATATAACTGCTTATATAAGCAAATCACACACGCTCGCCCCCCCCGCCCCCAAATAGCTGTTTTGTGCTCACGTAGCATCGTTGCCCTTGAATTGGTTTAATTACTCTCTGGGTTCCCTGCAGAGGCTTAGCTAGTCATGAGGCTTGGTGGTCTAGAGGAACCTCTTGCTTGCATTCAGACAGCCGCACTACACTTTGACTTTTGCCAAAATAGTTATGGTCATGTTTTTCCTATGCTGCTAGCCAAGGAGTTGTGTTTGCAAAACTTTTTTAAACATAGACCTGGATAGAGCTTCACCTCAGCAGTGTGGTTTCCTCTTAAGAGCTTGTTTTATTTACAGATTTTTTCCCCCCACTATTAAGCAACTCCAGTATAAGGTGAGTCTTATCCATTAAGTCTTTCTTTTAAACCAAAATGTTTTTTCCTTACCTTTGGCATCTTTGTATGCCTGTATCATACAAGGAAATGTTGCCAGAGGGAAAACTTCACTTTAAAAGCTTCACTGATTTATCTTCCTTCTTCTTGCAATTCCTTCTGAACAAAAGCTTTCTGCTTCCTATTTCTCAGCATGGATCTCCTGCTGGTCAAAGACAGTGAGCAAAAATTTCTCAGCAAACAGATGAGACTTTTCAGAGGTGATACCTTTTCTCTCCATAAAAGTCAACTTGTCCTACTGTGCTTGTAATACTGTATTTAATATTTTATAGTTAAAAAAGAACAAGGCCTAGAAATGCAATGCAACCTAATGTGCCATCCCCCAACCCCCTTTCCAGCTGCACCTGTGAGAAGGTGAGTTTTGCTTTCTGAGCTCTCCGCAGTGTTGGGGGTGTTTGAGGTGCTATGCTCTCAGCAGCGCGCCTGATCGGGCTCATGCACTGTGTAAGCCCTGCAGGAGAAGAGACCAGCAGAGCCTCAGACCCCCAAAGCTTCTTGCTTCCATGGGCTGGGAAAGTTTCTAGGATCCACCTGCTCTGTTGGCTGCTAACCCTTCTCCTGGGGGTGGGCACCCAGCTCTTCCAATCACTTCTTGTCCCTCCAAGCACTCCAGGACCAAACCGAGATGTGGGGTTGAGGTCACTGCAAAGTGACCAAATTTGACGCAAGCGGGACTTACAGGTGGGGCTGCTGTGCAGTGCTTTTCCTTAGCGCTGTAAAGCTGGGCTTTGTTGAGCCCTGGCATACTCTCAGCACAAGCCCTTAGTGGCTGCCTGGGGTTGGACTGCTGTGCAGGAGTAGGTGCTCCTCGTAGAACACTGGTGCTGTGTGTATTATATACCATGGGTCTACGTGGTTTTACCCAAGTCAGGTTTTAATTTCACTTTGACACTTTAAATTGTAGCGGACTACTATGCTAGCTACCTTGTTAATTTTAACTGCTCTTTTTAAAAATAAAGATTTAGGGAAAAGGGAGTAGTCAGTGGTAAAGAGAAGAACTTTCTCCTCTTTAGAATTTTTACTAAATATTCAGAAAACTAAGTTGTGTGTTGTTACAACTTTCCAGAACTCCATCTGGAGTCTACAGTCTATGAGACAGGATAAAGTTTCCTGAGTCATCTGCTACCAAGTGAGAGAGTGTGGATTTGCACCAACATACGCACCTTAGGCTGTGCAGCTGTAATAGACGTAATAGAGTGAAGCCTTTCCCTCTTATTACAAACTAGTAAACTGGTGGACTGTCATGGAAAAAGGGTGAAATTGAGCTGCTGTCATGAAGCAACCATGTTCCTCAAGTTCAAAGGAGTGCCATGGAAATGATCAGAGGGATGGAACACCTCTCCTATGAGGAAAGGCTGAGAGAGTTAGGGTTGTTCAGCCTGCAGAAGAGAAGGCTCTAGGGACACCTTACTGCATCTTTTCAGTACTTAAAGGGGGCTTCTAAGAAATACGGAGACAAACTTTTTAATAAGGTCTGTAGCAATAAGACAAGGGGTATTGCTTTGAAACTAAAAGAAGGTAGGTTTAGATTAGATATAAGGAATAAATTTTTTATGATGAGTTTGGTTAAACACCGGAACAGGTTGCCCAGAGAGCCTGGAAACATTCGAGGCCAGGTTAGACTGGGCTCTGGGCAACTTGATCCAGTTGAAGATGTACCTGCTTATTGCAGAGGGGTTGGACTAGATGACCTTTAAAGTTCCCCCAAACCATTCTATGATTTTAGAGCAGGAAAGTGAGTTTTATATGCTATCCTTCTGCATGGAAGAAGAAAATGTAGGACGAGTTTGTTCCGGTGCTCTCCGAAGAGGGAAGCCATACTTGTGATGCAGCTAAGGTGACATATGTCCATGTACAGAGTGAGTGACTGAGAGTTCAGGATGTTATTCTTGGACAAGTGTTACTGTATTTGTCAAGTCATTCACAGCATGCACCATTGAATAAGAAAAATGGGAAGAGGGAAAACAGACTTAGCACCACTCAGAGCAGAGACAACGATACATACATACATTTATTTGTGATTTGCATTGCATGTTCATGGTGCAAATGTATATGACCTAAGGCTGAAAAGAAACTGTGGTCTTGGAGTCATGTGGTCTCTAAAATCATAGTAGGGGTAGAAGAGGCAAAACAAGATTTGGTGCAATTTAAAAAAAGCATTCATCTGCTTGTGCATCTCCCCTCCTCGGTTCCACCAACCAGTCTCAGTAGCTGCGTGGAGTCGTTACTGCGGCAGTTAGGTTTTGAGGTGGGTGGGAATTTTCTAGTGAATACTGTTCTCCTCAGAAAATACCATTTCACTTCACAAGCTTCTTATGAAAGTACTGATACAATGTTGTGGGAATGTCCATTACCAGCAGAGGAATTTTTTCAGCACCAGGACCAAGCACTGCAGTTAGAAGAAAGCTCCATTTCCAGAATAGCCTGTATAGGTTAAGGAACTCTTTTACCTCTTGTCTTGTGAGCCAGGAGTTCAAAATAGGGACTTATATAGAGACTTCTTCTGGGCTAAGAGACTCCAACCTGCCATGGAGGTGGCCTCCTGTTCACATGAAGCTCAGAATGGGAGAAGCGTTGAAACCTCAAGCTTCAAAGGAGTGAGAAAGGGTGTTTCAGGCTGCTATGCTCTCCCTTCGGTGGACTGCCTCTCAGTGCATGGCTTTGGTGAGGCAACTTTAATTAGCCTTGGACGCAGCCTTTTGTTTAGCGTGAACTTGGTTGGTTTCACTGTGTCAGAAGTCAGTCTCTCCTGTGATGCAGTCTCATGACTGTGCTTGTGAGCAGGTCTTTGGCAATATGTTCAAATTGGTGTTGAGGCAGGATCACAGAGGATCAATGGCCTCTGTTAAAACCCAGTTGCCCTCCTGGATGAAATTAATTTGTTTGCCTACATTGTGGTGCTGGAGTGTAATCTGGATCAATGCAGATCAGTGTGTGTTAGGCAGTAAGGAACAGCACACCAGGGCGGTTGAATTGAGGCATGTGAAGGTGTTGTAACCGGTGAAAATGTTTCTCCATATCTGGTGAAAGTGTTTCTCCATTCTGGCTAATTCTGCTTCCTCTGTGCTCATGGGGAAGTGAATTTCTCTGTAGAATAAGCTCAGTTTGCTGCCTAGGAAATGCTCAGCAGTGTCCAGGCACTTCTTTGATAATATGCCCTGGGACCTTGTAACAGAGCAGACTCAGCCAAGGACTAGTTAATGCTGATGTAAGGAACAGAGTTTCTGGCTCTGCAGACAAATTCTGTTTACAGGTGAACTTAACAGAGCAGCAAGTGATATCTACAGATATCACATCTCTACAGCCAAATGCACACAGTGCAACGTTGTGAAATTTCGTTGTCAATATTGCACACAAATATTGTGCTGGGGAACTTTGCAGCTCTTTGAGGTTTTGGACTGAACAATCATCTGTAAGCAGGGATAAATGTCCAAAACAGCTGCCCTTGTGCTTCTGGATCACAGTCTTTCTCCCGTAAAATGATTTAACTGATTTCCACAGAGGCCTGACATGAAATCTTTAAAAATGGTCTCGCAGTCATGTGCTGGGAGGTATGTAAAGATGTGCCTGTTGACTGAGAACACTATAAAAAGGGAGACCAATTGAAAGTGTAAGTCTCTTACCAGCTACACATATTATGAATTAGCAACTTGGCCCTTCGAGGCAAGAAATCTAGGCTTAAATTAGGATAGGATTTTGGATTTCATTGACTTACTATGCCATTTGTTCCATTTTGGTACCTGAGTGTTCCCTAACCTATGTTTCTCCTCTCCTTTCTGACTTATGGGTGGTAAGGTTAGACTTGTTTGGATGCACAGAAACAAGGAGGCAGAGGAACTACAGAGGAAGTAGACTAATTTTAAACTGGATTCTGATGGATTTTAGAAGTGAATTTCAGACTGGTCAGCCTACTGCCAGAAAGTTGTGAGTCTGATGCAAATGAATTTCATAGATGCTGCTGACGTTCTTCCAGCTATGTTTCTCCAGGAGCGTGCTAGGGGAGTTTGCAGTTGCTCTTGGTGAAGTTATTCCTGAGTTTATCCTGCTGTTCTTCAGCTGTAGAACCAGAGGATTTTCGAGTGTCTCCTAGTCATCAGCATGATGCCAACAACAAGAATACAGGGAGGTTACTTTCTCAGTGACTTGTGCTGTTTCAAATGCTACTTCAGCGGAAGACATCTCTCCCTCCGTGTAGAGCGTTATTGTGCTTGGCTGCTGCAACTGAATCTAAGCCAGGCAGAAGGGAGGAGAGCCTGGTAAAGGCTTATCCTTCCTCTATGGGGGAGAAGGATGTGCTACATCCATCACTTCCTCAGGCCCTCAGGGGACAGAGCTGATACAGGGATGGCTTCAGCTGAGGTAGAGGGTTCAGACTTGATGAAATCTGAGTTGTTTGCTATGTCTTCCAAGAGTGCGAATGCAGTGAGCTGTTCTCCATCCCACTACCTCAGCCAGGCGCTCCAGCAGGCACAGGTTGGTGTGGATCTGATGTGAGGGTGGGATAGAACTGGGTGCAATCTGTGACAGGAATTTGCCAACAAGGCAACAATTATAGATATGGGATTATATGTGTGATGGGCCATTGCCATTTCTCTAACATTTACAGAGAGAATGGCAGGAGCCATTTCAGGATGATTCTGCTACTCCCTGCTCTGTGTCAGGGGTGGGACAGTAGGGATCCTTCCTTAGCAGTATGAGAAAATTAAGAAGTTCAGAATCAGACAGCTGTAATGTGTGCATTACACCTGGTCCTTCTGAGACAAAACAGTGAGAAAAGCAGCTTCTCTCAGTGGTGCCAAGCAATAGGACAAGATGCAATGGGCAGAAACAGATGCACAGGAAGTTCCACCTGAACATGAGAAACTCAAGTGACCAAGCACTGGAACAGATTGCCAGAGAGGGTGAGGAGTCTCTTTCTCTGGAGATATTAAAGAGCCGTCTGGACACAATCCTGAGTAATGTCCTATAGGGAACCCTATAGGGAACTTGAGCAGGGGAGGTTGGACTAAATGACCCTCAGTGCTGCCTTCCAACCTTAACCATTCTGTAACTCTGTGATATTTGACCCATTACAATGCTGACTGAACTACTGTGCCTCTTCAGGAAGCCTAACTTCCTTTAATAAGACTTTTGTGGGGATTGGGCAAGTAATATATTAGAGTAGGCTGCTTTTTCTCAATGGATATTCAGAGAGCATCATCTGGGAGAGCTTCCAGCTCTTTCTAGCTTTTGTGTTCTTAATAGAAGTCAGTATGGATCAGAGCCATAATGTATTTCTACTATGCAGATTGCCAGAGACCTAAAATAAATGTATAGACCTTGTCCCAAGAGACCAGAGTGGCTATGGATAGCTTTCTTCAGAAAAGCCTGTCTATCTGTCTTTGCATGATAGCTTTCCTCCCAAATAGGCAAATACAGGCTTTCTGAGTTAGCAAGGACATGGCAGTTTGGACTAGCTAAGCCCAATTTGGATGTTGCAGAGATGAAAAAGTGGGATTTTTTTTTTTTTAGAGTTTCCTCTGGCAGAGAAAAGTTTAACTAGCATTCTTGGTCAAAGCCTGTCTGAATTTGTGACAGAAGTGGGAGGAAAGATGAGCACGTTTCTGCTAGGAAACAGTCTCTTCCAGAGGATTGTGGTGGTGGGAAGGAGCAATTGCATTGGTTTTGAGGACTCAGTTTGCTGTGAGCACCGCAGCCCGCTCTCCATGCTGTCTGGAAAGAATGATGCGAGGAAATAGGATCTCAGAGCCTGGGGAGAAGCTTTGCAGACCACCTGGCCTTCAAATTCCTGGCACTGCTCAAACTTGTCTCTATAGGAAATCCATGTTCTAAGTCAAGCTCAGGTCACATGAGAAAATGAATTTGGCAGGAATATTATGATTCCCTTCTGATCTGCCAACAAATCCACCCCAAGCATCTTGCTCCATGGCTCTGCACTTAGAATAGAGCGGCACAACTGACAACCCGGTGCAGAAAAGAAGTACTTATAGAAGTGCCTGGAGGTGGCTTGTGCAGACTTTCCCATGATCCAATGCTTCTGCAAGCTGATTTCCCTTAGCACTGTGTTCTCCTTTTACAGGAAGATAAAAGGCAAGGTTTGAGGAAGAGCTTGAAAGCAAAGAGAATTAAGGTGGCAGGAAAAAAGACTTTTCTTCTTCTTAGTGTCCTATGTTCCCACTGTCCTAGGAAGACCTTAGTTCCCCTGGGTGCTCTTTAGCCATTCAAAAAGTGTACAAATATAGGGACAATTCATACTTCTGTGCCCACCTGACCTCCTCTGACATCATTAGTAGCAACTGGTGAGATGCTGCTGTTGCATTTAAGTGCTGTCTTGAGCACTGTTTTCCCCAAAATATCTCAGCTTCAGAGCAAGGTGCATACAGAAAATGAAATTCAAAATGACTTTGGCACAATTATAGTAGAAATAAGCAGCTATTGAGCTTGATGCAGATGTCATGATGGGAAATATAACCTTATTTCCTCTTCTTCTTTTGTCTGTTGTGTTAGGTGCTCTGTTATTGTCTTCATGTGGGATGTTCAGAAATTTTATTGCATTGAGCATATCTGGGAATTGGGAGGTCTCTTTATTACAGAAGGCAGAGATTTTTGAGATGGGCTGTCAACAACTTGCAGTGCTCTGACATCCCTTCAAGGTGACTGGATGATGTGCTTTGTAGAGAAGTGCTCCTTGGGGCAGTAAAACTGGAAACACGGGATTGTCGGTTTAGGCCACAGATTTTTGAAAATTAGGGACCTGAAAATAGGTATGTAAATCAATCCTTCTGTATGCATAAGCATAAACGCAGAGACAGAAAGTCATGATTTTCAGGATTGTTGCTATAAGATCTAACCATGGGTACTCAAAGCTGAAACTGTGAAATGAGGTGTTTCCTAGAGGACCTGGGTAACCACACTTTTGAATAGTTTTCCTTTAAGTTTGTAAATGTGACTGTGTATGTGTTTATTTGCTATTTATTTCTGTATCTTATTAAATGTATCAATAAATGTATATGTATACATATATTTACTTATAGAAGTATGTATATACAAATAAGAATACAAACAGCTGAACATATTATTTATATACATTTCTATTTAAATTACCTTAGTTCCACTAGGAGACAATTAGAAATGCCTAATTATTCACTGCAGTGCAGAATACCATAAAGAAAAAGCTTTTAAAATTCAGGTATGAGAAAACCAACTTAGCCTGATGGCATAGGTCTCTTCCCTGGTAATCATGGAAATAGTGTGGGCATGGCTGTAGTCACTGCAGCACTGTGAGTAAAACAGCATATTGCTTTCCTTCAGATTGTCTTATCCAGTGCTCTCCTCTCTTTACGGGGACAGGTAAAGGTGATAAGCAGGAGGGCAGACATTGTGAAATGCCTGAAGTCTGGAGTCTAGAAGCTGAAATCTCATCTATTATCATGTATGTTGGGACTTCGTGTGTTCTGTGACTCTCAGGGGGTTGAAGCAGCTTTGGCTAGTTAGTGGGGAATGCTTCTACTACCGGTTTGCACTGAGCAAATATGTGAGTGGCAAGAGAAGGCAGCAAAAATGCTGAAGGAGCCAAGTTATTTCAAAGGCAGTCTTTGGAGAAAGGGCACCTGCCTGAAGCTGAATGAGGCATCCTCCTCCTTCCTTATGCAGGCAGGGGGAGGTGGATGCCAGCAGTGCCTCAGAGGGGGTTTGTACACTGAAATTAGTTTTCAAGGGGAAAACATCAATTTGCCAGTGCCCCCCAAATTTGAAGAGGCTGAGGGAGGGAATCAAAACTTGTACTTCACTCAGATCCAGCACTTCACTCATCTGGCACTCTGGATGGCTGGTAGCCTGTTAAGGAGTCAATTAAACTGTGTAGGTTAAAGCTGAGATCCATACAGCTGTCAGCAATTGAAAGGACAGGAAGTAAAATATTTGTATGACAGAGGGGAAGGAAGCACACTGGAAGTTTTCCCTTGAAGACTTTTCCTGGATATGACTTGCTGCCATTGAAGCTTTCTCTAACAATTTTGGACTCGGATTTTCCCGGGAGGGGCTGTGGGTCCTCCCTCCTGGGAGGGTTGGAAGAGGAGAGCAGAGGGATGGCCAGGTGCGGCTGGAGATGTCCTGTGTGGTTCCGCACATCTATTTCCCGGAGAGCCACCTGATGGTGCTGTTTGTTCAAGTTCCCGGCTGCCGAGGGCCCTCCTAGCCTGCAGAGCTGTGTGTGGACCTGCATGCAGATCTGCCTTATCATAGGGCGTTTAATTAATAAATAAATGATTAAAAAAAGGGCTGTATCGCCCACCTGGCAGTGGCGGTGGGAGCTCACCTCTCTGTGAGGCCCTGGGGCAACGACAGATGGGTTTTTAAGCTCAATTTCAAGCAACTGCCTCAGAAAAGGTCTGGGGGAGGCCAGGCCTGGGTGCCTCTGCCTTTTGCGGAGGCTGATGATGGCTTGCTAGGTTTTCCTAATTTATTTTGCATTCTCCTCACAGTTTCCATTGTGGAGCTTTCCCGTACAAGGATTAACCATCACAAGCGGTGCAGTGCAGCTCTGGCAACCTCCCTGGAAATCACGCATCCTGAATAATGATGAGAGCTGAAAGCAGGACAGAAAATCCACCCTTTTGCTCCTTAAATCAGCACTGGCTAACACTACCCCAGACAAAGAGCAGTGCTTGGTGACACCCACATTCCCACAGCCTGCCCCCCTTGCAAACCTCTCTCACCTTCTATAGGGGCTCACATCAAAACCTGCAGGCAAGGCAAGAAATGCAAATTGTGGGGATGCTCCTGCCTAGCACCAGGTGCCCATTGGGAGGGCCAGGCTCCACATTTACTCTGAAGGGTGTAGGCTTGTGTTTTGCATTTTGGGGACCAAGACCCACAGTTAAGGACTAGAGGTGCTTCGCAGTGTAGGTGCAGGGGATAGAGGTGATGAACAACCAGGGCCAGCACGTGGGGAGAACAAAGCAGCTCCCCCTCCTGCCTTGCCTGGTTCACCTTCTGGTTGTCACAGAGGACAGGAAGTAATATTTCACCCAGGTTGCCCCGCTCACTCCTGCCACCCGCAGCTCCTCCAGTGGGTCCCACTGAAGTGAACAGGCTGGCTTCTCATTTGTTTCTCACTGTCAGAATGACGAGTCCAACTAGATTTTTTTTCTGTTTGTGTTTGCTGCTTGTTTGTGCTGACAAAACACATGCGTAGTTTGTAGTTCCCTCATTTCAGCTGGTTGTTGTTCCATTTTAATGCGAGGCACTTCGTCGGAGGTCATTTACTCAGTATGTTGCTGGGCCTTTTACAAATATGAACTGATGAATATTTCATCATCATTCACCAGGAATTCTGTCGAAGTGTAGAGCTTCATGGCAGTGAGTCAGTATGTGATGCGCTCGACCTGAAATTGTTTCCTTGCTGCATCTCTCATCAGGCATGCTAACTGCTGACGTTGGAAGAGGGAGGAACACATATATTGATAGATAAATACAATAATACTCTTTATTTCACTTTGATTCTACTTAAATATCCCTGAAATCAGTGCTGCTCGGGGAAGGGGCTCTCTTGATGAAATAGCAAGAGCAGCCATCTCTTCCCACTCATTCTAAGTGCAGTACCAAGGCTGGCTTTCCTTCCTGCAGTGCCATACCTTCGGGAGGGAGGCTCTGCTGGAATCAGACTCCCTCTTAAGAATAAGTACTCACAGCACAGTAGGCAGTGAGACCAATTTATCTTGATGCAAAACATCCTAATGGAAGCAGGTCACAGTGTGCAGGGGACACATGCCGGTGTTAATGCCTGCTTGAGACTGCAAAGAGCCTGGAGCAATAGTTCTGCAGAGGGGGAATCAAGCTATTTGTCTCAGAGTCTGATGATGATTCAGGCACCAGCATCATTAAGTATTTTATTGCTGAACCAGCTGAAAAAGCAGAGGATAGGATAGAGTACTGAGGTTGACAGCAGAGGTCCACGAAGGTAGTTTACCCAGCAGCTGCCAGCTGAGAGGGAGGATGTTGCTCTCTTGGCAGTGGAGAGGCAGTAGAATGTCCCAGCTGCACGATGCAGATGTGCTGGTGGCAGTGCCTCCCTCCTCACCTGCTGAGTGAGGAAAAGCTGATGTGAAGGTGTCGCCTTTTACGGTGTTGTTTATACTGCTGTAAAACAGCTTGTATTGCACTCCTGGATTTTCTGGACTGTGCAGCTTTCATGCTGAATGAAGTCTCACACTGATAACTAGTGCAGTGTTTGATTAGTGAGAAAATAATCCAACAAAAGAAGTCCTGTAACTATCCAAACTTTTTCAGCCCTCCCAGTGGGTGGTGCTGGTAGTGACTTGGGCAGTTTGACAGTAACAGAGGTTATTGTGACTGTGTCAGACACAGCAGAAGGAAAGGAGGCCATGTGTACCTGAAAGCTGTCTCCCTTCCTGTAGGCTCAGAAACTTCTCTCTGCTGCCCAGGCCACAGGGATGCCTGCTCTTCATTTACTGCTAGCTTATTCTGTGGCCTCTGAGCTAGAGTGAAGAGGAGAAGCTATGAACAGACCAAATCTGGTAGCTGTGTGGGAAGTAGGGGGTCATCTTGGCAGAAGGCAGAGGAAAAAGGTTGGTAGTTTGGAACTAGGCTCCACAACTTCTCTGAGATTGAAAAGTGACGTAGACTGCTCATCTTTTCACTTTTCCATCTCAGCTTGTCTATCTTAATATGTCAGTATTGATGGTAATTGCAGTTTGTCTGGCACAGCATGTGCCTATGCAACAGGCCATCCAATGCTGCACGGTAGGTAAGGTCCTGCAAATGTGGTTTGATGCTCTGCTTCATATGAAGCTCTTGCTGTGCAGCACAGAGGTAGGATCTGGAAGCTGGGAAGATGTGGACATAGCATTGCATTCCCCAGTCTGCTGGCTTTTTTGAGACTGAGCAAGAGTTTTCATGTTGGTGACGCTACTTAGACTCTGCTATTCAAAGGAGTCTGTACTCATGGTACATGAACTAGCCCTCAGCACAAACTACCTGGAACAAGCTTTAATTTTATAAATCTAAAGGATTTTTACTTTGGAGTATTTTTTTTTTTTAAAGATCTTTTGAAGCCTATGGAAACTGTAAGTCTATAGAGCATGGACAGCCTACCACAGTGCTATTCAAGTCTGCCTGCGTCTGTGTGTATAGACGTGTGGTGTGTTTTCTCCTATTGCATGTTTTGACGCAGTTTCTGCAAGACTCCCAGAGAGGTTTGGTTGTCCTAGCTGTCCTTAGCTGTCCTTTGATTACTGGGGCTGGCTTCCCCCCAAAAGGGCCAAAACCCAGTGAGGACAGTGGAAACATTTGCTGAACAAGTAGTGTTTGTCTGGCATGTACTTTTAAGGACTGGAAACTTTAATCACCATCCTGCCATAAGCGTCACTAATATTTCTGTGGATATCAAACTTTTTGACTCCTTTAAACCCCTCTGCTTTATGTCTACTTTTTTTTTTTTTTTTTTTTTTTTTTAAGTAGGATTTGGAAGGTCTTTATTTCCATTTTATTCTCTTTAAATTGACTTGTACTTTTTTGCAGGCTCGAACCCTATGATAAAAAGTGCTCACCTAAAACTGCTGCAGGGCAAGCCAGCTTGTAAAAAGAGGATATCATCTGGAAATTAGATGTATGAGAAGTTGATGCCAATATTCATGATATGCAATGAAAGCAAGCAGTGAGGAAAATAATGTGAGGGTGTTCTAGTCTCCATCATAGTCTTTAGTGGGCTTCTTAGTAGATTTTTAAAAGGTATAATTGGATTTTTAATTTGACCAAATGTAATGACAGAACAAAACTGATTCTGTAACCATTTTTTCCGAAACAGCTTGATTAACCTGTAGATCTCTAAAATACAATTATTAACTTTTTGTAGAATGAGACTTCTTTTCTGTGGGGGTGCAGACATCTGTGGGTGGTTACTCTACATGGTAGTCTAATCACTTCTCACTGTCTCTCTTACACTCTCTTTTTCTGATGCACACAGATATTATGGGCCAAAATTTGCCATTTCTGTTGTCCCAGAAATAAACAGGACTAGTCATAGGGCAAAATATAAATTACGACAGATATGAGTGACAGAAATGGTACCTGAATGGTTATTTTTAACAACTCTTTGTTAGTTTTCAAAGTGGGGAGCAAGTGAATGAGTTTATATTATGCTCTAAGTAAAGAAAAAAGAATTATTGACATTCTACAACAATTTGGTGAGGGGAGAAAAATTACAATGGAAATTGCTGTTTAAGGCAGTGTCTAAATTTTGGCTCAGGGTAAGTTTTTTCAGCAGCATAGCTGACATTTGCCAGTGTTTCAAAATGATTTTACAGTACTTCAGCCTTAAGTAAGTTCAGATTTTGCACAAAAGAAAAAATATAGCAGATTTTACTTTTTTACTTAAAAAGTAGATGCTGCACCTCTATATATCACCCATTAGTCACTTTTCTCACCAGATGTGGTTCCTATATGCTCTTTCAGTCCATCTGCCAGCTGATGTCATTGCTTGTCCATCTCTTAAGGAAGCCCGGACTGTGAGAACCATCAAAGGTGTTTCAGAACTCAGTGTAAACTGATCTGAGCCCTCCCACTGTTCTCAGATGTTTCCAGGGTGATGGTTGGGCAGGCAGGGGTGCCAGTAAGGACTCCAAGGAGACACGGAAGGGGGTGGATGTGTTTCTCTTTCTGTTACCAGCCCGTGCAGAACAGCTTGGCTTCTTCCATCTCTGGCAGCCCTGCATTTGTTAATACAGAAGACTGAGCTGTGTTAGCAGTATCTTATCCACCAGGTCAAGGGAGGTAGATATCTTCCTTTGTGTGGGACCAGTTAGGACATGTCTGGTGTTCTGTGCCAAGTTCAGAGTTCCTAGCACAGAAGGCACGTTGGCAAGTCGGAGTGAGTCCACTAAGATATGTATGGGCTGGGGCATATGACGAACAAGAAGAAGCAGAGGAAGGGCAAGGGGCAACAAACATAAGTCACACCATGAGAAATTACAGCTAGATATAAGGAAGAAAATTTTTACAGGCAAGGTAGTCAAACACTGAAAGATTTTGTCCAGAAACACTGTGGTATCTCATCTTTGGAGGTATTCAACTTTGGAAGTTGCGCTAGATAACCTCCAGAGGTTCTTTTGTAATTAAATTATACTGTGGTTACATGATTTTATGCAAGAGTTTGAGCAAGTGTCTTATACAGACTGTATTGCCTCTGTAATGCACCAGAAAGACTTCCACGCAAGCATCTCTGTACCTCTTTCAGAAACAAAACTCCCTCAAGACTCTCCATACCACGAGCAGCTTTGACACAACTTTGCAGGCCGCCACTCCTCACCACATACACAATGAACTTTGGTTTTGCCTTTATTTTCCTGTATATGAAAATGGCTATTAGACTCAACTCTGGCTGAAAATAACTATTTTAATGAAGAAATCAAAATGCACATGAGAACACACAAAAAATTAGGCTTACTTCAGCCCAGTGCTTTCCAGGTATTGTCCTGTGCTCCTCAATACATTCCCACGGAAAACTTCTTCCTCTGGCAGTTCTTACTAAGGGGTATTTGTCAGGGAGGGTTCTTCTCTCTTTTCACCAACAACAGTCATTAATAAATTCTCACTCCATTTTTCCCCCCAAAGTTTCAGGCCACCAGGCCTAAGCAGACTGCAAATAACCACTATGTCAATGTTTAAAATGGAACAGAGAACTTGGCTTGGGTCTCGAGAGGTTGAAATGAGGATCCATGCTTCAGATCAACGGAATGCTGTTTGGTCCATACCAGCATTTCTAAGGAAGACACAGGGCAAATGGGAATTTTTCTTTGATATAAGTTTTGAAAAAAAAAAAATCATCTCTTACTCTATAGGAGAAAAAAAATTACAGAAGACTGTTTATCCACAATTTCCCCATGTTTCCATAGGATCATAGGACAACTCGGGCTGAAACTGATCTTGGGAAGTCTGTAGTCCCACCTCTTGCTGCAAATAGGATAGGCAATGAGGTTAGAGGAAGTTACTCAGGATTTTACTCGGTTGGGTCATTAAAACCTCCGAGGACAAAAGCTGCCCAACCTCTTTGAGTTATGACTCTTCCAAAGAGGTCAGGAGTTCCAAACTTTCTGGAAAAATGTTGGTAAGCTGAAGCCCTAGGTTCAAAGGAGTATGTTGCGTTGTCAGCAGAGAACGATGAGCAACGTGACTACGGCCTGAATAAGTCATTAAAGTGTCCTCCATCCTTCCCTTTGTAAAGTGGATTCTGTAGCACTGGAGGTGCCAGAAAGACTGTATCCTAGTTTGAATTGCAGCTGAGCTTTAGTGCGATCACGAGTACTGGCACTCTCCTTGCCTTCAGCGCTGGAACTCATCCAGTTCTGGACAAAGTCACACTGGCCTTAAAATCCAGAGCGGAACTCTGGAAGAAACATGGGGTTTTTTTGTTAATTTGGTGTAAATTAAACAATTGCTGAAGGGCACTCCTTTGTTAGCTGTTAGTAAAGTAAGACAGTTCAGGATTTCTGTTTGAGATCTCATGCAAAGATATATTTATTTTGAATCTTTTTTGCTGGAGCTTCTGCAAGCTGGGTGCATGGCAGAATATGCCAGCTGAGCAGAAAGATGCCATGGGTTACTGAGTATGACCTAGGAATTCCTGGTTGAGACATTATGGCCTGATTATGTGTTTCCTGTGGGAAGACACACAACCAGCAGGCGTAGGATCAGCGAAGTTCCTGAGCACTGCATAAGCACTTGCATAAGTCCCCTTTGCCAAATGTTGTGGTCTCAATATTATTTCATGAGTTCTCATGGGTGTTCTATGATGGGTAAGATGGAAAAGTTTCTTGCTTCATTGTCCCTGTCTCTTTTTTCCATGGACTTGAACTTGATGAAGCACCTTTTCTGGGTCAGTTTCAACAGGACAGATGAATTTCTGGCATTTATCTTGACACCCAATGCCAGAAAAAAAAAATAAATCAATATTTAATAATTCCTTCTTAATACAGCCTTCCTGCATCCCTGCTCAGAATACTTAAGGTCACCAAGTGCTGTACAGAGGCATGGGAACAGTAAAAGCTGTGCTCTGAATGCTATCAAATGCTGTGTGTTGTTAAGAGCATAGGCTACTTTCAAGGACTTCCCATCACAGCATGTAATAGCAATCTTAATCTAACATACTCAAATGTCTTCCCTGTTAACCAAGCAAGCACAAGAAAAAGCTTGTTTGGAGCATGTTTTCTTTTGATAATGATGCCCTCCATCAGCCTATGAATAGTAGAAGCAGTGTTTAATTAACAGCTTTCCTATGGCCCCTGTTCCCCTCTGGTCTCGCTCAGAGCTCAGTCATGGTGGCTTTCTCACATTTATGCATTGCCATACAGGCCTCTCTCTTTGTTCTTCCAGCGAAGGATGACAAGCTATTGCTTGTATTTTGGGATCGTTATGGAGAAAAACATGTAAGACAGTGCCCAGCCTGCTGAGTTTACTTTGCTCAAAGGGGGTGAAGGAGTAAAATTGGTCTGAAGTGTGTAAGTGACACAAGCTCCAAATTTAAGGAGGTTAGGGTACCTAGAAGCTTAAATTTCACTGGTAGTTAATTGGATCTAGACTTTCAAATTTTTTCAGGATGCCATACCCAAATATAGACATTTCCTTCACACTCTAGTTACAGGACAATTCAGACAAGTTCAGACTTGTTTTCCACGAGGCATAAAGCACTTTTCAACAGCCTTTTATTTTGGTAGTGTATACTAGATATTCTGTTTAATTTTTTTTCTGATTTTCCCCTTTCAAAATGTACTGTTAAATATCTTTTACAGTTCTGCATATTGTTCTGTGTAGGGGCTGAATCCATATAGGAGGATCCCATCTGCAGTCCTTGGATAGCTCTCTGTGTGGTCATATTTTGCCTCCTGTTTTAATCATCTCTCCTGCTTTTTAATTTCTACATTGTGCTTTAAGTTTCAGGGAATGTTTGCTATTTGTATCTGTGCTAGCCCTAGTTTTAACTTATTTGTATTGCTTTGTTTGTTACCTTCTGCAGCTGATCTGCTACCAAAGCTGCACTTGATAATGAGCAGGTAAAACCATAGGCCTTTATTAGTGGTTGCAGATGCAGAGAGCTTTGTTTTAGTACTGGCAGTTTCCATCATGAGCAGCTTTTTCCATGTTGACACTGCAAGTAACAATTGACAAAGTTTGAAGACCTTGTCTTTGCCTATAAATACTCCAAATGAATCTTTCTTGGCCTCTTCTAAGGTCTTGTAACTTAAACTATGTGGTAAAATCCAACCACTGAGGATTTATGAAGCTTGGGTAATGGCAATTTATTGACCTCAGAGTTCTTGCTCATTTGCAAAGACAGTCAGCTGAAGGAGAAGCATTCATACTTTATTACTCTTCCTTGAACAATGACATTTTTATTCATCAAGAATTGTTTTTCTTTTTAATTTAAAGGCAAAACACATTTCCCCTAAATTTGGCACATAAGAGGAGATTGCCCTGAGATGCTGTGAGTTCCTTTTCTAATAATAACAATTTTTGCTGTCCAATCTTACTTTCTAGTTACTGCAGGATTAAAAATCGAAAAACAGACTTTTCAAGAAGAATAAAAGTAATTTCTGAGGTGTCATAATCACTTGTTTTTTTTTTCCTACAGTAAAATAGATAATTTTGGCCCCTCCTTCACAAATCATCCTAATTTCAATTGATGCTCTGCTATTACCAATACCTCGAGAAAATGATAGAATCTGTCATGAGAATAGCAGGACTAATTAACCCTGGACACTTATGAATTTTTGTCCTAAGCTATACACTACTGCAAAACTATCAGCTCCGGCAAGAGCAAACGCCAGTGATGCCAATCTGCTGCCAAATGTGTACGGGTTTGTTGCCTGTCTCAGGCTTGGTAGAATACATAGTGGCTGGGTTTTGCCTGCTTTCCCTTAATGGAAAGCACTAATTTTGGTCTCTATTCTCTCTCCAGCTGTCAGATCCCTGAAACTTATAAAAATATAATAATCTGTGAGACTCCAGCCCTTCTTTCAAATTTGGTTAAAATTAGCTAAGGAGAAAATTCATTAAAGGGAGCTGACAGACAGAAATCGGGCCAAAAATACACCAGCCATCATGTCAGTTCTTTGTGTCATGGGTAGCTGTTAATTGAGTACTGTGTTTCTCCCAGACCAGCCTCTGGTATCCAGAAGGTGTGATTCTTCAGTCCTGGTCTCAGTAAAGAGCTACTGGGAAATGCTGGGGTTTGTCCCCTCCAAGCACCACTTGGCACTGACTGTTGTTGCAGACTGTGGGGGGGGCTTGGCAGGCACAGGTTTTTATTCCCCGTGGATTTGGGGGCGCACGGGATGCCTGTGCACAAGGCAGATGGAGCTGCCCCTATGGGTTTCTGTATGACCAAAGGCTTTAGGTAAAACCAGCAACGAGGCTGTAACAACATGAGAATCCTCTCTGGAGAAAGACCTTGACCCTTAGTGAGTGCCAACCTCTGTGCTCTGTGCTCAGTGTTGCTCCGTTATTATGGGCAATGGGCAGAAAGGGTTTTAACTATTGATCAGAGTTAAAGCAGTAAGTAAGTCCCCCTCTTCCACCTGCATTTTTGACTGTGCAAGACAAAGTCCAGCTGTTATGTTTTTAGCCTGTGCAGAGTAAGGTGCATTCAAGTGTATGGTAGGAGCTGTAACCAAGGTACATTTTTCTTTTTAATTATCTCACTAAAATAAATTCTAAACTGACTTCCTAATTTTATTCAATTTTATTCTTTTTGCTTTTATTAGTGGCGTCCTCTCATTCATCTGAGCCTGGATCCCCTGTAACCCAAAGCTGTTTCAGCTGGGGCACAGAAGATACTGCCTCTGTATTATAAAAGGTATCATTTCAGTTCCCTCATGACCTCATGACAGAAGGCTAGACATGACCAGAAGAGGAACGGAGATCTAACATTACTACATCCTTATAGAAATCTATGCAGTTCTGATCACACTATCTCAAATAGGATGCAGAAGGACTGGAAAATGCTCACGAATGGGCAAGGATGATTGATGCTGTGGCTTATATAGTGTGAGAGTAAGTCACATTCTCCAGTTTACGGAAAAAGTGACTGTGAGGAGACAGTTGAGGGTTGCCATGGAGGTCTGCTGTGAACAGCATGGAGAAAGAGAGTAAGGAACTGCTATGGGCTGCTATAATATAAAAATGCCTGGTGAAATTCACTGAGGGAACAGGTTTAGAGGTCTTCAAGGAAGAATTCTCCACTCAGTGACTGATTAGCAGGGGAACTCACTGCCACAGTATGTGAGCACGTCCAAATATTTAAAAGGAATTAAAATGATGACATGGATTACCTTAATGGTAGTTAAGCAATAATTTAGGAGTTTAGTAGTTGGAAGTCAGGAGGGTAAGGACAGACTATTCCTCTCAAAGCAAGAATAAGAGATTATTATAATTTTTGCTTCTAGGAGTGGTTATGGCATCACTGCCATAGATTATTCTGAAGTACTAAGATGTCTCTACCTGTGACAAAGCTGTAGCAAAACTACCGTTCTACGCAGTGTAAATTCTTAAGCTAAAACTTTGAAGAGCAAGAGAGAAAGACACAAGCCATTACTGTTTGAGGTATATTTGCTCACTCAGTCTCCCAGAGGAAGACTACCATCATAATTCTACCTGTTTAAAAAGTCTGTGGGAAAATAAAGATTGCCATGGTGTGTCAGAAGTTGATGTCTACCCCAACACACTTCAACTGTATTCCCTAAGTTAGGTGCTTTGGGAAATCCCGAGATTAAAGGTACACCAGGATTACTCTGCTTAATCAAGTAGAGTGGCTATTTTATACCCCTGTAAATTGGAAATAAGAGCAGGAGAAAAATGAGATACAGTCAAGATTGTAAGAACATATCTCAGGCCTCAGTTCAGCAAGTATTTAGAGATCCAGGCATGCTGAGGAGAAGACGTTTTTGCAAGGAGAGTCTTGGTTCAGTATAGAATGAACCACATTAAATATTTGTTGAAGTCTTATGTAGCTAGCTTTTCTTAACAGGTTGTAATTTTCAGTGGCATTTGTTTAATGTCTGCATGGTAATCTTCTTTCTTCTGGATCCACCATCACAGGAATTTGATGAATGAATGGAGTGAAAATCATGGACGATTGGCTGTTTTCCATCCTCCAAAGTAGTATGAGACAAAACTTTAAGCTTACAATTACTGTATGGATTTTGGAGTTGGTTTAATGTTTTGGGGAGTAAATACAAAGTGTCAGGGTTCATATCACCTCTGCCCATTTTGGGGCAGAACGACTACCAGAAACTGGACTGCAAGCAATAGTAACACAGGTTTCAATATGCAGAGTCTAGAGTTGGCAAAGATATCATGGCTAGTCTCTCATCTTGGTTTTGTGTGAGAAGTCAAAATTAGCAATATTTTTACTAGAAGAGTTTCTTCTGTCTCTGCCTTTGTACCTGGCAGGGAGGTACAAGTCATGGACTCCCACACACAGCCCTTGATTTCTTCTTTTTCAACTCACTATGTAATTTCCATATGTGAATCTAGCAAATGACACTTCCTAATGTAAAGCACTATCACTTTTCTAAAAGTACAAACTTAAATAAACCGTATGTACTTGAATGACTGTACAAATTAAATCAATATCGAGCCTAGAATGTGAAGAAAGCTGGATTTCTAATAGGACAAGTGCTCCCTGCTAATAACAAATAGTAGTTGTTGATACTGGTGGCAAAACACCAAGAATTTTGATGTCATGGAACCCTGGATTCCTGTGTGCATATGAAATAAAACCAAGTGAATGTAAGGTATATTGAAACTCTGCTATGGTGGTCGAATTGTCCCCATCATTTTCTGTTTTCCTCGTCTGCCTGTTCTTCTCCTGAGACAATCAACATATATATCAGGGCAACAAAGGGAGTGATCACATCTCATTCTTCACTTAGTTCATCTTTTCCAGTATTTTAAGATCCATCTTCCACAGATATTCTGAACATCCCAGCAATATGCAAACACCCATAGAGTCTGTTTGCAGAGAGTAGAGAAAAAAAAGTGAGACAACCTGGGAAATGTCTGTCTCAGTCTCCTCCAGGTTGAAACAACAGCACTTCTGCAGAAAAGATTCAGAGCCAGCATGTGCAGGCACTGCGGGAGTAAGTAAGATGGATTTGGGTCTGGATCTCCAAAGCACCGACAAGTAAATTACAAAGGGCAGAATCTTCATTACTGGTGATTTAGGAGGCATAAAGGGATGCAACTTGATTTGTGGATCCCAAGTGGAGTTTTCAAGGCTGACAATTAATAAATATGAAATCAACTTGTAAACTGAATGAATCTGACACAGGGTCATGGAAAGAAAATTAGGTTTGGAAGCTCTAGTGCCATTTTTCTAGTTACTTGTGAGAATAATGTAGAATTGTGTTTGCAGATACTTTTTGGCTTTTCTCCTTCTGTGCTTTTCTCATGCCCCACCATCCCAAAAATTCAAGCCTTTCTTTGGGGATTTAAGTATTTAGATACTTAATCTTGTAATTTTAAGTAACAAGACAGTTTGGTGACATTTTACAAGACGAAAACCATTGAGTCAACCTCTCATAACCACATAACTGTTAAAATCCCCATATGACTAATCTCTAATTCCTAGCAGTCTACTGCAAATAAAATCATACCTTGAACTGTGCTACTTTAATATCCCAAATAAAGCTCCCACACGACTTCCAGTTCAGCTCAGAGTTTGGTTAGCCTAATGCCATGGTGATGTTTATACAGATCACAGACTGTATTAAATAAAACTCTCCCCATAAACGTTTGTGAGAGATTATATTAAGATCAACAGTCTATGAAATCTCCTTTAAAATGCAGGGTGCTTGGCCTCCTGTGAAATGGTATTTAGGAAGATTAAGTCACAACAGTAGTTCTGAAAGTGTATCCTTACTCCTCCACAACCGAAGGACTGTTCCAAAAAAAAGAAAAATTCCTTTGCTTATGCTGATTTTCAACCCTTCCTTTCAAACTTGCATGCAAGGAGCCCTTTGGGAAGAAGCTTGCTTGGACGCAGGTTTCCTGTCCCAGAAGATCTCTTTTGCTCTGATTTCCAACTAGCTGGTCACAGGTAATATAGGGGTTGTATATTTGTACTCTTTCACTGTTTCTCTGTTAGCTTTCAGAGTGATGGGATAATTTTTAAGTTGGAGGCAAATGAAAAGATGACAAGACTCAAACCTGTGCATTTACCAAGAAAAGATGGTGTGTGCCTATTTTTAATGCCATCCAAGCCAGATGCAGAGAGGTTTAGGGACAGATCCAGGCTTTCAGACATGGAGGTGTTTGAGAATAAGATCCTAGCTGAGGGAGGCAGATCAAGCATCAGGAGACTGGTACATGGCAAATGAAGATTTTGCTATGTGTCTAGATTTGGAAGTCTGACCCTTTCCTTAAACCGTGTTTCAAAGATGGATGGTATAGTCTGGATACATAATATATACTCAGTTTTCAAAAATGGCTTATATCTTTGCTAGCAGATGTGTTTCACTTAAACTGAAGTTTCAACACTTTGTAAAGAACCTCCAGTGTTACCAATTACTGTGCTGAGGAAGCTTCCAACGTTCAGTCAGATGATACAACATTAGACCTTGAATCTTTCTCTTCACTTAGGAAATACTGTGACTTGGAGGATGACCTGCGCCTCTGTGGATTTTCATACTAATTTGATTGTGAAACACACAAAAGGAGATTTCAGAAGTGCTGTGTGATGTACAGCCTGTGTGATTGCCATCAGCGATATGTTCCCAGTACCTGACGTAGGAAAGGGAAATGCAAATGAAACATTTGTCTCCTCGAAAAAAGGCTCTGAACTGCTTAAATTGGAGGGGCGGGATGAGGCTGCTTTGCAGATCAGAGCTGTCCTCTACCTATGCAGTGAAGAGCAGAATCTGCCTTTGCACTTCTTGACTGTTGGTACAAATTTGCGGTGCCTGCTCACCAGCTGGTGACATGAGGTGGTGGCTCCTGCCCCTGCCCGGGGTAGAGACCCTGAATAAAATAAGTTGATGACTGCAAACTTGGCATCTTTCAGCAGAGAAGCTAAACCACTGCGTCTAAGTCTGACTCCCCCCTGCTGCGGTCAGTTTGCATCGGGCTGGCGCGGAGGGAACACACAGCACTGCCCACTGTGCCACAGCTGCTCCAGCCTGCAGCAACGTGCTGCTTCAGGGTTGTCAGTCCAGGAGCTGTCAGGATCCCTGTGTGGATGCAGACTTTTAAAAGGGTCTGCAAAATGTCAGGGATTTTATCTGTGTGACCTGCCCCTGCTGGGCCGACCCGAGTTGATGCACAGCAGAGAAATGTGGGTAAGATTATGTAAATGAGCACAGAGACACACAGGGGAGCTTCTGCTGAGTTTAGTTATGACAGGGGATTTAGTTTGAAGACATATATTCATTTCTGATGGCTATGCACATGCTTGCACAGAATTGTCTTTCACCTCCTTCTGTCAGAGAAGGCCCCCTGATCTACCCAGGGTAACAGCAGGTCTTTCATTCTCTCTTCCACTTTGGTCTCCTGTTTTGTCTTAACACCACATCAGTTACAGTGCCCAGCTGGAATTGCACTGTGTTGTGAGCTGTCTTGCCACCACTGTTCTGTAGATAAACAAGGCAAGTAGTAGGACTACAGCCTGGTCCCTATTAGACCTGGAGAACAACAACTTTTCTCACATCAGATGCAAAAGGCTTAGGAATAATTTTTGCCATGACACCGTTCTCCCACAGAACAGATCCCAGCTTCATGGCAATTGTAGTTAAATGCTTAGAAAAATGAAGATGAACCTGCAGAAAGACAGGAAAAACTTTGAAGGCTGAAGTAACATATGCTTTTTTAATTTAGTCCTCTGTCTTTTCAGGTTTTTCCTTTGTTTTTATCAGTCTCATGTTTTTCTGAGACCATTTATGCTGTCAGTGAAAATCTAACATGATCTTTTTCTTGGAAGTAAATACAGCCTAGTTTGAGCAACACTGGTCAAATGTTTCTAGTTAGAAGTGGAATGGAAAAGGAAAACTACTTTTTGTTATATAAGACAAGTTTTGGTGTCGCCTACCCTCTGGCTTTTTAGCAGCTAAAATGGTTTAGAGCAGGAATAAATGATTTGGTATAAATATATTCTTGGAAGAATAATACCCTGATGTTTTCCCACATCTGAAGTTAGTTTTGATGTAGTACAATTTTACTACCTGTGCATCTGGTCTATTTTGTGAGACATCGAGACTTAGGTCTGAGTGTGCATTTTCACTCAAAGAAGACAATTGAAATTTTGTCTCTCAGAGGTTTCTGTCTATTGCTTCTTGTTTCATTGCAATTGAAATTTAGGGAGCTTCTGTTTTGCTTATCCACTTAATGCCATTGTTGCAAAAGGTTCAGCTCATCCCCTGTACCTCCATGGGGTGCTCATGTGAAGAATCATGGTTCTTTTCTTACTTGCTGTTTTCTCTACTCCTGAGGGCAGGGATCTCTCACCCCACTGCTGCGTCTTTTCTAGTCCTGACTCTTTACTCTAGACTGTATACAAAATTTGGGAAGCTAACAAATAAAAAAAGCTATCAAGCTTCATGCATTTATTTTGATTATATAGCATGAACTTCTGGAGCCGTGTTATTTCACGTGACCTTCATGTGTCTGTTTTTAAAAAGTAAATTTGTTGGTGACTACCTAGAAGAGTTTTAGAAGCAAAAATCATCAACATCAAAAATCTGAAGACATATAAATCTCCTTAGAATTCATAATTGTTAAAAAACCCTCTTCTATTTCTAAAGCAGTCTGATGAGAAACTGAGTCATTAATTTTGAATGCTCATGGATGGCGAGTACTGGTGAGAAGCCTGGGTATGCACTCCAGTGAATCAGACATGGCTGAATTTAGTACTGATCAGAAGATCTCTAAACGTTAAGGAAAGCGGGTGAACATTTGAATTTTATTGTAGGAAACCCTGCCATTGCACTATTGAGAAGTTTTTCATATAATGACGGTGCATGGGACATCTTCATGGTGTCTAGCCAAACTTAAAATTCTGTATGAAGGAGTAGGGTAAAGATAGGTAAAGACTGAGAAGTTGTTAGTCTTGTATGTATATTTTCGGGACCAACTAAAAGGTAGGTGGGAGATCCCTTTTTTCCTTTCCTGTGACCAAGTTAATGCATATACCTCAACCTGTCTCAATTTCTGCTATTTCTGAGAATTGTTTTTTAAAATACTTTTTAGTTTGTACATGCTTTTACCAGATTCTTTGCAAACACACGGGACCTCAAAGAATTGCAAACAAAAGCACATTCAAGTTCTTTATGTTTTTCGTATTTTTTTCTTTGAAATAACAATATGAAATACCAGAAAAAAATCCCATTTTGTGATGTCTTTGCTTTAACCCATGTGCTGTTTTCTGATTCATTTGGTGAGGAACCAGTGCAAGGGATCAAATCCACCAAAGGGTGTTTTCCAGCAATGTTCATGCAAAGGATCCTGAGCAGAGAGATATGTGTGCTTGATTTTCTGTGCTAAGATTAACAGTGTGGAATAGCAGCCACTCCAAAGTAAAAGATTATTTTGCATTTTTCCCACATTATCCCACATGTCTGAAATGTAGAAAGTCATACTTCTAAAGATGGTGAGAGCCAATAGATGTTGTAACTGAGATATTTGAGCTCAGTGCTATTAGAAGCAGTAACCTACCTGGGTGTGAATGCAGTACTTGCTGTGCACAGGTTCCACAAAGTGGTTTATCCTAAATTTAGGTAAATTTTGGAATAAGGATATGTAGTATGGAGAACACATTCTTCAGATTGATGCACTTAATACTACCTTTATCCTACTCTCTGGACTAAGGTTTCAGTTAAGGGCCTCCAAAATCTTCCATCATGAAAAGACTAGGCTAAGTACGGTGCACAGAGATGGAAACCCTGGAAGAAGATTCACTGTGGTAGGTCTGGCAGAATAAAAACAGAAAAAAAGTAGTTTTTAAAGAAATTGGGTGCTTGTAAGGAGCACTGAGCATTATATAGATGTTATCTCCTACCTAAGTTCCCAGGCAGAAGGCTGAGCATGTGGTACTTTTTGCAATCTGTTCCTCTGCTCAAGAATGATCATGGCAGACGTGACACATGAACAGCATTGTATTAAAAGTAGGTTTGATTATTCCTCATGGTAATAGTAGAGGAGTAGATGTGGCAATAGGAAGAGAAACAGTAAAATGAGTGCAAATGGAAGCTTATTTCAGTGGATGCTCACATTCCACTGCTGCTTTTGCTGCTGGAACAAAGGTGGCTGAATGATAACACAGACAGTGCAGCAGCCTGGCAGTTACCTTTCTTCATTAACTTAGACTGCAATAAAACATAGTCTTTTTAAAACAAAGTTCAAGTAGCCAGAGCCTCTCTCTGGAAATTAATTTCCTCTGTAAGCCAGTTCCATGTAACTCATCACCTACTTCACTGAACACTAGTCAGCCCTATCGCTGGTGACAGAAGTGCTTGACTGAGCTGCTGGAAACTGGGTCATGTGGTGGATAAAACATAGCCTACTTCCCTGTGCTGCTTTTAGCATGGACATCCTGAGATTGCAGTAAATAATAAATACCTGCAGGCCACCATGGGCACTTTGTGTGCTGCTGCATAGCTCGCCCTTGGTCCTTGAGAGGAGGAAATGATACAATGATATAAATCCATGTAGTAGGTACGCAGAAAGAAATTTTTGGCTACCCATCTCTCTTTCTGATCTGCTACTGTGATGATTTTTTCCCTGAGTATAGGGAGGTATATGCTGTTAGGCAATGCAATTTCTACCCTCATAGGCCTGATTCCCAGCTTGGGGATGACTTTTGACACTTTACTGGTGTTGTGGTCAGTGATGCCTCACCAGTTGCACTGTGGGCACTGCTCCTGGGTAAACACCCAGCTATGCCTGGTTACAGGGAAAGGTGTTGGCTGTGAGACCAGAGAACAGCCATTTCGTGTGTTCCCCAAAGGCAAAGGCCGTGGGCCACGTGAAAGTTAATGACTTTAGGAGTCTTTTTGAAAAGTGCAAAGCAGTGCTGTTGCAAGCTTTTTAAAAGTCACATCTTTTACTTGAAAAGGAACCTGCAAAGAACTAAAAAAAAAAGAAGTTTGTGATCTATTTTTGTGCTGTATACTGATGTATTCCTTTCTCTTTCCTTTCCTTCTCCCCTTCGCTTTCTCTTTTCTATTCCTTACTAGAAAGGTTAGGAGTTTTCCTAGTTAGTGTTTAACAACTTGTTACCCAGACTGTAAACGCTGAATTTCAGTGCTTCCCAACACTGGAAGGACAGAGGCACTAAATCATTAACAAGGCAATAATTTGTGCCAAATGTTTGTTTGTGATTAATGTTAAGCAGATTTAAAAAAACAAACAAAAAACCAAAAGAACAAACTAAAAAGAATTAAAATACCCTCTTTACTAAAATACTCATTCTGTAATTTTCTTCCACAAAAAATGTATGTTTGGACAACTCCATTCACATACATTTTTATTTTTTTTCTGTCAGAGTACTCCAAAGAATTTTCACTTATCCTCACCCCTCTGCTTGGATGACTTCATAGTGATGGGAGACAACATGTGACCCCAAAGGTGAAGTTCTATGTAATGTCTGACTCTTAATATCTGTTAATATCTGTTGAGGGGGAGAGATCTTCCTCCTTGTTCTCCCTGCTCCTGCTCTAGCTTGCAGCTGTGAAGTCTTGTGCTGACCCTGCAGCTAACTTTTCACTGAACCAGCTTTGCCCCTATCCTGGAAGAAAATTCAATTGCTTTTTCTGAGATAATCTGCTGCTGGATTACTGGATTGTATCAATTCTCAGAAGCTCCCAGCAAGCATCAGAACTGCTGGAAGGTAAGCATGACAGCATGTCTAAGAGTGATGTAGGTGGTGTAGTACTTCCCTCTTTCAACTGTGGCAGCGAAATTTTGGATGGGCTTGGTTGTCCTGTGCTGCTTCTCCACTAAGACGGAGTCACTCATCACCTGAGTCATGCTAACTCACAATAAGAAAACTCTCAGCCTGCCTCCAGAATGAAGGGTGGATGTGCTCACATAGAAATACTCTCCTGAATGTTCAGCTGAGATGAATGTTCCTGCTGTCTCTCAGCCCACATTTCACCAGAATGAGGGCTGCTCTTACAGCAACTGCTCTCTAGTAGCAGTATATCCCATTGCTGTGGATGGAAGTATTCCTTCAGGGGATTCTCAGGGTAAAGAAGGATGTGGGTTTTGTCCTTCCAGTGAAGTTCCTTCATAGTGGCTGGTCCACAGCCTTGAGGTGATGCTAGTCAGAGTAAAAACTGAAGAGGAGAGCTGCCCACATTGAAAGCGGAAAGTTGGAATAGCGTATACGAATTGCAAAGGACCAAAGAGTTATGAAAGAAAATGCCTGTGGGTCAGCTCCCATTAATCTTGCCATGCTGCCAGCATTTCATCCCCATTACCTAGTGGTCACATCTGGGTGTCTCCCAATTCCCTCTGTACAGGCAAGCAAGAAAGTAGAGATCCCTCCTGGGAAACAACACTTTTGTTAGGCTTCCATCTCAGTTGGTGTTACGCAAAAGAAAAAAAGCAGAAAGGACTTTAATAGCAAAATAGAGAGGCCCAACAGTCTGAGCAGAATGAACATTACATTGTTAGATGAGCACTCTTGCCTTTAATAGGTTATCTTTTTCCATTAGTGGACTGTTTAAATTTTTAAGTGGTGCACAAGCTCATAAGGGCTTTTACTGCATGGGTTCTGATTTTCATGTGGGTTTTGAATGTGTGGGAAAAGCTGATGCATTAAGAACTGCTCATGAATCTCCTCTATTTCCAGTCTTCCCCTTGGGAACTATTGATGGTCATTTCATCTTTCTTACATGACTTTTAAGATCCTCAAAAAGGAAAGGAAAAAAAAAAAAAGGAAATGGTTTTCTGGTTAGTTCCCAGTGGGAAATCTTACAAAGAAATACCAGAGCTGAAACTGTGAAGTAGAACATAAATTTCAAACACCTTAGATTCAACTAAACCCACAATCAGGATCCTCAAAATTTATTTTGACATAAGTTCCAAATAAGGTTAAAGCTCTGGAAAGGTAAAGAAAAAAAAAAAGGCAGAAATAAATGATATTTTTTCTGTCGTGGTTTGGATTAAGAGTGCTAAAGACTTGTGCTGATGTACAGTATAGCTCGCAATAGGACTGGCTTACAGATGGGAGGTGGGAAAATATATTAATGAATTATGGGTCTAATGAAAGGTCATCTTTCTTCTGTCACATAGACTTCAAATAAGTCAGTGTGTTTCCCTTGCTCTTTCTTCTAATCAGAATGCTGCCCCATAATCCAAAATGTCTTTTCCCTGGTGTTTTGCAGATAAAGTGATTTGTAATTTGCTTTAAAACTTGTTATAGGTATGGAGAGAAGCTTAGTTGTATAGAGAAAATGCTCCTCCCTTTGAAGATGTCGTTTGAAGGGCCAATGGAGAAAAGCCCTGAAATAAAAGATATTTCAGAGAACAAAGAGGGGAAGCACACAGACCTGAGAAAGAAAGGTAAGCATCTTGTCTACTGGAGAAATTGCCTTGAAGTAAGTGAAATTATTTCCCCAGAGATAATTTGGTCTTAGGAGTCAAATTGTCACTAAACAAAAAGCCAAATCAAGAGCAGCAAATTGATTTTTCTTCCAGTGTCTTTCCTCCATTTTTCCCTAATTAAAAAGAGAGGAAGGATGTGATAAATCCTGCTATTTGTTTTTCTCACTGTTATATTTGTCCCCGAAGAACCTCTTCACTGTATCCATTTTATTGGTGGGGGGTGGAATGAAAACCCCTAGGTTAAATTTTCAGAGATGAACAACTACATTCAGTTTAATTGGAAAAGCAATGGTTTTACAGATAATGAACATCCTCTGCCTAACATTAGCGAAAGCTGTATTCCCAGCATCTGTGAGAAAAGGGTTACGTATATAAATGCGAGGTGTAAGCACTTGGGTCTGTGGTTTTGGACTGAGTGTTCCAGTCAAGCATATAGAGAAACACATGGTGGGGAGGGAAATGAAAAGTTATAAAAAGAAAATAAAATTAAGGAGTTCAAGTTGTTCTTTTCGACAAATGTTTGTGTGTCTTTTGCGATCATCTGTTTCCTCTCCCAGTACATGCACACATAGAGCCTACATGTTTCTTCCTGCTTTTTAGTCTTGCTCAACTTTCCTTCACTGCTCCTAGGCACTCAAAGCTCTTTGCACAATAGTTCCCTTTTGGTTTCTCATTTTCCTATATCTGATGCTCAGCATTTCTCAACCGGTTCCTTCTCTCTGTTGTTCATTTGTTAAATGAACTTCTTCTGCCCCGAGTTATTTTTTTTTCCTGGAGAATAGATGACAGCGGTGCACCAAACACATCCCATCAGTGCTTGCATGTTTGGTAACAAGAGAAGCAAGGTGCCAGCTCTAGGGGAAAGCTCAGGGTTTGTGCTGTGTAATTTACGTTTAATGCTGCAGCAGAATATGTTTTTTGTTTCTGGCTCTTCAAAGATGTAACTTCTGTGACATGTTTTGCAGCTCCTCTTGTGCGTGAGAGTAAATGACATTTTGACTCACTTGAGATCCCTAGAAATGTTAAAAAAAGAAAGGGAAGGAAATAGTACAAGAAAAGACACTCATGGAACTGCTGAGGTGATATAACCAGGTATCTTTTCATGTGTCTCCTTTGTTTTTCCTTCTATCTCATCAAATTTATACAACCTAATGAAGGATTAAAGCCATAATGTCTCCATGCCATGTTTCTGCATTCTGGGCTTTTCTCATGGGTTAGCACTTAAGCTCTAATAAACTTGGAGGTTTAATGAAAGCAGAGGTGGCAACTATTTGAACATGAAATGGTAAAAGGTAGTGCCTTCTCCTTGGTGAAGGGATGTTATTATTACTTTCAGGCTCAGTGAAATCCCTTCAATCACAGGGCTTCTGAAAACACCTGGGAAATGGAATTTTTGGTTTGGGTTCACTGAGACCTCACTTGCTCTTTCTGGGTAGGAGTAAGTAGAGCTGATGCTGGAGGAGAAGTGGCCCAGACACAGTCCTGTTCAGGGTGCCAGTTCTGCTCTGCAGAGGCAACCTATACACCTCTGCGTGATGGCATGCTCCATGGCTACTTCTTCAGGAATGTGGAGTGGTTGGCACAGCTAGTGCTTAGGCTGCAGCAGCTGGGGCCTGCTGCTACTCCTGCTATCAAATAGGGTGGGTTTTGAGTTCAGTGGGAGCAAGAAACAGCCTGGAGATCATAGGAGAGTTACACAGAAAATTAGTGGATAATTAGAGATGTAGAGAACATCATGCAGTGACCTATTTCGGGAGAGCGCAGGAGAAATTTGTGCTGGTGGAAGAACCAGGAGCACTGCCTCCCCGTGATGATAAAAGAAAGTAAGAACAGCATTGGGCAGGCAAGCAATTGCACCTCTGTTTTCTGGAGATGTGAAGTAGTTCACTGCAAGACTTGTGGGCTTGATTTTATCCAGCCAGGAAAGTGAGTATCTTTTGGTGACATCAGGATTGGGAAGCTCCATGTCGTAGCCTTCCGGTTATTACCTGATGAGTTTCATGGTGTTTGCTTAACAAAACAAATGTGAAATCTCTATGTGGAAGATCTGGGGCATTTTAGCAGCACTGACATACTGTGCATCTAATCTTTATCCCAGTGGGTTGCCCAGCTGCTTCTTTGTCCAGCAGTGCTGGGTGTCTGTGCAGGATGCACAGAACAGTCCTGATTCTCCAGGCTTATACCAAGGTGATGACTACAGCTGGCTCCCTGCTGCCAAAGCCAGTGCATCTGGCCAAATGCATCTGAGTTGCTTCTAGGTCCATCATGCCAATAGGAGAAGAAATCAGGAAGTGTATGTGCTTGTCTATTGTAGGTTCATGTCTTTTTATAAGCACCTTGGCCTCCATCCAAATCACGCTGAAGTCTAAAGAGTACTTTTGAGTCTGAGGAGTTGGAGCCAGCCCATTTGCAGTCAAAAAAACCCCCAAAAAGCAACAAAGAGCCAAAGTCAGGGCAAATATCCCTTTCACTCTAATACTTTTTCCCATTAAGAGTTTAATTCAGTGTGTCTCTGCTCACAGCCATGATTTGGCCCATGGTCCCTGCATGAAGCCCTTTGCAATTCAATACTGACTTAGTGATTTCCTCCTGTTGACTAATACTTCAAAGAAAACACCCAGGGCCTTAACCCATTCTCTGCTCCACACTCTGTTGGGTTTACTCCAGATTGAGATTGTACTGAATGTATAAAATGTAGTTGATCATGAAGAGTCTGAACAATTCTCCGTAATGAGGGACAGTTGATTACCTCCTGCTCCATATGTTAGATTTTCACATAGGAAACTCCTGGAACTGAAATCATGTCTATCTGCAAGTGCATAGAAAAGACCCTTTGTTCATTCCTTGTTCATGGCCTTTGTAGAAGCAACTTGCAAGAAGTGTTAGTGAGTTCGAACTGTAATGTACTCACGTGTCTGCTGTGGGAAGGACTGGCTCCTGCAACTGGCTTTTTAAAAAGGTCTGTCTCTCTTGGATCTGACCTTCCTAGTTATTTGCAAGCGCAGCTTGACATTTGGATAATTAAGCACATAATTTATGACTCAAAAGGGAGAGCATTTTTTTTTCGCTGGGATCTGACCTAAGACGTGGATAGGTCATGCTAAAAGGAATCCTTGTATCTCTTTTCTGACTTCAGTAAACTCACCCTGTATAAGATTATAAAACTTACATTGATAAGTCTTGCCTCTGAGAGATAGCATGTATGGACAATCTCTACTGAAGTGAGTTGATACTGCTATAGTTAATGTGCTTCAGGATAATCTCACAGGGGTCCCTGCTATCCTTCCTTCTACATGAAGAAAATGCTTGTATTAAATATTTATGTGGGCGGAAATATTTTCTTTGTGGTTGGCACTGTGGTTACACTCGAGCAAGATAACCCATGCAGTTCCTGTGAAACCACTGGACTATCTAACAGACACAATATCCGCAGGGCTGAATAATAAGGATAGTCTGAATTCGAAATGGCCTGACAGAAGCCTTATTTTATCGGTCACAACATGACTACACAGCTGGGATGGGGTAGGATATTTTGAGAATGTGATGGAAGCACAACAGCACAAGCAAACAAACACCTCTGTTGTCATGATAAGGCTGTTTTCTGAAGAGAACTTTCTACTTACAGAAAGCCACCTTTTGCTGTATTTCATGTTTTTGCATTTTCTGTAAGTTCAACAACTGTACACATGTGAAATCAAAATCAGCTCCTGCTGTTGCATTATGGAGACAGAGAAAGCTTTCATGAACAATGAGCTGCCTTGTACACGACTCACACAAAAGCAGTGGCTGTGTGTGCACTTAATATTTTGTGCCAGCACGGTGGTCAGTAATTGCTGTGTGGTGCTTGGCTGTGAGTGACATGGGCAGGACTTTTTTCTCCTAGAAACCTAGGTGGGTGCAAGGAGTTGGTAGCTGTTGTCCTGCTGGAGTTGGACGTAGCACGTTTAAAAAGAATATAGCTACATTACACTTGTCCAGAAAAAGCCTTCTTCCTTATGACTTTTTTTTTGTTTGTTGAACTCTCTTCATGTTAGTTTAGATACAGTTGTACTGCTTGCCCAACGTAAAGGTACGTCTCTGTTGGTATAGGAGGAGGTGAGTGACTAGGGGTTGGTCCTAAACTGGACCTTTGGATCCAAACCCCATGAAACCTTGAAGAAAAAAGTCTCAGTCTTATATTGAGCTTTAGAGCTCTGGGTCATGGGTGACGGGCAGCTCCAATGCTGGCTACAGGATAGATGTACAAAGCCAGTTGTGCTATACGACAGTAGCTAATGCCTAACACAGAGGCCTTGCATCTCTATAAAGTGCTCCAATCTGCTTATGAAAGGCAACTTGAAACTAGCTCTTGCATTCGAAATGTGTTATGAAGCTAGTGATACCTGACGCTGCTTGGGTATGACCTTGCGCTTTTCAGAGCTATTTTCCAAATCCCATGTCTGTTTTGAAAAAGATGCGGATGTACTTGAACACCCAATAGTTCACTCTGTGCCCACAGCTCAGCAGCATGTTTCTCTCATCATTTTAAATACAGTAGCTCTGTTTTTCCTGAGACCCTGTAAACTTCCTGCAAGGGGAGATTTCATGGTTTTCTTCA
>JAYRBT010000082.1:65967149-65992565 GCA_036023395.1 Myiotriccus ornatus
CATTTTAAATACAGTAGCTCTGTTTTTCCTGAGACCCTGTAAACTTCCTGCAAGGGGAGATTTCATGGTTTTCTTCAGATGGTATAAATAGCCCCATAATGTCCAATGTTCTGCTTTGTGATAAAGTTTTAGTTTGCTGTCATTTTGCATGTTCCAGTGGTGCAGCCAGTTCCCCTTTCTGTGCATGACAAGTCTTGTAACATCTGTGAACATGGTTTCTGCTTTCTCACTAGGATCATTTCAAGTGAAGGAAAAATGGGCTGGTTTAGGAGTATGGGGTATTCTCTGCCACTCTGAAGCCAGAAAAATTCTTGCCTCTCATAAGTGATTTTTTAGGTAACCAGTTTGAAGTCTCCTCTTTCTTGACCTGTTGGTGCAGAAGGGTTAAAATGGACAGAGAAAGTGATGAGAATGACCCTTCTTGGCAGTATCCACTAAAGCTGCAGCCTGGCATTGTTGCTGCTTTGTTCTTTGCTTTGTGGGACCTGAGCCTTTACTGACCTACCAAAGATGACCAGGTCAAATGAAGATCAGAGCCATTGGTTTTGCAGGGGCACTAAATATCTAGGCTGCTTTGCAGTAAGTTGGTCTGGAAAGAGCACAATAGTTTCTCTTTCTCTTTTTTTTTTTTCACTTCTTGGTTTTCTCATCACCCAAAAATCTTGCAACCAGTCTAGAGGGAGCACAAGAGTTTCTCCTTTTCTTTTTTTTAATTTTTTTTTTTTCCACTATCTGGTTTTCTCATCATTCCAAAATCATGCAACCAGTTGAACGGTATGGAATGGCTTTTGGTGTCTAGAACAGAAAACTCTCTCTGTAATTGATGTTTTGTTTTAAAACTGCAGGAAACCACTTGTCACTATCCATTAATGACCACTATTTGCCACCTTAGGAAAAATAGATGATGAAGTCTACCATCCACAGTCTGCTGTTTTATCCCTGCATCAAACTTTGCACAAAATGCCATTTTCATTATCAGTGCTCAATATTTTTTCCTATCCTCATGCCAGAATAAAAAAAAATTAGTAAAATCCACAATGAGCTCATTCTGTCTTGGGAGCAGGGAAGCTGTTGCTCCTCCTGATGGTGGCCAAATCAAGGCTGGACCATATTCAATGCAAGGGGGGAAATAACTGCCCTGGAACACCAGTAGGTGCACGATGGGCTATTCATCCTGCCTTATATGGGAAAAAGCATTGGAGAAGACAGGGAGACCAAGACACTGACCCACGTTTGCAAACTGAGCACAGAGCCAGCACGGCAGCAGTCTCATCCCCACCTAGTAGGCACGTCTGGCTGCAACAGCTATGTAAATAATTTAACAGTGAGATTTATGGGCTTCTTTCTCACTGTGGTGTCTTAGGTTGCATTTAGTCACATTCACTAGGAGAATTGTCCTGAAGTCGTGTGTTAATGGCATGATAATGTGTAAGTGTAGAGCTGACATCTTCAGGTCACCATTAAAAAAGAAAAATGTCTTTTCTCCTCTCAAAACAAAATATGAAAGACTATTTTTCTCCTTTTTTTTTTTTAATTTTATATTTTGGGAAAGTTTTCAAAGGCACAACACAATATCTCTCTACAGGTTGAATTGGCATCTGTTTGAATTCAAGGCTCTTTGGCTGTAAAAGCTCATTGTTTTGCCCATTCTCACAGTAATCAAACCAATGTGTCAGACTTGATACTTATACTTTATACAGAAAAGGATATGGCAATTGTTTTGTGAGAGGGGAAAATGGAGTCATTGCTTGCAGATAACCTATTTATTTTTAAAAATAGGAAACATTTCCTTTTTGTTTATTTGCTGCTCTGCATAGCTGAAGTTTTTCTGTCTTCCACAGCCATTTTCTGACATGCAAATAGCAATTTATTTTTATGTGGGATAAATTCTTCCTGTGTGCTTTCCACTCTGTAAGATGGGGTTGAGGGAAATACGCCTTTTTCCATGAAAATACTAATGACTGAATTAAAGCATGACTCAAGTGGGCACTGTTCTAAGCAATAATATCAAAGTTGTCACAATTGTGTGTGGGCTTTAATCTTCCTGGATGGTACTTGCGTTTAGTCTGCAGATCCATGAGTCAAGACAACTGTTAAAATCTCTCCAAACCTTCAGTGGGGCCCAAATGACTTATTTCGAGGTGCTAATAGAGTCATTTGAAGACATAGCAGAGAACTGACTGCAAAACAGGGCCGGCTGGGAGCACAGGTGATGTGGGCTGTTGCCTTGGGCAGCAGCAGCCTGCCAAGGGCACAGCGAAGTGGTCATGTCTTCATCGCTTGCTCTGCCTCTGCCAGTGCCCGGGGAAATCAGGTTTGCTGCCGCTGCCAGGGCAGAGATCAGGGTGTGTGCAGATTGGGGCCAGCTGCTTTCAGCAGTCACTGTTCCTGCCTGGCCATTTAACTTCTGACAGCCCTAGCTGCCTGAGATGAGCTGCATGGGATCGTGATTTAAGGGTGTTTCCCTGGTGAATATATGCCAACTGAGGAAGCTTGTTCAAATCCTGCAAGATTTATAGCTCGTGTGAGCATGGGTGGAGTCTCTGCTATGTCCCTGCTACCAGTCTGTGGTGTAGCCCGGCTGGAGGCCATAACCCCCTTCCCCATCCTCCTCTGTTCTCTCAGATGGATTTTGATCGGGTACCTGGTGTTCCCACGGATGGAATGTGGTGACGGAGTTTGGAGCTCTGATAGCTCTGCAGTGCATGCAGCGTGGTTATATTTTCCAGCCCAGGATGTTGCTTGAACAGTTTATAGTGCATTTCAGTGTAAAAGTAAAGTAAATTTTACTACGGTACATGGAATTTATGTCATGTAAAAAAACATGTCTTAAAAGTTCAGGCCCCCAGAGACGTAAGCCCGATGCTCCGGAGTCTGTGTTGCTTGTGGCTGACAGGCTCTTTATTGCTTGGACCCTCTCTAATCCATGCTGATGAATCTTGATAATTAACTGTTTGACTCCCCTTTATAAAATGGTTGTGTCTTCCATGATCTTCCACAACGCTGAAACTGCAAAGTAAACTAGAGTTAGGGAAACCTCTGGAGACAGAACCCTCTGCATAGTATAAACATCAGTGCAGAATGGCTTTCTATAGGATGTGTTCAACTTTCACCATCTCATGTCATGACTTCTTTCTTCAGTAAGGACTCTTACTGAAACAGAAGTGCAGTCCCAGCAGCGTACTCTAAGACTGAAGCAGAGAACTAAACAGAACTGGGCAAAAAAAAGTTATGTTCCAGCTGGAAAGGTGTCATTTTCCAGTAATCCTTGCCCAGTGCCTACACATACTCTTCAGGCAATTGTATTAGAAACAGCTGTGGATACTGCAGTATTGATTGGTTTCAGGAACAGAATGGAAAGTATATCTTTTGAGAGTTTGAAAGCCAGAAATCATTTTGCACTTGGCTGTAGGATGGATATCATTATTTCTGAAAGCAGTATCACAGGGCAGTGTGATTGGCTTGGAACAAACATCCCAAACAATGCTTGCTTAGATGGAGATCTTTCTAAGCACTTCATCCCCTTTTTTTACATTATTATAGAAGTATTTGTATAGGGGAATATGATGACCATATTTAACCTGGATTTCACTAATTAATGTCATAACAGTCATCTAACACTGACAGAAAGTGGTGGCAGGGTACCAGAGACTGGCAAATACAGGGTAATAAGTGATTTTCTTCTAGTAGCTATAAAAGGTAAAGGTTTCTCCTTTGTTGTTCTAAAAGACAGCATTCAAGCCAGCACTGACCCTATGCATCTGTTTTTGCATATAATTCTGTACAAATGCAAATTCCCGGTTTAATGTGGCTGACCAAGCGAGCTCTCATCAGTCAGCTGAGCTGTGGCTGCAGAACAAGTCTTCTTGTAACCTATCCCAGCCCTAAGGAAAACGCATTGGTGTGAACTGCTCCCTGTCTGTCTTCTGTATGAAAGCCCATGTATGTGGCATAACTTCAGGTAAGGCAAAAATCCAGGTCACTGGAGCTCTGTTGTTGTTTGTGGTGAGATTTCAGATGTAACTGCTTCAAGTTGCTTGTATTTAAGCACCTGAAGTAAGACCTTGTCCAGTTTTTAACTGAAATAAAACTCCTTACTTTTGTGTATGATTGAGCAAGCACCACGGGGAAAAAAAAAAAAAAAAGCTGTGGAAAATATATCTCTGTAGAATAACTAAAACTTGGAAGGAATGTTTCCAGGCTTTCCAGCTGCATGGTTAGCTCTATGTCCAGTACAAAAAGCAGTATCTCCCACTGAGACACTGAAATGTGTATCCATTTACTGGTACTTCAGTGGTGAGTGAGGCACTATATGTTTTTAGCTGCAAACATTTCAGTTTTTACATAAAAAGGAGCATATTTGATCTCTTCAACATTTGGGATTATGGTATGCCAGGTGAGTTCATTCTTATTTTTAAATATGCAACTGTTCTATGGTAGAGGGTATCTGGCTCCTCAGGAAGGGGGATGCCTCTTTGAAGAAGTCTGTGACCTCTGACGGATGCACTCAAGACCTGAAAACCCTTTGGAGTGCTGCAGGTTGAAACATAGAATCATAGAAAAAAATACTTATTAGGTTGGAAAAGGCCTCTAAGATCATTCAGTCCAACTGTTAACCCAGCACTGCCACGTTCACCACTAAACCATGTCCCCAGGTGTTACATGTGCATGTTTTTTGAACACTTCCAGGGTTGGTGATTCCACCACTTCCCTGGCCAGGCTGTTCCACTGCTGGAGCACCTTTCCAGTGAGGAAAATTTTCCCAGTGTCTAATTTAAGCCTCCCCTGGCATGAATTGAGGCCAGCTCCTCTTGTCACTTGTTACCTGGGAGAAGGGACCAACCCCCAGCTGGCTATAACCTCCTTTCAGGTAGTTGTAGAGAGCGATAAGGTCTCCCCTGAGCCTCCTTTTCTCCAGGCTAAACAACCCCAGCTCCCTCAACTGCTTCTCACAAGACTTGTGCTCCCAACCCTCCACCAGCTTTGTTGCCTTCTCTGGACACGCTCCAGCACTTCAGCGTAGTCTGCGCCCCAGTTGCTTCTAGTGAGGGGCCCAAAACTGAACACAGGACTCGAGGTGCAGCCTCACCAGTGCCAGGTACAGTGGGACAATCACTGCCCTCATCCTGCTGGCCACACTATTGCTGATCGATGCCGAGATGCCGTTGGCCCTCTTGGCCACATGGGCACACTACTGGCTTATGTTCAGGTGTCTGTCGACCAGCACTTCCAGGTACTTTTCCACTGGGCAGCTTTCCAGCTGCTATTCCCCAGGCCTGTACCCTTGAATGGGATTGTTGTGACCTGAATGCAGGAATCAGCATTTCACCTTGTTAAATGTCATAAAACTGACCTCAGCCAATCTACCCACTGAACTTGACCAATCCTAGGAAGACTGCAGCATCAAAGAGGCTTCGGTACATGATGATGAACTTTAGGTCAAAGAGCTGGATAAAAGGAAAATCAAGTGATTTTCAAAATACATATTCTTGCCAATTAAGTTGCAATTTATTGCCTTATTGCAGAGAAGGTACTGCCCTCAGTAATTCTAAGGCAGTTGTTGCTGTTATCTAAGCACTGGTACTGCCACTGCATTGCCTTATGACAGCAGGAGCAAACCACTGAATGATGAATATTTAATGAAAAGGTTGACGTATATTTACACTGAATCATTTGCTACAGAATTGTAAATAAAACAGTATTTTTAATTTGCTGCCTAGGGCTGTTTAAGTATACCATATATGAGTTATATCCACAGGGGAGAGAAACTTAGGTTAGAGTAAACCTGGCTGAAAATTTGCTAACATGTAAATACATATTTTTATTTAATGGCAGTAGGAGTTGTCTGGATAAATTTTTGATTTGGACATTTGTATGTGATTGTACATCTGTGCACCTAAAACTAAATATTTAGATGTACCTAATCTAAATTCAACCATCCAAACCCCTGATTTTTCCCACCATCCTTTTCCTCTGCTCTGTGCTTAGGTTTGAATTAAACCAGTCTTCAAGTAGGTGGTCACACTGTATTTTCTGACGTTGGACTTCTCACCTTGGTAAAGAGATGGGTGGTGCTTTTCATTTCCTTTTATTCTCCTTTACATTATTTCACACACACCCTCTGAACGCTGCACTGAATACAGTCCTTCCCAGGGACTGCAAATGCACTGATCATAGTTTGTAAGCTGTTCATGAACACACGTGGATTTCTGTCCACAGCTAACACTCCAGTGAGGTGAGATGGTCTTAGCCCTACCTTGTATGTGAGCCTCTGAGATGCAGGTGTTAAAGTTGTTACTGCCTGATGTGCCCACTAATTTTTGATTCTGTATCTGGGAAACTGGGGATCAAGGTATTTAGAATTTTGTTCTCTTCTTGTATTTAAAGCACAGCCCACATTGACCATCAGTGGGAGGTGGGAATTCTTATGCATTATCCATGTACCAAATGTTCCAAAACGGATACCTGGAAAATGGAACATGAGTACATTGAGGATGCTGGATTAGAAAGGCTTTTGGGCAACTTGGTGATACAGGAAAGCTGTGCCCAGAAAAGGGTGAAAATGTTGTTTTCCAGGGTGGCACAGAATTGCCACTGCTACAAACCTAACCTTTCAAGGAAATTTGGGAAACTGCTTAATCTCTTTGTTAAACTCACTGTTGGAATCACAGCTCACCTCTGAGTCAGGTGTTTTGGTTGTGCCCCTCTTCAGTATTGACCATGTGGGCACTTTTTACTGTCAGCCCCTCTCTCCACTGCTCAGCTTGAGGGCTAGGACCTCTGGGACTGAACAGGAGCAGTTTCTCTGCAAAACCTAAAGCATTTTCATATCTTCCCTACAGACTCCTTTCACAGCCCCAGAGGTTCCCATATACAAGACTTGGCATATAGGAGGTTTTCCTTTCTTCTGCCACGCTCTCCTAATGGCCTAGCAGGATGTGATTTAGGGCAAGAAGAGGGTCTCTTGCTCTATCCTATGAAGCTTGCAGGTCCTGTGTGGGTATGCAGGAAAGCAATCCATGATACCTTTCATTTGGAGGGCTATCTTATCTCCAGGTTTATCATCAAAGGGAAAAACCACACATCTCCCAGCTTCTGCAATTGTGAGCCCTATCAGACCAGAGTCCACTTGAATATGCCTCCTTTGTGTCCAAAGCTCAACTTATTCTATATCTTGAAGGAGTGTGGAAACTGTGGGAAAACGCTATGTAACTAAACATTGGATCCTGAAGTATACAATCCATGGGAAATAATTAGTGTTTGCACAAGCATCTACTGACTTTTGGAGGCTAGAAATGTAACATTGTATTTCTTTGAACTGAGGGTTATGGACCATGCACTTGGTCTCTCTGAAGGGAAGGAACTAGCTTCTCCAGGTTGCCTGAAAATGGGATGTTTTGTTCAGTCTTTTGCTCTCTGTGGTTATGTGATTTCTTAAGACTGACTTTATTCCTGAACTTGAGCACATTCCTTGACAAGTAGCCTCATAAATTCAAAGCAATGTGCTACAAAATAGCACCAGTATGGAGATCAGTATCTGGCAAGACTGGCTGTTTCAAGTCCTGTAGAAAAATAGCAAGAAAATAAGTGTTATGTGAGACCAGAAGGCCATTTATCCTACTAGCAAGTCTCATATGTGCTCACTCAAACTTACAGTGACATATGCTGAGGACCCAGCCCAATGGCAGAAACATTAAACTTTGGCATTAAGTGAGTGGACTGTGTAAGTTGGTTGGAAGGGTACCCAAGAGGTTTTATTATTTTTGCCTATGGTATTTATGGAGAAGCAGCTTCAGTTTTCTAGGAATACATCTTATTTTGTTTCCTTCTGATTCTTCTCTGTGATAAGAAGTTTTGATTTAAAACTATGCAGAAGTAAGCAAACAGTAATTTTCTCAGAAATGTTTCCGTTCTGTTTTTTTCCAAATGTTGCAGGCATCTGAAAATCTCGTGTTGTTCTGTGTAACAGCAAAGCAGAGCCGAAGATCATTTTGGGGTTTTGGCAAACAGTACATATTTATGGGGCCAAAGAGAGTGAGAATAACTTGCTACCATAGCAGCCAGGGAACAGACACCTCCAGTTTGCTGGGAGAAGAGAAACCAGGGGAGATTCAAAATCTTTCTAGTTTTTGACTTCAAAGTACTCTAGCAAGTGAGAAATTCTGTTAAGAAGATCAAATCCTGCTCCTGTTTCATTAGTAAAGGAGTACCCTGGTCTTCAGTGTCCTAGATGAATGCCTTAGTTGCTGGAACTAATGGAAAACAGTAAGAGACTTTCCACTCCCACACCCCCACCAACTCAGTATGAAGCACACATGTGGAGAGTTCCCTTTCCTCATTCCCTCCTGCTTGGATTCACACATAAAGTCTGATCCCAGGCTGATTTAGTTTTATTTTCTCCTGAATTTCAGTGGTTTTGAGGGGGGTCCATCCCAGTGCCTGCAACTATCACTTCCTCTAGCTGCTGACACCAGTCATGGCAGTGCAGTTCCTGCAGGGCTTGCTGAATCCTGAGGGTGTGGCAGTGAAGGGAGTCAGCCAGAGCTGCCTTGGACAGCGCTGCCTTTGAGCTTCAGTTCTCAGCCTGACAGAGAAACAAAATGGAAATTATTCAGGATCATGAACCAAAGTAGAGGTGCTCCTGGTACTGGTGGCAGAGGCATCCCAGAGGCTTTTGGCAGAGATTTATAGATGTCAGCTTTTGAATTTCCTTGGTGAATGAGTCACTGTGGCTGTGCTTATGTGTTTAAAATGCCTTTTAAGCATTCACAACAGCATTTTCCCCTGTTCATGTGGCTACTTTCAAATACCAACTTCAGTTACACCCATGTAGGCTTTTGCAAATCTATATGAACTCTCTCTCCTCTGCTGGTTAGAAGCCAGGTTTGACCCAGCAGCCCTTTAACCATATTAGCACAGACCAAAACTTGGTCTGATCTCTTTGGCAGGGTTTAAAAGCTCCAGCTCAGGTTTTCCTAGCTGGCTTTCCATTATAAGAGTGGGTTCTTGTGCAGATGGATCAAAATCGAGGCAGACTGAGCTTGCAGTTACTTGCAAAATAAGGCTGACTTTATGCTATGAATTTGCAGTATAAGAAACAACAAACCTAAATAGCATGTCAGTTGCTGACTCCATTTTTCATTGCTTCTCCTGTTCTGGGGGAGCTGCTACCTTGTCAAAATATGATGTGTGCAGGAGAAAATACCAAAAAGAAAATCAAGCAACATATGGAACATTCTCATTACACTAAATTTTGTGTTGAAAGGCGGGACTGTTCCGTGTTCCCATGTACTAGAGATCATGGCATGGTATGTAACTTTAATTTGAACTTTCTCAATGCCAGTTTTGTTGTGTCAATGTTTGAGAGTTCTGCTGAGTTGGCACAGCCGGATGCAGGTTGTTCCTTATCAAGTACTGTCAGGAAATGTTGCACCAGAAGGGAGGACACAGGCTCCCTGGCTGCTGGACACTTGCAGTAGGAGATAATTTCCTGAGTGGCATGAGACAGTGTGGGTTTGTATATCATGTAAAAAGCCCAGCTCCTGTGGCATTTTCCTCTGATTGCTAAGTCCACTGCAGAAGAGTAAAAACATATGACACTTAAAAATAGGATATATCCTCAACCATTGCAAACGCCATCTGTTCTCAAAGAAACAACTGGTAGTAAAAAATAACCTTGGGTTGAAACCTTGCATGAAGTTGCCATTTAAGATAAGTGGGGTTGGCTTTGTTATTTTTATTTTTTTGGAGGTGTGGAGAAAGGGCTGTTTGATGGCAACTGAAAGAAAACAGAAATGTGGAACTGGAGTGTATGTGTTACAGACGTGTAGAGAAGTCGTGTCTTGGAGACCTGTTAAATCGCAAACTCTGGGACCAAGTATTGTAGTGACAGTGGAAGATACCCATACCACTGTTTTAAATCAGTTCATGCAGATGACTGCAGTAAGGTGTTTGCCCACCACCAGAAGGCGGTTTCTAGGGAAAATGTCTGCCTTTCTAGTCATAACCAGGTAAGACCTAATTTTCCAATTAGACTCAGTTCTGTGGCGAATGGTAAGGCTTCCTCACCCATTCAAACTCAATCCAGGCTGGCAATGAGGGGTGGATCAGTAGCTTAGGGAATACTGACTCCATCTCTATATGCTGCTCCCACAAACAACACCCAGAGCCGTGGCCTGTGGGAACATAAGCAAACTCTCTGAGCTTTGGCCATTCCTAGCAGTCAGCGCTGCTTCTTCTGACTCTATTAGGTTGTGATTACATGACCAAAAAGAATTTTGTTTTCACACAGTGGCAAGTTGCTGTCCTCCATGAAACTTCAGTAACTAGCCATACCACCTGCACCAAGTCTGATGAAAAATCTTAAAAGCCCTCTAGTGGGCTTGGTCACCTGTGGTGTTTTGAATACCATTCTGAGGAGTCAAGAGGGATATCTTAAGCATATACCTGTGATTTCCTTCGGTACTGGAACAGTAAGAAGGCAAACAATTACCGAGCAGAGAAGCAACTCACTTGCCTCCTTTCACATGAGCTGATGGCTTCAGACCATCTGTGGGCTACATGCAGGTGCAGTAGCATATGAAATCAGCAAGCCACAGTAGCAACATAGAGCCTGTGTCTTGAGAGTCTTATATGGATTAGAGACCTGAAAATGGGGTGGCTGTATTTCAATGTCGACACTTCTGTGAAGAGCGGCAGACTTGTACTTAAGACACATGCCAAGAAACTGTGCTTGAGGTAAAGGGAACGAACGCTGCGTGGTGTTTGCTCAAACAAAGTAGTTGTGTTCCAAGGCAGTGACCTAATCCTGTCAACCTCACTTTTTTTGTGAGTTCCAAGTGGGACAACATGGTGAGGTAAGAAAAGGGCATTTTAATGAATAGGTTTGATAGTGATATTTCTGCCTCTTATCTTTTTTTACATCTCACAGCCCAGGAATAGCAGCAGTGATGTAATGTTGCTATTTAGAATTGTTTTCAAAGCATGTTTTGAGTTTGGTGTCTGCAGTATTGAAAATTTTGCTTTGGAAATGAGTGCACCTAAGGTAAAGGCTGCGTGCGTGCATTTTTGGGCTCTGCCTATCTGAATTTTGTCTGCCATGGTTCAGATTCTCTTATCTCCAGTCTGAACATCACAAGATTTGAAGGGTAATACCTTGTACTCAGCTTTTGTGACAAGCAGATGAGGGATGGGACAAATCTACTAAAGACACTCTCTGCTTTGCGAGGAAATAAAACAATAACCTGCTTGCCAGTGTTTGGTCCTAGTAGACCTAACTCCAGAGATAAAGACCTGTCGGTACTTGCCCCACAGAATGAGTAATTCTTTTGTGATGTGCTGCCACAGCACATTTCTATGTTCTTGAAATGTGCCTTAACTGTGCAGAAGCAAAACCTGGCGGCATTGCCTCCCCAGAAAAGCAAAAAGCCACTGTGACCTTGAGGATAAAACCTTGAGGAGTGATGTGGCTGGCATAGTTCACAGTGGGTGGGAGAGCAAGTTTCTGATTTCACAAGTGACAGCAAGACCAAACCCTCAGTTTTGCAAGAACTTTTTTTTTTTTTTTTTGTCATAAGTTGTTCCTTACTGGAACAGTGTGACTAATTTAACAGTGTGACTAATTTACGAGCCCAGTTTAAAGCGAAGTATACTGTTATTGCAACACAGCTCATAATTCTAGGTTTGAGCCTTGCATGTAGGTCAACTATTGTTAACATTTTAATACTCAAGCAATTTTTCAAAAACACTCTACTTTTGTCTACCACCTTTTCCATTCTTAATCTCTCATAGATGAAGTTCAATATGTCTCTAAAGTTGAAGTAAAATCTCCTGTACTCTGAAATGTTAGATCAGCCTTATTATTATTATTTTTTTTCAGCTGTCAAGCTTAATGCATTTTTTAAAGCATCCTACTACTTCAGGGTACAGCTTAAATTGTCAAAAGTGAATATGTTACACTGCATAAGTATTTACTGTACATGTCTGTGTGAGAGACCTGGACTAAAAACTAAATTCTGTTTCCCCGTAAATCTGGTGGAAGTTCATCCCTTCTCACAACTTTAGATCTAGCTGTGATTTATGCATCTTTCTAATGGGTTAAATAAAACCTCTGGTTTTAGGCAATACTAAATTTTGGCCTAAAGTGTATGAGTTGGCTCATAGTACATTCCCACCATGGGCTTCTATGTCTGTATCCTATCACGTTCTCTTCTGTGACTTCCAACTCATGTTTGCTGTTCTGCCTAATATTTAAGCAAGTTCATTAGATACGTCCGTGTTTTAAAAATATAAGCTGCATTTTTCAGGCTATGGACCAACATGTTAAAAACCATCTGTGATATCAATTGCTCAACTTATGCTCTCAGAAGAGCCTGCTTTACTTAAGGCAAATGCTCAACACTTACAGAAAATAAGGATGGTCATTAAGTACCTCAATTCACTTTTGAATATTTCAGCCAAGATCTGTCATTACAATTTTTATTGTATCTAACCCTCTGGGCTCTTTTGTAAGTGTGGAAGGGTTAAGTGTTTCTGTCAGTTATTTGTGAGCCCAAATGTGGGAGTTAGGTAACTGGTTTCAAACACATAACCTTGAAAACAGGTGATGAGAGTGGTGAGTGAAAACTAAATGAAATTTCACAGTCTGAGGCTTAGGCAAAATGTCCCTTTGGCTGTTCAGGTTAATGTCATTACCAGGGAAGGCTTCTTTTTCCTGAAGCAATTATTCCAGATGTGTTTTTTTACCCTTCTGCTTTGCTTGGCTGACTGTTTGCAGTCTACCTTTGGTCTTTTGTACATAAATAAGTTGAATTTTTAGATATCAAATTAGAAATTATCTTTTCCTATCAAAATGGTCTCTAAAGAAGGTAAGAATACTTCTGAGAAGAAAAAAAAAATATATATTTCTAGGTTGGATTTTGTAAGCCATGCTGATGTGGCTAAGCTGAGGCTTGCCTAAAAGTGTAGCTGTGTAAAATGCAGTGAAGCTGACATGAAAGTGAAAAGGGAAATGCATGTTGCACAAAAATTCTGTGTTTACAAAGTCACCTTCTGCACTGCAGGGACACTTTAAGATGAACATTAAGGGTGATAAACCTTAGTTGTAGAACTCTTCTGAATTTTAGTTCTTTTAAACATATTTGCTGATCAGTACCTTACACTATATGAGGTCAAAAAAGGACTTCTCAAAACAGCAATACCAAATACTGCCAACTTTACATCAAAAGGCTCTAAGACTTTCTTGTTTCTTGCTTATTATGTGGTGTTTCTGCCCTCAGCCATTACAAGTGGTGGAAACCTTGATTTTACCATTGAAGCAGATGGGCTTCCTGCAACTCACTGGGCATTTCTACTCTATTCAGTAGTTCAGAGAAAAAACCAAAAACAACCTCCCTCTCTGGGCTGCTGGCTTTTTAGACTAATGCTTAGATGTACTCCTTGGCAAATGGAACCCTACGTTCAGGTTTGTCAGTTGTGTCTTTTTTTTCTGCCAGAATTTCATAGAATCAAAGAATCATAGAATCATATGGGTTGGAAAGGACCTCCGAGATCATCAAGTCCAACCCTGGATCCACTGCCACCGCAGTTACTAGACTATGGCAGGGATGGAGAATCCACCACCTCCCTGGGCAACCCATTCCAATGCCTGATTACCCTCTCTGTAAAGAATTTCTTCCTAATATCTAACCTAAACCTCCCCTGGCAGAGCTTGAGACCATGCCCTCTTGTCTGACTGATAGCTGCCTGGGAAAGGAGACCAACCTCCACCTGGCTACAACCTCCTTTCAGGGAGCTGTAGAGAGTGATGAGGTCTCCCCCGAATCTTCTCTTCTCCAGGCTAAACAACCCCAGCTCCCTCAGCCTCTTCTCAAAGGGCTTGTGTTCAAGTCCTTTCACCAGCCTGGTTGCTCTTCTCTGAATTTGAGGACTTCAGACTTCTTCAGGGATTCCTGGTTGGACCAAAAATAATTGCAGCAGCAAACAGAGCTAGAATAGTTTCAACCAGTCTGTGGACTACATAGAAACCTGGTGTATGTTTCCTGCAGATGTGCAGACCCGTTGCAGAGCACCAGTACTGCTGCTCTCATTTCTGGCTGGGTGCATCTCTGCATCCTGGAAGTGATGGACTTACAATACATGCCCCATACTTCTGCCTGGGGAAGCTTTACCCTCTGCCCAAGCTTCTGAGTGCATGGCTGTGAACAGTCATAATCACCTATTATAAATCCATATTCTTCTATTTCAACTGCTATAGTAAAAAATAGTGATTCACCACTGGTCAGGAACAAAGACTGACCTTAAAAAGATGTAGACTCAGTTCTTATTTGTACACAGACCCTTCTTTATGCACTCGTGTCATCAGCAACAGAAAAGGTCCTTCACCCTTTCAAGAATGCTACAATGGGTTTTGACATATGTAAGAATCAGGACCCAAGTACCTCTGAGTGCTGAATGATTTATGAACGCACATTTAGTTTAAAGGATGGATGACCACAGCATTCCCTGTTTCTCTAATGCCTTTTTTTTTTTTACATTCAGAGAGTAAAATGCTGAATGAAGCATTTATTAGGTGTCCATAATACATATTTTTTGTTGTTAGCTGTGGCTTCTTGCAATTCTGGAAAATGCCAGTATCTTCATGCAAGGCTGTATCAACCATCACAGTCTGACTAAGACATTTTGAATCATACTGTACAAACTGTCTTTGGCCATGCACAGGCTTGGCAGTTCCCTGAGCTTTGCTTAGCTACTTGCTTCCACCATTTTTTTCCTCAGAACTCACAGGTTATCGCCCTGGTCAAGCAAGGCTCCAGGCTTATTCAGTACTTCTAGCTTTTCCTACAAATAGCTGTTTTCGTGTCTGATTATTTTGGGGTCAGAATTCCCTGGTTAGTTGTTAGCATCTTGTCATGTGAGAGACCAGCACTGTTTGTCTCAGCTCGGTTCATTAGTGATAAAACACAGAAATTAGCACACTAATGTAAAACATCAGTTAGCTCTGGGAGTGGGATGGTCCCCACATTTCAAGTTTGTATGGCTGATTTGTATTTTTATAGAAATATCAGTTGAAAATTTTCTTGAAACTTACGTGTTTTAGTTCTTTCTGGGCGTTGTTGTTTGGAAATTTTTTTTTGCTTGGATCACCTTAAAAATTCACTTTTCATACTAGGTTCCCAACTCACCTCATGAGTATGTTGGCATCCATAATAAAATGCAAAGACCTCATTAAAACATCTTTCTTTTAAAATAGTTGGGATTGTCAAATTCTGATGGTATAGTTGCTGGCTGAATTACCAAGACAGCAAAGTTTCTTCAGAGCAGAGGTCTGCAGCTGTGCTTGGGTAATTAGCTCTCCCATTTTATGACTGCGTGGTCATAACTGAAATTAAGAAGCTGAAGTAAAATCTCCTTCTTCGCTTAGCAAGAGTTTGTGGCCAAATTAATCCACAACATGGAGTTGCTGCATGACACACAGAGGGCGCATCTCATTGTCATGTTTCACACAATAGAGGCACAGAACATTAATGCTGATAATGCTCCAAATGCGTTGCCATTATCACACTAGCTGATCATGTAAGCATGGCCTGTTTTGTGAGGTAATATTATGGTTACTAAGAGACATATCTGAACAGAAACACAAACTCCCCTTGTATCAGCTAATGAAGTTGTCCAAGGTTCCTAGAAGCAAATGGGAATCTGAAATTGTTACCTTAATAAATAGAAGAAAAAAGTATAGTCCTAGACTCAACTCATATTTAGCTATGCTTTACTTAAGCAGATAGTTCTGTTCCTAGTTTTAGTGTGTGCTAGTAAAGCAGACTCTGCATTAATTTATTTTTTTTTTTCTAACTTCTAGCCAGGAAATAATGTCCTTTTCAGAGAACCTTCTCTCTTTCCTACCTATAGTCTACAGTCTCAGCTGATAATAATGATTCTAATATTTCTGGTTAAGAAATGGAGACATTAATATTCTCACAGAGAACTCACAGCAGTCACTGTAAATTACACGGTACTCTGGAAACGCAGCAGGAGGTGTTTCCTTCTGTGGACAGTTTATTACAAGGCCTTCATCCCATAGTGTATTATCCATATTTAACTTGCACATTGAGTAATATCATTGTGTCAAATAACAGCATTGTGGAAGCTGCAGCACGTCTCCTCCTGGATAAAGGGCTGGCAGGAGCGCCTGTCCGTGACAGTGAGCTATCCCTCACAGTCTGTGACTTATCCTGTGTGAGAGCAACAAGATGTAAGGTCTGGGCTGAAATTTTCAAACTCCTCCTAGGGATTTGCCTACTGGTTTTAACATGACTTATGAGGATTAACTCTTCCTCGGGCTTGAAAAGATCTACTCTAATTTCTTTACTCAGAACAATGTCAAAGGTTTTGAGAAGTTTCGTTTGCTTTATCTGTGGCCATTTTTTTTGGGATGTGAGATTTTATCATTGGTGGTATGGGATTTTTTATAAATAATCATAGTATCAGGTGAAACACTTAGTGGACAATAAGGAAGGACTCTGAACATCCTGGGTTCAATCTGAGAGGCGTATGTTTAGCTGGGATGACTGTTTACTGAGGACGCTTCTAGGAGTTTTTTCAAATAACAGCAACAAAGAGCAATGACTGTTGCTTAATCAGAACAAATTAAGACACATTTGCCTAATGAGGATATATTCAGCTGGAGCCAAGTCATTAAGTGGTGCTTAAATTCATATTACAGTCTAAATTTTAGAAGTTTTGAAATAAGTCTTAAATGAGGATGTAAAGCAACAAATGTAATTTTTAATTGTTCATTTTTTTATGCCATATTTTACACCTCTACAAAACTACTTAGACTAAGGCTTTTAATAGCTTTTCTTTTTTACAACTGTTAAAATGCAACAATTTACTGTTTATTAAGGTACTTTGATTCAGAGGATTTTAGTGCAATGTTATCAGCAGGTAAAAACACAATTTTTCATGTGCTCTAAGTTCAGGGTTTTCCTCCATGGGCAGTTTTTCTGCACATCCTTGCAAAAGCTGTGACACAGTTGTGTGTACTGATGTCAGTCACCTGGTGGAGCAGCAGGTGCAAGAGATGATGTTCTCATGTGTTGCCCTGTGCTCAGCGTGGGGTTCCAGAAAACAACACCCAGTCTTTTGGTAGCTCAGCATTCATCTCTGAGGCGGGTGGGAGGGTACCTCAGTGCATATGGAAATAAAGGCAACCAGAGTGCTGGATTGGAGGGGGAAATCCCTCAGAGAAATGGAGGAGTTGGTGGAGCTGCTACAGGACTGGGGAAGTGGGACTTTCCCCTCTCTTTCTTGTGCATTTGCAAGACCCCAGCAACATGCCGTACACATAGGGACAGGGAGGAGGCCTGAATGATGAAGTTGCTCAGCATTGGTTTGATTACCACCTGAACACTGTCTGTGAAAAACTACAACTTCCTGACAATAAATCAGGTGCTGTCTATAGCCTTTGACTCTGAGGTAAAGAGAAACCCAGCAGCTGTGTACTGGAACAGGTAAGAGAAGAGCTGATGGCTAATCACAGTCTGTGTGACAAAATGAGATCAAAGACAGATTGGCGCAAAAAACTGATGTTGAACAGACCTGTTTTGTCTGTCAAGGGAGATGTTCAAGTGTCAGATAAGTTTTGGCCACAAATATTTTCTGACTGGTCTTTTGGATCAGGTGCATTGGTTAATCATGAAGGAGAACTCAGAAAACACTGTTTAGAAGATCATACGTGTACCTAGAGGAGAAGATCCAGACTCTCTGTCACCTTAGATCAATAGCTTTATTTTAAAGTAGTACAACTCTGTGCTACCCTGAAACATCAGTCTCATTTGGCTAATCTTCCTGAAGTATATAGCCTTTATCTTGCCCTCAGGCGGTATTTGGTTTGGTTTTACAATGGAAAATTTGGTTGTTTTGGCAGATGGATAGGCTTGCTACATCCCTACTTGTATGTCGGTGAAGGCTTGAAAGCACTTTCACTTGGTCCTGAGACAAGGGAAGACTTCCATCAAGCACCTTCATGGCTCTCATATCTGAGGTCAGTAATGTCCCTGTTTTTTCACTGTGACATAATGCTATAAGGCTATCCCAGCTTCAAGTGTAAAAATGAGTAGGCTGAGACCCGTGCTTTGCCATTTGTCTCCCCAGCAGGGTAGGGCTGGGTTTCCCTGCGGACTGGAAGGTTGCAAGCAGGGTGATTTCCCCAGCCTTGCAGCAGTGTGGTGTCTCAGCTGGCAGAGCAACATGTTGCCACAGGGCAGCAAGCCAGGTCTGAGGATTTCCGTGTACGCCTTCCTTCTCTGCCTGTGCATTCATTTGTGCATGCAGAGGAACTGTGGCCAGCTGCTGCACAGTGGGTGGATACAGTGGCTCTCTGGGAAGCCATGGAGGAAAGGGAGCAAGAGCCCAGACATGGCTCTGGCTGTATGCCAAAAAGTCGAGCTTCTCACATCACGAGGATTTAGACCTGAGCTTAATAAAGTAATAAGGCCTGGGCAACACCTCTGTGGAAGGGGACCTGGGGGTCCTGGTGGACAAGCAGCTCAATATGAGGGAGCAGTGTGCTGCTGTGGCAAAGAAAGTCAAGGGGATGTTGGGCTGCATCAACAAGGGCATCACCAGCAGATATAGAGCTGGCCAGGTATAGAGAAGTCATTATCACATTCTATTCAGTGCTTGTCAGGCTGCATATGGCATACTGTGTTCAGTTTTGGTTCCTACTCTGCAAAAGAGATGTGGACAGGCTGGAAACGGTCCAGAGAAGGGCCACAAAGATGATCAAAGGCCTGGGCAAACTGACATGTGAGGAAAGGCTGAGAGAGAACCGGTTTTGTTCAGCCTTGAGAAAAGGAGGCTTAGGGAGACCTCATCACCATGTTCTAATGTTTACAGCGTGGCTCCGAAGAAGATGGAGACTCCCATTTACAAGGAATCACATGGAAAAGACAAGGGGTAGAAGTTACTCCCAGGAAGATTCTGACTAAACTCAAGAGGAAAATTTTTCCCAAGGAGAACAAAGACCCTTTGGAATAATCTCACAGGCAAGTGGTGCATTCCCCAGTATTGGACACTTTTAAGATTCAGCTGGACAGGGTGCTGGGCCGTCTTGCCTAGACCATGCTTTTGGTAAGAAAAATTGGACCAGATGACCCTTGAGATATGCTGTGGCTGGTAATCTATGATTCTATGAAAAAAATTACTTTCAGCATTGCTGTTTCAGCTATCCTGTGACATACAGTGTCTGGTTTCCTACACTACTTTGGTTTTCCACCTTGTAGTCTCTCTGCTGTGCTGGGTGCTACTGATATCAAGAACAACGAGCAGAGTGGAGGTCAGTCTCTCAGCTAGTTGTGTTTCAAGTGCAGCATGGAGAGAGGATTTTATCCATTGAAATATCTTAACTGCTTCTTAGATAGGCTCCCTGAAATCTGTGAATTTGCCTCGCTTAACACATGCAGAATGTGTCACTTAGCTTAAATGGAGACTCCTCTTTCTCCTAGAATGGAAACCCTTTAAAATCTCAGCACACGCACACACTGATGGTCGGGCTCATTTGATGTGTACCCAAGATCTCCCTGGGTGGTACAACGCATTGCTGTCTCTGCACAGCTTTCCTTTTAATCTACTGTGCTGGGGTGTTCAGCAGTTAGACTATTGCAGTATCTCAGAAACACTTTACACTATTTTTGTGAGAAAAGGGATAAATTTTAAGAAAGGACTGCCAGTAACTCTAAACAAACATGTGATTTGAGTCTTAATGTGAATCTGTAGCTTTTGCTGAGGTATACTGATATGATAAATGTATGAAGAGAGAGATTTTCCTTTATGAAATTTATACCATCTTCTAATTCTCTCTGTTGTGGTAAGCCTCAGGTCCTGTTCAAATTCCGATTTTGGTTATCCAGCCTCCTTTCCCAAAATGGTATGACGCTGAAATATAGCAGAAAATTATTTTGTTACTGTCATAATGGAGCACATAACTAGCACAGTAATAATGTGCGGATTCCTAGATAGTGGAGTCAATACCTTCAGGGCTGAATTACAACCTCTTTTGATAATATCTTCAAAAAGTTGATGTAGGAACAGGAAATGCCTTTCTTTGGGGCGATTTCTGGCTAATGATCTCTGCTGGAGGAGAATGACCTTAGCACCCACCTGCTGTTTTGACTCAGTTTCATGAGTCGCTTCTCCATAGTGATCTCTCTCTTGGTATCTGTTTTAGCAGTATTAGCTGAGGTAAATACATTACAGAAGAGAGAAGAGAAAAATGTAGCTGATAGGGAACTTGGAAAGTGCATCAAGTCTTTAAGGCAAGTAAAGTATGGAGAAAAAAGAGTCATAGAAGATGGAAATGAGCAGAATGGAAAGTAGTGATTCATTAATTTAGGGGTTCTATGTTACAGGTCTCGCTAACCTCTGACCACATTCGTTTGTCTCCCTTGGTCTTTCACAAGTCAGAATGAAGTTCAGCCAACAACTTAAAGACTTAAGAAGAGCTTACAAAAACGAAGCCTAAATGACAGAAGTCATACAAGAGGGATTTCTGTCCCTCAGTGTATCAGGATTTACTTCTTTTGTATCCAGATCTTCTTCAGGTCACATCACTCACAAAACAAGGTCTCATTCTCAAGGTGTCTGATTACTAGGAGTCAGTGATGTAAATTTCCTGTCTGAAGCTCTCTTGAAACCTGAGGCCTCTGCTAGATATTCCAAGGTCTTTGCTTTAACCTTTCTCAATAAACTTTTTATATTGGCAGTCTTTGAGTCATCTATGTAATTATACTTATCAAATATTTAAATATGTCATTGCTGGATGAAAAATTGTTTTTCATTCCAGTGCTACTTTTCAGTTCACTTGCAATGATGATACTTCTCATGGTAGCAAAGAAGAAACCAACAAACCTTATCCTCTTCAGATAAAGAATGGCTTGTTAGACTGAAGTACTTATGAGGGAGACCCATGGTAAAGTTCCTGTTCTGCTGTTCTCTTGTGTCTTGGGTGAATTCTTTAAAAATCAGCATATAACTTCTGCTCTAGAAGTCACAAAGTCTCATATGAGCAATCTTGAAGATGATTTTTTCAGAATTGTCATTTTTCTCTGAAATAGTTTTCATTGGCCAATTTGGTATATTCTAGTAACAGTTATTCTCTTCTGAAGAACCTTTTGCTAATCTCTCATACAAATTGCTTATATAGAGAGTCCATAACTGCAATGCAAGCTATAGTTCCAGGGGATGAGAGATGCAAGGATGGATTGCAGTGCTTTTAGAAGAAGTTAGAAGCAAATGCCCTGTACTCATTCCAAAGCATACCTTTGCAATCATCCCATTTACTCACCTCTTAAACAAAACAACCATTATTGTCCTTCTCAAATTCTTGTTCCACCATGGCAGTGTGTGTCTAAGTAATGGAAACCATGAAAGGTATGAGTGTATCTTCAAACAATGTCATGCAGCATTGCCCCATGGAATAAGCATGATCTAGCGGTGGCTGGTTTTTTATTCAGGTCTCAAATCTTTTAAAGATCTTGGCATCATTGAAGATGAAGGTTATACATCATTTTGAGAGGAGCAGATTTAAAGTAGAGTTATTTTCTCTGAGGAGACAAATTTAAAAACACATTTATTGCTGTTTTTCAATTTTAAATCTGAAGTGTCTGAGCATATCCCGTTCAATTTCCTTTTCTTGTATGAAGTATTTATTATTTTTCCAGAAAGTTGTAGCTAGGTTAGAAAGAACCACTAAGTCAGTTAGTCTGATAATAACATAACAGCCTGAAGTCCCAATGCTGACCACTGAAGTGCTTCTTCAAACTTCTCTTTCAAACACTGCTGTCTGTAATGACAACAACAATCATACCTGGAGGGCCACGTGAGGAAGATATGTTTATGTAATAGGTCAAATTGGAACTCTCTTTCTCATATCTCTTGTAAATACACATTAGAACAATAGTTACAGGATAAATTTATTGTTGTGATCTGTTAGTAAGAGACTCCAGATTATTCATACAAATGGTGCTAGTTAAGGACACCTTTGTAGGGCTAGGTCTCTGGTTGACCAAGTGATACTGTGTTAATGGAAAACATTTGTCTTTAAAGAAATTTCATCTCTTGGACCTTTATTGAAGAAAATAACAGGCTTCAAAGATGAGGCAAAAAAAATTCAACCATCACAATGTGCAAGACTGCATTGCTTAATATTACAGTGTTACATAGTTGGAGAAAAATGACTGTGATAGTTTGCTGGAATTAAAAAAAAAAAAAGCCACCCAGGCTTCTTCTGACCAACAGTTGTTTTCATAAAATTTCAGACTGGCAGAAAAGTTGTTTGGCTCTAAAAGCTAAAAGAAAATAAGTGGCTGGTTGAAATAAGGTGGCTTACATTTTCTGGAATTCTGTGGAAAGAGTCTGAAGTGTCAATTTTTAAGCACCGTTTGCCAGGTCTCCTTGGGCAGCACCCCATTACTGGCTCAATAAATGTATTATTAGTGGTGTTGTGCCTCTCCTGAAGGAAGGCACCTCTGCACTCTTCACATCTGTTTCAAGTGGTGACTGTGCAACACTAAGTACAGCTGCAGCCACAGCAGGCTTCCCGTTACCCGTAACACCACACAAATCAAAAGGCGCCTTGGTCTTTTTTTCAGAAGCTAATGTACTTATGAGAGCAGATGCAACCCTTGTCTTAAAGGTCTTGCTCAGCCAAGTTACATGTTGGACTGGGTGTTTCTGGTGCTAGCATAAGCAAAAACTCTTCGTACCTTCTCACATCCCTCCTCTTGACATGTCACGCTGTGTGCCACCTGGCTTCTGACCAGGTAGCTTCCCGGGTGTCTCTGTTTTCTTAACTTACACTCTTTTATTTTTGGCATATTCCAGGCATTACCCTAAAATGCTTTTCTTAATTTAGTATGTCACTGCTTTCCTTCATGTCAATCCATAGTCTCAGCTCTAATGTGCCGCGTGTCAGAGCCCTCTTACCTTTCTGCTGCAGCTGAAGCTGAGCAGTGTGTGTGCCATAGCCTTAATATCCTTGTTCACACTGGGTAGAACTTTTGCTTGGCATAGCCCATCTTACATCAAGGAGCCATTCTCAGTAATGGCCTATGTAGGGAATCTTACAAAGAATTAAAAAACCCGTTTTACAGGGTGAAGTGAAAACATCTCATGCTCTTTCTTGTTAGACTATTGGCCTTTTTAGCCATCAGCGCGCTTGTAGCAAGCGTGGGTAGAGCCCTTCTCAAATCTTCCTTCGCGAAGCCTAACCATGATGATGATGATAGCTTTTTTTAATAAAAAACATAAGAGGTTATTTTTAAGAGTTTTCCATTCTATATCTTCAGGTATTTGTATTGGGAATCAGCTAAAAAATTACCTCACTCTTAAAATAAAAAGAATTTTAAAAACTCTTTTAAATCCCATTTTTCCTTTCTTTTCACTTTTTTTTCCCTCACTCCTCTTTATACATACATATACATATATGTATACATATTTGAAAATGAGAAATGGAAAAATAAGCTTCAACCTTTTCTTTTTCAATTTGAAGGAATGATGACCATTTGAAAGAATCCTTATTAAAACAGGAACTGTTAAAAACGAGTATTTCACTTTATTAATTCAGGTTCTGCTCGTGAAAATGTGAAAGGAAATATTTTTATAACGAGATTTTTGCAAAAGCTTATTTTTACTAATTCTGAAAAACTGGGTAGTGTTAATTTGGCCATATTTCTTGAAAATTGAAGAATTGAAGAGATAAAAATGGGTTTATTTTATCTTTGGGTTTTTGGTATCTTCACTTAGAGATTAGTATATAAAATTCAGTTTCCTTCAGAAAGCCTCACAATCATTATAAATTGCTCTATTCTTGTTGTATTAACTATTTATTTCAGAAAAAGTTACTTATCATACTAACTATTCTAAATAGTATCTGATCTTATTAGAAAACAAAGCAAAACAGAAATCCGAAACTTAAACCCTAGAATTCTTAGGAACTAAAATATCATTTCCATGGGGAATTCCATTATTTCTAATATATTTTTTCTGAATTTCAAAAGAAAAACAAAAATTACTTGCTTTTCAAGCAACGGGAATTAAGGTATCTAGATATGACACTGCCAAATACTCTTTTTATTTTACAGTGCTTTTATTCATTCTGTATACATTTACTTCTAAATTGTAGCAAGATATCAATAACATTAGATGTATGGTAATGGAATGTTCTGAGTTAGGCTATTTAAAATGAAAAGCGTGTACCCACTTCCCCAGTGCACTTCTTTTCAGGATGAAGGTCTGCCAAAACAACCTGATCTGGGACTTGATCTCACAGGGACGGAAGAAGGATCTTCCACAGACTAATGACATCTGGCAAAACTCTGTGGCTTGTACCAGAGTGGCAATCAGGTAGCCACAGCCCAAGAGATCAGAAAGGAATTTATGACATATACACAGGTGCATAACATGGTATTTAAAATTGCATACTCATCCTGAGGTAAAAGAGAGACATTTCAGTAGTGTGCTAAAGAAATACTCCCACTTTTTCTGCTGTAGAGTACCTGTGAATCAGCACTTTCTTATTTCTATGTGTCTTTTGAAATTTCTCTGTTCAGAACATCCTGCGGTTGGAAAATCACAGGTGTGTCTGCAACCCTCTGGCAGAGAAGGAGTGATTCAAAGGCCTTAGACTCTGATGGAAAATGGAGAACCAGACTTCAGGTCTGAACTGAAGAGAACTTTGCTGCCAGCGAGGTGTCCTTTGAGGTAGTTGCAGCTCAAGAGAGCGTTGAAATGACCAGAGCCAGAGTTTGACTAGAAGCCTAGAAAAAGAGTAGTTCAGATCAGTTAATCTACCACGTTGCATGCAGGGGACCTACGATACTGCACTGTTTCTGCCTGCTCTGAAATAGTGTAATTGAAGGGATACACTCTTCAAACGTACCTTTGCTTGAATGGCAGCTGTTAGGGCTTGCTAGGCACCACTGATGTAGGACTCAGGAAAGTACCACAGAAAAACACTGGAACTGGTGAGAGAATTACTCATATAGCAAAGTGTAGAGTTCACACAGGGAGTCGTTGGGGAGAAATAGAAAAAGTACGGAGAGGGAGACCCACCTGTTCAAAGGTAGGAAAGCAGCAGCTGAATAGAGTTGGACTCTTCATCCTGTCAGTGATGGGGTGCCATGACAGAGACATTAAGATCATGAGCATAAGCTTCTTTGTGACTTGAAGGTGACTTCCAATTTTGTTATTATTCTTAGTCAACTTTTAGATACCCAAAAACCCAACCAAGCATCCTGTACTTTACACGTCTTGCTTGATATGTCTCAGACACAGCTGAAGATACTTGTTTTGCAGACACTTATAAAATCATGTCAGGAGGAGATGGAGAAAGCAGAAATAGTCAGAACTCAATGGATAATG
>JAYRBT010000082.1:66001944-66030287 GCA_036023395.1 Myiotriccus ornatus
AAAATGAACAGACAAATATTATAATATACTTAACAATATTCAAATGCTTTTTAACTTTTTCCAGAAAAATATAACTGCAGATCTGTATGTCATTGCAGAGGCATACAGATAATCTAGAGGGATTTGATCCATCAAACAGAACAATATACTGACTTTTTGATCTTTAGTGAAGTGGTGAGTGAACGGAAATAAGGAAAAAAAAAAGGAGGAGGAAAACAGCACAGAAGGTGGAAATTGTGGAGAATACACCAGGAATTTCTGGAACATTTTATGCTTCAAAAATATGCATTTGTGGGTTGTGAACTGCTTCATAATTTTTATGGGACTTGCCTTAAAATGTCTGTCAGAAATGTCAGGAGGCCAAGGCTCACATTTGTTTGGACCTGTCTCTGACAGTAGAGCAAACCCAACAGGAAGGTCACCAGGAGCCTCTTACATATACAGTGGGCACACAGTGCAGAGCACTGGTGACATAGATATCATTCACAGGTCTCCATGTACGGCTCAGATGTCTGAAGATTGTCTGAGGTTGGACATGGCAATGACAAATTTTTGCACTGGAGCAAAATGTTACCTGTATCTCAGGTACTGCGACTAACCTTATAGAAATGCAGTCTGCTACCCAGGTCAAACTTCTACTGCCAAGCTGTCTGCTGGTGGAGAAAGCCAGAGCCTGTGACTATGAAACTCTGGTGAGAGACTCTGTGTTACCTCTCTTGTCACAGTATTGAATTTCCTCATTTTGTGTCACATACAACTGATGCTACAATAGAAAGACAAAGTTGATGGTTCTCTATCTGTCATCTGTCCTCTGGCCTAGGGGTAGTTTCTCAAAGATATGCTTCCTACTTTTTCAAACTACACTACAAAGAAAGGATTTATTAAAATAGAAACGGAAAAGAAGCTAGAGAAGGCAGCAGAGAGCCACTGTGATGAGGTAACCTTCTCTTCAATTAGTGCAATTAAGCTGTGTTGTGATTGGACTCTGTCATGGAAAATTAACCCTGAAGAGGATCTTTAGAAGTCTTTTCTTCTGAAGGCAAGTGCAACTATATCAACAGCATCCCTAACAGATGTGTGTCGAACTCCTCCTGAAAAGTACCCAGAGATGGAGGTTTGAAGCTGGGGTCTCAAAAATTAAATACGCTTTAACAAGATATAGCATTGAGCAGCTGTGGGTACTAGAATTTAGCCTATATTCTAAGGGGATGGAAAAATTAATCATGATTTTAAAATATCAGTGTGTAGACTAAGAAGCCAAGCTGCAAATCTAATTGAAAATTAAGCTCTGGAGATAAGTGAGAGAGTAAACACCTGGGTCTTGCTGACTTTTTTGATTTTGGTTTTTTTCCCCTTACTTTAAAAATTGAGTGCTTTTTCTGTCTTTTATGATATGGATTTGACTAAAGATACATAAACATCTTAATATCTTTTGGTAGCGAGGAGGAGGGGGGAGTGCAGTCAGTTTGATTTTAACTGAGAGTTACTTTCTGCCTTCACTTCACATGGGGTCAGGTGAGTGGGTGGTGTGTGGCAAAGCAGTAACAAGTTAAGGCTCTCCAACTTCTTACCTGCTTTGAGTTTGGAGCCGCTAAGTTCCCTTCTATGGGTTTGCAAAAACTTCTGCTGAAAATATGTATTCAGTACTAGAGCTTATCTGGTTTAAATATCTGGTTACCTGGTTTTGTCTTTTGTCCTTACTACAGCCTTCTTTTAGCACCTTTTCTCTCCAAAACTGCTGAGGGATGTATGGGCAAAATTATCTGTGAACTGTAGTCTTGACTTCAGAATTAGGTTATAAGTTATTGTCTGAGAATTTGGTCCTTAAAACTAAATTGTCAGCAGGAATCATTGAAATTGCTAGGAAATACACTGTTAAAAAAATCAGCTAGTTTCTTCCTGCACAACTTCTTATCAAGCTCTCTGGGGATTTTATTCCAAGTCCAGTACAGAAAAGGAGACTGCTGCTTGTACTTCAGTGAGGCTGGGATTAGGACATAAATTAAGCTTGTTTTATAGCACAGGCTTAATTCTGTCACATACCTCCATCTCTCTTCGATGTTTCTCTCCAGAGCCAATGTAGTTAAGGCTACAGGCTTTTGAGCTGAGTGCATCCTTTACAGATATGAATCCCTTTTCTAAAATGGGAAAAAGAGAAGTATATTGTGACTGAGAAGTCAATCTCAGCTTTGCATCTAAGCAAAACCATGGTCCACGTGTGAGGCAGGAAATGAATTACAGAGCTTCAGAAATAGCACAGAAACCTACATTCTGCTTGCAAATGCACCATTCATAGCTTCTGCAGGGGCTGTAGCTCAGCCCCTTGCAACAGAGGCAGCAATCTATGTGTGGAACAACATATACAAAGCTATGTTGTGATATATACTCACAATAAGCCTGCAGGTAAAAAATCTTCTAGTTGCTTGGAGTATGAGGTGGAAGGTTGCCTTAATGCAAAGACTTGGAGTGGAAATGAAGCTGAGTGTGGCAGAGCCGGACTCTGGAGATTCAGTCTGGTCCCGTGAAGCTGCAGTTAGGTCACGCTTGATGCACACTAAAGAGAAGTGGGCCAAAATCCAGCACCTTTGGCTGAGCACGGGAAGCAGAACCTGGCATTTACAGTTAATGAAAGGTGTCAAAGTAGCTCTAGGCAGGCAGGGTTCCATCCAGTTTGCTTGGCTTTGATTTTGTTTCTCTTACAATGGGACTGGGTTTAAATTACAGTGGGTCTGTGGAGTGAAATCTCTTAAATGACCCAGAAGAAAGGTTCAGCTGACCCCACTTGCCCAGCTCCCAGGGCTGTCCCTGCCTTTCTTTGCAGATTTCTTTCATTCCTAAGGCATAGAGTGGGCAAGAATACACATGTACGCAATACACATGCCCGCAGATTACTCTGGTAGTGGTGACACCACCGTGTGGGACAGGGCATTAAATGGGCCATGGTGAAGGCAAATCAGCTGTCGACTCCTGTCCTTCCCATGCCAATGCATGATTAATATCCCAAGCTGTATGGTGCCCTGCGTGGTCTGGTGAGGGAACTGGCGAGGAGCATCATAATGCTGGCTGCAGGTGCGGGGTGCCTGCTGGCATCGCGCGGATGGACACAAACACAGCATCACTGTGCAGCCCCTGCGTGGGATCCAGAGTGTCCACAAAATGTCGTGCAGGGTACAATCTAGCCACATGCGTGTCATCTGCGTCTGATGGGATCCGCGGGAAGTGCCCTCACTAGGCTGGTGATGGTGGGAAAAGTACTGGAGGGGTTGTAGGAAGCAGTTCCTAAATCCACCAGTGCGACACAGGTTGTTTTTTGGCACCTCTGATGTAATTTGCTGCATCAATAGGCTGCTGGATCTACCAGAGTCTATCCAGGGAGTGTTAGGATCCCGGAGTATTGAATTGCTTTTTTGGAAGGCACAACTTTCAGATGAAGTCCTAAAAATCTTTAAATTTCTAGAGGAGTAGAGAAAAACAAAAGACACAGGCATATTCACACTGTGGTATTTTGTCATCATGTTTAATGCAGTTCATAAGAAATGTATGTCTGTGCGTGTGTAAGTAAGTATAATTTCATCTGTTAAATAGTTTCTCTACTTATTACTCTAGAAAATTTTCATATTAAAATGAAGAAAATATATGGTTTTATATCACCTAGATTTGCAATCCCTTTGTAGAACAAAAGTTTTGTAGTAGCTTCTGTTGGTGCATTTCAAGAACAAGTATCCGAATTTGGTTTATTCAGGTACACCAAGCACATTTAGTTGCAATGATGGAAGTCATATGATCTTTTGGAATGTCACTTTTTATTTGCCTGAATGGAAAATCAACAGCCCCTTTCTTTTCTCCACCTCAAAAAATAATAATCTGAAAATTGTTTTAAATGCTGGAAAACACCCATAGGAGATAGAAAATGGAGAAACAGAATTGTCAACCTTCCCGAATGATTAATCGTGGATTTTAAATGACAAACAAAATTTCATCTCAAATGATAATTTTCAGAAAACTACAACTAAATGAGAAGACAGTTTCCATTGGCCCAGTTGAGTTTATTTTCATCTATATTGCATGGTATCCGTTTCCGTGATTAATCCCATGTGATAACTCAATGTGAAACACGCTACAAATGGGAATAACATCAGACATTTTCATCCACAGGAGAAGGTTTGTGCTTCTTTCCTCACAACGTGTAGCAGTTTTCTCTGACAACAGTTTCACTGGTCAAGGTATAAATGAAGGTGGGGAACAGACATTTGCTGTCCTCTCGGCACAGAGAGGAATGCTGGCTCTGCAGCCTCTTGAGTGAAGACAAAAAAATGAAATCGCCTTGCTCCCCTTCTGCAGAGCAGTTGTTATCCTCACTAACAGGGAAGGAGGTGGCTTTTTTAAGCCCCGTGCCTGTGGGGGATTACACATGCAACTACTCTTAATATCAGCATTGATATTTCTTAGTATGTACCCTCCTGAAAACATAACCCAGGTGAGCAGAGGTTCTGACTGTGCAGCTTTAGTCCGAGTGGATGGAGGAGAATGGGGGTTACAAAAGAAAGACCCAGAACAGAACTGCTTATGCTAAAGGAATATCTACATGTTTACATTTGTAAACATGAATTTCAAGGAATATATTTTTATATATATATAAATATATAATATGCAGTGTGAAAAAGAAAAGGCTATCCACCAATGTTTTGGTATTGTGCCTTAATAAAATTACACTTTCCAGAGCCAGTCATGATTTTAAGCCAGATTATGGCTAAAAATATTAAGGGAAGGATCACCACAACAACAATCACATTGCTCTCCTTCTGCAGAGGAAGTGGAAAAACACTCAAACTTTGCCAACCTGAATAAATTACCCAGATTATCAGAACTGTGAGGAAAGCCATATGTAAGCAACTCTGTATGTGTTGTATGTGTCCCTGTGAGTGTGCACAAATGTATTAACTGGGTCACAGCCCATTAAATACTTAAGTCAAAAGGGGACAACTCTGAAAATATGCTCAAGAGAAAAAAAATTACCATGCTTGTACCTTAATTGGCCAGCAGATAAAATGTGCAGTGTAGTGCTTACTGCAGCCCTGGGGCCCTCCAGTCCAGCTGCCCTGGGGCATTCCAGTCCAGCTGCTGAGCTCCTGCCAGCGGTGGCCTGGAGATGGAGGACATTCAATGCTCACTTTGTCTGGTGTCAGTGTGAAGCTGAGAAATGACTGTTTTGCTCACCTTGATTTGGGTGCACAGATGCACTCATACTCCAGTTTGGTAGTTGTTTGTATGTGTTTGGTGTAGGTAGCTCTGCCAAAGAAAAGAATCTTGTTAGCCAAGAAGGGAAGAACAGGGGTGGAAGGGTGGGGAAGAGGAGCAATAATGTCATTACTTGACTTGAAGCACCTTGTGCAGGAGTCTCACTGGAAACCTCCTCTTACCAGGCTGCCCATATGAGAAGTGAAGACAGGCTGATGTTTTTAGAGTCGGCCCAAGGACACAACTTAGAACAGTGGTAATGATGTCACGCTCTTTGGTGAATTCGTAACACATTAAAGACTCTAAAATCATGTTAGGGAAGCCCAAAAGTACAAGGATTTTGAGGACTGGAAGATAAGATATAGAGTGCAGAGGCTGTGTGTTCCCATTCTCTTGCCATTAGGATAAGCATCTGTTTAGCTGTTTATCAATCCAGTAATAAACCTTGGATCATTGGCTGGCCAGTGGGCTGTTATTGTTTTCTGTCTTGGATTTTGAGTTATAAAGGATCCTCAGTTTCTTTCTGTGATCCCACATTTTAAATAAATGGTGCTTGACTGCTTGTGTCTTTACGCACAGATGTTTTGCAAAGGAGGTATCTACTCCTGCTGAACAAATTTAAGCCTACTGATAACAGATTTGCTTTTCCTTTTTTTAATGTGGGCCAGTCCAGATTTGGGCTCGGCCAGATGATCTAAGTGATGCCAGAGTGTCCTGGCCCCATTTGAAGTATCTACCAAATGCTGGGCTCAGTATATATTGCAATGGTGATGCAGGCTGAATTCCAGTAATTACCCATACCTGATGGTAACATGGCTGTAAAATGGTTAAGATGGCTGCTGTCAGAGCATATGGGGCTCTCTCATGACTTGCAGTCCATGCCTTTCAGGGCCCTCATGTGCCAGTGGCAGAGAGGTACATGAGCAGGAAGTCTCAGTTTGATCAGGGCTGCAGAGCCCCTCTGGCTGAAACCTCCTGCTGTCACCTCCAGCTTGTAAAGAGCAATTTATGGCAAAATTGGTTGCTCTGAGGTATTCTGCTTTTTGTTTTTTAAAGTGCAAATTTTAAAATTTGGTTGCCAACTCATTTGAAGAGCCCTATGGGCCCATCCACCTTGCTTTATTTTCTGTCCTTTGATAGCTGCCGCCTTGCTGTGCCCACTGTGACTCCAAGGCTGGCAGCCTGCTGAACCACAGAACCTTGCCACATGGCATGGATTTTGTGATAGTTGACAGTGATGCTCTCCACTGCAGTGGGGAATAGCTAACAGCAGCAGCTGGAGTTAATGAATCCTACATCACTCAGGATCAAGACAGGAATCCCAGAGCTCAGAGGGTTTTCCTGAAGGTCTGCTGCAACCTTGATGTGTAAGTGAATGGAGGAGATGAAAGCACATCTGGATGGGCTAAGGAATATATAAACACTGGAATACTAGTACTTATTTAAGTGCTTGTGCATTTTTTGTGTGTTTTTGTGTTTTTGTTTTGTTTTGGTTTTGTTTGTTTGGGTGTTTTTTTTTTTTTTAATCTCTTCTTAAGATTTTCTTGTTTTTCAAGGTAAGGAAAGATGAGTGGTGCATATGGTTAGATGCAAGTCTACTGTGATACTGTTATTGTGTGTGAGACCTTTGAAAACAAAGTGTTCCCCAGGCTGTAGTCTAGGAGGGATTGCTATGGGTCGTGCAAGATGGCCCTTACAGTGAGTTACACTCTTGTTTGTCTTTCATGTAGTTGTTATTTCTCTCCTTGTTTGTTTGATTTAATTTGAAACAAAAGCTATTTTAGTTGTAGGCAATTTTGATTTAGGTATTCAGGAGATGGAACAGGATTAGATCTGTGTAAAACATCACTGAGAAAATCCTACAAGAACAACATATTGCTTCACCCACCAACCCATCAAACTCAGGTCTGGTCATGATATCTCCTCTGTACCACCTTGACTTACCTGTTAGGAGGACAGATTCTAAACTGGATGATAACAGACACTGATTTTCTTTCTCCTTCAAAATCAGTCTCTCCAAACTAAGGTCTATATATTATAACCAGCACTCCAATATAGAAAGCTAAAGTGATTTCTAGCTACAAAACTCATGTCTGTGTTCCTGACAATGAGATAATATGTAAGAACTCACCAATTTCTTTCATCCAGATCTGCTGCATGAAAGTCTCAAGTATGAGGGATATGTCTAAACCAGCTGTGGGTCAGAGGCTTCTACTGCATATGTATTTTTGTCACATAATTGGCTTGCATTATAGTGTGGGATTAAGAGGCTCAGCAGCCTGTAAGCTGAACTTGACCTCACAGAGTGCCTTTCTGGGGGACCAGTTTATTCTGTGTTGTACCTTCCTATCAAGTGTGATGGGAAATCAATGATGAACAGGAGGTCCCTAATCTCCATGGATACTTGTCTCTGGATGGTGTCAAAATCTAAGTTGGCTGCTTATTTTCTCATATTTTACATATGACTAATTTACTTAGGAAGGCAGGGGAAAGAAGAAGGTTATTTGGGATTAAAGTAAAAAATGAGAGGGAGGAAATGTGGCAGTAGTACTCAACTGGAGCTGCTGGGGGGCCTCCGGAAGCCTATCCCATACCTGCATCCCCCAAGCTTGTTGTCAGCTTTCATGCTTTGTTCCGTGCTCGGATCAGGGTCTTGAGGGAACACAGCTGCTGCAGCTGCTCGTAGACCAAAAGGTGACCTTTTAAATAGCCGAGGAACAATGCATTATTTAGTACATTCCTGGCTAAAATGGAAATGAAATGTTTCCATGGGCAAAATGATTTGTTTGTCCTTTCACTTGGGTGCATCCTTTTTGCATCACGCAGTAATGTGGAGCGCACACCACTCCTCAGGGTTTCTTCTGAGTAAAGCTTTTGATAAGACAGGTATTGCACTTGGAAAACACACCAGCTGTTAACTAGAAAGACCCTACAAATCACATGTAATAGACTTCAGTTTAGAGGTACTAAGTCTGCAAAAAACAACTTCTATTTAAATAACGTGTAGGAGTGAAAGCTTCCTGGTGAAGACTATCAGCTGATACTGGTGAATACCATAACCAGCTGTTATTTCAACTTGAAGTGTTTTACTTCTTTCAATTAATCAAGAGTCTCTTGGAAGGTGCCATAGAAGGGCATTCATTACAGGGATGTTTAATGAGCAGAATATTTGTCATGTGCACAGACAGAGGCTTCTGCAACTGCATACCTATCTGTGACAGTCAGGTTCTTAGGCACTCTTTATATCTACTGGGTGAAGGAGGGGAGGCAGATGGGACCAATCTTTCACAATGTCTAACATTAAATTTCCTGCAAAGTCTTCCAGACAGATTCAGAGAGGCCGGAACCTACCTCTCCTGCTGAGTGTGAATGAAGACTGTGGTATACTCTGCTACAAGTCCATCTGCTCTTTAACTTTATAAATACCTTTAAAAAAATCTTAAGAGTGTTTTTCCTTTGAAGCTTCCAACATCATTTATGAAGGCTTAAAAGTGATATTGTTCACGTGTTTCAGATGAAGAGAGCTGAACTGTCAAGGTAACAACTGACTTCAGAATAGCTAGTATTTTCCAAAATATCAGCATGTAGAAGGACCTGGGGAAAGATCCTGTGCTTACCAGGCAGTTTCACTGAGTTCACCAAGCCCCAAAACACAGGAAGGAGAAATTTATACAAATGAAAAGATGCCCAGCAGACCATGCTAGCTCATTGGAGAAGCCAGTGGTAAAACATTTCTGTAAAATGATAGGTATCTGCTTCTGTGGGATTATTTTTATTAGTAAAAGAATACATAGCTAAGGCAAGTGAAGAGAGATTCAGTAAATAACTGCAAATGTTTCAGTTGCCTGTTTGGCATTGTCTTAATTGTTACAACAAACAAGATGGTAAAAAATCTTTTACTCAGGAGGTAAACATTTCTACTCGGGAGATAAATGGCCTTTAAAAAGAAAGGAATGAAACCCAGATCTATGATTTCTATAATCCAAATTAATTAAAATGGACATGACTGGAAAAGAATAAACACCTGAGCAGCTTTCAAGACATTTCTCTGGCATGCTCTTACTGACTCTGGGCCCTTATTTTCAACCACAGTGTCTGCTCACCCTATTGCAGCGCCCTTCCAACTAACCTCCCCTGAAGGATCCAGCAGACATGGTCTGAGAGAAGAGCTGAGCACAAGATGATAAGCACTCACTGCAGGCTCACACAGTTCTAAGCGATGTGGGATTTAGTCAAACAGCAAAGTACAAGCTTCTACTATGACTCATCTGGTATAAACCCAGTGCTAAGTATTGTACATAATTAAGACAGCATTATTACAGTGAGATACCACTTCTTTTTTTGGTATGGTTAAAGTTCTGGAAAGGTGTAATGTTTTCAGCCTTCAAAGCTGTGAAGATGAAGAGTTTTGATAGGACTTCACTCTAAAAGATATCATGGCTACAGTGAGTTTAGATCATAATTTGCACTCTTGCCGGAGCTCTACATGTATATTTCAATTCCCTCTGTGAAAAGCTGTAGTTTTTCTGAGAATAAACACAACCTTAAAGTCATGTTCATTTGCAACACTTGCAACACTGGCCTCCTTAAAGTTCATAATTTTTATATCCAAAAGTCTTATATTTTATTTTGAGCCACATTTCTTTAAGAGGTCCTGCTGGCTTTTCAAGTAACTGACAAAAAATTGTATTTGCCATAGAATGCAGCAGAAAATGCTAGTGTCAGTGAGCTATAGATTCAACATTTGGACACTGATTGTCAGCAGGTACAGAAGTATTAGTCAACCAGTGGCCCTACCAATGGGAAATGTTAAACAAATAGGTTATTACAATTTGTGTACTTGCCACAACTTTTTCCTTCAGAGGTCCACAAATCAACTTCGCTTTTAATGTATGCATATTCTTGATTAAAATTTATTGTGGTATAATGCAAACAAATTAATCTTATTGGTCATTCAAAGGCTGTGTGTTCAGGTTACTTGATTCTCATTACTTAGTTATTTGACTAGTTTTCTGCTCATTGATTAGCTGTCTGGCTTGTAAGGAAGAGGTGGGAAATCAGACTGTAAGATGGTGACATGGACCATTTTAGGGGACAGGACTCTGAATGAACCCATTTCCACCTGTGTATTCCAGTGGATGCCTTTGAAGTAGGTTTATGCACTTACTTGAAAATCCATTGGCTACTTCTTCAACCTAACTTTACCACCAATTTTCTTATAATTTCCTAACATGCTGTTTGTAGCCTGTTTCATGCACATCTCTAAGGAATTACCCATGTCAGTTACAGGAAGCACAGAGTATGAGGAGGAATCCCAGGCAAACAAGTCAGTTGGGTCAAGATATCTGTATGAGTTAAAAAAAACTTAATTTTTTACAAGTCTGAAGATTAAGAATTCCAAGGGCCTTTCTGAAAAAATGATCATTTAATATAAAACATGGATCAATTCCTGTTTTGTGTGTGCTGCTGTTTTCCGGACAAGTTTCCCATCTATAAGTGAAGAAGTAAATGCTCCCCCAGCAACCAACCACTGATGTTTTGAATGGAAATCAAAAGCAGTGTAAGGATGTTGAAGAAAATTACTTGAAAGGGAAAGAGTGAAAGATCATACCATTCCTATGAAAGCTGCAAAAGTTTGTGAAGATTGCAGCTCAGAAAGAGATGGACCACCGAGAGATCAAGGGGTCAAGGAGAAGATACCTGCCTGCAGAGCTTTGTGCTAGCATAGCTTCTTGCAGGCTTACAGCCCAAAACTTTCGAGGTTTGAACTGTTAGGGGCACACAAACAGAGGTGAAATTGTGTGAGAGAATGGATCGGCCCCAAATGGAGGGAGTCCCAGTTGTGGTTATTACTTGGACTTTGTACAGCTTTGACAGGATTTACACAGCTTCTGAGCATGTAAGAGAAATGCTGTGCATGCCTATTCTTTGTGTAATAGGGTTTTAATATCATCTGAGGAGCCAGGCACCTTGCTGTGGGTGCATGCTGAAGTTGCCCTCCTCATACACTGTCTCTCAGCTGATGTGACTTTTATCTTTATTCCAACCATGAGCTCACCATGAGCCTAAAGGGAAAAGTATTTGTATTCCACTGCGCACATTGACAGTAATTTTGTGGATGCGGCACAACACTGTAGAACGAGACAGGTATATGGAGCATTTAGAAGGCAATAATTTCTTTTTACCTTTTTTTTTTTTTTTGAGCCACGCTACAAAGGTTATGGTGGGAATAGCAAATGCAAGAACTTGCAGACTTAACAGAAGTCAAAACCTACAGCTTGTATTGGATGGGTTTATTTGGCATACATCTGTGATTATGAAATGAATTTTAAATTGCTATTGAACTTCATCCTGGATAATGATGCATCCATTCAATTTCCCTTCTCCCTCCAGAACATCCACCATTAACAAAACAACCAGTTGTGATGCTTTATAATCCACATTTGAACCTACTTCTCAAAACATTTCACACTTCCTTAAATAAGCAATGACTCAGCTCATTTGCACAGAGATAAGGTCAGTATTGGGACTGAAAGATGGGTCAACAACCCACTTTGGCAATCATCTTTGAAATTAATCAAGAAACAATTGCACTAAAGACTTATTAAATTGCAACTTCATCTTGCAGAAAGGCAAGTCAGCCTAAGTGTTTCTGTACAAACAGATATTGTAGAGTCTTGATTTTTTTGAGTTGAGCCCATGACAGAGTTTAGGCATATGCCTAAAGATGGAATTAAACGACTGAAGTTAAGATGTGCTTAAGTATCTTGTTGTGTATGGGCCTACACACTACATCTGTGTTTGTATTAAGAAGAAAAGCTGTTCTACAAGAGATTCAGGCTTTTTAAAATGTATTTTTGTTCTGAACTGAAACGGGAAGTTTTACCCTGTAATGAAAATTAGGCAATTTTTAATTCCAAAAATCTTGTTATTGAGAATACTTGAAACATTGTGTGTCAGTAATGTTGAAACGCTTTGTGACATTAAAATTGAAATATTGCATGTCCACATATGTTACTAAGTTAATTAGAACCAACTGTTAACTAAGCATGCTGGGATTGCCCGTCTTGTATATTGCCACCCCCCCGGATACAGAAAAGAGCTGTGGTCTGGTCTAGTTTCTTGGCTGAGGTGCAATGTTCCAGGAACACTGTTTTTCAGCCTAGCAGTAAAACAAGGATAATCATTTGTGCGCAAAGTAGTGCTGGACCTACTAAGCCCTGCTCAGTCCAAACAGATTTGGGTGGGGACATCTCAAGTGTCTTCTACCAAGTCTTTGTTGTGAGTGCTTCAGAAATGCAGGGCATAGACCCTGTGCTTGTGCTTGTAGTTGGTTTGGGTCTTATTGGTTCTGGCTTGGATGTGTCCAAGATGACTCCACACTGTCCAGGAGCTGTGGTAATTTGGGCAGTGGACCCTCATTTGCATGTGATGCTGTACATGACAACTGAGTCCCTCTGGAGCTGAGGGCTACAGCTCTGCAGAATCCAGTCTGGCTGCAGAACTGAGCTGCAGCTACTTCAACTCAAGCTGGGTCTTCACAAAAACCTTAAGGTTCCCTTCCCTGAACTCCCCAAGCCTGTCCTGCCAGAGACATCCCAGTACATGTGGACTGCAGCCTGGCTTTAAACTTAAAAGCTAAAATAACCAAAGTAAAGCTAAACATGTTCTGGTAACTTCTTACTGACTGTTTTACCATAATCAATTGTCATTTTCTTGAAAAAGTTTCAGTATTGTGGAATCAGCCTTCACTGTAAGGAAACTGGTGGATTGGAAAAAATTCAAGCAGCTTTGTGAGTATATATTAAGAATGATAGACAAAGTCTTACCAGACTGAATATATTATTTGTTCTGTCTGTCTCTAGATACAGTGGCTGTTCAAAAGGTAGATAACTATGAATAGTCTCTGAAAAAGAATCATACAAATCCTCTGTTTCCCCTGCTCTTTAAGTTAGTTTCTCAGTCTCACTGCCTGATGGATCAAGTAGAGTTGATCTCCAGGCCAAGAGCTTATTTGGGTATCTGGGCTTAAGAAGACTGAAGCAATTGCTTTAGAAGGGAATATTTCCATGACCAAAGCACGTGGTTCCTGTGGTGAAATTTATTCAGGCAAATGTTTTATCTAAAATGGCCTTTCCTGTGTAAGTGTCTGGGTAGTTATGGCTTTGTTTTGATGTCCTCTCCTTTTCTTTTGGGGTTGAAATAAATATCTGAGGTCCACAGCCTTTGCGTCCCTATCGGCTTCTGGGTCAGCTGGCCAGCAGAGAAGTATTTTTGAGAGTTGTTCTTTCATCCTTTAAGGTCTCAACTCCAGCAAAAGATAAACTAGTAAATTTATCTGCAACCTGTGAATACTGACTCTTGAGACAGACCCCTTTGCCCTTGCTTGGCTTCTCTCTTACTCTTTCTGTAAGAAACTAGGGCAACCCCTGGTACCCAACCAACAGAATTCTTTAGATTCAAATGTGTGTAAGAAATAGTAGTGGGAACTTGGATTTTATGTTCATAACAATCATTATGATTATTTTCTTATTTTGCTGCAGTTACTACATATACAGTCATATTTCTGTCTGAAGAAACAGAACGCCTTCACAGATGAGTACAAAAAGATGCATGTGTTTTCCCAAGCCTGAACTTACGAGCTTGTATGTACTTTACTGTCATCTGACGCTTATTGTAAGAAATGTATTTTACATAATTGACAGTGGCAGCCACATATTCTGAAAGAAAAAAGACTGTTTTGAGCTATATACTGTGTATCACTGATAATGACTTGCAGCAGTATTTCTATAAAAGTAAAGGCTAATTTAGCACTTGAAAGTCAGGCCTCAAAACAAAAATAAAATGCTTTTCTGTTTCTGTACCTAGCCTAGGATTTATCTCACCTCACTGTAGACATCGACAGTGTAGACACATATGGTAGAACCCATCACCCCAAGCTCCTTTTGCAGGCGATACAGGGAGCAGGCACTTTTAGGCCATGATTCATCTGACCTATTTACATGTCTGCTGTAGGAGGAGATGAATCACTGCCTAGACTAGATCTGTGCGGAGGATAAAGAGAGCCTAAGATGGCCAGCACAGATGTAGATGCTTGTAAAGATCTAGTTTGAATTTAAGCTTGCAATTTGGAAAAACAATTTTCAGAGAAGAGTAAAATTTCCTAAGCCGTGTTTTCCTAGCAGAATGTGTGTATGAATATATACATATATGGTATTTTTCTTTCTGCAACAGAAACATTTGCAATAATATCTTTTGAACACTGGCCCTATACCCCCATCTCCAAATGTTCTACCATCTGAAGAGCTTCCATTTTATTTCTCTCTGCCTCTGCCCTTCTTTCACACATACAGACATGTGTACACATACTGTGTTTCAAGCTGGACCTCCTGAATTTTCAGCACTAACACAAAATATATTCCTCTGTATGTGGTAGCCTGTAACAGAGCTGCTGTTACACACAGGCAGATATATTAACTGGGGTTTCTTTTAAAAAAAAACCCAAAGTAAAATATGCAAACAAAATGACCAAATGAAGATTTCTCAAATGTGTTTCTGTTTAAAAACAGCAATTTTTTTTTAGTTTGGGTTTTTTGCCTTCAAGAATCTGCTCTACTCTAACTGCAACTTTGGTGAGGCAGGGCATCATAGGAAGAGGAACATCAATTTTTGGGCAACAAGTACTGATTCAGAGGAAGGGGGAAGACAAGACTTGATCATTTAAGAAAGGGTGGAAGTTCCCAAGTGAAGCTCTGAGAAGACGAGAGAGAGCTGATGTTGTATTTTTATGTATAGAAGATCAGAGCTGAGAGGGTCTGGTTTCTGGAGAGTAAGGAATGATGTCCTCCCAGGTACTCCTGTGTACTTGTAGTATAATGTTCCAGTGCATCTGAACATCCATCTAGACTGCAAATGGCATGAGGATAATATTTTAAAAACGGAGGAAGAAATAAAGCCACCCTGTTGCAGAGCTTTACAATGCTCATCTGTTTCCAAGGAGTGCTTGGTGTAGCTACAGCAGACAAAACATCCTTCCCATCTAAGGCTCTAGCACACAGCATGGCAATCCATTTATGTGACCACCTGGTTGATCAGTTTGCTTGTGACAGATCTTGGCACACCCTCTCCTCTGGCTGTAAAGCTTTACTGACTTGTTCATTCTGTGGGGATTTTTTTCCCCACAAACTCTTGTCTGGCATGGGAGGACTTGGAAGAGAGTGACACTAGCTTTGGCAACAACAGGAAAGTGCATTTTAGATAACCCTTTTGAGTGCGAGCTTAGTAGCTATTTAAGGGCTTTTCTGTGGGGATCGGGAGGAAGGGCTGTCCATTATCCAAAGTCTATTGCTGTGGGAAGGGTGCCCATGACTGCAAAGGTTTTTGGCAAAGGCCACGAGCATCTGAGGACTGCCTCTGAGAAATGGGTATGGGCTCACAGTTCCCCACAGGGTGCAGTGCAGAAACGGCTTCAGGAAGAGAGAGTGCTCTTTCACCGGTCATCCCAGTGCATCATTCATTAAATATAATGCCCTACAGGAAAATCAGGGTTTTGTGTTTTCCATACCCCCTCCTGCATCAGACCTGACGTCAGTAGTTTGGAACCACGGAAGTTAAATTAAGGCCAGTGCAGTCTAATAGGCGAGGGGTAGCAAATGCTAAGAAGCCAAGGTAATGAGAAAATACCTGCCATCTGGAGCTGTCATAAGCATAAATTTACATCACTCTCCACAAAATAAATAAATTACAGCCTGCAGAACATTACTCTCCCTGGATGCAAAGCCCCGCTCCTGCCACTGCCACGAAAAATTTTGGCCTCCTCAGTTTCTGCATGATCATGGCTTCTGCCGAAAGCCCCAGAGAGATGTGCTTGGGTGCGGAGAGACACCTGCAACTGCTGGATCTGCAGCACGGTGGAATCTGTTCTGCTGCATCCACATGCTCCAGTCCTTGCTCTGACGGAAAGTTTTCCTCCTGGCTCTGACAGCACCACAGCCGCTTGGGGAAGCACATGACTTCCTTGGGAGACCGCGTTTCTTATTTGTGTTGCAGGCCTCCAGCAGGCATGGCACTGAGGCAATATTTACATCAGTTTTTGTAACATCATCGCAGCAGCTGCAGTTTTGGGAACTGAAGTGCTGGCTGGAAGTGGGAGACAGAGGCACAAAGCACAACACGACACACAGAAATGTGGATGGAAGGGGAAAAAAAAAAAAAAGAAAGAAAATGGGCAACCAGCCTCCTCCCTAGAAAGCTCATTGTGTTCACGGGTGCCAGGGCTGCCACTTGCCCTTCAGATGGTTACCACAGGGCCCATCTGTGTAAAAGTGAGTCAATGGAAATTGAAGCTCAGGATGCATGTGATGGGACCAGATCTGTGCCTGCAGGTGCTTGTGCTCCTGGTGGAACAGGACAGGGGAAGGGGAGTCCCTCAGCCAGGCTTGTGCTATGCTCAACAGTCTTCAGCAGTTACCTCTTACCCTTTGGCCATGAGAAAACACGGTGCAACACTTGTGTCCAGATTCTCAGGCTGGCCCCAAAACTGCTGCAGCCTGGTGCTGCACCTTGGCAATCAGCCCTAGCTTAGGCTCCTTAGCCCAGCTACAAGGCCATGATGGTGAAGCTTGATTTCATGTGTGTTTAGCTAACAGAGTTTTGAGGCTTCACTGATGCTATGAAGCTGGAAGTCATAACTGACCGAAAGAGAGTAGAGTCCTCTTCACTGTGTCTCCTGTTCCTTCATCTACTCTCCAACCAAGGCAACTAAGTGACTTTGGAGGTTTCCATGTAGGTAAGAGGGCCTCTTCACTGCCCATATATGCTCTTAGTAGGTGGTTTTTACCTCTGCTGCCAAACAACAGTGGCTGGCAGAACAGTAGACCTGAATTCTTCCCTCAACATTGTTTTTTTCTCCATGTAGCTCCACTGGCCTGTAGAGTTTTGTCTCCCAGACGAGGTGTCATACAGTCCCCAGTTACCCTAGAGCTTGATGGAGCTGAAGAAAGTTGACATGAAGCTAAAATGCTTCCACCAGGAACTGCCCCAGACCCTGGTTGTTAAGTGATGCACCTTTTATCATGGGCAAGAACTGAAGGTAATTTGCCCCAAACATAGTTGTTTGGTGCAAAATACTTTCACTGTCCTGGACTGCACAGGGTTTCTAGAGAAAGCTGCTCTCCACTGGCCACCAACGAGCTTTCCATGTCCATGTGTCCCACAGTCCTCTGCAAGGGGAACCGTCACTGTGTCTGCCTGAGAGTACTCTGAAATCCACCACCTGAAGGTGCATCACAGGCACTCTGAGGAAGAGACACCATTAAGACTGGCAACATGGTAAGCATAGTTTCTTGGACTGTGTCATAAAATCCCTTTCAGTGTTCCCTTTCATATGCCCTTGTGCCATGAGCAGTCCTACTTTGTCTCACAAAGTACTGAAACTTCAGTGCCCAAGTTTTTCCTTAGCCCAAGAACCCTGAAATGCTCATGGTGAGCAGAACTGGGGTAAGACAGGCAGGGAGAGGGAGAGAGGAAGAAAAGACATGCCAGCAGTGGTGGCAGATCCTTGGAGGTGGCGTAGGGAGGGCTTGGCAACCCTTTCAGCACTGTCCTGTTGCAACAGGAAGGAGGAGGATATACAGAGGTTACTTAAAAACCCCCAACTTTTCCCCTGATTCTACTGCACTGCAGAAATTCTGCAACGGAGAAGGAAAAAAAGACTATCTGAAAATAAGGTATCCTTGCTAACTAAAAAAATCCCTTCCTTTAAGAGCTTACTGCTATTAAATAATTGCTATGTTTTAAATTGCTGTTTTCAGGGGCTTGGGGAAGAAGTTGTCTTCTCAGTCATTAATATTTTCTTAGAAGGGTGGCATGGCTTTTTCATTGCTACATCCTTACACTGAAATAGATGTGAAAGCAGTTTTGAGTAGCTCAAAGAAAAGTCTCTGATCAGCCTACATCTAAGATTTCCCTTAAGTACGTTAGTGGGAGAGAAATAAGTGCATAAGTGCTATTTTCTTTTCCCTTTTTTCCCTTTACTCTTCCTCTCTTCCCCCCCCCCACCTCTGTTTTTCTCAAAAGTGGATTGTCTGGGTGCAGGAGTTAGCCCTTTAGATATTGGGTGTTTGTGTGCATAGGGACAAAAATACAATTCTTCACTAATCATCCACAGACTGTTGTAGGCTGTAGTATTTGGCTTGATTGCAGTATAACTTATAATGTCATTTTTATTAGGGAAAGGTAGTGTGTGATGCACTTTCTGGAAATATAGTTTGCTGGTTTGGATTCAATAATGCTGCTATGGAGGGTGGGAGACTGAATGATTTTCTATTTCTTTTACCTGAAACTTCCTAATGTTTTTAGTGTCCTGCTTCTCCTAGGCAAATTCTTCTGTGTTAGACTTCCCTCTCCTTCTCCCGCCAGCCCTTCCTCTCTTATTCATGTGTTTTCACAAACACAAAATGCCTTCCAGTCCTTAGAGAGTTGTACTCCATCATTAGACCGATGTTTCTTGCCTCTCAGGTTTTATTTATGTGAGTCTAAAAATGTGTAGCTCACTGGCACCCCACACTGCTTTTGGTTTCTCCCATCTTACATGTGCCCTGCTGGTTCATATTTGCTTTTTCCTTGTGCTGTTTCTTTCTTTCATGGTGTTACAACATTTTTAAAACAGGATGTCTGAAACAACGAGTACCAGAGAGGAGAAGAAACCTCCTCTGAATGGGAGAAGAGCCCTCCCACCAAACAACTCCAATGATGAAGAAAATGAGGTCCCTGAGGTGGATCCTTTTGGGTTGATACCTAGAGGATTTAATCCTAAAGGTACAGTGTACAATTAAGCCATAAGTCTATTTTCATATCTTCCATACTCACTTCAGTTCAGGTCTGTGAACTAAATCCAAACCACTTTTTTCCTTACGTATTTCCATCTCAGAAGCTTTTCTTGCTGCTCATGAAAAACTTACTAAAAACACCCGTGTGCATGAGAATGTTACCACAGGTTATGGGTAGGAAACGTGAGGAGTGGAGAAGCTGAGTGATCAGTTTTTTGCTTGAACTATGGGATTGGTTGAAAAAAGGCAGGAATGGGGTTTCCCAATTTGATCACAATGACAGAATCACTTTAGGACCTGCCGGCTTCAGGCATGGCTTCAGGCATGGCAGTGGCTGCATTAGGCTGAAGGGACAGGAGTGTCTCCTCTTAATGGCCCTTCTCATCTATATGGCTCTAAACTGGCCGTGAAACTGCTGCAAAATGTTGTCTGGCTGGGAAAACTTTCACTAGATGTTCCACTCATTCATAAAAAAAGAACATGAAACTAAAAAGAATACCCATATTTTTATTCGTTCTCCTGTGAAATGTCTTATAATTGTTTGGCAGAGGAAACAAAACAATATTATAGTAGAGGATGGACAAATCAAAGTACGTTCTCCGTGCCAACTCTTTGGGGTAAACCAGAAATAAAAAATAAGTAAGATTTTTCTTAAAAGAAATCAGAATTAACTCCTGAATGAATCAGTAATGAAACGGTGTTAAATTGTTTGCCTATTTGAAATGAACAGCAGAATTTGTTGAATGTTGCAGCTCAGGATAGCCAGATGTAATAATACTTAATGCTCAGAGGAGACTCCTGATCCAGGGTTGAAAGAGTGCTTAACAAATGTGGACAAGAATTAATTACTGCATTTTACAAATTGGAAACAGGCAAAGAGAATGTAAGTGACAAGTTGAGAAGCATTATTTCTGTAATCCTAATCATGTGCCTTAACCACACATTCTTCTCCCTCCTCCCCTCTTCCCCCTTTTAATAAACATACATTTCTTTAAAAAGCTTTTTTTTTTTTAATGCCTTAGCAAACCAATGGTCATGTTAAGACTGCAGAAATTTTGCTTGAACCTATTCAAACAATCCCGTAGCTCTGGGGAAAGTCTGTGTGTTTAAATTATCAAATGTAATGCAATACAAGTCCTGACCAGACATTTTTTCAAACCAAATATGCTCACAGAAGCTGGAGAAGTGTAAGTGTGGGATACCTTAGAAGGAATGCAGCCTGTAGCTAAAGCCCACCAGTACCAGGAGAAAAATTCCTATTGCTTTTTGATGTGTTTCACGTCAGGCTTTGAATGAAGTATGGTGCTGGTGGGCGGCAGCCTCCTGCTTTTCAAAAATGCAATGGAAACTTAGTAATGTTGGGTCAAGTGAGTTGAGGCAGGAACCCAACATGTGCTTAAGGTGATGCTGCTTTTGAGAAAAACATCCCATCCAAATTGAGAGTTTGTGTGGCCATTGGTAAATCTTGTTATGGGACTGGTACAGCTGAAAAATAAATCTGTGCATAACAGGCAAACTCTTGTTGTACAGCCAAATCAGCTTTGCTGTGCAGTTCTCTCCAGTGCTTGTAGCAACAACATGCAAGGGGGTATGTGAAGGGAAGGGACTACAGTAGCATTCCTGTTTTGGTGCACATCAGTGACCTAAGCCTGTGATACCAGCTGATATAAGTATGGTCCCTGGAGATACTGTTTGGGGTAAGGTGCTTAAATCACCTGTCAGACCACATTAAAGGTTTATAGCCCAATGGAACTCAGCCTTACACTCAGGACCTTGGCCCAGAGCACTGTCAGGGTTGTGTTCAGGGGATAAAGTGAGTGTCTGTGGCAGAGTGCAACAGGGCTCTAGAGCTGTGGGCATATCCTTGGAGAGGACTGCTTATGATACCTCCTTCTCCTTCTCCTGCAGCCCTCTACAGTTCTGGGTTGTCAAAATTTTTCTGCAGCGGTTCCCAGGTTTCATTGCCGTAACACACTGAAAAAAGCATGTAAATGCTTTTATCTCTTTTGTTACAACTGAGGTGTTTTCCAGCCTTTGGACACCTGCTATAAACATCTAAACGTCTGTGTCTTCACCTGTGTCACCTTCAGGGATTGTAGTCAACACAGCGAGTGGAGGTGAGGGCACAGGCAGTCCAGAGACTCGGTCGATGTCAGTTCCCGGGTGATCTATACTCTTCCCAGCTACACTATCTGAAGCAACCAGCCACCAACTGGCCATAATAAGAGGTTACATACCAGGCTCACATCGTTTAGATGCCTAAATTTAACTGAATTCTGCCCTTGATCTGCGCAGTGTAGGAGTCTACAGCTGAGCTAGTCACCCTCGTTTCCCTTGACAGCCAACAGAGAGAAACAGGCATTTTTAGGGTGTGATTCATTTGACCTATTTTAACTACTACTCTAGGATGAGGTAAAACCCTGTGCTTGCCTAGCTCTCTGCTGACACCCACTTCGACTCCGCTGAATCACAGCCGGAGCGAGCACGGAGGCTGCCGGGGACGGCTGCGCCCCCAGCCCGGTCAGTGGGCTGCCTGCTGTCGGAGCCGGCTTGCTTGCGGGAGGAGATGCTCGGTGAGGAGGACGCTCAGCCCCCGAGTGCTTCTTCAGCAAGAAGCCTGAGTCGCCGTGAACAGGCTTCTGCCGTGTCCTCCCCCTGGCTCGTCCTAGCCAGCTCATCTCAGTGCAATGTGTTACGAGGGCGCCCGGTGGGAGGACACAGCCCTGCGGCCCCACGGTCTGCAAGCCCCCCACGCACCCTCCTTTGCAAAGTCCGGTGACTCTCCAGGCAGTCGTGCCTCTCCTGTTAGCAGCACGATGGGCACCTCCTTTGGAAATTCACACTATTTCTTTTTTTTTTTTTTTTTTTGGCAATTCAGAGCCCTTCCTCTCTGGTCCTTCAAGGAAACCTGATGTTTGAAGGCTATTCCTGTTATTTGAAAAACAGCTCAAGCTTATGCTCATTTATTTCTGTGCAAACTTAACATTACAAAAGGTTTAAGAAAGCATCACATTGCTGCCTCTCGTGCAGCAAACCTGCTTGCACTAAACAGTAGATCAGGCTGCAGGCAAACCCTCACATGGACCTAACTTCAAAGTAGGCCTCAGTGGCCACTTGTCCCTCACAAACAGATGAGCACCGCCTGGAGCCTTCCTTTGGATCACACCCTGGGGATGGTGCTAGCAAATCCCATTACCCTGCTCATGTTTTGTCCTCCCTAATTTCCCTTACTGTAATTAGCACAGGCTCAGTCACAGGTTATCTTTGGCTGGCAAGCTCAACACGTATTTTAACGCTGAGACTCAAAATGGAAAGTGTTTTTTGCAGATGCGTATGGCTGTGTTCTGACAGGAGCCATGTAAAGTCCTGAGATAAAATAAAGCAAATGCTGAACTGACAGCCCAGGGTGGCTTAGCTTTGTCGTTCCTTGAAGGGACAGATCCTTAAAGGGGCTAGTATAAGAGGGAAGGGTAGGGTTACTGTTGCCATTTTGTTTCAGAACATGAGATGAAAATACAACAAACCCTCAATTCCATTTTTATGCCTCCTTGGAAGGAGGGAGAAGCTGAACCAAATTTTTATTGATAGCTTCACCCCTCACAGAACACCAAGATACACAGCTTTTACATGCAGTGCTTTCAGCCTGGAAGGAACTGGGAGATGTAAGAGGAGACACTCTCCCCTGTCCCTGTTTTATTGCTGCCTGGGAAATTCCCACCTCATGTAATTTAATTGTGAGCTTTGTCAGCATTTTTGTGAGTGAGCATTGGTAAGTTTTGCAGGGAGGGAGGCAAAGACACGCCCTGCTTCATGGGGGGCAATGAGAATGATTTCTGAGCAAAATACATTTAATGTTTCACATAGGCATCTCTGTAACTACATCCAATGCTAAAGCCAGAGGGGTTTTACAGAAGTTACTCCAGAAGCCTCGTGAACTGAAAAGAGAATAATAATGACATTGCCATGGGACTTTAAGCCTGGTTCATAATTGAACAGGGTATTCCAGCCTTTCAGCAGATTAGGGTTAGCAGAAGGCAGATGGTTTTGGGTTCAGCTATCCAGGGCTTTTCCACGAAAGGTTCCTTATCTTGCTATGTCCTCAGACATATTCCTTTCCTTCTGTTTCCTGAAGGACAGGACTAGGGACCTGACAGTGATAATGCCAGCGGGAATGGAATCTATTCCTATTGCCCTTACTCCTGTCTCCCATTAGATGCTGCCCAGAGCCCAGGCTGGGTGTCTTGGTTGGGGCAGGAGAAGGACAATGCTGGTGTCCAGGGAAGGTGCTGCCTGCAGGCTCTGCCATTTCTTCTCAGCTGGCTGGTCTGCATTGTCTCTCTGCCTTAAAAGAAAGGCAACATGCAAAGCTGTTGTCTGAGCTTCTGTGAAAGGGGCCGCGTTCAGCCCTCAGTGACCTGAATATCCGACTCATTCACTGAGCACATCATTCCTCATCACAGTGTACTTAGTAGCAGGCCAAATTAGCCACCATCAAAAGTGTACACAGCTCCACCAGCTGCTGTAAATGTGCACCTCTTTTTGCTAGGCGTGAGTTTGTCTTTGTTGTTGTCAGTATAAAATGCAGAAATTAGCTAGTTTCTGACTGTCAGCACCTGGAAAGACAAGCTGAGAGCTGCAAATCTAGTTTTACTCTTCTGTCTCTCTCTTGCTGGTGAGTAGTAATGGTCTTCCTCCTGGCAGAGGTTTCATGATTATGTGCCCAAGCACGTAGGTAAAAGGAAAACGTCCAGTTCATTTTCATGTGGTTTCTTGTTATGTGAGAGGATTCCCACTGTGAAGATTCATGATATGACACAGTCATGTAGCTTATAGTGACTGCAAGTGCCTTTGGCTATCCCAGTGCCACCCCACACTGGTCATTAGCAGAGCAAACTACTCCTAGCAGTGTTACGCTATAACCCTTTAGACAGCCCTAATTTGAAGGGAGTGAAGCTTTGCCCGTGCATGTTACGGATACCTACGGCTGCTTGCCTGTAACTCTATGCTGTAATTATATACTATAATGGTATATATAGTTTTCATAAGAAGACACTAATAGCAGAGGAGGTGTACTGAGAAGCTGAGTCTAGACACATACGGTACCCCCAAACCTGATTTAATACAGGCAATCCAAGCTCTCAGCTGAATGCAAGATCATTAACTGCCTCTCAGGCTCCTCAGCACTCAATACTGGTAGCATTTTGCAGACATTAATGTATTTAAGTGTCACAAAACCCCTGTGAATTTGCGTTTTAAAAATGGAGGGCTGTAAGAAAGGAGACAAGAAGCCGCAGCTCTCACAGGCCTACTGATTGCACTGGTAAACTTGTGACAGCAAGGCCTAGACTTGCAGAAAGGCGATTCCAAAAGACAGATGGAGCCAAACTCTCCTTGGGGAAACTCAGCTTTCCCCGCCTATCAGCTAGTTCTTACTGAGATTATTTTTGCTGTGCACTGAAAGACCTGTAGCCCCTGTGAAAATGGCAGGTGGACAGAGAAGTGTCAGTCCATAAGTCTCTGCTCAGCCAGGGAGATGTAAGCCCCAAACAGATCCAGCATGCTCTTGTTACGTGGTGTTCATTCCCCAGAGATGAGGAGGACATGGCCTCTAATGATGTTGATACCAGTACTGACTTTCTAACATATTGAATCCTTACCCCCTTTGTTCATTTACATGTCTCTGCAGATTACCTGCGTGTTGTGGACATTTATATGTTCAAGGAGCCCCAGGAGATCAACAAGCAGCAGCACCACACTGACAAGTACTACAATCCCAAGCTGATAGTGCGTCGGGGACAGCCTTTCCAAATCCAGATTGACTTCAACCGACCTTACAGACCAGAGACAGACCAATTCTGGCTGGAGTTTTTAATGGGTAAGTGCCTGGCAAAGGCTGTGTCTTATCAGCAAAGGAAGGTTAGGGAGTCTGTTATAAACAGGAACACAGCAGTACTTAATGGCTGGGTCTTTTCCTGTTATGATTGATAAAACATAAAAACAGGCTTAACCATAGGCAAGGAAGTGTTTTTCCAAATAGGGTTTGAATCCTTTCTTGCAAAAGTCAGCAGAATTTCATTTAAGAGAAGAAGAAGTCGTATTTGGGAGTTTCTGTTTAGTAAGAAGCTGTACTTTATTGATCTTTCAAAGTTGTATCTGGCTAATGATGTACAGTGATGCTGAAAGGTAAGTGGAACAGGACACATCTCTTATTAGGATTTAGGAGATGCAGGGAGGAGGATTCTGATGTTTGAGGTGGGAAAGATATGAACTGGGATAGCAAAATATTGATTAGAAAAAGAAGGGAAATTATACAGCGTGGAAGAATCTTGCAACATTGCAGCTTGCATTTACAACCAACTTGGTAACAAGAGAGACGGTTCAGAGACTTCAGCTTTGGACCAGAATCATAGAATCATCGAATCATTAAAATTGTAAAAGACCTCTAAGATCATTCAATCCGACTGTTAAGCCAGCACCGTCAAGTTCACCACTAAAGTATGTCCCCAAGTTCCACATCCACATGTGTTTTGAATTCTTCTAGGGGTGGTGATTCCACCACTTTCCTGGGCAGCCTACTCCAATGCCTGACAACCCTTTCAGTGAAAATATTTTCCTTAATATCCAATCTAAACCTCCCCTGGTACAACGTGAGACCATTTCCTCTTGTCCTATTTCTTGTTACCTGGGAGAAGAGACTAACCACCACCCCAGCTTTTGGGTAGTTGTAGAGAGTGATAAGCTCAGCTCCCTGCTGAGCCTCCTTTTCTCCAGGCTGAACAACACCAGCTCACTCAACCACTCCTCATCAGACTTGTGCTTCAGCCCCTTCACAAGCTCTGTTGCTCTTCTCTGGACACACCCCAGCAAAAAATGTCTTTGTTGTAGTGAGGGGCCCAAAACTGAACACAGGATTTGAGGTGCAGCCTCAGCAGTGCTGAGAGACTTATTCAGGCCAATATCAGAAACTTTCTTCATTGTTGCAGAAAGAGCAAGAAAGCTTTTTCTGCTCACTGAGAGGTCTTCATCGGATACCCATATCCTAATGCACCTGTTGACTCATTGAAGTTACAGAACTAGAGAAGAGAATGACCTTACTAGAGAAGGGGAAAAACAAGTGACAGAGTGGGGCTTCCTGCTATGATCCAAAGATGGCCCCACCAAATGCTTGTCCCTACAACACAACTCTGGGAAAACCCCAGCTTCATCTAGAGTGATCTGGTAGTTTCTGTGTTAAGACATCAATGTTTTCCTTATAAACTCTTTAAAGTAGGTTATAATTGATGATTTAATTTACTTTCCTGTGAGAAGCAGCTCTGAAATTTGTAACGTTGATTCTTTTCCATAGTTGAATTATGATGATGTGGCCATTTATTAGATTTGTTGCTTTTTAAAGCTAGATGGGCGTTTATCTCTTAAACATATGTGCAGTGAAAATGTTACTGTCTGCATATTTTTTTCATGGGTCTCTTCTTTCTAATTTAAATTAGGGTTGGGAGGCATGTTATGACAGTCCAGTGAATGATTGGCTGAACAGCCACAAGTGCCTTTAAAAATTTAATATGCATAAATATCATTAGTTCTTTTGGGATTTAATTAAATTCAAGACTGTTCCCTTACTCTTTATATGTTTAAAACAAACAGCTGTATCAAGAAGAAATGGAAAATGGAACATTTGTTTTTTATTGCACTTCGTGCAGTTTGCATTTGTTTTAATCAGATATTCTATATTGGAAGAAGAAAATTAACACTTCTTTTGACACTGCACAGTCCACTTAAGAGAACACATTCATTTATTTTTCTGATGCTCTTTCATAATACATTCATCCACTGTTTGTACCTTGAATCTCTAAGCATGGATAAAAGTCCCCACATCCAAGACACAGCAGGAAAAGGGCTAAATGCAGCCTGAGCCAGGGCAGACTCTGCAACAAACTCAGCTCTGAATGATTCCTTTGGGTCAGCCCTGAGTCTGTGGTGGAATTCCCCTCCCTGTTGTTCACTGTTACTGTCCTTCCTGTGAAATGGGACCAGTGTCCATGTGTGATAGCTGACAACTGGCTTCAGGAAAGGGCTGCATATACAGGATAGTGTAGAATGCTACTTCCCTCCCCTGCTTCTTAAGTGTTCGCTTCTGTGAGCACCACTGCCCTCTTGCTACAAGGACTTTAGCTCACAAAGATTCAACTGGGAGATGTGCAGGCTCCTGTTCTAGGAAATGGTCAACACTCAGTACTCCACAGATGTTTCTCTGTGAACATGTGATGAAAATGCAGTATATTTGTTCTCAGAGGCTAGCAACAGAAAGCAAAACAGAAACAGTCTACAATGGGGAAGGAAAATTTAGATATTGTGTGCTTGACTCTTGCTACTTCTCTTTTTAGTGGCAAGTCTAATGTTTCATGCTGAGAAGAAGAGATTTGTCATAGCAAAGAGCACTGAGTGCTGAAGGTCTTAGTGCTGTGCTCTCAAACCTTTTGTCATGGGAACATCCATTTTTTTTCTGTTTGTCTTACTAAAGAGTAAGCCTTCACCTCTCCTACTGCCAGCAGCCTAAACACCAGAGCCCAGCCCAAAAGCTTTTGCCCAGGCTGTCTGTGAGCAGGGAAGAGAGGCAGGCACCTCCAAGCGGAGTTTAACCCTGCTGTTTTAAAATGGGATGAACTCTCTTCTGGATTTTTTTTGTTTCCTCTGTTGACTCTCTCCCATAGACTAGGCTCTGAGTTTAAGAACACTAAAGGCAGGGGAGGTGAATCCTGCCCTTTGGTATTGTCAGGCAGAAGCTACCCCTAGGGAGCGGCTCAGACAACACCTGTACAGCAGAGGCAGCTTGAGCTCAGAGAAGGTTTTTGTGCTGAAAGGAGTATACCTCCTAGGAGAGTGCTGAGTTTAAGAGATTAAAGTGATGCACACACAGAAATATTGCCAGGTTGTTGTAAAATGACCTTTCCAAGGAGCTCTCCGTGTGTCTGAGCAGTAGATTTCAAATGGTGCAGCAGAACTGTAGAACAGAATAACCTACATTGGAGTGGCCTCTACAGGTCTCATCTCTAGACCTTGCTCAAAGCAGGTCAAGCTTGATCCAGTGTCTTTGGGTCTTGCCCTAAGGTCAGGTTTTCAGCATCTCCAGGGATGAGGATGTTACCCCAGGAAATGTGGACCAGGCTGTCCAGAACTGCAGAATATTATAAGTGATTCAATGTTCTATTCTCATAAAGTACAAAGGTACTCTGTGGGGATGGCTGGCCTTGGTTCCCAGGGAATTCAGTTGGATCTGGG
>JAYRBT010000082.1:66034381-66046780 GCA_036023395.1 Myiotriccus ornatus
CTTCTCTTCCGTTTTTCTTAAATATGTAATTAGCAAAGGCGTTACTGAACTTTTCGATTGGCTTCTTGTCCGGAAATCCACCTGGACTAAACCATCTTCAGCCCCAGGGGCTGGTGGGCAAAACCACGACAGGGACATCCCATACATGCCCACATCCACACAGGCTTCACTCATGGTCCCTTTTGCCACATAGACCTTTACTCATGTTTTTTATTTATTTTATGAACTCCTTTAATAGTGACAGCAGCGATTTTGCTCCTCTTTTCCTGGGTGCCTGGAAACCCCAGGAAGTGTAGAGTTGAGCTGAGCTGCAACTGAAGTGAGAAGGAGCTTTAGGAGACCAACTTCGACAGCTGCAGAAACCAAGGTGGGATAAGAAAGGGTAAGAAAGAAGTATCAAAAGAGTTGCAGACCTGTTCACTGTGCATCAGGGGAAAGAGATTTGGTTGTGCTGTTAAACCTTCTGTACAAGGGAGGTTTCTGTAAAAATAATATCTTCTGGTGGTGTTGTGGCTCAGTACTTAGCACTGAAATGCAGAGTCGTAGGCCCAAGAAAAAGGGTCACTGTGTGTTCTGTTCTCTTCTGCTTTGAAGACACGACAGTCAGCAGCCCCCATATCAGCATGCTATTTTCTAAGCTTCAATAGGAGCCTATAAAAAAATTCAAGCAGCACAACAATCTCCATGCTTTCGGAGTTCTCAGGCTAGATTTTCCCATTTCCATGTGCTGTTACAGTGAGCAGACAGGGGCATCCCAACAGCGTGATGTCACACGACAACTTTGTCTATCACAGAGCAATTGGCTGTGAAACGTCCTCGTGTGAGGGCCAGGGCCTCCTACACCCAAAGCAAACATGAGTACTGGGAAGTGAGGCAACCACAAAGAACTGGCTGTGGAACATAGTTCAGGCTGCCAGCTCCTGGAGCAAACCAGAGCTGGAGAGATCCTGAGCCAGCTGATGCTGCTGGCAGAATGTCAGCACCCTCCTGTCAGCATAAAAAGAGTTTATCTTGTCTACAAGGCTCCTGGACTTGACATGCACCCAAACACCCTCCAACCTCTCTATGGGTTGAGTTAGCACCAGATGCCCTGCAGAGAGTAGTCTGTCAGGCATTCACAGGCTTTTGGTAATGAGTCTTTGGATAACATCAAATCTTCTTCCCTGGAGACTAAACCAGAGAATGAAATCACCACTGCATGTTATTCCTTCAGAGAAAGGGCCAACATTACAGATATCCCAACTGTGAGCCAAAGTTGGCTCTACTTTTCCAGTGCAGCCAGAAATGTGTGCTCAAGTTGTAGATAAAAATCAAATGGCCAAACCATCCTGAGAGGACTTGACCACAAAGTTGATAAATATAGTGCTGAACCTACATAACGATTATTTTGCCAGCAACCTTAGAGTGTAATGCCAAAGTTACTCAGCTTTATAGCACTCTAGTGTCAAGACAGCAGATGTGTGTATATGAGACCAGTGTGGCTGATGTTGTCAGATGTGAGTTTACAATTCAGCTCTGTAAGCTCATGTCAGAAGTAACAATTCCTTTTCTCTTCCATTTGCAACCCTTATTCTTCCATCTGCCTTCTGGTTTTTGTTTCAGAAGAAGGGAACCTGTCCTCTCTTCAAAGAAAACATTGGAAATTGCTCACTGTGCTCTTGAAGGCTCTGCCCATCTTTCTCACAAGCTTCCTTGTGAGTTCAGGATTTATGCAACCATTAGCAAGCATCCAATTTTGATTATCTGTCAGAAGCAAACAGTGTTCTCTTGTATTTACTATTTACAATATCTGCAAAGTATCCTAACTTCTAGGATATCCCTTCCCTGGCATCTCTCCTATGCTTGTAGGGATGAAGGCAATACCCCAGAACACCTTTTCCTCATGGGTGAGTGAGAGAGTACAGTGACCTCTTACTATGTGGGAGCAGCTGTGTGAGGCTCTGGGCTGAAAGCACCTTGCATACTCCTCAACAGCAACTACAGGTGCTTCCTTGTCTAGCAACAGGTATATGATGGTGTCTTGTGGCTTTGCTTGCAAGCAGGACTTTTATTTGGAAGGGAAAATGTTGGTTTGCATGTTGAGGTTTCAGAAAAAGTGAGAATACCAGAGGCTCAGTATTTTGCTGAACCAGCTTATGAAGTGCCAGTGACAGTGCTTCCATAAGGATGTCTTGAAAAGGTTTCATGGCCTCTTTGAGATCCTATCTGGTTCATATAGGCAGATTTAATGGAAAGTGATTCTGAAGCTTCCCCATGTTCATGTGGTGTACACGGACATGGTAGTGCAAAGCCACCACCACAGCATGGCTTCTTCTGTCCCTAGTAGGCTGCTACACTGACATGGAGCTTCCAGTGAAGGTAACAATGTCAGTTCCTAACCATGTTAAAATAGTCATGTCTTCCCCCTCCCACCCTTCTGAAGGAGGTAAGGGAGGTATTTTTAAAAGTAGCACTTGTTAACGGTTTTCAAGAATATCAGCTCTACTACTTGGTTTGCTCTGCTGCTTTGTGTTGCCTGGACTGCTTTTTTTAGAAAAAGATTATGTCAAAACTAGAAGCAAAATATCAACTGTAGAGGCAAGATGGGTCATACCCAGTTGCACTACAAAGAACGTGTTCAGCTCTCAGATCACAATTGTTAGCAGGCATAAGACTCTCATCTCTGTTACCTCTGTAGGCTCCTCTCTCTAGACTGGCTTTCCTTTGATGGCTTTTATTTGAAGTGTCCACTGCTCAAACTTCTAATGTATGTGCTCTCTTATTCTAGTCCTTTATTCTCATGTAGGTCTTTTCCTTCCATTGCGTCCCTCACTGATCTGAATGAGTTTCATGTGTTACAGCATCCCTGGCCAGCAGGGCTATTTATGTGCACTGAATATCTGCAAAATGGAAATTCATGTGCTCTGAATAATCTCTTGGATGAAGCACAGTAGCCCCAGATTTCTCAGAAACACAAATGTCGTGGCAGCTTGCGAGCTTCAAATTCAAAGCTGGAGTTGTCCTTTCCCAAATGTAGCAGTGTTCAGATCTGGGATTGTCTCTACAGCAGCAGTATAAAAATAAGCAAGCAAGAAAATCAACGCCCTTGTAAGTTTAATTTTGAAGTTTTTAAATAGCAGGAATGAAAAATATAGATGTCTGTCCCTCTGTCTGCCATCATTGCTTTTCATTGCCCTGTTTTTGAATGAGAGAGTCTTACTTTCAGCTTAAAATATGAAATGAAGAATAGATTCAAGAATGAGATAAGGAACTCAGCCTTCTCACAAGTGTCTGTCTATGCTGTTGGTTGGCTTCCAGACACAGTTTGGCTCTACCTCAGCCTCAAAGGGTGGAGCCTCACACAACTTTGAATCCTGGCAGTATACATGTTTACATGTAGCTGTCTAGCTGCTTTTTATAGTTGGCAGAGTAAAATAGGCTTCTCTGGGGTGTGTGTTGTCTTACTGTGAGGTAGACTATCACATGTGTTACTCTGAAGGCCAGTCATACTTTGGGACCCATTTGTAGCAGAGAAAGTTTGGCAATAAAGCACGGATGTGGTGATTTATATTCTGAGCATCCAGAGCTGATTCCCACTGTGTCCATGAGGAGTGGGTGGTTGGCGGGAACTGAGTGCTCGGTGTCTGCAGGTGGACTCATTTGTGTTTCCTCTGTTTGTGTGGACTTCATGGAAGAGTGCTTGGCCTCTGCTTGTCAGCGCAGTAATGCAGTGAGAAGAACAAGGTTTTACTCTGTTAAAGAGCCCCAGAGTGGATGTCTGTGCCCCAGGGGGCACTTGCATGCTAGTGACAAGGGTGGTTGGAGAATCTGAACTGGGGAAGAGGCTCTTACCTAAACTCTTAAACTTACCAATAATCTAGCTGACACCAAGCTGCTGGAGGGCAGTTTGCTGCACTAGTATAAACAGTGGCAAGCAAGAAAAGCCTAGGATAGCCCCAGCTCATGCTGCCAGGGCTACGCTCTCGACAGTGCTTGAACCAATAAGAGTGAAGCTTGCTGGAGTGAGATGGGTGGGTGTGTCTGCACAGGCTGCCTGAGGGGAGGTGTTGTATGTGTTCGTGTGGCTGTACTGCCAAGTGACCAAGCACTGTGTTAGGCGATGAGGGAGGTAGGTGATTTCTGCCCACACAAACTTGCCAACTCCACTGAAAATAAGACAAAGGGACAAATGACTGCTAGGAAGTTTCGAAAAACTGTTAAAACAAGGCGATCCTCTTGACTTCTCTCTCCAGGTCGCTACCCACAGCAAAACAAAGGCACCTACATCCCAGTCATAGTAGGTAATGTGCTGAAACCGGGTGAGTGGGGAGCCAAGATTACTCACAGGGAGAACAACTCCATTCGCCTGTCCATCATGTCCTCTGCCACCTGCATCATTGGGAAGTTCCGCCTGTATGTTGCTGTCTGGACTCCCTTTGCCATCCTTCGGACACGCAGAAACCCAGCAACTGACACATACATCCTGTTCAATCCCTGGTGCCAGAGTAAGTACCTTACCAAAGGTTCACACTTTCTGCTGCTGAGCTCATTAGGTTTTGGGATGGGCTGGTCCAGGAAGGACAGCTTGGTACTAAGGAGTTTGGAGACATGCCAGTTTGGGTCTGGAAATTTTACATAAACTCTGCCAAGAGTCAAGTCTTTCAGGCTGGAGAATAGCCCTGTGTGAGCAGGGCTCCATGCTAGAGACCAAAGCCTGTTCTGTATTTGCACTCTGCAGTTTTACGAGGCCAAGCCTGTGTTTACCACTTTGGGCTCTGTTTCTCATAGCAAACGTACCACAGGGCTTCACTCTGACTTGAATAGGCAACAGCATGAGCCTCCTGCCTGCCTGTGTGTGCTTTAAACTGAGAAGTCAATAGGGGCACGTCTTTTTTGAGGATTTGGTGTAGGGCAAGATGTGGCAGCCTCCCGTACTTTGTTGACTTACATCACAGATTGCCACACTTAGGACTGAACATCTGCAGCCAAATTGCAGGAATTCAATGGGAGCTGCTGCTCCTGCACAGGCTGGGTGGAGTCTGCTTGCTGTGGTATCACTAGTAGTACCTTCCTGCTGCTACATGACATTTGCCCTTATAACTTCCCCTTTATTGGTGACTAATTAGCAACCATGGCCTCTGTGAGGAACAGAACATTTTGCAAATGAGCCATTTTTTACAATACAGTGGGTTGAAGAACAATTTATTTCTTTGAAATCTCCCAGGATCATGGGGAAAACATCAGGCCTTATGCTGACAGGATTGTATTTTACCCAATGAACTCCATGTGTGGCTTTAAGGAGAAGGCAAGAAGGACCAGAGTGGTTTGACTCAGCCTTCTTACAGGCTGTAGCACTGTGTCGCAGCTTTTGACACCTGTAAGTCTCCAAGTCATATGTTTTGCGATATGTTTAGGTCACCAGCTAACTTTAATATTCTTCTGCCACCCTTCCTTCATCTTTCAATTTTTTACCAGAATATTTGCATCAAATAATCCCGTACCAAACAAGAGCCATCCTACCAAGTGACAAGTAAGTTTAGCATTATTAATAGAGTCCATTATTCAGCTGCACTACTGTCATTACATCAAATGATTTGTGCTGAATTCATTACTTGCCCCTAGTCCAAGGGAATGTAAGCAATGATTAGCTTATGCATTATTTAAGAACATATATGTTAATGCTGAATAAAGAGGAGTTAGTTAAGCAAGAACAGGAGGGAAGGACAGGACCCAGTGCTCTGTGACACTTTGAGATACCCCTGAAAGCAGTGTAGAGGTAAGGTACTTTAGAGCAGCTAACAGTTTGTTCTGAGAGAGGAGAGAGAATGTGCAACGGAAAGAGAGGAATCACTGCCAAATTAAAATCCGCTGCGAGCAGACAAAACTGCTCAAGGTTTGTGTTGGCATCATCAGCATCTCACAGCTTCAGCCAGGGAGGTGCAATTTTCCACCTCAAGGCAGACCATCACTTGGTTGTAGTCCTGGATGTTGTAACAGTTTGTTAGCCTGTATGGTGACTGCAGTGGTTCAGCACCTCTTTGGAAAGGGATAAACCCCAAAGAAAAAGCTTCTTAAATTGCCTCAGTTTGCCTCATGATAAGCAGACAACCAGCTAGGGCTGCATTCTGCCTTATATGGAGAAAAGATGTGGTGTGTGGGGGTTGGCTACCCCACTGTGGTGTGACAGAGTGCACAGGCTGATTTGAGATATTAGTCAGAGAGAAAAAAAGGGACAATCAATCCTTTCATCTCTTCACATCTCCTTCCCCACCGGCTCTGTGTGCTGAGTGATCCACCTCTGTCCACAGCACACAAGCGCTTTGCTCTCCTATGCCCTCCCTCCTTCACCTGAGCTGAATGGGGCCAAAAGTCAACAAGGTTAAAACTACAACAAGGGAGAAACCCAAAGGGAGCAAGACATGTAGCAGTTGCCTCCAGTGGCAGGCATTGCCAAGGCCAATGGAAAAACTCTGGTTTAGGAAAGCAAAACAGAGTCTCTGGGCAACAAGGACTGCTGTGTGACCCCAGATCCAGGGGAGGCAAGTCATAGACCACATTTTCATCTGCAGCTTGCATTTTAAGGTGTGTCTCAATGGCTTCAGGTTCTATCCCTTGCTGACTATTGTAGACTTCATTTCCTGCATGTTTCATTTCGATTTGGATTTATTCTCATTTCTTGTTCCTACTTTTACTCCTAGGTAGTTTGGGCTAATTAGCTCCTATATCTGCCTTTTTCCCCTTTCCTTGTGTTAGAAAATCAAGGACTGTTTCTCCACGCTTTATCCCCTGGCTGGAAGAGATTTTTCAGTGTAATGACAAAAAGGTAAAAAAATTCAGGCAGTTAAAGTGCAGAGAAAACAATAGTTTGAAAATCTTCTAGACTTGTTTGCTGGGTTAATAGCTAAGCAGAAAAGTCTGAGCAAAAAGCCTCATTAAAAAGAGAGAAGTGATTCATTTGTGATGCCAGAAATGAATGGGGATTGTTATAGCAGGGAGCAGAGTACAGGCTCAACTGCCTAGTGCAGCTTTCCAACTCATCATTTTGGAGAAATATCAGTACGTCGGTATGAGCTTTTCTTTAAGACAGAAGCATTTGTGCTCTTTCCTATTACTTCTTTTCTCACTGTAGTGCAGTTTTGACATATCTTCCCAGAGAGGGATGTTGTTTTTTTCCCTGCTGTTTCAGAATAAGTTTGAGTACCAAGTCAAGCTACAGAGTACTTTGCTTCCAAAATCATCAGATGCTTTTATATAAGTTAATCCCCTTAGCTATATTTAAGGCTGACCACCAAGAATATTTTAACGATGCAGGACCTGATCCTGAAAAATTAAATACATTGACTCCAAACCTCAGGTGAAATTTTCATTACTTAATAAACAAGGTAAAGTCTGTAAGGAAAGGCAGCATTCTTTCTTCAGCCAGCTGACATGGATAAAACAGATGTGCTTTTGGGCATGCAGAGCCCTCCTCAGTTGGAGAACAGAAGATAAAAATGGCAAGTAGTTAAGAATAACTTCGAGTTTAACTAAACTCTTGGCAATATCAGACTACATGAAAGCAGAGAAGAACTCCTTTGATCTGGATACTGCAAGCTCTTTCCAAGGAGATACTGAGTCCCAGCAACTTTCTGCTGGGTTACATTTAGTGCTTATCGGGAAAAGACCTTGCGTTGACTTCTTTGGCTCTCTCACAGGTGGAGATGTATAGTGTAGCTGAGTAAGCTGCAGACCCTGTGTGTCCCTCACCCAAGCCTCATGCAAAGTGTATTGTATTTAAGCAATTAAATATATTGCAACTTTATTGAGTCAGCTGCACATTTCTTGTGCCTAAATGTCCTAATACGGTTTAAGGATTAGTATCACAGAATCACAGAGTCAGCCGGGTTGGAAAGGACCTCTGAGATCATCAAGTCCAACCCTTGATCCACTACCACTGCAGTTACTAGACTATGGCACTAAGTGTCACATCTAGTCTCATCTTAAAAACCTCCAGGGACTCCAGAGAATCCACTACTTTCCTGGGCAGCCCATTCCAATTCCCGATTACCCTTTCTGTAAAGAATTTCTTCCTGATATCTAAGCTAAACCTCCCCGGGCAGAGCATGTGGTTGACTTTGGACTCCTCTCGCGTGTTACTGGTCATCCAAATTTGGCTTAATATTTTCTTGCATTTATACCTAAATCTTAAATTTGATCTCTTGTGTCATAGGTTCCACATGGGCAAAATTCACACAGAGCTTCATTCTTTTGCTACATTAATGTAGGCAAGCACTAATTAAGGCAGCAAACTAATCTTGATCCTGGGTAGAGTGGTTTTTGTAGATAACTATATTTAGCTCTTGCAGCTCTGGGTTTGTCACAGCACTGTCCTCTTCCCAGCATGATCCTTGGCAGTTTTGTGTTTCCAGTGAGGCCCAGCCTTGTGTTCCTTGATTCCTACGGAAGCATGTTGAAAGGAGACTGAGATTCAGGACAAGGCTGCTGCTTCCACCTCTACCCATCTGCTGGTGCTGCTGTGCTCAGCCATCACTGTCTGCATGAAGAAATGGCTTTTCCAACTCCAGAGGGTTGCCATGCTGTGATTGGTGTCCCCTCATACTGGGTAGAATCCTCTCACGTTCATTCACCTTCCCAAACTGAAAGGATTTCTCTGCACTCCTCATCTCTTTTACAGGGAGCCAGTGTTCAGCAGGATTCCTCACCTGCAATGCTGTCTTCATGTGAAGTGTATTTTCACCTTACCTGAGTTCAAATAGAGAAGCATAGAAGCTATTTTGCTTCTTTGTAGCATTGCTAGTGTCTTAGTAAATTCCCAGGATAAAAGAAGTGAGTAAAAAACCTCTTAAACTGATAAAGAATAATAACAAACAGACCTTACACTTTTCCGTGGAATTCTTCTGTTTGTCGGATGTGAACCTCCTCTTGCACAAAATAATTAGGAGTTGTACTATGTAGAGCATGCTTAGCATCAAAGTAGTCACAAATGCCTCATATTTTCTTCTAAACAGTCTCAAGGGTAGTGAAAGCTGTCAAAAATCAAAGCAGCTGGCATCTCTGTGAAACACAGAAGACCTTTTTACCTTATCAAAAACACAAATATTTAAAATAATCGACAGAGAAGTTAATCAATTTTCATCTGATTTAGCAAAGATCATGCAGTCTCAAAATAACATAAGCATCTCAATTGATACCAACGAGATCAATGTTGATATTTTTAATCCCCTAAAGAAAACAACAGCTGTCAAGAAGGCATATGCACACACTCCACTGAATGTGTAACTGCACAGAAGAAGGTGTGAGCTCCCATTCTTTAAATGCATTCTCTGTGCTATTTGTATGGGCGAGTTTTAATAAAATCCAAAGCTCAGTGAGAGAATGCAAATAATCATTCAATGAACAAATCAGGCAGATCCAGCTTAGTGAAACAGAACCTACACGATCTATAACATCTGCAATATTTTTTAGTGGGATGTTATGCAGAACTTGCTGGACCACAAAAAAGGCCATGCTTGCATAAATGACTGCAACTGTCAAGTTTTAACACTCTCTTTCACCTCATAGACTCTGAATATAATATACGCTTGATCATCCACTGGTTACCTGGGTGCAGATTGACTAGGTTATGGGTAGTGACAAACCCATAAAGAAATTTCTTAATGGCCTAGCCTTTAGAAACCAGGTGAATACCACTACCCTGCCAAATATAAGAGTGGGTCTCAGACCGCCTGCCTCAGGTAAAGCTCCAGAAAACCTGCCATTCCTCTGCTTGCTCGGAGTCAGTCAGAGCCTGTACACCAATTGTCAAAAGCATATAGCAAGCTCTGATCTCCTTAAATGCCGTAAAGACTTCTTGTATTTAATACCTGCTTTTCTATCATTCTTTGCCCATCAGTGTAGAGATCTTTATGTTACATATCTATGCATACTTCCCTATGTATGTATAAACATAGAAATATAAATATACCTTCAGAGAGAACAAAACTTCCAGCAGGGTCAGATGTGTAGATTGGCAAAGCCCTTTACCTAGCTGAAGTCAGTGTGAGTTCTGCTGCTGATTTTTTTGGAGGGCTCAGATTTTAGCTTATTTTCAGTCAAATTGCAGTTTTATGGGTAAATGAAGACGCTTTTGAGAATGACATTTAAAAGGAAGTACAAATCTGATTTGCATTTCAACAAAATACAACAAATCAATAGGCTTTTAAAAGTTAAATGATCCTCTAGTAATTTGTAGTGGGATGCTGAAAAAATCTTCTATGGCAGTAGTGAGTGTTAGTTTTGTACTTGCTCATATCAAACTGTCAGAAGTTATTGCTTCCCTTTAATTTGCTATCTGGAACCACATTACTGATTTCCTCAAATCAATTAATTCCCATGCTATTAAATGTTAAACTGTATCTCTTAGTCTCAAAATACAAGCATTGGCACAGGAAAGAAGCCTTCAAATATTCTAGCATCATGAAATCATGACCTGTGTGATACTTACCTGTGAATGTCTGAATAGTTTCACATCATTCAGGGTTCATTATGAATGTTAATAATGAGTTATTTATGTATTTGAATCATGTTTGCATGTTGAGGGTCAGTGCATATTCTCTTGACTTTTGATATAAGTCCAATCTCGAACATATCCTTTGTATATGTGTTGATAAAGATCTCTTCCAATTACTTCCAGTTTTCATTTGAACACTTGAATTTCTCCTCATATTAGCTGGTCAGTCAAGATATGTGGGGGAGGGATACTCCAGTCAATAACTAATGTACAGAAAAAGCAACCAAACCCTTCTGTTAATATGATATAAAAACTTTATTCCCTTTTTTTTTAGTGCACTACAGATTTTTCTTTAGAACTCTTGACTTGAGCTGTTTTCCATTAACATTAATAGGTTTGAAATTGTTCTTTGATCTGTTTGTACAGATGCAGAATTGCATCATGGTGCTCCAACTCTTAAATTAGTTGTACACAGTAATCAAAATTCTTGATAAGATGTGACATTTTAACCATACTTTACAGATCCTTAGAAAACAGGGAGGAGTTGTCAGCTTTTTTTCATCTTGCATGCTTTTAAGTTGTATATCATATTGCTAACTAGGGTCACTACCTCTTTATTTTTACTCTCTTGAAGCAAGTAATGTTTTTTTTGATGGAGCAGGAGTACTTTTTGTCAAAGATGACTGTATTATATGCTACGATGTTTTATCTGTCCTATGTGAAAATTAAGGACCTGTGCTAACATTTATTTTTGGTAAACTGATGCAGAGGATGCCGTGTATCTGGACGATGAGAAAGAAAGGGAAGAATATGTCCTGAATGATGTTGGTATTGTTTTCCATGGAAACGTTGAAGATGTAAAATCAAGAAGCTGGAGTTATGGTCAGGTAAGCTATTTAGACCTTCTTTGGCTGCTCCCAGTGGGACAGCAAGTGAGTTTAATTGACACCAGACAGTGGTTGAGACTGTGGGCTCCGAAGTGCATTACTGGTCTCTACTTCAGAAAGATAAGGGTTATAATTTTAAAATTGTATGAAGTGGGCATATGTCTAACCCAGAAAAATGATATTATTATTGCTGATATTTAAAGACCTTGTTTTAGGGGCTTATTTCAGATACTAAGAGGCTGCCTGTTGAAAGTTATAATCATTAGCTGAGGTTTCCACAGTGCAACAGTATTTCTGCTGCTGCATTATTGCTGCTTCAGGATCAGATAGATTTGTGAAAAGTAGAGTTGTTTGGGTTTGGAGGGTTTTTTTAATTTTCAACAATAAGTTGTATTTTTTTACTTTTCTTTTTAGTTTTAGCAGCTTGGTGGAAAAAGTTTTGATCTTCTTGAAGGTCAGTTAGTTACAGGATTCCTAAGACAAACCAGGAACCTCTCCCTTTGCTGCCTGGACTTGACGACATCAGTGTGCAATGGCCTCTGTCAGTCTGGGGGAAACACCCCCTACTAGGCTTGTATGGGGTATTGGTGTGCCTTCAATAGCACAGAATCATGGACCAATTTGGGTCAGAGAGGATTTTAAAGGTCGTCTAGTTCCACTGTACTGCCACAGACAGGGACACCTTTCACTAGATCTGGTGCTCAGTCTTTTCCTACCTGGCCTGGAACATTTCCGGGGATGTGGCAACCACAGCTTCTCTGGGCAACTTGTTCCAGCATTTTACCATCCTCATTGTTAGAACTTGTTTCCTTATATCTAATTTAAATCATCCCTCTTCTAGTTCAGAAACAACTACCTCTTGTCTCAGACTTATCTATTTTACCTCAACTTTCTTGTAGAATAGAATAGAATAAAATAGAATAGATTGGGTTGGAAAAGACCTCCAAGATCATCGAGTCCAACCCCCGATCCAACTCCAATTTCTATATCATGGCACTAAGGGCCACGTCCAATCTCTTTTTAAAAACCTCCAGGGATGGTGAA
>JAYRBT010000082.1:66046880-66092758 GCA_036023395.1 Myiotriccus ornatus
GGCCACCTGGGCACACTAGAACTAACCAGCCTGAAAATCCCTACGGGATGAAAGAATGAAGTTATTGTGTGAGAATGGGAAGAAGGCATTACCAAGCAGAATCAAAACGAGAACAAAGATAACCCTAACTGTCACTCAGAGGGGTTCCAGTGGACAGATACTGGACATGGTAAACTCTGCTCATCTCACTTCCTGGATTTTCCCAACAGCACAATTAAGAAAGTATTTAAATATTAAGACCTTAATATTCCTTAACACTGTCGTGATAGATCCACTGAGTTTTTGTGGCACCTCCTTAGCACAGCTTTGCACAAGGGGCCTTACCCCTTGCTTTCTTTCCCTCAGCTAAATACAATCTCAAAGCTTGAGCTGGATGGATTGCCAGTGCGCTTGCCCTGGAGAGCTCCTTGAACTCACATCTCTCTTGTTTCCGTATTTAAGGGTACAATTTCATCTTTTTTTCCTGCGGCAGCACAGCCCTAGGGAGTTCCTGCCTTTGCACCATTCCTTTAGCTGTGTCAGTGCTGTTGTTTGCAGAGTTTGTCTTCCTGACTGAGATAAAAACAACTCTTAAATAAGGATTGGGGAAGAAGTTCCATAAGCTGATGGTGCCTCTGTTATAAGAGATGTGGAACCAGATCCTGAGGCCAAAGCTGGGCATGCATTTAAGTTGACTAAAAATGCCCCCTCCTGGCCCTTCCTTCCCCCTGCAAGCACTTGTGCAGCAGCGCAGTGACTCAGACTGGAGAGCTGATCTGGCTGAATAAGCATCTGATTGATTTTTTTTTTCCCCGGGTTATTTCTTGGTCTCTCTCTTCCTCTAGATTTAGGAATAACTCCTTGAAAGACATAAGGGAGAGGGAGAGAGGGGAATGAGTGGCTGGAGGAGGAAAGTGCTGCTTAAACCAGATACTGGATTTATGTCCTAAGATGCTAAATTTATGGCCTATGGTGGCTTGGCCCAAGGCGCTTATATTCTGCAAATCTGGCACCTTTCTGACATGAACACTGGCCTCTCTTGAGAAACTGCATTATTTATTTGGTTATGCTAGGAGGTTAGGGCTGTTCCTCTGTCTGGGAGGTTAGGGCTGTTCCATAGTCCTTTGTCATGTACTTTCATTCCTCTGTTGGCTGAAATTAGAGGACCTGATTTCCACCCTGTGCTGTGGTGCACCTTTTGCTATTGCTTGCCCACGTGAAAGCTGAGTGTGGCAGAGGCATCTCAGCAAGCCCAAGCCAACAGCTTCAATTAGATCATTTTGTACGGGTGTAACAGACATCAACCTGCAAAGCAACTGAGAAATATTCTTCTGGTCACCTTACTTTCAGTGAAATGAAGATCATGATGTTCCCGATCTTACCCTGCAGATTTCTAGCCATTAAAACTGGGTATCTCCCTCATTTTTGGCAATCCTAAATGTTAAGAATAAGAGCATTGCTGGGAGTGAGTAAAAGTACTAGCAGCAAGGCCTGTATTATGGATATATTGTACAAGTATGCTTTTTATATTTGTGATATATAGCCCTTTACATGTAAGTAAAATGCATAAGACCACATTAAGGTGAAAGGCATATGGTCATATATAAAAATACAGATAGACTTGTGCATGGTGATGGCCTTAGACTAAAAAATTGCTTTGAACAATGACAGCTGGAAGCTTTAGCTCAGCTTGTAAATTAAAAAAGAACGTACAGTTCAAAACTGGGTTACTAGTGGGAGATGATTCTCACAGCTGCTTTCTGCAATGAGCAGCATCAACATGAAAGGAGGAAAGGCAAGAAAAATGGACCGAGGAAGAAAAAACAACAGAACAGTTGAAATATGGCTGTAATGAATGAGCATGGAGGTGTTCCTGGTAACAAGATTGTGATCCCTTCTAAGAAACTGTAAATAGCCAGTCACTCAGAAAATTCCGCAGAGGATTCAGGGAAAATATGACTTTGGAAGAAATCTAGACACATAGGAATTCTCTAGCTGAAAAACTTCAGAAGTTGGATTGCTGTACTGATCATTTAATGCTGATTTATATAGTTTTCTTTTTTTTTTTTGTTCAAAGAATAACATAAAGCAGGTGGGCATAGAGTTCTGTTTCCATTGTGACTTCTCTCATGTTCACACATTGATCTGCTTTAGCTTTGAAGCCCACTGTGCCAATGTAATTCTATGGCACATGCATTTGTCCAGGTCAGACCACAGGCAACATGAGATCACATCTGCCTGCAACTGACTGTGAGAAACACAGTCCTAAATCAACTAGTGCAGAAGGTGATACAGCCCCTCTTACTTTGATTTAAATGGAAGGTCATCTATTAGATTAGCATGAAGGAGGCCAGCACGACTAAGTGTATTGCTCTGTAACATAAGGCACTTCTGTGTGAAGACAAAATCCCTTTGCTTGTGTGTTTTCTCATGCCTTGTTGTCCATCTGCAATCTTTCCCAAGTGGCTCTACCAAAGTTCTTTGGTTCTGACATTGATTTATTTTCATTTCAGCTTGTGTGGCCCAGCTTCACTCCCCTGTCTTGTCTTCCTGCTGCTTCTCTGGTTCCTCTGACATTTTAGAGGTGTTCAGCCTTACAACTCCTATGTTTCTATTCCACTCTCCTCTAGACAGCACTTTCATGCTAAGAGTGAGAGCAGGAAACTTATTTAGTTTGATTTAATGTTTTTAAATCCCTGAATAGTCAAAAAGGGCAAAACTGGCTTTAGTCTTAAGGCTACTCTGCATCCTAAGCTACTGCAACAGTGTAAGGCAGCTAGACTTTGCAGCTTGTCCTCTTTCTTCTGTTAATCCAGTTATCTCACAAGTAATCATGCTGTTTTGTAAATGCTAAGGTGGAAGGCAGCAACCCTGATAGCAATTTATTTCCCCTTTATTCTTTCTGTATATGCTGGCAATATTGACAGTGTCTCATAAACTGTACATGAGAAAGGTTTAATTTGCAGGGTAAACTTCTTATTGATTTAACTCAGGTCTGATGACTTGAAGTGCAGAAAGTAGATTTTGATCCTGGTGAAAGTGATAAATCATTGGGCCAGACCTGAAGAAAAGTGAGCTTGAAGCAGGAAAAATGGTTATGAGGGTCCAGAGTTTACATTATCTGTTGTTCCCTTGGGAAGGAGGGTCTCCAAAGCATGGTCATTCAACCAAGATTATTTACGTCACATCCAGTGGAGTGGACTGGAAAGTCTACCATGCAATTATTCAGTTTCCCAGTAATGATTAGGAGTAGATCTCTGAGAAACACTAATCCCTCTTCCCCTATTCCCAAACACCATGAATTCAGTTTTGCTTAGACTTTATAGCCACTAGTGAATGCCTGCTTCAGAGAAAGAATGCCTGCATCAATGCCAGTGTGTGTGATGATGAGAGAGATGTGCTGCCTTGGAGGACATTTGCTGAAAATGATCCATACAGCAGTTGTACCTTGAGCAATAAGACCCAGGTAGGCTCAGGGCAGAGGCAAAGAAAAGGACTTCTTTTCGCCAGGAAATGGCTGAAGGTGGTGAAAACACGATGGTACTTTCTTGGCTTATGCCAGAGTTCAGCTGCTGCCTGGAATGTCACCACTGTCCCTCCCATCTTCCCTGCAGTATCATCAGCAGTCTTTATTCCTTGGACCTTCCTTTTCAGCTGTCTGACCTCGCTCTTCGTTCTCCTCTGCCTTTCCCCAGGCTGCTAAAGTAGCAGCTTGGTCTGATCTCTCGCTCACTTTGTTCAGGAAGTAAAACTCAGATCGGCTTCATCTGCCAAGGAGCCCTAAGTCAGGCAGGAGACAGTTACAAAATCTATCCAGCTCTAGTAGTATCATGAGAGCAAAAATCATATTAGAATGAATCATATCTTTCAGGATGCAAGCATAGAACATAAAATCTAACATGGCAAGAGGACAAGCTCCATGGAGTTCCTGTCACAGCCTTGAATGTTAATATAAGTTTGTGTATCTAGAAGATAGTTGTTTTATTAATGTGCATTTCCCTGTATCCTACCGTTTACCAGGGGACAGAGGTATTTTCCTTGGCTATGCAGTTCCTCCCAAGGAAAATGAAATACATTGCAGGGCAAGTCCTGTGACAAATGGTTTCTGGTCTATTTAGGCACCTATGCCCTCAATTCATTCTTGTGCTTGTTCATGCTGGATCGAAAAAAACCTGTACCTTTTCACTCTATTTTTGAAGAAGACTACGTTAGGTCACTTGGTGGTTTTGATATCTGAGTTTTGTAGATCAGTATTAATCTATATAATCAGATTTTGCCTTGTCAATTTTAAACAGATTTAAAAAATAACTTTAAGATGTAAGTGTCTTCCAATTAACACTGGCAAACCATTTATTGTTCAAATTCTCAGCAATGCACTGGCTGTGTCAGAGAAGTCCTGAAATTAACAGGTCTGGAATCTGTGAAGGACGTGAAGTCCTTCACAGGTAGACTAGCTTCTTGTAGTTATTATTATAATATCCTCCTATTATATACTTGTTAGCACTTAAAATTTTATGTCCTGTCAAAAAGGCTGTGTTGTCATTTCAACCTTCTGGAAACTGGACTGAGATTGAATTGAAAATTGCACTCTCTTCACTTACAGCCTCTCACTTTTTTTTTTTTTTTTTTGCTACATATGGGCAATTATTCCAGAAGAAAACTTCTATTGTCAAACACAGAACTTTGACTTGATCAGCTAATTTTGAAGCTGATTACAACAACAGAGGAAAATAGCCTTGCCTATGCTTTCTAGAACTTTACCTCCGTTTCTCATTTTATTTTCTTTTATCTAGTTTGAAGAAAACATTCTGGACGCTTGCCTGTTCCTGATGGATAAGGCAGAACTGGAGCTCTCTGGGCGTGGAAACCCAATCAAAATCTGCCGTGTTGCCTCTGCAGTGGTATGTAATAGATGCATAATATGTGTCAGAAGTGACTCATAAATCAAAGCCAGTCTGATTTAACTGGCCCTCCTGTCCTGATGTGCTCACTCCAACATACAGCAGATCAGTTGTCCATTCTGGCAATTGTCCATTCCTGGGTCTGGCTTTTTATTTTCCTCCACTAAAGTTGAAGCAACTTATGTTGGTGCATCGCCTTTCCCTGAGAATGGTGCCTCAGTGTGGGAAAGCCGCTTTTCGACCTTGCACTCCAGGCGTGAGTATTTCTTGTGATACTGTGCTCATTTTCCAGTAGTTGATATAACTGAGAAAGCTATTTCTGCTATGGACAATAAGGTGGCCTGATGGGTGGAATTTTGAATGGGGAACTGAGAGAATTTATGTGGACTCCAGTGCTAACCTCAATGGGGTCTTTCAACACTGCAGGGGTGGGTGTTGCTGTGTCTGATTTAAGCCCCAAGTGACCTAATCAGGCTGAGAACAAACCTATATGTGTGCTACTTTGGCCCCAGAAGAAAACACTGTGAGAACTGTCCTCTTAAACATGGGGTCCACAAAACATGCCACATTCAGAACAAAAGTACCTAAAAAAATCAAGGAGAAGACAGAAGACTTTCCGAACCTCTATTCTTTCCACTTGCTAGGCATCAGAAATCACGCTGCGGGTGCAAGAACAATCCTATCGCTAATATTGAAGATGCTAGGCTCATCCAGAATGTGGAAGACAAAAGGCTGAGTCCTCTCCTTTGTCTTATTAGAGGTCGGGACTGATGCTTTCTGCTTCCCAGAATAATACTCTAGTCATTGAGCTCGTTAACTGGATGTTCTCTCAAGCCAGCTACTAAAATAGACTGTCCACAAAACATGGTTGCTGGAGATAGATGATCCTTTAACTCATTTGTTATAGCATTTGTGCAGGCTTAAAGAAAATGAGCTCTTTGTCTTAGATGACACTGAAGGGTGATCTCCGGCCTCTCAGTCTTGTATAGCATCACGTTAAATACAATAGCTTCATCAAGAAGTATTGAGAACACCTCCACTTCTCTTTCTCTTTTAACATTTTAGTTAGTTATTTCACCCCAGACACTACAAATATGGTTTCAGACCTCTGGATAGAGGTAAGAATTGAATGCGGTTCCCTCATCTCTGGGCTAGTAGATGTAAAAGGTCCCTCATGTAGGGACCATGGATGCCCTCAGGACAGAATAGCACAAAGTTTAAGAACCCAAAGAGGACTTGGATATTACTTAAGTTTTGAGCCACTCAATCATTTTAGAAAGGTAGAGAAGTTCACTATTGGAAGTCCAGGAGCCTATGTACTTTAGGTCTATACTGCAGAATTAGGCCATAGCTGGGTAGGCGGTTTGGTCATCTGAAATCTGGAGTTGAGTAAGAAGCGGTTCAGAGGTGCTAAAGTTCAGCCTGTGTTTCTTACCCTCATTCTTGCTCAAGTTGAAATGTGGTGGAGCTGAGCTAGTCTGAGGTCATTCTACCATGCTGGATTCCTTCTGAGGCTTCCTGGTGTTGCAAAGCAGCTAGAGTCCTTCTCTTCCTCCATCCTTTACAGCCAGAGGAGAGCCAGAAGATCAACATGTTGCCCTGTCCTTCAAGACTTCTTTTCTTGGCATGTTTCCCACGCCAGTGAGATGGGCACAACCTCTTAATCCTTTGGTTATGACTCCGAATACTTATCTTTATTCAGTCCTAGAGTTCACAGAAAGTGGATTTTCTAATTATAAAACAGTAGTTAATGTAGCCAAAAACTTTCAAATGAGAATTGTGATTTATTTGGCTGGTGTGTAGCTGTTCCGCATTTGCATAATTAAAAGGTACAGTGCGAATGAGCTTTTTGCACAGCCTCAACTGGTTTGGTTCAAATTACAGCTAGGAGATGTATTGCTCGTTAATGCCTATCAGTATAGCCATTAGTCAGCAAAACTCTCTGCTTTGTATAATCTTACCAGAGGAAAACTTACACAGCAAATTCCTTCTTGTTTTCATGTCTGCTGGACCAAAAAAATTAGTTTCTACTGTAAAAATAACCATGAAGTGCTTTTCCTCTCAATCTGCTGTAAATCAGGAATGATTTTATTAAAATCTGGACTGATATGGGCAGAAAACCAAATGATGTTAGGAAAGAATACAGCATAATATTTCTGAGGCTTCCTTATCAATGTATAACTGATTGCATTTATTTGAAATACATCAGTAAGCACATGTAATGTTAATAAAACGTACTAAACTGGTAACATGATACTCAGTATGGTGATTTAATTTCAGCATTCTTTTTAAATGTCTGACCTTCATTCAAAATTGTTCAGTGATTGAGAATCCATGGTCTTTAGCAATATTGTTTTATTTATCCCCTACCTTCGTAATGAAATAGCATTATCTTACTTCTAGCATAAACTGGCTATATTTAGTGTCTCCCATCTTACCTGTCTGCTGAATTAAGGAGCTTTTTATTATTCAGTCTCTGACATCCCTAACACTCGTTTTCTTTGACTTTAGATCAACTCCAGGGACGACAATGGTGTGATTGCAGGATCCTGGAACAATTCGTATGATTATGGTGTTGCACCTTCAGCCTGGACAGGAAGCGTAGACATTCTCTTGGAGTATTACAGTTCTAAGCAACCTGTGAGATACGGCCAGTGCTGGGTCTTTGCCGGTGTCTTCAACACATGTAGGTATCAATGAGAAAAGCTCCATGCTGCCATGCAATTCTTGCTTAACAGAGTTCTTAGATAAAATGAACTAAAATATTTCCTGGCTCTGTGTTGTTCAGGAGTAGATAGTACAGAGGCTTAAAAATACATAGCTAAAATAGATGGCCTTCAAATAAAACTTTGGTGTGTATTTCAGCTGCTCTTCCACACAAATCTATTAACTATTTCTGGCTTCAGTAAAATGTATTCAGTGGCTCACAAGGGTAAGTTTGTGAGAGAGAAAGTTAAGTCTTTTGGAGTGGTCCACATTTGTGTCAGGAAATCTTAAATGGACAGGGTACTTGTCATCAGGACCTAAAACATTAAATTACTATCCAATATGGGATATGCGATCAGGTTTCTGCTGCAGAAAGGCCAAATCTCACCTACTGAGGATCATTCCTATAAAAATTGAGGTGAACTGTCCCTGCACCTCTCTACTGAGCACTGTTAACATTTTCTAGAGAGTTTGTGAACTAGAAGAATGAAGAAAATGCTGGCCTAGTTTATGAATTGTCTAGCACTACAAGGTTATGTCTAAACACAGTTGGTCAAACTAGAGTTCTAGTGTTACTGCATAGTGTTGCAGGTCATAAAACCCAGTTAGGAAAGCAGCACTGGATTGGTTACTATCTAGCACGTTCTAACGACATCATCTGCTAATACACAGGAACACCCTGCAGCATATTAGCAGTCAAGAAAGACTCTCAGAGTGTATCAAATGTGCTTTATACAGATAATAGGAACCAGACATTTAAAGCAATGCTTATGTCAAGCATATGTCAGTATGGAGCCAGTTAAGCCGTTCCTATGGCTATGGTACTGACCAATAGAAGAAGCTGAACAGCGACTAGAATTAAGTGTCTTAAGATGAGATGATCTTCCTGAGAAGCACTTACAACATATGCATTTAAGCATCAGACTGTGGGGAAGACCAGATCAGTGTGTTGCAGGGACACACAATGTGTATTTCTTCAGGCTTGGAGCCCACTGTGCATCAAGTACTTTTCAGCCACAGCTGAAGGTCCAAGATTTGGTCCTTGTCTTTAAGAGGTGAAAAGAAAATTGCAGAAAATTTCACAGTGAAACCTTTCCCTTTTTCATATACCTTAATACTGTCACATGTTGCTTTCTCAAGGAAATGCATTATACTTCTCTTCACATTATACTTTCATAAAAAATGAAGGCTATTAATCACTCATCTTCCACAGGAAATATGAAAATTGAATAATGAATGATAAGTTGAAAGAGTGGTTCTTCACCCCCAGGCAGCTTTGGGCATCTCTGTGTTTTCACTTTATTTTTACCTGTTCTGTATGTGTTTCATTTTGTACGTAATTTTCCTCCTGTCTGGATAACAGACTTTCATAACTCATTCTGGTTACCTGAGGTAGTTCAAAAACTATTCAGAAGAGTAAGGACCTCAGAAATAAAGCTGTATTCTGACCACCTAGCCTTCTGCTGGCACACGCTTCTCACAGCTGCAGTGGGGGATGAAGTTTCAGATTTCTCTGCTTCTCATAGAATCATAGAACAGTCTGGGTTTGAAGGGACCTTAAAGATCATCTAGTTCCAACTCACCTGCTGTTAGCAGGGACACCTTCCACTAGATCAGGTTGCTCAAAGCGCCATCCATCCTGGGCTTGAACACTTTCAGGGATGAGGCATCCACCACTTCCCTGAGCAACCTGTTCCAGTGCCACCACTCTCATAGTGAAGAGTTGCATTCTAATATCCAGTCTAAACCCAACCTATCTCAGTTTAAAGCCATTCCCCCTTGTCCTATCACTACATGATCTTGTAAAAAGTTCCTCTCCAGCTCTCTTGCAGGCCCCCTTTAGGTGCTATAAGGTCTCCCCAGAGCCTTCTCTTTTCCAGGAAGAACAGCACAACTCTCTCAGTCTTGTCTTCATAGGATAGGTACTCCAGCCCTCTGATCATCTTCGTGGCCCTGCTCTGGACTTTACCAGGTCCATGTCCTTCTTATGTTGGGGACCTCAGAGCTGGATGCAGTACTCTGGTTCAAATGGGTTCAAAAAGGCTCATGCAATGTCCCCTACGGAGGAATTCCTCACGGTGGCTTCCATGGCCCACTTTGTCTTCTCTGCCTGTTGCCTTATCTGGATTTCTCTAGATCTCAGACAGACACACACACACCAGTTCTCCCACCTTCCCCCTGCACTGGCCCTGAATCACCACTACGCAATATTTTGCCTGCAGGCCGCTGTGAAACTGGGGCGATGCAGCAGGGGCCCGGAGCCTGCTGTGTTAAATTGAGAGGCGTATTTATCTGGGGCAAAACTAGACTTGGTTTGCTGACTAAGTTAGTCAAGTCAGAGACCTGGCACTTTGTTCTGCTGCAAGGATTGCCGAAGTACAAAGTTTGTTGAGTGTTATGAAACAGAAATGTTGTCCAGTGGCTGATCTGATGATAGCCACTGGTATATCCACCTGCTGATCACTACAGAGAGGACAGCGAAAGTCCGAACAGTCATGTGCAACTAACAGTGTTGTTTCGAGGTGATTTTGAGTCTCTCTCAGCTGCCAATGTTTTATCATTGTGACCAGTCCAGCTTTCCAAGGTTACTATAATGTACGCTCTGGATATTCATCTGTTAAAAATGCTAAAACATTCGAGAAATGGTCATTAATCTTGAAATTGTCAGACAAATTATTTTCAATGAGCCCTGATGGCTCATGCACTGGAAGCCTTGGAGGGCACTTGAATTAAGTTTAATCAATAGGTACATATGGTATTGGATGCATCCAGGTAATTTGTCATCCAGGAACTTGAAACGAATGTGCAGTGTTACACTTTATTGGGAGTCACAGTAGTGACACTAATGAATATACAAAACCCAGCAGTAGCAGGAAGAGCTGTTCAACATTGCCGCATTGGAACTATTTTTAAATAGGATTTTCAATAAAAATCTTTCCCCTGAAAATATAAAAAAAATAAAAAAAAAAAAAAGAAGGGGGGGAAACCAATAAACACCCCCTGTTTTCTGCAGAACCTTGTTGGCTCCAAACTTGGAAAAAAATGAACTTTTTTTGGCTGAGAAACAAAATATGTCATCTGGAGAAGTTGAGATGATGTGTCACCCTGCAACCCTACTTCCCTCTCGGGACTGTGCTCCAATGCCTATTTATCAGCCAGGGTGCACACAGACACAGAAATCTACTGATGTGCTACTGCAGACTACAGATATTACTCTAGCATTACCACATTTCCCAAATCTACTACTTGTCAAATGGAGAGAAGAGTCACCAGCATTACATTGTGATGGTCCGAAATTTAGGGCCAGAGGTTTTTTTTTTTTAATACTATTACTTAATATTCAATACAAATTACGTAGTGCATTTTATTCAGACTCTCAAGCTCTGTCATTTCAGTTGCAAATAATGCAGCTTTTTACCATAGCTAGCAATAATTTTCTGCTTTATTCTTTGTGTTCTCCTGATCCTTCCTGAAAGCAGATGTAACACAAGAAAACTCCAAATCAACCAAAAGGAGATACTTCCTATTACTTTTCTTTTTATAATAATCTCATGATTCTCCTGAGTTACTCATACTAAGAGAGCTAATATATTTTGCATTTCTTGAAAGTTCAAACTTGTTTTTCTTTGTACTGCATTTGGTGATGTAGTTGACCCATTGCACCAGATTTGTCCTGAAAGGCTGCAGTGTGGTTGCTATGGAAGGCTGCTTTAAAACTATTGGTAATTAGCTGCTTAGGTTATAACCATTGTACCACTACATACCCTGGATGCTCATAATTTCAGGACCAAATAAAATATTTACCAAGTGCTATCTAAAGACAGATAGGAGGAATTATTTGGGTTATTTTGACTCAGTTTTCCCATTTTATTCTAGTTATTAATAGTTTCTGTCCTCTCATCCTGTCATCCATGAACACAGTCTTCATGTTTGTCCTTCTCCTCACACTTTTGTCTTTGCCACAGTCCTGAGATGCTTGGGGATACCTGCAAGACTCATTACCAACTACTCTTCTGCCCATGATAACAATGCAAATTTGCGGCTGGACTTCTTTCTGGATGATGAAGGAAAAGTGGACACCAGACTTACAAAAGACTCTGTCTGGTGAGTCTTCCTGGAAAATGCCTTTAATGTGTCAATGATATTAGTAGTGGAAAACATGATGGCAATGCCTATGTTCTATTTATTTCTCTGTGCATCTCTGCTAGCTTATGTGAAACAGAATGAATGGATTGTTAGTAGGCTGACTAATATGAAGTTCTTGTTGAGTAAACAAACCCTAGGGGATTCTGCTAGTACTGCTATCATACAGTGTCCATTTAAGCACACGGGAGGAGAACTGGAATGGGCTGGTGCTCCTTAGTGCCAAGCTGTTTCTAAAAATGGAAATGGGTATGATGGGCACTTCCATCCTTCTGGAGCCAGGCTCAAAGGTGTACCTCAATCTATACGGAAAAACATCCTTCTTGTTTTGCCTGTTCTCAGTTTCCACATTTATAGACTGGTTTTACATTGTGTACATGCAGTCATTGTTGCATACGTACCTTCCAAAATAAATCCAGTTCACCTGAAAAAGTGAAACAAGCCAAGGTATCACACAAGATACTGAAATTCTATCACCAGATTTATAAGAAGAAAACTCCCTAAGACCTTTTGGAGAAGGCAGTCCTCTAACTGTCTCTTCAAATTCTTACTGTCTGTTGTCTGACAGGAGAAGTGTAGCATTTATTGATTATATGCTCTGTGTGGGTTGTTGGCCTTCAAGCCCCTCCTCCTCAGAGTGAAACAGTGAATATGACCTCTATATTCCTATGTTCAGGAGATAATCATCCTATTCAGTGTTAATATACTTGACTTGTGTCAATAATATCTTCAATCATTAGCACAGCTGCTCATCAGCATGTTTCATTAATAAATTAATCTATGGAAGTCTTTATATTAGAACCGTAATAAACCCATTATGTGGTGGAGTAAATGACTGAACCTGTTGTTGTAATCTCTTTTATGTGATTTCCATAATCAAGAGGAAATCTAAGGAAAACAATTAGGTTCATTTACATCTGAAGCTTGTATTGCAGCCTCATAGAGTAGTTGAGACTGGAAGGGACCCATGAAAGTCATCCAATCTTCCTGCTCACGGCACGGTTACCTAGAGCTGGTTGCTCAGGGCCATATCCAGTTGGGCTTTGAATATCTCCAAGGATGGATACTTCACAATTTCCCTGGGAAACTCATGCCAGGGCTCAACCATTCTCACAGTAATAAAATGTTTTCTGATCTTCAGACAGAATTTTCTGTGTTTCAATATGTGCCTGTTGTTTCTTGTCCTGTTACTGGGCTACTGAGAAGAGTCTGGCTCTGTCTTCTTTCCCTCAACTCCCTAACCCGGCATTTATACACGTGGATAAGGTCCTATTGAGCCTTCCCATCTTCAGACTGAACAGTCCCAGCTGCCTTAGCTTCTCCTTGTGTGCAGTCACTGTTGTATCAGCTATTCCTTCCAGTTTTCTATATCAGCAAACTTGCTGAGTGTGCAGTGGGTCTCGTAATCCAAGTCATTAATGAAGTTGTTAAATAGTGTTGGACCCTGTGTCAACCTCTGGGGTACACCACTAATCACAACCTTCTGCTCCCAGCAGTTCAGCCAGTTTTCAGTATATCTCACTGTCCACTTGTCTAGTCTATAGTTCAGTGGCTGGTCTATGAGGGTGTTCTAGGAGATGGTGCTAAAGTCAGTAGGACCAATCTGATGCGCTCTGCTCCTCTTGTCCTTTCAGTCATTCATTTCATCAGTGAAGGCTATCAGATTTGTCAGGCACAGCTGGCTGCTTGTAAATCCATGCTGACTACTGCCAATCACCTAGTCCTTAATATGTTTGGAAATGTTTGCAGAACTTGCTCTATAACCTTGCCAGGGCTCAAGGTGAGGCTCACAAGTCTGTAGCTCACTGGATATTCCTTCTTCCCTTTCTTGAAGAATGGAGTGATATTTGTTTCCTTCCAGTCCTCAGGAGCCTCCTCCAATGGCAATGATCTTTCAAAGATAGATATGAGTTGTCTTACAGTGACATTGACCATCTCCCTCAGCATTTTTGGGTCCATTCCATCTTATGCATTGAACTTGTGTGTATCCAGTGCGTTTAGCTAGTTCTAACTTGTTACTCATCTACAGATGCTAAATTTTCGTTACTCCAAACTTTCACACTGGTTATAGGGGCTGCGATTGCTGAAGGCAAATCTTGGCAGTAAAAACCAAGGTAAAGAAGACACTGAATACTTTAGTCTTCTCTTATTCCTTTGTCACCAAGTCACCTGCCCTGTTCAGCAGCAGCCCTGCATTTTCTGTAGTCTTCCTTTGGATACTGATGTAATTGTCTTTCTTACTTGGCATACTCTGTTTGATCTGTGTTTTGGCTTTCCTAAACCTGTCCCTGCATGCTCAGACAGTGACTCTGTATTCCTTCTGGTCACTTGTCCCTGCTTCCCCCTCTTTCTTAGCACCTTGTTTTAGTTTAAGTTTAACTGGGACCACCTTGTGGACTTATGCCATTTTTGGTTGATTTCCTGTACACGTGGATGGACGATTCCTAAGCTTGGATGAGGTGACTCTTGAAAAACAACCAGCTCTCCTGGATGCATCTTCTACCCAGAACTGCCTCCCATGGGATTCTTCCAAGCAAGACCTTAAACAGGTCTTAGCCTATTCTCCTTAAATCCAGAGCTGTGGTCCTGCTATTCCCTCGTTTTCTCCTGTTAGGATCCTTTACATCTAGTCTGTGAGACACCAGGACCTCAGTACATGTCATGGGGCTGGTCCACCTGTGGCTCAGAGAGTTGTAAAGGAACAGTCTTCTGAAATCTCCTCTGCCTATAAATGATTTGAAACAAGACCTAGTGACTGGTTGTCTCACTGCTCAGTCCATACACACCCAGTAATGGATCATTGCTATGCTTCAGAGTTTTCACTGTCTCATCTCTATTTCTTTGCTTCTCCTAACCTGGTCTATGTAACACCTCTCACCCACTTTTGAAATTTCCTTTTACTTCCTTTCATCTCTTTTTCCCAGTTGTTTCCCAAGACCTCTTAATTCCATCCTAGTTTTTTCCATTCTTCTGGGACAGGGTCAGATCATCCACAATCTTCCTAGCTCCACTGAAATCTGTATGCACCTTTACACTAGCATTTCATCCTCTCATCCCACATTTGCTTTTATTTGGCTTGAATACTTTTTGAACAACCTTGTTCATCCTTTTATCCACCTGGTGCATTTATTAGTACATGGTGCACATAACCCTTTGGGCATGACTTAATATATATACCTCTTTTCATTTCTCCTCTGTGTCCTTTCTTTTCATTACTCTGTAACAGTCCATGGTAGCCCACGTGCTGACTTTTATCGGCTTGTGTCTTAACCTTGATTTTATTTTTAATGTCTATTTTATTTCTTTTTTTTTTTTAAGAGGACAAGCTCAAGGTGTTTATAATGTTTTTTTTAAAATGCATTTCTCAATTTTATTTATAATCTCCTGAAAAGTGGAAGCAAAGCTCTTTTTCTCTATTAATATATCATTTCTATTGTACTTGTACTCCAGCCTTGTACTGCTGAAGCTGATCTATCTTCAGGTTTTAAATACTCTCAGACTTCAGGGATATTTGGAGCCAGAATTTTTAGTTCAATCAATCTCAGTGTGGGGCTCCCTCTGAATGTTATTTGACATTTATTTATTTTTCTTAAAGTTCATCTTCCCCCTCAGGATAGGAAACAACACCACAACAAAAAAACACATATACAAAATTACACAGACTTTGCAAAAATTATTTTTATAAAGCTGGCCGGATTTGGGCCCATCAGTGCTGTCTCTGTCCCCTTACTTTGTTCTCCTTGTCTTTCTTAATGATGATATAAAGACACTTACAGAATATTTCTCTTGGATTGGAATCAAGACTCACTCCCACCTTGAGGTCCAAGCAGATCGATATCAGTACCTCAACAGAAACTTGTTTGATGTCACCCCACTCCATGGGGATTCACCCATACTCAGACCGGTGGAGAAAGCCTTTCTGAGACCTCTGCTTTCCCATTCACTCTCAGATCCCTTTGCTCTAATTTCCCAACAATGTTATCAGTGCCCCTCTTGACCTCAATGCCTGAACCTGTTAGCTAATAAAGGACAGCAGCTGTTTCCAGCATGTGCTTGTCCCATAAACAGTACAAACTGCCCTTCTTGAACTGTTTTCCAGGCATAAAACCCACCTGGTCATCTTTTATTAATTTCCCCATTGCTTTGTTTAGTCTATTCGTAATTATCTCTGTAAATATTTAATGGTCACTACATTGATCTGTAGTGCCATTCTTGCTTTCTTTAATGTCTCAGGCTTGCTGTAGAATACAAGAATTACAGAATCAGTTTAACAAATTATGGTTGTGGAGCCACCTCTTCAGCTATGCTCCCTTCTAAAAAAGAAGTGGTACATTTTGGAGAGGCAAATGTTCCCCTCATCCCTTCTTTCCTTAATGTTCACTGTTTTACAAGCAATGTCTTTCTGTCCATTCACATTCGATATCCTAATGTTTATTTGTTATTTGCGTGGCAGCAGATCTAAAGAAATTGCCATCCTTTTGTGTTCAGCACTACCCCAAGACAAACGAGAAAGAAAGGTTCTGTCCCTAAGATGAATACAGAAAAAAATATAGAAAAAGCTGCATCGCCTAATTACAGAATTGAAGTAGATCTGCCATTTTCCATTCTGTTAAACCCAACCCCTTGCTTTCATCATCCTTCCCTTTTGCTCTTCAGGTTCTTCTTTTGCAGAACACAAACCCAAAGACACATCTGCCTTTGATTCAAAGTGAACCAGTAAAGGCTTCAGGGCAGGGATTGGTTTTCTCACATGTTGGCATAGCAGTATTCCAATACTCACCTACAATGAAGTGCTATCCCATCCTCTGGTAGCCCTCAGCAAAGCTCTGTGAGCATGATTCAGCATTGCATACTCTCAGCAGCATCAAAAATTCTCTGAGTGTGTGTCATTTTCCTTGAATAATTCCTTTTTCTGTAGTGCTGCTTCATTAACTCTCCTAACTGACAAGTTTTACCCTGATCCAAGCTTTCATTTCCACTTTGAAATGTCTTGTTAGACAAGCCTCAGATCCTTCTCACTCTGCTCCATGGCTGGTTTTCACCTATTATTAATGACATGGTCAGAGTTTAACAATCCCCATTTTAGTTGCTAATATCATTGCGTGTACTAGGGGCTATATCAGCAGCTATACAGATGTAATTTTATTCAGAACTGCTGTAGGATATATAAAATTTGCAAGCAAAATTGCCCCTTTCTCTATTCCTTCCTTCTTTTATTTTTTTGCAGTAATGAAATTCAAACCCTTTGCTGGCTTTACTGCAAGACCCTTTTCCTAGATTATCTGTTCTTCTTGCTTGTGTTCTCCCTTGAGCACAAGTGTCATTGCAGAAAGTTACAAGATCTGTCTTTCTTTTCTGCTCATCTTTGAAGCATCCTGGGTAGACTGTGATGGTTCTGTGGTGCTTTTGTTTTTCTTTTCCTGAGCACCCAGCCAAGTGAGAGCATTTCAAGCCTGAGCAACTAGATGAACTACTCTCAGAATTTCACCTTTCAGTATACTGTTCTGGGCCCTAAAGGCAAGACTTGGCCCACAGTGGTTCTAAGTGGGTTTTATGAAAAGCTGTGTGTTTTAGGACAATGCCCTTATTGTCAAGACACACTGGGAAAACCTTATAAGGAAGACACAGTGGGAATAGCCTTAGAAAGACTACGCACGGTCTTTTTCTCAACCAACACGGAACAGCTAAGCATGTTTGTTTTGAGCCGTGAAGACTGCACACTGCGTGTCATGGAGTTGATCCTGAAATCTCTTTAGAAGAGCCACCCAAGCTTCAGTCTTAATAATTATAAAGCAGACTATGCTTCACTGGCTTGAAGATTCCAAGTTTGCGGGCAGATTGAAGTGGAGGTGTCTGGCTGGAAAGGGATTCTGGTTTGTGTAGCTCTACATGTACCACAACAGTCTCCAAAGACTGGCATATTTTCTGAGACATTTACATTCAGAACACATTAGAAGAATCAAAAAAGCTTCTTCAACTTGCAGTCAAGAAACTACGATGAAGGATTGTGAATTTCAGATGTTTACCAGTAGGTAACAATCTTTTAGACCTAAAAACCTGTTCTCTTACAAGAGTCAACTATTTTATACTTGAATTGGCAAACTTTGTTATTGAAGAAATGGCAGGGCATAAATACACAGGATTGTTTTGGTCTGTATGCTTCTTTCCAAGAATTTTATGTTTTGGTCCCATCTCTTGACTAAGGAATTATCATTGCTGGAATGAAGCTTGGATGACCAGACCTGATCTTCCAGTTGGTTTTGGAGGATGGCAGGTTGTTGATGGGACACCTCAAGAAACCAGTGATGGTAATATTGCTTGAAGTTCTCCTTAGCTCACTTTCTAATGTTTGGGTTCTTTGTGGCAAACAATGAGCTGATGATACCTGAGCCAGTGGCACCATATGGCCAATGACAACATCTTGAACCAGATTACCCACAGTCACCTGTGCTCAGAGCCTTCTCCTGATTTGTTTTGAGCTCTAAAATAAATCTGTCCTTATTCTAACACTGATCATGATGCATGGGCACAAAATCCTGCATGAGAAAGGCCATGCTTGCTACAGAAGAGATGTAATCCTGTTGCCAAAGATGGCTTCTAAAATTTTAGAACATCTATACAAGATCCTGATCAAATAAGTTCTCCTTCATTTTATGCAGCCCTAGCTAAACTTCCTGAGCAGACAGTAGGCAGGAGAAAAAAGTGAAAAGCCACTGCTCTTTCTTCCCAGTCCTTAGTTTTCCAGCCCTTAAAATACATGCTTTGCAAATCTGCAGTGAGACTTTTCTCAGCCTGTGGTGTAACTCAGTCCTCCCAAAATTATCTGCTTTAACCAAAATCAGCTATAAGTGTGTTTCAAGCACTTGAGACTTACAGTGGACTTTATGGTGCCATTAAAGATACTGAACCATCAAGTTGTTCCAGACTGGAGTCTGTGCTGTCTAGAGGGCTGGTAACAGAAATAAAGCTTCTTGTTTCTTGGTCAGAGTTCCTGTAAACCATTAAAAGAGTAAGCCAAACCCCAAGAATTCATTTTCTTTCAGAAAATATAGCATTTTGACATGTTTTTAATTAATTTAATATCTGATCTTACCTCTCTTATCCCCATAGGTATGTACAGGTGTGGTCCAGCCTCAGTTCAAGCCATTAAACACGGTCATGTTTGCTTCCAGTTTGATGCTCCTTTTGTCTATGCTGAGGTATATACATGAAAATTTTTTATTGTAGTGAGTGATATCAGTGAGACCAAAGTGAGACAGAAGATAGGGCTCTAGCACCATTTACAAATTGAGAAGTTAATTCACGTATACTTCATGTCACAGAACAATCTCATCATTATATTTTGACGTGCAGACCAGTAGGTGTGATATGCTTCTAATGCATGACAGAGATTTCTCTGATCTTTGCTCACCTCTGTAATAAGCAGAAAAAGCTACTCTACTCTGACACACTTGGAACTGCAGACTATGGTCATTTTTCCTTCTGAGATCCAGCTCTACTGGCAAATGGGTTGCTAGCTCCAGCTGCTTATCTTTGTTCACCACATTCCTTTTGGCTGCTGTGGGTAATGGAGAGCTCACGTGGGTGGTTTGACTCACTCTGTGAGGGAAATATCTCAGTAAGGAGCTAGAGAGCCTAGTCTGGAGTTTTAACCTCTTGCCTCACCAGAAGTGGTGTGCCCAGAATTGCAGTAGCTGCAGGACAAGCTTCTCTCTAAATGCATTGTATATAGCTTAGGACAGAATAGAATAAAGTTATTTTACCTATTAAGCACTCCCCTCTTGTAAAATGCGTCTTAGCACAGGACTATTTTAAACGTGAAACTTCAGTGTGAGTAATCAATGGACCAACGTGTGTAACCAATGTCAAGTCAACGTGTCATTGTTTTGAGGTGAGATAGGCTGACTTCTCTACTTCCATGTACCTCGATCTTTTTTCATTTAATTTTTTAGGTGAATAGCGACATTATTTTCTCAAGAATGGAGAAAAATGGAACCCAAGTGATAGAAAAAATTGACACAACCCATATTGGGCAGTTGATTGTGACCAAGGAAGTTGGAGGTGATGGAATGGTGGAGATTACTGAGGAGTACAAGTTCCGAGAAGGTAACCTGAAATGGGGTGGGACCATACCAATGTACTTGTACCATGGTTAGATCTTGTATGATGGATTTGCAAACCTCTGGCACTGAGAGATCTTCATGAGAAGGTGCCGAAGTGCCCTCTGCAACTCTTTATTTGTAAGTCCATCCCAGAAACACTGTAGATGCCTTGATCACAAGGCACAAAGAGAGCACAAACTTTGCCACTCAGAAATGCTTTGGACTGAGTAAGCTGTAGTCATGGAGCAACTCAAAGCATTCAAAACAATTCAAGATTTTCTTTTCTGTGCAGCTATTTGGACACTTCTTACTCAGGCCAGATGTCTGCAAAGAGTAAATCAATGTAGCCATATTGATAGGAATTCAGCTACATCAATTTGTCCTATATGGCTTAAATACCAACTCACTTGGAAGCTGTGAAGTTCTCCTAAAAATAACATTACCCCAGGGAAGTTCCCAGTCCTCACCTAGTCATTTCAGCTACTACAAACTACGGAAGAAGCACCCTTGTGATCAGTAGGTGGACTAATGAAGTATTCCTCTTTCTTTTCTAAATCTGATTTTCATTTATTTCTAGGCTCAGATGAGGAAAGACTGGCTCTCGAGACTGCTGTGATGTATGGCGTTAAAAAGCAAACTACCCGAGATACCACCTATCAGCCACAAACAGATGTTGACATGGACTTCCAAGTGCAAAAGGCAGTCCTTGGCAATGACTTTAAAGTCACTATAACTTTCAGGAACAGAAGTCGCAATTCCTACACTGCTACTACCTACCTTTCGGGCAACATAGTGTTTTATACAGGAGTCCCAAAAAGTGAATTCAAGAAACACTCTTTCAGTGCAAAACTGGAACCCTCTTCATGTAAGACTTGTGTATTTATTTTCAAAACTGCTAGCTTTTTTTCTGTCTTGTTAACTGTCACCAGTGTTTTTACCCATGGGTAGAGGCAACTCTAGTAGCTAGGGGTAGGATATTCTATTTGATATCAGAAGGTCCCACTCCCTGCTCTGGCCCATATATCATGGCCATTCAGGGCTGAGGCTGTTTCTCCCTGCACAATGCTCTCTTACACCAAGCCTCTTGTCTGGGAATTGTTTATTTTTCTTATTTGGTAAAAAAGAAAGCAAAGGATATTATGCTGCAAGGTGTTGTTTTTCATACCTTTATTCTCCTAGCAGCATCTTAGCTGGTGAAGGAGAAGGTCTGGTTCCACAGGGTATCATATACAGAGGCAAAGAGGTGAATGTTTCATCCTATCTGGTAGAAGCTGACAAGCTCTGAGTAGATTCAAGTGGATATCTGGCTTTGAAGGACTGGGTGGTTCAGGATTTTGTATTTCAAGTGATCTATAAAGTTTATATGTAACTAGAATGCGTCATTATAGAGGAGGGATATCTGTCACCTGGGCAGAAAGAACCTCAAAGGTGAGTTATCTTTACAGAGACAGCATTTACTTTTCTTAATGCCCTCTAGACTGCAGTAGGGAGATCCTGCCTCCCACTTCTCATCAGTAAAGTGGTTCCTGGCAGACTAGCTCGGGAGGCTGAAGGCAGTATTTTGCACTCCTCAAAGCAGGGGGGAGGGATGTTCTCCTTTTTTAATTTGGACATAACCAATCTATTTCCTGTCAGCTATCAGAGCTCCAGTCAGAAAACAGCAGGGATTGAGGGACATGCTCCTCTACTCCGAAGTGCTATCAAGCAGGCTGGTTGTAGATCCTTGGCTTCTCTAGCGACACACGACTGCCAATCACTTGTTCTCCTGACAGGCTTGTGTCCTTGGTCAGTGCCTCCAGATCAGCAGAAGTGATGAAAACGTCCTCTTATGAGGCTCAGTCAGAGGATCCTCCACTTGAGTTCGCTGCTGAGACAGTTGGGAACAATAATTTTTCCCTCTTGACACTGCTACTGGGCAAAAGCAATCTTTCTGAGCACAGCAGGAGTTGGTGGGACTTTGGGAGCCTGAAGGATGGGCCTCCTCATCTGGGTCTGCTGCTGGATCACAGAAATCCTAGCTGGCCTCTGACCATTCTCATCTGTCTTGTCCACCTCGTCCCAGGTCAAGGGACACTATGAGCACTCTTTCCTCAGTTTTCCTCAGAGTTTTGTCTCAGTTAGAAGCCTCCATGGGACCACAGTTCCATGAAAAAAATATTCTCTTTCTTACTCACTTTGAGGAACATATTATTTGGAGCCAATTAATCTCCATAAAGTAGAAATCCACTTTATAGGGATCTACAGGTGAAGCTTATTAAAACATCTACCTCAGGTCGGTAACAAAGCCCTGACAGCTGCTCACTGGTTCTTTCTAACTCCCTGGATCATTTGCAGGGGCTTTGGAAATGGTCACTGGGTTGTTCCAGCATAGCCTGTCAAAACACAGTGTGAGGGTTTATGGTGGCTTACATCAGTTACTAAATATTTGATCTAAAATACTTCAAAACTTTGGGAGAGTTGACCAGGTACAGTAAGAAAATAATTTTCAATGCTCTTGGTCTAAATTCTGTGCCACTTCTTTGATGAGGAAAAATTCAGTCATCTTGTAGGAGAGGTGCAAACTACACTTTCTGGCTGTGATTTGTGCTTAGTTCCAGGACTTATTTATGTCTGTTCTTGCGTCAAAGGTTTGTGTAAGGTATTATTATCTAAAATACAGCTTCTGCAGTGCTTTGAGGCTCACCTATCTCCTCTTTGCAAGAAATTAAATGAATAGATGTTTAAGCATCACTGAGCCCCATAATTCATTTTTTCTAAGTTAAGTAAATGGTTTGTAAAAAGCTTCTTGAAATTATACTGTAAACTCTGAATTGAATGATAGTGAGTGAACCCAGACTGGGGAGAGGTACCTGAGAAAACGGATCATGGATTTTTATGCATATGTACCAAGAGTATGTCCCCATCACTGCTTATGGCCAATGAGACATTTTTTAAGGTATTCCCACCTTTCAAGATGGAAATTAGTTTATACCTGAGCTACAGTCATTGACTTGTGGGGTATTTTGTCCTGCAGCAGGACAAAAACCCCTCACAAATTACACCATCGCTGAAGGTGATACATGAAACTCAAGCATAAATTCTTTCACCTCTGCCTCAAAAAGGAGTTTACACGTGCAATCAGGAATAGTGTCTGACCAGATGGACAGTATGAAGGGAGGCAGCATGATTATTTCCAAGTGCATGGGAACATTCTGTCAGGGGTGTAATGGGAGAATACCTTCTGAGGCACTCAGTCAGGGTTTGTAGGTTTTGTTCACAGCAAGAAGCGTGAGTGTATGTATATATATATGCTTTATATATATATATAACAAAAACATTACAATACAATAAAGATGTGTCAAAGGCATTCTTCCAGCACATGCTGCTGAAAGAATGAAGCAAACTAAGTTTTCAGACAGGAAATGAATAAATGATTTTCAGAATAATGATTAAAGGAATTGTGTGGGTTGAAAATCGCTTTGAGGATTTGAATAGCTTAAACCTTCCAGTGCCTTCAAAGGTGCTCTCGCATCTACTCAGTTATATTTAGTTTTCTCTGGGTTTTTTGAAAGGCTGTAAGGCTCAGTGTTGTGTTTCCCTTGGCTTTCCCAGGTGCAGTAAGTGGTACTGGCAACTTACCAGCACAACCAGTGCTGAGGAAATGGAAGTCTATTATTTTGTTTCCCATGGTGATTAAATTTAAACAGAAAGTTTGTCTTTTCTTCCACTATAAAGTAACCCTCTCTTAGATTGTAACTATTTTGTTTACTTATTTATTTCTCAGATGAGAAATACCTTGCCTGATTTATAATTTACAGTTAAGGGCATTATGGGAGAGGGAGGGAGCAGGAGCACATCAAGTAAATTTAAGGCTGGCCTAGTAAATCCAGGTCAGGTGGTCACCAAGGGAATAGCTTTGAAACCAAATCAAGGAACTGGTTTTGATGTGAGCGGATCAAAAGAGTGAAAAGGGGTGAATGTCATTTACCCAACTGAGTTCAATTATCTCAGTGTTTACAGTGTATGTCACAAATACAATACAAATAACAGACAACAGTAATCATCATAGGTAACAGATGGAAGATCTTGATGTGTTTACTATGGTTATAATGAATGTTTACAGAGACAAGAGCTCTGGGTCTATATATTCTGCCTGGTCACTTCGTTAGCAGGTTTGCTTCTCTGCATCGCATTCTCACACCATTGTTGGCCTGGTAATTGCAGTTCAATATAGTTAAAATTAATGATTCCCTGCATATCAACTGTCTAGCCTACAGGGACTTGTTTCTTCCAATAATTATTGTCAGGCAGCACGTGAAAGCTCTCTGGAGGGCAGGCTGGTGACAGGAAGATCATCTTGCTAAATTTTGCAGACAAGTCCAGTGTAGAACAAAGGCAGATATCCAGACATGCCCTGGAGAGCAAGTGGTCTCTCATCTAGCCTGCATGGGCCCACACCCCTCAGTTGCTGTTCTGGTGGCATGCCTGTTCCAGGAAGAGAGGCAAAAGAAGCACAGGAATAGAGTGGAAAAGCAAGCATTTACAGGAATGACATTTAAAAGCTATTTTGGACCTTTATGCCCAGTAGGTATGTGTTGCAAATCTTCCTTCTCACTTATTTTGCAGTAGTGCCTAGAAACTTTCAACAGTGACCTGAGACCATGCTGAGGGTACCAGGCAGAGGCTGTGTATAAACTCTGCCCTTGCCCCTAGGAGCTCACAACCTAAATGGAAAGAGTTAAAAATTAGAGGGGAAATGATGAAGTAAAGAAATGAAATTAGTTTTGGGGAAAAAAATCAAAGCCATTCTTTGGGTGATAAACCACCTTTCTTCCAAGGGATTTACATAACCAGCACTGGCCATGATGGGAGGAGCAATTAGTGATTACACTGCTTCAGAAGCCTTTTTTCTTTCCTGTTTCTGCCCTCAGCTAGCTCTTTCGATGTTGTGATCAAATCCAGTGAGTACATGAGTGATCTGCTGGAGCAAGCCTCCTTTCATTTCTTTGTGACTGCACGGATCAATGAAACGGGGAAGATTCTGGCCATGCAGAAGGCGACCATCCTGGAAATTCCCACCCTGCGGATCAAGGTAGCTCAGGGTTGTGGTGGAAGTGAGTGACCACCATGTTGCACACAGGCTATTCTCTGCAAGGCTGTCACATTGACTTCTGGAATGGGGGAGTGGATGTGTGTGTGTGCACATTAGACTGTCAGTCTAACATGAACCTTACAAAACACTGTCTGCCTGGAGTATATGAGGGTTTATAGGTACGTTGTATACTGTACTGAGTATCCCTACATTGAAGACGGAGGCTGACAGCAGCACTGGTGGTAAAGAGCTGAAATGATCTCAGTGGAGGAAGGAGGGGAAAAGATCTGAAAAAGCTGGAGAAACTCACAGACTAAGAGAGATAACTCACTCAAGTCACTCAAATCTTTAACTACTTCAAAAATCTGTTATATTTAAAGCAACATAGAACAGAGGCCTCTTGCTGAAGAATGAGGAACACTGCAGTTGAGGTTATTTTGCTTGGAGAGCTTCTGCAGGTATTGTAGAAAGTTTCTCCAAACTTGGATGGGCAGCACTGATTTGGGACAATGCTTTTAGGATTTCTGTGCTTTGCTGCTGCTCTGTGAATGCTCTGTCAGTGGTGTTCCCTGAAAGCTGAAGGATTTCTGCATGGTACCCATGAAAATGTAGAAGTGTAATGACTGTGTTGGACAAGGAGCCTATACAGTACAGCAAAGATAGGGCTGAGACTTAGACTTGTCAATGTATAACTGAGCATCAAAACAAATTGCCTTATTTTCAAAAGCACCAAACCTTCATCTGCTTTGAATGTTGGAAGCTCTATCTGCATTTTTCAAATACTAAAACAAAAAATCAAAACACCTGTTCAGGAAGCATGAATGAGTGACCTTGAAAGAAATCTAACTTTATGTACCTCTTCCCCTCTACATATTTATTTGAACCAATGTTCAGGTTTCCATGTAATAATGTATATAGCAACTGCATGCTCCTGCAGAAAAAGTTTTTTAAAAACATAGATCAAAATTACAGTGAAGTTTGTGAAAAAATCCATTCCATTTCATGGTCTTCAGAAATGTCACAGTGTTCCGATCAGATATTTTCAAACAAAATATTTTTGGTCTACTGAACATTCTAGAGAGGAGGTAAACAAGACAGATAAATGCTGCTTCAAATAACTGTCTTAAATAGCCAAATTTTAAAAGTAGAGAATCTTTTAAATTCAATACTTAAACAGAACATCTTATACAACATTTCAAATTTCAGCTTCCAAATAGTTTATCTTCCCTGCTGATATGAAGGAAGGATATTTAGTATATAAGCTAGGCTGTTGTCCAATAACCATGTTTTCTAGCAAAAGTGAGTTTGTCTCTTCACTGTTTCTTTGTGATGTGTGAAAATATGCTGAAATTTTAATAGCTGGATTTTTTAAATTGTGTGTGTGCATGTGTATATACCTATGTATTGATAGAGGAAACTTAGCTTTATTGCTTTCTAAAGAAATCTGAGAAAGTTTATCTCCCAAATTTTCTTGGCAGATTTCTTCATTGAATGTGACTGACAGACCAGATTTCTTAATGTGACAGTGAGAGAGAAGAATGAAAAAACACATTTCCCCTCACGTCTTCGAATACACCTTTGATCTTTCTCTGTTGGTCTAAGGAGATTGTCAGACTTAACAGCTGAGGAAATTACACCACATTCTAATATAGCTTGAGATCAGGTTACAAAAATAAGCTCATCAAATACATGCCATGGTTCCAGTTGCATGTGTGGGACTTCAAGATGATTTTGAATGCCCTCCAAGTAACAGTGCTCTTAAATGGTCACTTGAAACAAGGAGGGTGTAAGATCTCTAATCAGACTAGGACTAATGCCACTGAAGTCACTTGCAAATTCAGGTCCCCAAATGCTGTTGAGAGCTTAGCTGTATTCCCTCCTTTACTCCAGTCAATGTATTGGTATTAGGTGCACAGCAATCCCTCAGACCAGAGTCTTTGCAATTTTTTGCAACTGTCATACTCCTATAAAAGAGCACTTTAAATTTATTGACAAGATATTTGTTCTTCTTAGTTACCTTTCTCAAGGCCCTTCAAATCAGCTCATGGACCATGAACTGGGCTGGCAGATTTGCCAGCCACAAGTTGAAGACTCATGCCTGAGCAAAACAAGCATACGTATTCTGTGAGAAATGCTGTATTTCCATGGGAAAAAACCCCAAATCCCTATGCATGTAGACTTTGTTTAAAATCACATTAATTTGGAGATGTTTTCCAGGCAGCTGTACTACCAGCACTGATCCAAAGGGACAGACAGATCCCTTCAGCTATGTACTGTAATACACAAGGAAGTCAATGTGATCACTGTTCATTAGTCTCACAGTTTAATATTTTCCACTGCAAAATATGTTGCTTTTTTGCTTCCATAGGTGTTTGGAGGAAAACTGGCCCTCATGTCTCTGTAGAGAACATGTGCAGGGCTAGAAACCCTTCAGAGCATTAGAAGAGGTTGCAAAGCAAGGGGAAGATGGGCACAACAATTTGAGAGGTGCAGGCAATGTAGCCTGGTGTTTCTAATTTAGGGTAGTAAGACCTGCCCTTCTCTTCTGGAGCTTATGTCCTGAGCAGATCATACTCTTCAGTGCTGGTGGGGAGTCTGAGCAGACCATGAACTTCAGTGCTTCAGGTCTCTCTACTTCAGTGGGGAGCCTGAAGAGTGCGACAGACTCTGGGGGAGAGGCCCCCTCAGCTGGACCCCTCAGAGGGTGCTCTGTTGGACCTCATCTCCAGAACTGTCACCATGCAGACTTCGGGTTTTTATGGACATGAGGGCCTGCCTCCTGACCTGACATGTAGCTTTAGGGAAAATTGCAGTGGGTGGAAAAATGTGCAATGGTACCTGTGAGCCCATGCAACAGTTTTCTTCTGACTAGTCTTTTTTGCCTCGTGCTGTTTTGCCGGGTGCTCCACTGTGCTTCCTCTGCTGCCTTGCGAGTACTGCGTACATAACCCTACAGATTTCACTATGGGACATTTTATTATTATCAGTTCCTGGACAATTGTCATTTCCTTGTCTTGCAGACCAAAGGTGAGCTGGTAGCTGGTAAAGAAATGTCCGTGATTGTGGAATTCACCAATCCTCTGAAACAAACCTTGGAGAACGTCACACTTCGCCTCGAGGGACCGGGTGTTCTGAGAACAATAAAAAAGGAGTTCAGGTAGGGAAGAAAGCGCAACTAGCTGGGAATTCATCCCCTGCTTACTCACAGGAGGAAGTTCACGAGACATCTAACTAATGCTGTGCTGAGTAATTTAATTCAAACACTCTCTCTGGACTTTAAAATTCAGTGCACAGGGGAGCTATAGGTCTCAATAGTTGAAAGAAGTCAGGTTGTCCAGAGAAACAGCATTTCTCTGTTCAGTACCAGGGTTGGAGGAAAGGTAGTGATTGTGGGTAGTTGTTAGTACAGCTGAAGTTTACTTTTTCACTGTATTACACTATTTTTAGCACTTGACAATAGCACCTACAAGCCGCTATCACAGCAAGAAAGATTTATCCTACACATGAAGTGTTTACTGCCACTCACTCAGTATGTGCAAATCGAGTCCTGTGCTGTTTTTCAAAAAGGGCTTTTCTCTGCTCATGTTAATCATGATTATACAAGATGTTCAGGTACCTCAGATGATCTTTTCAAGCTTATGTCAAGGCACAAAATGTGCACCGGATGCAAAGCCTGCTGGAATAGCTATGGCTTGTATGTGAGCTCAGCCCCACAGCAGCACCACTGCATGGGGCGGCCCTGGCACAGAGGAGCATTCCCAGCACAGGGTGCTCCCAGGCCTGAGGAAAAGGAAAACCACCTCCATTTTTCTCAGTCACAACTCATGCTGACACCATGGTACGTATATACTGAGCAAGTTGATTCCTAAATCTTCTCTCCATTTGAGTTGAGTGTTATAAGCTTAGCATTATCCAGTTCCAGGCTATATAATGAGGATCCTTGGAAAATTTTGTGGCCATTGCTCAGTCTCAGGCAGTCAAAGCAGTGTTATCTATCATTACCTGAGCTGATGGTCCCCAGGTGTGTGCAAAATGAGTTTGAAAAATTGCCTGTGTTCAGCAGCTGCATAAATTGTCAGCATCCTCTGCATCTGGTAGGGGAGGTTTGGGCCTGACTGCATCTGGGACAGGGATAAAAAGATCAAAATCAGTCTCCAGAGTGTAACTGATAGAAAAATTACTGCGAAAGAGCATCATACTGTGCTTGCTTTGTGCACGTGGTATGTCACAGGCACTGCTGAACATGACTCAGCACGGTCCACAGGAGTTACACAAGTTGCAGCAGTAGCCTTCACTGCTGCCCAGCCATGCCAGCCTCCCCTGTTGTTCGGAATCCTTCACAATCCAAAACCTGATGTGGGCTGCTCTCATCTTCAAGGATGCAAAAATTGTCAGGTGCATCAAAGGCACAGGAGTTACAAAGAAAAATGACTCATGGAACAGACATCATTTTCCTTTAAGTCACAATGTTTTCCTCTTTTCAGTAATGCCCTTGGCATCATCTAAAATGGAAATGGATCAGCTTAGTCATTTTAAGATTCTCAGATGAATGTAGGATGCAGGTGATACACACAGAGGACAGAGCAGGGGCCAGTTGTAGTTTATTTAAATAATAATCACGTTTGTCTCCATGCATTCAAAGTGATAAATGGCTCTGGTGTGGTGATGGCTCAGCATATTATGCAGAACCATTCATCACTGAGTTCTCTCCCAGGAAGAATCAGATCAGGGTGGCTTTACTCCATTGCAAGGATAATTAAACACATTCTAGGCTTCCCCCATGCTTCCTTCACTTCCCTGTTTATCAGGGACTGTCACATATGGGATATGTCTTATTCCAGTTCTTTGAGAGAATAAGATTTTGACCTCTCTGTATTTTTAAGGTAGCTTTTCTGTATCACTTTTGTGACTCCACAAAACATGTTGCGTGTGATCCAGCAGATACAACATTATTCTGGGAATGTAGCGGCCTGGGGACTTCAGTTCTGGCCATTCATAAAATCTATATATAGATATAGATATTAATATTTAGCTATTAGCCTCAGACAGATGAGGAGCATGACTTATGAAAAAGCCTTTGGCAGCAGCAATTCCTACATGGGGCACAGTCTTTGCATGACAAATGAGAACTAACCAGGCTGTGATGGATAGTGTTAAAAGGATTATAGCAAGCATGCTTTCACACAAGCAGGTAAGTCAGTTTGGGTGTTTCTATACACCAGAGCTCAGCTAGTATTAACATTTGTAGAGAGAAGCAAGTTTTTTTAGAAATAGGACAGTAGAGAGACAGGAAAAGGTGGGTTTGGTTTCCCAGCACAGCTGTTGTCTTCCTGCACACACACACACATGTATATATACATAAGTATATGTATACATAGAGATGATAGCACCATAAAACAAGGATGGAAGTGCTACCTCTCTCACTGAAGCACTGTAAAGATGCAGCCCAAAAACCTTCATCCTTATAGAATCTGGCCCCCTGCAACTGCTCAAGAAGTGCAGTCCGCACAGCATATTTGTATAATATCTTCTTCACTTTCCATACAGACAATCCCTTGCAGATACTTTGCATAAACTCTACATTTTAAAAGGTATTTAACCCTCTGCAGCAATTGAAGTCATTGCATTATCATGCTACCATTTTACTCGGCATCTGGTGGATGCAGGCAGGCCAGCCAAGGGAAACACAATCTCTCTCATTAATAACAAAGATAGAAAGAGGGAAAACACCTTCTGGAAGCAGTCTGCACATGCTCTTACCAAAAATATGATCTTCCTCTGCTTTTTTTTCCTCAAACTGGGTACATACCCCAAGGTGCCTATGAGCATATATGTAAAATGCAGTGCACTGCCATGCAGAGGTACCTAAGCTAACCTCCAAGGAGCTAGAATGCCTCTTGTTTCACCAGGGGCAGACTTGCACTGAGACAAATATTCAGGTGGGAGGATTCCAGGGTAGCTCATTTAGAGCTAATTAAGGTTTCTTGTCTTGTGGCAGCTTGTGCTAAGACTGGGAAGACATTTCTGTCCTGACTCTGGCATAAGACATGGAACCTGAGAATCAAATCCTATCAGATGAGAATTTTAAACAGTGACTGAAGTATATACACTTACTTTTCTCTTACTTTTTTCAGTTGTTTGCAGAATACTATAGCCGTATAAGATGAGAACACTGCCTAAATTTATAATCCTCTTATTTAATAATGAGGAAAAGAACATTCATTTTAATAAATAGCTCCCCACCACACTATCTTCTGCACTGGTTCCTTTGGAGCAGTTGTATCCTGACACCTCCCAAACACAATCAATCAATCAATATCAGCCTTCAAAATCCTCACACAGAATGTAGTGAAGGCACTGAGAACACACAAAAACCCAGTACTTGAGGCTCTCCGTGCATCTTAATTGTAGCAAAAAATTGAAAATCAAGAGCAGTGCAGAATACAGCTGCTTTATATTATGAGTTATCAAAAGTCATACATAACGTAAAATGTAAAATGCAAGAGTAACTGTGAACAGCAGGACTTCCAAGAACACTTTTACTTACTTGTATGGACACAAAGGAGTCATCTGAAGTGGCCAGTGAAGAGATCTGCTGATGTTACAAATGGGGCAGGCTGGTTCAGAGTAGGAGCTGGCAGAGGGGTTCAGCATGTCATCAGCACTGCATCAGGCTTGCATGGTAATGCCCTAGACACTTCATAAAAAGGACTTGTTTAACCACTTAAGGAATCAGCAACAGGTTATAGGCTATAATAGACAGGACAAATGGAATTATAAAGTAGAAAAAATATATCCTAGATATAAAGAAGGTCATTCTGAAGGTAAAGAGACAGGAAGTGACAAGAAGCAGAAGAAAATGGATTAATTTTTGAAATTTAAAATTAACCTGGAGGAAAGGCCAGAAAAGGCTTTGACAGAGCTAGTTATTAGAGGAGTAGAATATAGAGGGAGTAATTTATAGAACATTTATGAGACTAAGTGAAACATAAAAAATTTGGGACATGTTATACTATCCAACTTCAGCTTCTCTGTTGTGTAGTGTTTTGGGAGAACTGGCTGACTGATCACAATATTATAACTTTTCTTTTTTTCTACAGGAGTATCCCAATGAATTCTACACTGACCTGGGAAGTAAAATGCATCCCAATGCGACCAGGGTTACGAAAGCTTATTGCAAGCCTGAATTGTGATGCTTTGAGGCATGTGTATGGTGAGCTGAATGTCCAGATTCAGAAACCATGAACCAAGGTGCTGCCTTCTTCTCCCATTTAGCTGTATCTCAAAAATATCATGGTAGGGGCGTGGCAGAGGAAGAGGTGTAGATTCAATTAGTGTTATTTTGGTCATCCTTGCGCTGAAAAAAAATTGATATAGAAAACTAATTGGCAAGACTGGGGAGCACATGAAAAAAGCACCTGATAATGAATGATTTAAAATTAGATACATGTAATTAAGGCAAGTCTAGGCCATATTATTCCTATAGTTCACTTGTATTTATGGTCTTTTGCATTAGTGCTTCAAGGAAATTTGAAAGCTCCATTCAACTCCATTCAGGTTTTAATTAAGGCCTGATATTTCACTGAAAAGGGAATAAAAGAAAAAAAAAAAGAACCCAGTATTATAAATTCTTAGACTGAATTACACAACATTATGGTAGATCATTCAGGCTGCAGTAGAAACAGGTATTTCTAGCTAAAGGGTCTGCTTTATCTTACAATGTAATAATGTTCGGGTTCATGGAGAGCTGACTTTGTTGGAAGCATCTCAGGATGTGTTATCTCCAGAATATTCTCAGCCTCTTGTTTCCTCTTGCAGCTTCCCTATGCTTTTTCTCCTACTCTTTCATGTGTGCAGGCACCCACACATACTCACTTCTGTATTCCATACCCTCATCCCACCCCGTGTGCTGTTGATATGCTGTTTCTCTTCTTTGCTTGGTAAAATCCCTGTTCAGAATTCATCACACCAAACTTGCATTTCCTGGTGTATCACATCTCTTGTGTATGATGTGTTCTCCCTTCTTCACCTTTTTCTGTCTTTTTCCCTCTCCTGAACCCACCCTGTAAACCCATTTCCCACATGTGTGTGTATTGGGAGTGTTCATCACCCCAGAGCAGTTCAGGCTGGTAAATGGAGTGAAGAAGAGAGGAGTGGAGGGGGAAGCCTGAGAGTCTTTTCCTGCCAGTCCCACAGTCCTAACAAATATCTTGCACTGGAGCTGGGGGTGAGTTTAGACTAAAAATCTGGAGATGAGTTTAGATTAAAAGGTGCCTGAAAATTCCCAGGAATCATGGCTAGTTCAGGGTGAAGTCCTGTTACCACATTAGAAACTTTGCAATGTCGAAGCCTCCCATGCAAGTCATCTGGGGTAGAAGGGACTGTCGTAAGTGCAAGGTGACAATCTGTATTAACTAATTAAGCAGTTTTACCAGGATCTACATCTTCTAATAAAATTATCCATTTGCTCTTGCATATAAACCTGCTTTCCATTCCAGACATTTTATAAATACAGTGTAATGAGAATTTAAAATAAAGTGTGTCTGATTGCACTTGTGTCTTTTGTTCTGTATTTTGATCAAATACTTCTTCTACCTAGTAACACTATAGACACCAGCTGCTGGATTTTAATTGTAAAAGTTAGAAAAATCACTTCTGAGGCATGCTAATAAAATGCCTTTTTTGCTGCTTATGAGAAAAACCTATATTTATTTAAATTTAAAAAAATATTACAGGCTCAGTTTAACTATTTTCCTTTGGTTTTCCTTCTGTTTCAACAACTGCATTGGAGAAGGTGACGGTTTCCAGAGCACATCACTAGTGTCAGCAAAGAGAATCCCCAGATTTCTCTGGAAATTGCTTTAACAGGTCAGACCCCATTAAGAGGCCAGTTTGCCCCAAGGAAACCTTACCTACATCCCAGTTCTAAGGTGTGCTTCTCCCAGCTAAATATTTCAAGGCACTTTGCTAACAGACATTAAGCTGAAAGACATTTGCCAAGAGATGGGAAGTATATTTATTTATAGTTTATAGAGGAGTATATTGAAATAAAAAGAAGTGATGGCTGGGAATGGAGACCAGGGATGTCAGTAGACCTTGGCATCCCCAGCCCGCTCACTCTGTACAGAGTAGCTCACAAAAACCTATGGACAAAATAAGGATAGCCTCTAAGATTTCAGCCACTCATCAGCATGGGCTGTTACATGAATCACGAGCAAAACGTGACTGAAGAATCAGTGAGTGCTGTAATTGCACTTTATTTACACATAGGACATAATCAATCAATAATAAGGTCAAATTGGCAACCTCAGATCTGGAAGAACAAACTCTTCAGCTGAGGGTCTCTTTTAAGCGGGCTAAACTTGCACTAACTTGCACTAAACTTGCACTAACTCAGTGCAACCATCACATCTCAGAGATGCACTGGGGAGGAAACAGTCCAAAACCAACCTCCCTTCCTCCACTGATCCCACAGTCAGCTCAGAGAAGACAAATACAAACAAAAGTCTGTGTGCATTCCTGAAAGCACACTTCACTTGTTACCAGCTTGTTACATCCAAGCTGCGGGGCAGGTTGCTTCAGAACCCATCAGTTTCTGACATTCAAAATCTTGATATGATCAAAAGGAAGCGCACCTTACAAGCACGACTAGGAAGAATATATTGTTACCCTTGCTAAAAATAGTCTAATCAAAGAATTATTATTAGCTGAAATAATTAGGATAGAACTATATTTTTATTACAATAATACTGACACGTACAGTTGAACTAATATCAAGTAAAACTGGTACACATAAATTTTCTAGCATACTCCTCTTTCTCTGCCATTTTGTGCACGACTACACTGCTCCTGTGATGTGCTCTGGGTTGGGGCCTGTGTAACAGCAAGTCACCAGTGTCCCAGGTCCTCCACCAAGCAGAGTCTGATGTTAGTGAGGAGAGTTTATCTTCCTCTTCACTGGAGTAAGCACAACAGACAATTTCTTCCTTCTCACCCTGTGATACACCAGAGGTCATTTTTACATGCTTTCTAGTACACTCCACATCTTGTTCTTTTTTTATTGATTCAGCTCCACAGTAGTTCCAAACTTACTGGATGTGATGCAATTTACATGTGTTGTGTATATGTTGTTTGTTCTCCTTTGTTACATCTAGGATTTGTCCTACCTACCTGCTAATGTTGCACCCTTTGACAACTAATAATTAACCACTGGTGAGCTATTCGTAGCCTGCAGCCTCCAGCATCATCCAACACCTGCACTGCCAGGGCGCCTGTTATCACACCATCCTAGTGAACCTTCATGCTGCATTTTATTTTGGGGTCATAAATAGTTCATTCTACACAGAATAATGACTTGTTATTACTGTCTACCAGTTACAAAAAGGACATACAACAACAAACATTTTACCATGCAATTGGATAAAGCAATGTAAATATTAAAACAAAGTCAGTAGTAGATACCAGGTGATTAGATAATTGCTCTTACAGCTAAGAAGCCTAACAAGTCCCAGTGTCTGTGATGGTAGCTTATCACCATTGCTTTCACAAGTGGCAGCATCTGATTTGTGGACCAAAATAAGAGAATGTGACTGACAACTGGCTTTTCTAGTGACTGATACTACCAGTGATAATTGGTTTGAACTGAAACTAATCAATAATGCTCTGCCGAATGGGTGACATGCCTGGCCCCTTGCAATTTTCTGCTGCTGGGGACCTTGTTTCCTGCTATACCCTTTCCTCAGCATATTGCTTTCATGTTTGTCCTTGTTTCTCCCCAGGAGGAGGCTGTGGCTGCTGGTGCTACCCTCTGAACTTGAGTGATGGTGCAATAGAGGAAGATGACCAGATCAGAGGGTGTGGAAACACTGTCAGAGCTTGTTCAAACCAAAATTAATAGCCCTGTTATGAAGGAGGAAAGTCGAAAGTATACTGTGAGTGTTGATGGAAAGAGAGGGATTGTTTTGTGTATGGGAGTTGGCATGATAGCTGGTAATGAGTAAGGATGAGATATGCATGTTAGAGAAATGTGTATTGGAGTAGTATCTGTAATGCAAGACAGTGACTGAGAGAAGCTGAGAGGTGAAAGGGATTTACTCAGTGCTTAAAGGCAAAGTTTAAAAGCTTGAGTCGAGTACTGAAGAAAGAAAACAAGGACTGCAAGCTTACGAGGGAAAAGATGGCCAAAATGAGGCAAAGGAAAGATTCCTGGTGGAGAGAGGTGGGAGGCAGAGAAAGCTGTAAGAGATGAAGGCCTCAAGGCTGTTTTGCCTAGTGTAGAAAACTGACAGGAGACACTGGCAGTGGTGGCAAAAGGCAGACCTCCTGGCCATCACTGAGGCTGGACCTGTGCTGGCAGAACAGGCGTTCACCCCCTCCACATGTTGGTCAGCAAGCCCATGCTGAGGGCCAAAGATAGGCTCAGCAACAAGCTTCATCTGCAAGGTTGGCAAATCACGGAGAAGGGAAAGTCACAAGCTGGACTGGGTGATGGAAAACTTGGCACTGTGAGGCAGTCAGCAGCTGAAAAGCAACTGCACAGCTGGGTGTGCACTATGAGGAAATCCAGGCTGGGGTCGACCTTTTCCTCAAGTCACCTGCAGCCCAACTCAAACCTGGTTGTGCTCATGGGATATCTGCAATATTAGTATAGGAATTATTATCCAGGGACTCCCTGTTACTGCTCCTTGTTACTGAACTCCTGCTTGGGTTTTGGCTAACACAGAATTGACACTAGGGCCTGATACAGCACCACTACGTCAAAGCTAGGGCTACATGCAGGCAGAACATGATGGATGGGAAGGGGTAGACATCATTATGCAGCTGCTATCACCTGCAACTTGCTGTGTCCTACAGCCATAATCCTGGCCTATTGATTGTATGACAGTTTCTTCAGCATCTGCTAACTTATAGAAAAGGTGTAGATCAAACATCCAAGCTGTAAGTTATAAATACATCAGCTTACCCAAAATTCTTTTGAGGTGGATCTAACAGCAGCCAGACTGCTGAGGCTTTTGTGCTGAGAGGTGTGATACAGGGGACACCCACAGGGTGATGGAGGAGGAAGAATGAGCACTCTCACTGTCAACTAGGTAACTGTTTTGCTTATCGCTGCATGAGTTGTGAGTTATGAATTAGAGAACTGCGAGTTGGAAACATCATGAATTACATGATGAATCAGTGAATTATGCTACAGGATCATCTTGATTGGGCACAAATGCAATGTAGACTCTTTGGTAGCTTTGATGGCTTTTTCTTTTGTGACCTTGGGCAGCTTTGTCAGATTTTAGCATCTACCACGTGCTTTGCAAGGAGCTCCCCCGGTGTGCTAGCAAGAGATGTAATGAAACATCTTATATTTGTTTTGAACCTCATTCTCCTACTGACCTCCTTTGACATCACGTGCCTCTGCTACTGGGAGAAACAGCAAGAACTTCACTCTATAACATCTGATCTATAATTTCATAGATTTCTGTACTGTATTTCCCCCAAATCACATATTTTTCAGATCTAGAAGTCCTAGCTCAGCCACAGAAACTCTTCCATGCTAGTTTCTCTCCTCTGAATACCTCCCAATATAATATCACTGCAAGTATCATTTAAAGCCAGTGCAGCTGTTTTAAGCATCTATATTTTGAAAGGACACTGCTGTGCCGGGCAAATGTTGTTTTCTTGGGATTCAGATTCATTAGGTTAAACCTGGACTCAACTGCAGCTGAAATAGATTCAAAACCTGCCCTGTTTACAAGTTCTGTACAGTAAAAGTTGAACACTTTTTGTGCTTTTGCACGCATTGTTTCATGAAATCCCTCCCTCTGTCATACAACCACCACTGTGACTGCCCTTGAAAAGACCAATGGATCATCTTTCCACAACAGTTTACTGATACTAAGTATGGCATTAACATTTGAAAACCAACTAATTTTTTCATCACTGTGTAGATTCATAGGGTTCTGAGATGCTCTTTAATGTTATCTGCATGCTGCTCTTCTTCAAATTACACATGTCTCAGAGTCTCAGTGGTTATGTGGTGCTCTTCATGTTGTTTTATCTGACTACAAAATTCCTCTGTTTGGAAATAGCCTGCAAAATAATAGTGAAATTCTGCTGTGAACTTCAGACAACTGAACAGAAAAAACCTCACAGAGTAAGGGGTAGATCTAAGGAGCTGTAGCTCAGCTTTAATATTCTCTAGCTATATTTGCATTAGTCAGTTTTGGAGGAGCAGAGTGAAGAGTGTAGAGTGAAGTGGCTGGTGTTGAGTACCCAATAGCTACACTGTATTTTGGAAGGTTTATAGTAGACTTGTCCATCTATGGTTTGAATGGCTATGAGCACTTGGAGAGCCTTCAATGCACTCTTCGATTCCCTCTCAGACAAAACTGAGCTGACAAAATATGTACTCTGAGATCTCTGTGACGTGAACTAGAACACTGTAAGCTGCTGTATCATAAACGTGTTCCTAGTCAGAAGATGTGAGGGATGGTCAAGATCTCAGCATCTGTGAGAACTGCATAGCAAAGATCTGTTTGGGCAATGCAATCTGAGAGCACTGAAGCATTCAGTTTTTCCCTGTGTGGGTGTAATGTTACAAAAGTACTCACATCACTACTGTGGGGTGCACTCCTATAGGAGGCACAAGTAGACTGTCCACTGTAAGCAACAGTCAAGGTGCACCTCCAGAAGTATGAATACTTGATAGCTGAGCTTCAAGGAAAAGATTCTCTAGTCTCTCACAGGTCTGATTTCTTATCAGCAGGAAATGCTGGTGCTCTATATAGAGTGGTACACTGATCCCATGTGAACCCCAGAAGTATTTTTATGCTAATCTAGCTGCATCCATGTATGTACCAAGATGCATGCTTTGGAAACTGGTCTCCGTATAACCAAATGCAGTGTACTTCACTAGTGATGCACATGGGCTCCAAATCCCCTTTGCAGCCGTAAAGATTGCCCTGCTGTTTGCTTAGAAGTTTGTTGGGTTTGTTGTCCTTTATAAAACAAACAACTTGAGCTAATTTAGGGACTGTTATAAAGATGATATTCCAAAGCCTCTGCTGCCTAAACATTTTAATTTGTAGGAAGACATTTTCCCTAATATGTTAAGCTTTGCACAGGGCCATTATAAACCCCACTGCAACATGCTGATGAATTATTTTCTGCATTGCAACTGGTTAAGTTAGGTAGCCACAGTTTTTGCAATATGAAACAATACTTCGTGCTCCAATCAGCTAGTTCTGGAAGAGCTTTTAAGTAATAAAACCTATTCCCAAAGCTCTGTTGACCTCATCAGCGTTACTGGTGCCTCAGAAAAATAATATCTTTGCATTCAGAGACACTGAGCATGAAGGAAGTGTCATCATCAAATTGCAAACTAACTTGCATTGGTTACAACTGAAGGTGAGAGGTTAGGTGAACGGAAAAAGACATCATTTTGAGGAAAAGGGGAAAAAGAAGCAGACTTCGGACTGCAGTGTGTTAGAAATATAAGGAAGTAGAATAAATCTTAAGTGTCTTATTGCTGTCTTCCTAGTGAAGCTACGTAACATCAGGATGTTCTTATAAGACTTTTGGTTTTAAATGGCATTTATTTTGTTCAGCTTTTTGTTAGCTGAACTTCTAAAACCATACCGAGCAAACGGACCAGATCATGACACTGCATTCATTTTTGCAGTTCTTCAACTCCTTACTACTGCAGACAAAGATGCCAGCTGCTTCTCTTTCCATCATCATGTTTTTCACAGCTTCCTCCATCTGTAGTTTGCCACTTCAGTGTGGTCCTCAGGGCACTCCAGTATTATGCACCCTGTGCCGTGTTTACCCTGGAGCACGGTAGGCTGAGGGCATCCTGTGTGATAGTGCACCTACCTACACCACCTTACATGTTTTACAGCTATTGTTAGAGAAGCATAGCCTCAATGCTTCTTAGAAGATCTTTCTCAGTGCCTTTTTATTAGAGATCCATTTCTGACTGTCACCATACGCTAATGTAGAGTCCCAACCAGATCATTCCATGATCAGCCAATTTTTAAAGTTTAAAAAGACAATTAGTTGTTGACATGTCTGTTTCATATACCCGCCAGTTTGGCTGTTACAACCTCTAAGGCACAATGTCAAAATCTCTACATACGATTTTTACATATTAGACACTGATTGCCAGAGAACAAACACAACAACTAGGGATGATAGTGAGGGAGACGGGCAGGAGAGGCTGTATCTAAAATAACACAGATATACCAGCAGGCAAACTGTCATGTTGCTTTCTACTTGGCATCTGCAATTCCTGTCACCAAATAGATCTTGGTTCCTTTATGTCACCACTCAAAGAAACAGTGGTTAAATGTCTCTCTTCCTGGAGCAGGAAAGGGACTTTATGGCTCACAACCCTGCTTGTGTAACAAGAACATCTCTGTTACCTTCTGTGCTGTTCAGTCCATCCTTTCATCAAAATGCTGTAGTAAGTGCTTCAACATTACACGTTTGGACTGGGGAATGATGAAAAACTCTATCTTTCTCTCCAATATTATGGAAATCCCTGGCAAGTTATCCATTCTGGCATTATTGTTCTCCTTGGTTAGAGCTTTGATATCAGGAATTTATTGGATATTCCATTATTCCAGTATTTCTGGATGTTGGTGTGGAGATTAGCTTCAATGGCTCTACAGTCGTTGGAGGTGCTCAGATTCCTCTAGAGAGGTATTTTCCCTCTCCTGGGAAGGGCTGATTTGGGATCACTGGAGCCAGAAGTGAGCTAGCTTGTTAGAGTCGTGCGAATTTATTCTATCACATCTTCTGTATTGAACACAGAAGGGATACTACTCAACCTCTAAGCAAAAACTGCCAAGAGCAATCATCCTGGCTTTTAGAGCAAGAGCAGCACTATGCAATTAATGAGAAGCACACGCAGCACTACCAATGGTATCACATCTCAATGGGCCAATCTAGATTGAAAAATGAGGGAGAGCTATTCTTCTTCTTTTTTTCTATGTGAATGCCTTGCCTTGACAAAAAAAAATTTACATAGCTTTTCTTTACCTAGTTTTCATGATTCTTATTAGGTCTTTGTTTGGGAACTCCTGCAATAGACTGTGTAATTTCTGCTTCTGATTTTTTTCTGGGTTTTCTGCTTCTGATCTGGTTTTGCCACCATGTCAAAGAAACTGATGAGACCCCGACTTGTGCCTGCTGATCAGGGTGTCACTCCACAATTTACTCAGTGGGTTGATTTGTCAAATAAGGTGCTGCTTGATCAATTATGAAGTTATGAAAAGCAGCTTTTAATGGTGTTGGAAGAAAGAATGAGCTAAGACCTCATAGAATAAAAATGAGTGCAGGGAGGAAAAGTGTTGCGTTTCACTTATCTGCTTTGGTAGCACTGCACTCTGTGGTGTTGTGCCCATCTGTATATCCCCTACTGTCCCAAAGGGTCTGATGCTATGAACACTCGACAGAAGCACAGTTAACAGTATTTTTCCAAGCTGGACTGCAAGCTTGAAAATAAAATAATACACATGCGGAAACACCAAATAATTAAAAGGCAACAGTGGTTTTCCTCTTCTTTTTTGTTTTCCATACATCATTAATTTTGAGCTATATTGTTGATGTCTGGCTAGGTTACAGTAGATCCATTTACTATTGCAATCCACTCTAATAGATTCCTGGTAAAGGACATGGACAATGAAGTCTGCTCCAGGAGCAGCACTAGTCTTCCTAGTGTACACCAAAAAAGATAATAACACAAACTGGAGCTGGTAAATCTTCTTCAGAAGTCTGGCTGTTGCTTCTCTTGTTTTCACATATACTGTCTTTATGGAATTTCCAAAAATTAACCAGAAAATCAAAGGGAATAGTGGGAATAAAATCAGAGAACCTGAACAGGAACCATAGCTCCATACTGTAGGAAGTAACTAAACCCACTCTTGAAGCCAGAGAAAGGGGGAAACATTTCTCATGATCAGCCATTTGCCCAGGGAGGCAATGATGCCAACCAGACAGAGCCGAAAGATGATGCAAGATAAATAAGTTCTGCAGCTGATTTTTGGGCATTCTTGTGCAAGTCTGCTCTCTATTTTGTGTCCTGATTTTACAGCTGGGAAGGGTTCATACTGCTTGCAAGCCCTGACTGAAGCCAAGGACCAACGCTGAGCCACTGACTCCAGAAAGTGATCCTCAGAATGACCACTGCTGCCTTTGTTTTTACAAAAACTTGACACTTGTAGGGAAACAAAAAAATGGGGAGAAATAATAAGAATAAGGAAACTTTTATAGTATAGGCTAATTCTTACTTGGGTTCAAATGAAAAACCATGTGATGATCAGAAAGTTATATACTGGGGTTTTTTTTCCTCAAAGACTTAACCTCAACTGTGGATTTAGAAAAAAAAAAAATTAGAAACATGGTATTATTACTCTAGATTGTTATAAATCCTGTATGTAATACAGAAGTAGATGGAGGAGTTAAAGTTATTCCACATGTAACAGCTTCAGCAACAAATGTCCCAGATGGTTGCTTTTGGTGAGGGCTGATTTGCAGCAAGGTACAGGGCTGTTTTTAAAGGTACTGAGTAAAAAGTACTTGGCTCCTGCTGTCTTCTGTGAAAGCACATGGTCCCTCCCAGGAAGAGATGTGTCTTACCAGAACCCATCCAAGAGCATTGATAATGTGCCAACTTCTACAAGAATCAATATTAACTATGTTTTGGTGTGTTATAAAGACAGGTTAAAGTAATACCAAAAGCAGCTGTTGTGTCAGAGTTGGACTGGCTTACATCAGGTCATGGTTTGGCTTTCTGCTTTTTATTGACTAGAAGGTTTTTTGATTGCAATGAGATCTACTTTTAATTAGCCCAGTTTGGATGCTTGTACCCTGAGTCTTTGAAAAGTTTACTTGATACTAGTGCAAACACTGAACACACCATAGCTGTGTCACCTTTGACTCAGAAATTTCTCTTGAGAAATACATCAATTGAGAATTTCTGTGTGACAAGTACAGTAAAACAACATCCCCATACTCCAGCTGGGTTTTCTCATTTTACCAGAGACCAACATTTTACTGCATCAGCCTTGAAAATGCTTTTTACCTGTTTCCTCTCTTAAATTTGTAAGTCATTTTAAGTGTCTCATTACACTGAAGGCTGGTCCAGAGTGGCTCAGACTGATAGAGAGCAGCACAGTAATACAATTTTTGGCACCTTAGAAGAACATCCAGTTGTGTTTTGATGCCTTTCATTCAAAATTAGCTCTATCTCCATAAAAGCTTGTTTCATTCTATTGCTACGGTCTTGATGGTTTTCTACTGCCTTTGAGTCAGTCACTTCAGTTCATACTGATTCTAAAACATTACCAATTGTTTTCCCTTTAAACTGACCCACTGATTTTTGAAATATTAGCATGTATACAGGCTGCTGAAGTGAAAATTAATCAACTTTGTGGTAAAGTATATTATATATCCTGTAGCTTGAATGTTATCTTGGTCCCCTGGAAGTTTGACAGAAAGATTTGTAATACCTTTGAGGTCTGAGCCTGGCTCTGTTTGACTCAGTAGCTTTGGGTACATTACTGAGTTCCCAAACAACTCAGAAATCAGGCACTGAGATATAAAGGTGAGAGCATAAGAAGCCCAAGTTTCATTGCTTCTCCCTTGCCATCTCTCCATCACCAAAACTCTCTCCCTGCCTTTATCTTAGAAAGTCTTTCAAGTCATTACAGTTAAATGCTCGGACCATGCATCCATGGTCCATGCTTGGACTTCGGCACATCAACCAGAGTGCCCTCCAGGTCTCCACACACAAGCAGTACACACATACACATGCACACTCATATTCAGGCATCTTTGAATCACTCAGATGTGAATGTGTAAAGGGTTATTCAAGAGCTACTGTTAAGAAATAATCTATTTAGCACATGGCAGTAATCAGGCTATGTGCTCATAAAAGCAGTAACAGGATCTGACGTCTTACTACAGGGTTACTTTTTTTCTGGTAACTCCAGTCTGTACCATGACCTTTGCTGATCATTCTTCCTCTTTCTCTGCAGTGCACTTGCTGCAATCTCTCCCTGCCCAATCTCTCCATGTGGCCCCAAGGGTATGCTTAAACACCCCTTGCATGAGAATTGTCAACTGGGATGGAGCTCTTTGGGTTTGGTTCTCATTTGCTGAATTCCCTCTGCTAGTGAATGTAATATGCAGAATTCTTGCCTGTGTTTTAAAGACCTGCTTAGATCTTAAAAATAACTTCTTAGGAAACAATTCTCCTTTACCTTCTCCCCTAAGCCAGACAACTCACTCATGTCCTGAGTTATATATATCTTTTTTCCTCATGCTTTCCTAATAATGGCAGTGATGTTTTTTTGGGAAAAGCTTCTTGCTTGTCAACAATTCCTCCTCTCCTGCAGCTAATTTCCTCACTGGGATCACAATTCTCTGCAATATCTTCATGGATTTCTTCTAGAACTGTTAATAAAACTTAGTTCTTTATACATAAAGATCTGTAAATGTAAACTGTCAGGATTTAGGAAAGTGACTAGCGATTTTTGCAAGTTCAAACTGAGATTCTGCAAGAAAGCTTATTTTTCTAGAGAATGTTCCTCTGCCTTCTGAAACTAAGTTTTGCTCAGTAAAGTGGTTCAGTTTGGATGCCCATAATGAAGCAACCAGAAAAGTGGATGCCTGCTACCCAGTAACCACCACTCACTTTGTGGCCTATGAGACCAAGCGTGGAGCTTCGTGTCCAGCTCAGCACATTGGAAAAACCCATGGCAGTCTCTACCAAGGCTGTGCCCCCAGTCCCCTCTGCTGCTTACGCAATTGCTGTATGAGTCTTTCCAAGGCTACCACCCCAACCTGCCCCCCACACACACGCATACACCTTCTCATCCTCCCATACAAAGCCTTCAACACTTTCAGCTGGTGAACCTGCTAGCAAGGTTCCCAAACAGATGGCAAGTCTCGCGCATGAGACAAATTTCTATTTCTAGCCCCATTTTGCAGAACACAAGAGCTCTGGAAGAGACTTGCTCACAGCCTTGCAGTGAAATCACCGAGCTGTGATGAACAGCCGGATGCTCGGACCTCCCCAAGCACCTTCCTCCAGTCCTAAGGCCGGGGTGAGACTTGCCTTCTTGACAAAAGCTCTGCTGCTCTTTCAACCACTTCTGGCAAGACACCCCAGGAGCTCAGGCCTTCAGGTAAGCCAGTGGTCATGCCTTTAAAAACCAAGTGGCCACAGACCATGAGAGGTTAATTTTCAGGTTGTGTCTGACCATCAGCCATGGGTTTCATATCCCTGCATTAGACTGCAAATGTGCAGTATAAATGAATAAAGAGTGATCGGAGAGTATGAGTATGCATGGTCCGAAGTGGAGCGCTGGTGAAGAGCAGATTTTTTTGGCTTTTCTTCTGTTTCAGTCTGGCTGTCTGACACACTGAGAGGCTCTTACTGTGAGGAACAGTGATCTCCTTCCCTCTTAGAAAGGGAAAGTTTATGGGCACTGCTCAGCAAAGTGCCAGCTTCATGCTATCTCCAGTGCCTGAAAAGTTGTTTTGCGTGTGAAGTTGGGCAGGTGATGGTCAACTTTGACAGCCAGGCTGGAAAACAGTGAGAGGAGGTCCTTGCTCCAAGGTGTCTCGGAGAAGTGGATGTCCTTAACCACTCTGTACAACCTAAGTGGAGTGAGAGATAGGGAAATGCCACACCAGACCTAGGAGAGACTGTCGTGTAGACCAATTGAGACAACTTCCAGTTCTTCAGGCAGAGAACACAATAATGTCAGTTTGGAAAGGAGGGTGGATTTAGAGTTGCAGGTGCAAGAAGCTGTTGAGAGAGCTTAGAACTGAGCTGTTAGAGATCTCCTGAGCTGGCAAGAAACACACCCTGTTGACTGCTTTGGCCACCACAGGTGACTGGGTCTACTGGTTAGACAACTGAGTGTGGCTAAACTGTTCCTCTGTGTGCAAAAGCAACACACCTGTATTATGGTG
>JAYRBT010000082.1:66104200-66127478 GCA_036023395.1 Myiotriccus ornatus
ATATGAGTCAGCAGTGCCCTGGCAGCCAGAAGGGCCAACCGTGTCCTGGGGGGCATCAGGCAAAGCATCACCAGCTGCTCGAGGGAAGGGATTGTCCCGCTCTGCTCTGCGCTGGTGCAGCTTCACCTTGAATATTGTGGCACTTTTGGGCACCACAATATAAAGCTACTAGGGAGTGTCCAAAGGAGGGCTATGAAGACGGTAAAGGGCCTTGAGGGGAAGCCGTATGAGGAGTGGCTGAGATCACTTGGTCTGTTCAGCCTGGAGAAGAGGAGACTGAGGCAAGAACTCATTGCAGTCTACAACTTCCTCACAAGGAGAAGCAGAGGGGCAGGCACTGATCTCTTCTCTCAGGTGATCAGTGCTAGGACACAAGGGAACAGCATGAAGTTGTGTCAGAGGAGGTTTAGGGTGGATGTAAAGAAAAGGTTCTTCACCAGAGTGTAGCTGGACACTGGAACAGGCTCCCCAGGGATGTGGTCACAGCACCAACCCGACAAATTTCAAAAAGTGTTTGTACAATACTCTCAGACACATGGTGTGACTCTTGGGGCTGGTCCTGTGCAGAGTCAGGAGCTGGACTTTGATGATCCTTGTGGGTCCCTTCTAATGCAGGATCACAGAGTCATATTGTTGAATGGATTGCATAGGAAGGACCTTAAAGATCACATAATTTCAACCCACCTGCCATGGGCAAGGACACCTTTCACTAGACCAAGTTGCTCAAAGCCCTATCCAACATGGGCTTGAACACTTGCAGGTATGGGACAGCCATAACTAGGTAACCTGTTCCAGTGCCTCACCACCCTGACAATAAAAAAATTCTTCCTAATATCTAATCTAAACCTACTCTCTTTCAGTTTGAAGTCATTCTCCCTTGCCCTATCACCTTGTAAAGAGTCCCTCTCTAGCTGTCTTGCAGGCCCCTTCTATGTACTGGAATAATGCTCTAAGGTCTCCCCAGAGCCTTCTCTTCTCCAGGCTGAACAATCCCAACTCTCTCACGCTGTCTTCACAGGAGACGTGCTTCAGCCCCCTGATCATCTCCCCGGCTGTCCTCTGGTCTTGCTCCAGGAGGTCCATGTCTTTATGCTGAGGGGCCCCAGAGCTGGATGCAGTACTCCAAGTGGGGTCTCACAAGAGTGGAGTAGAGGGGCAGAATCATCTGCTCTGACCTGCAGTTCACACTGCTTTTGATACAGCCCAGAATGCAGCTGACTTTCTGGGCTGCAAGCATGTGTTGTTGAGCCATGTCAAGCTTCTTATCCACCAGCACTACTAAGTCCTTCCCCTAAGAGTTGCTCTGAATGCGTTCTCCACCCATTCTCTTTGTGCTTGGGATTGCCACAATGCCAGTGCAGGACCTTGCACCTGGGATATTCCATGATTAAATGATCCTATGAGCTATCAGAGGAGCTTTTAATCAAATGTAGTCTGTAGTGGGTTTCTGTGGCTAGGTTTTGGTAGAAAGGGGGGCTGCAGGGGTGGCTTCTCTTAGAAGGTGCTAGAAGCTTCTTTCCCCGGTCTGGTGGAGCCAATGCCAGCCGGCTCCAGGATGGACTTCCTGCCACTGGCCAAGGCCGAGCCAATCAGGAGTAACAGTAAAGCCTCTGTGATAACGTATTTAAGAACAGAAGGTATTGCACAGAAAGTATTCCAGAGAGGGAAGAGTGGAGTGAGAACATGGGAACAATAATGTAGACACCAACATCAGTGCAGGAGGGGCAGAGGTTCTCCAGGCACTGGAGCCGAGGCCCTGCAGCCCGTGGTGCAGACCATGGTGGGGCAGCTGTGCCCCTGCAGCCCATGGGGGACCATCAGGGTGCAGAGACCCTCCTGCAGCCCGTGGGGAAGCCCATGCTGGAGCAGGTGGATGCATGAAGGAGGCTGTGACCCTGTGGGAGGCACAAGATGAAGCAGTGTCCTGCTGGGGACCTGCAGCCCATGGAGTAAAGAGCCCACGCTGGAGCAGGTTTTTCCTGGTAGGACTTGCAGCCCCTGTGGGGGACCCGCATCGGTACAGCTCGTTGGTGAAGGACTGCACCCCATGGAGGAGTGACCCAAGTGACAGCAGTTTGGGAAAAACTGTTGCCTGAGGCATGGACTCATGCTAGAGAGGTCCATCAAGGACTGCCTCCCATGGGAGGGACCCCATGGGAGCAGGAAAAGGACTCCTCTCCCTGAGCAGGGTCAGAAACAACAACTGACTGCAATCCCTGTTCCCCATTCCCCTGCACCGCTGGCGGGTGGGAGGAAGAGGAAGAACATTGAAAGGAGAGATGGGGGAAAGGTGTTTTTAAGATTACTTTACTTCTCACTCTTTTGCTCTGAACCTGTTAGTAATATATTCAATTAATAACCCCTCTATGAGTCTGTTTTGCCCATGATGGTGATCATTAAGTGACCTCTCCCAGCTCTAATCTCAACTCATGAATCCTTCACTGGTTTTTTTCTCTTCTCTGTCCAGTTGCAGAGGGAAGTGAGACAGGGGCTGTAGTGAGTACCTGGAGTCCAGCCAGGGTCAGCCCACTACACAGTCCAGTATGGAGAGAAATACCACATGGATCCTTGTTAATGGTAGCAGATGCCCGGTTCAGTTCCAGTCAACTCACACGTGAAAGGACATGAGGGACCTCTGACAGGTACTGCTCAGGCAGCTGATGCCATAAGGATGCATAATACAATGAGTGAACCTGAAGATGGTTCCTTAAAAACCTTTAAATGTTAAAAAACCTAATCAATAAATCATAAGTATAGTCACAATTTTCAACCCTACCAATTTAAATAACATTGCTAGGATGGATGTGAGATTAGAAGCTCTTGACCTGAAAGTAACACTAGATTTAGCTATCTTGAAGAGAGATAGCTGAAACAACCTGGACCATCACCCAAAATAGAGGTTGCACATCGTGGCCAGTGAAAAGTCACATGGTGTGACTGGCAATGCTTTACAAAGTGAACTGTGATGAAGTACATGCCTGTGAACAGAAACAGCCAGAAAATAGGAGGAGGAAAGGAAGAGAATGTCATAAATATTGGAAGAAAAGCACACAAGAGAAAGGGGCATAAGTAAACAAAAACCACCATATTAAAGTAAATTTCTGGGTGGGGAAAAAAAATGAACAAACAGCATGGAGAAGAAAAACAGAAATATTATTTCTTGATGGTGGATTCTTACTGTACAAGGGAAAAGAAGACATATTCCCACAGTGGATCACATGAAAGAAAGAACCAGCTCCATCAACCATTCTTCCAACAGTCTGAAATTGGGGATGAAGAAAGTAAAAGAAACAACCAGGATGATATCCAGGGAGATCTGGTTTTTTAAGCCCAGGAGCTGCAAAGCCAAGAAATACAAGGTTAAATGTAGGCCAGCTGCAGAGCTGCATGTGTCCCCAGTGAGCAGAACATGGGCTAGGATTTGAGAAATCTGATAGCACTTCAGATTTATCTTCCACTTCGCAGTGCTGCATTTTAGTCTCACTCATGTGAAATAGAAATCTTTCCTACCTACCAAAACAAGCAGTAAGAGAGAAAGTAATTTAGCACTCCAGAGATGCTGGTGTGGTTTGCTGCCAGTAAGACAACTGAACACCAAGAAGGAAAGGCCAGCTAGGTTTTCATTTTATCTGGGATTTCTCTGCTTGAATAGAGCCAGCAAAGCTCCTACAACTTACAGCTCTTTAGCCCAAATATACTTTCAATGCCAGACCTGAGTCACACCAAAGCTGTGGGAGTGTGGTCACCTGAGCAGACACTGAGAGGAAATAAGCCATAAGGTGATGCTGGTGTTAATGGTGCCCAGCTGCCTGCAACCCGGCACTGTGCCTGCATCAAAGGCTTCTAGCAAAAGGTATATATATACAACAAAATTATTTGGAAAAGTAATAGATAAACTATATACTTTACTACATAAAATATAAAATTTAATTCTGTTTTTAAACTAGGAAGTCCAGCATGAAGATTATTTTGACTGTCCAAAGGAGCAGGGCAAGTCAACTCCCCTTCTCCCCCAGTGGAGACTAGGGGTTGTCTTGGCCACAGTGACCACAAAGGGATAAAGTTTAAAATCTCTGTTGACAGGAGGAAAAGTGCCAGCAAAACCTCAGCTCTGGACATGAGGAGAGCAGACTTCAGGCTGCTCAGGGAATTAGTAAGTAAGGTCCCCTGGATGCTGGAGTCCACCAGTGCTGATCACTTTTTAAACACCACCTCCTTAAGCACAGGAGTAGGCAATTCCCAAATGTTGGAAGTCAAGCAGGTGAGGCAGAAAACCAGCTTGGCTGAGCAGGGATTTTCTCTTGGAAATAAGGCAAAAAAGGAAGTTGTATGCCCAATGGAAGCAAAGTCAAGTGGCATGGGAAGAATTCAGAGATGCTGCTTGCACTGTAGGAAGAAAATTCGTGCAATCAAAGCTCAGCTGGAGTTGAATCAGCCAGAAATGTGGGGGGACAATAAAAAATGTATTTTTTTCAAATATATTGATGGCAATAGGCAGTATAGAAATATCATCATTCCATTCCAGGATGAGGATGGTGTATCAGGGACTGTCGATATTTTTTAGTCTGTGTTTGACCCAGCCACCTGTGAAAGTTTTGTTCTTTGCCTGCCAAGTTCACTGATAAACAGGAGCTTGTCCTTGGAGAGAGTTTCTTGTATAAACTTTTAATTGGTGTTCTGTGATTGGCCCATTGTCTGTAGAGGATATTGGAAGGAGAAACTGAAGAGGAGAGGATGAATTAAAGACCCCAGACACAAATAGATAAGCCCCCTTGAGTGAAACAGTGAAAACGCGAGGGGAATCCCCAAATTCTCACACATGTGCTGAAGGGGTACACTCACATAACGGGGGGAGGGACCAAAGGCCTCTGGTTGGGCGGTGCTGCCACATCGGCCCAGGTAGACGTCACTGGCTAACTGGATAAAAATGCAGGTGGCTCGTGCTTGGGGCTTTCAAGCTTCACATGAAGGACAACGTTGCCTTTTGCAGGGACACCCGCTATCTTTGTGAGCCTGCTGACCCTTCGAGGATGCAGCCTCTGCTATGGGGAATTCTGGTTATCCTGGGGTCAGTAAGACAACCTCGTAAAACACCTGCGTGAGTGGGGGTTTCACTGAGGGCTTAGTTCACTCCTCTCCTTTCCTGTCTCTTGGGTTCCTGTTTACGTGGCCACTTTCTGTAATAAATATTGGGTTTATTGTTGAGCTTTCAGCAGTGTCTTGGTTTTCAATCTCGGCATCTTTTTGAGCTCAACCTGTTACAGATGGTTACCTCACAAACAGGGACAGGGACAAGGCAGAGGTGCTTAACGCTTTCTTTGCCTCTGTCTTCAACACAGATGACAGACCAAGAGGATCTCAGTGCTTCAAGTTGGAGGACCATGACTGCAGGAATTATCAACTCCCAGTGGACCCTGAAATTGTGTGGGGTCTGCTGCTTCAGCTGGATCCCTGCAAATCTATGGGGCCTGAAGGAATTCATACCAAAATTCTCAAAGAGCTTGCTTATGTCATTTCAAAACCTCTCTTGATGATTTTTGACCTGTCTTGGGAATCCAGCTGACTGGAAGCTGGTGAATATTGTCCTGATTTTCAAGAAGGACAACAAGCAGGACTCTGGAAACTACAGGCCCATCAGTCTCACTTCAGTGCCTGGTAAAGTTATGGAGAAGATTATTCTGGGAAGTACTGAAAAACAATGAAAGACAACACTGTCATCAGTCACAGCCAGCATGGCTTCATGAGAGAAAAGTCCTGCTTATCAAACCTAATTTCCTTTTATGACAGGGTAAGGCACCTAGGTGATCAAGGGAAGCCAGTTGATGTAATCTGTCTGGATTTCAGTAAAGCTTTCAAGCCCTCCAGGGCTCGGGTCCTGTGCTCTTCAACATCTTCATAAATGACTTGGGTGCAGGACTGGAAGGGATACTAAGCATGTCTGACATGAAACTGGGAGGAGCTGTTGACTCTCTCAAAGGCAGGGAGGCCCTGCAGAAAGACCTCAATAAATCTGAGGACTGGGCAATCACCAACCACATGAAGTTCAACAAGGGAAATTGCTGGATTCTCCATCTGGGACAGGGCATCTGAGGACGTACTTACAGACTGGGGAATGAGGTGATGGAAAGGGACCTACCTGGGGGTCCTGGTCATTGGCAAGTGTAATATGAGTCAGCAGTGCCCTGGCAGCCAAGAGGGCCAACCGTGTCCTGGGGGGCATCAGGCAAAGTATCACCAGCTGGTTGAGGGAGGGGATTGTCCCGCCCTGCTCTGCGCTGGTGCAACCTCACCTTGAATATTGTGACAGTTTTGGGCACCACAATATAAGAAAGGTATTACATTATTAGAGAGCGTCCAAGATGGTGAAGGGCCTTGAGGGGAAGCCGTATGAGGAGCAGCTGAGGCCACTTGTTCTGTTCAGCCTGGAGAAGAGGAGACTGAGGGAAACCTCATTGCAGTTGCAACTTCCTTGTGAGGGGAAGAGGAGGGGCAGGCACTGATCTCTTCTCTGTGGTGACCAGTGACAGAACCAGAGGGAAAGGTCTGAAGTTGTGTCAGTGGAGGTTTAGGTTGGATATTAGAAAAAGATTCTTCCTCCAGAGGGTTGTTGAGCACCCAGAGTCCCCAAAGTTTGTCTTTTCATTCACAAATTTCTAGTATAGACAGAAGAGGGTTTCCCATTTTCTTTTTCATGTAAAAGCACAGCAATTTAGCAGGTAGACAGACTTTTTCTTTAAATAAGAGCATAGGTTGTTGCTGACACAAAGCAGATTAAAAGCAGAGGTATGTGTTAAAACAACTGCACTGCAGAATTCTTCAAATTTAACAATGTCCTTGTCAAAATATTTATAGAAGAATGATTTTTCTGAGAAGAAAGTTAAATAATCACATTATATGCTTCCATACCTTGAGTTTTGAGATAGGGTGTTTTAAAATAAAATAAAATTCAAAAATAAAATTAAAAAAACAAACAAACAAACAAAAAAAACAAAAACAAAAAACCACAAACCAAAACACCACCTTAAAATCCTGTGCTAACAAGAAATCCCATCTCAATGTAAAGACTCATTTCTTTAAGATTCCTTGTCAGATTAACCACAGACTTTATACACACAAAAATTCTGCTCTGACTAGAGAAAATAATTGAAAATTTGCAAATCTTTTTTTCAGAAAGTCAGAAAAAGGAGGCTTAGCATGTAAAGCTAGGTGTAATCTTCACAATGGAATCACTGGAATATTCTTAACATATGAAATATTTTAGATTTTAAACTCTATGCCTTGTAGTCTCACTGTATTGGATTTATAGAGTATCAGACAGTTAGGCTTCCTATTGTTTTTCCCTGATACTTTTTTTCCTGTTTCAAGACCTTCTATTGGAAAATGGCAGAATCCAAACCCAGATGTAGTAGTTGAACAGCTGCCCCACTTCTGAGATTGAATGGTGTTTCATCCTCTAATGCACCCAGTGCCAACTGATGTAATACGCTCTCCAGGTGCTCACAACCAACCTCCAATCTCTCAGCAGCTTCATCATGGAAAGACAAGGGCATTAGGTGTGGGAATGGGCTGGTGGGCCTGCGATAGCCTTTACCTGCTGGCATGAAGGTCTTGCTTGCAAAAGATATGCCCAGCCAAAACCACAGCTATGAGCTGTGGCAAATGGTTCTGCTTTGTTTTCACAGAGAGAAGCACAGTCCTACCCAGTTCTTCCCAACACTTTGTCTTCCCTTGGTGCTTCTGGTCTTGGCTGGCTTCTTCAATCTAACTCAGCTGGTTAGAGACTTTCCTTTACCAGGAGGGCAGAAATACCACCTGTTCCCTTACAATGTGAAAACCAGTTTCTTATTACTTTGGTGGAAGCTTGGAGGAGGTGAAATCCATGGCCTTCTCTGCTGAAGTTGAAGGTAACTTTTCAGAGTGTGGATGTTTAGCAGGAGAGGTCTGACGAAGGCTTGCCCAAAAGGTTCACAGGCACGTGAACCCAAAATATTGCCATTTCCTTGAGTATCATTTCTTAGGCTTCTCAGTGCAGCCCCTCCTTTTCGTAACAGCAATTCTTGGTGGCATTTTTTCCCATTAGACAGAGTGCTTGGATGCCAGTAACTTCATCAAATGTATTATATTGTAACACAACACACTGCTTCAGTTCTTGTACAATGTTCAGCACTTTCATGAATTATATCAACTCTAGAAGAGTCTGATCTTGCTCTTATTGAAGTCAATGACAGGACTTTTCCATGAAACCCGATACATGCTCACTATCTATTTAATCACTCCTCAGACAGCATTGAAACTATCAAGTGGCAGGAGGCAGGCGAGAGGAAGGTGTTGTGCTGACTCTGCAGCAGCCAGTTCTTGAGATCAGCTCCAGCATTAAAGCTAAACGCAGCCGGAATCGACAGTGTGGAGGGGTTTGTCCTCCCCTCCCATTTCCAACATGAGATCTAATTGATCTGCTGTCCAGTACCTGCTACTGGGAATACATGTTCATTAAGGGTAGAACTGATCTCACTGTGATATATGGCATGCACTGCTCTACCTAGTGCCGTGCAGCTGAATTTCTCTTAGACATTCTTCCCTCCCCTGCTCAGTCTGGTAATCTCAGATGAAGAACTCCCCTCAAGAACAAAACAAACTGTGAATTGCAGGAAACCCAATTATGATATCAGAGCAGGAATTTGCTAGTGAATTTCCCAGATACTTTCATAATTTTATTTTTTTTTTAACATTTTGGGGAAATCAGTGGGAGAGACGCTGGAAAATTCACACACACCTCATACCCTTCTAAATAAAAGTAAACCCCTGGATATGTTCACTAATATGTTAAACAGTTTATGTAGCAAATCACTAGCTGTTCAAACATGTAATTATGTGTTAACATGCCTAATAGGGCAAAAAACAGCATTGATTCAATAATTAGTATTTACTTAATAAAGTATGGAATGCTTTACTTCCTTGTTTCCCTGCAGATTGAAGACAGCTTATGCACCTTTATCTGTCGAAGTTAAAAAAGCAAAATAAAGTGACCTTTTAGGAGCCCTTCAGCAGCTTGGCTCTTATGTTGTTCTAGTTCTTCCAACAATCAGATAGTCTCATGAACAACATTATTTCCTGGCCAGAAGACTATAGAGCAAGCTACAGTTTCTCACACAACCTGCTTTCTTGGACTCCTGAAACTCATACTGCACCAGCAATGCTTTCCCCTGATGACAATTCAAAGCCTAGAGAGCTTTATTTTTTTACCCTATTTAAAAATAAATACATGTTAGTTTTAGGACAAAAGCAAAAAATCTCCATTCTACTGTGCTGTGCAGTTCTGCTGCTCCGCATGGGCAGAGGGCTCAATGCACTGTTGCTGTGAGCAGTGGGGAGGGCTGAAAAGGAAAAATCAATGCCATTTCTTGTTCAATTAAGTTCATTGTGATTCAGAACCACCTCCTCACACTGCAGAGCCTGCAAGAGATCAGTGCTGCAATCACTACCTTTTAACAGCTTGCCTTCTCCGTCTGGACTGCACAAGCCACTCACTGGCCGGGCATCACACTTTACTCTGAGAAAAAGAAAAAATGGGGAAAAGAAAATAACGTCCTTATGGGACCCTCTGAAATACATTGTCATGAATCATGGGTCTTCAGGTGGGCATGTCACAGTGGGGGGGAGAGAGGGCAGTTTTCTCAATGAGTCATTTTATTTAGATGTCAGAACTACTGCTGCCTTTTTTAACCTTCAGAAAAAAGTTTGCTCTCCTTGCTGCCTCAACGAGAAATATCTGCAATACATATCTTACTGCTTGGTCTTGCTCAGGTTAAGCAGTGTGATGGTCTGTTTCAAAGACTTTTGGAAGTCAATAGAGAGATTCTGGGGACTCTGCTGGACTACAGATAGGATCAGCCCAGGAATCATGGGTTAGTAATCACAGCTATCAAGAGGTCATGACAAAGGATTTTTAGGAGCCCTCCCACCCTCTTCCCCACTTTCACTATTGTAAGGCTACTGTAAAAAATATATGTCTTTGCAGTAGAATGGGGTAATCTGGAGAGTTCCTAATCCCAAGGCTCAGCCTGCTGAAGATACCAAGGTGTATCTTCATGGTTCAGGATGCCCCTTCAATGTCACCATGGGCACCAGCACCCCACAGGCCTGCTCAGCACCTCCAGAAAGAGGAGATCAGGATGCTTGTGAGCATGTCTCACTCTAGTGACAGGACAGACAAACTACAGCAGCCTGCCACTTCCCAGTCTCCTTTTAATGGCTGCTGCCTATTCCCCAGCTGGAGGGGGCTTGTCCAAGGCCCTTGGGGTTCAGTCCCCAAATTACTAGGGTCTAGCAGAGCAAACAGTTCAATACAAAACCCAAAGATGAGAATGATCAGGGGTGGCACAGGCAAAGAACAACATGAGAAAGAGAAGTAATGTTACTAGGCAAAGGTCTTTGATGCTCACAAAGGTGGTTTTAGATCCTGGATGCATGTAAGCTAATGGTAATGGATAAGTGATGCTTAAAATGTCGTAGTTCACAGCTATCCACATCCCTTTCCAACTTTTTTATTGCACTGCTAGATCATGCTCAGGAGCAAGACAAATCCTCAAGGAGGCTGCTGGCTGTTTGGTTGCTCCATGCACTTATGAATTGCTCTTCACTTTTCCAGCTGCAGTCACCTGCATGGCAGCTGACACAGAAAAGTAATATTTGAGTTAACTGTGCCAATTGTGGCACGCACAAAACAAATGTGGCCCAAATGCAGGCTCTGAACAAGGATGGGGTTTAGTGAATGTATACTTCTCTGCTCAAGTCATGATTTTTTGAAACCAGTTCCCAGCTCACACCAGGAAGAAGCTTTCTACTCAGACTCATGGGACTTATCTCTGACCTTTGCCAGTTTTCAGTGTCATAAATATGTTCCTAAAGCTAATAGTGGAGAAGGAGGGGAATGAAGAAGTTTCATGTCCCTCAGCATCTCTGCAAATCAGACTGCAGGTGCGTGTACAGATCCATCCTGCATTTCCTTGTCACAGAGCTCTTTTCACCTTTGTATACATTCTTCCTCTCAGATGTCATCCCTCCTAGGAAAGTGAGATCTCGCTTGAAGTTCTTGCAATGCCCGTGTGAGTGGCAGAACATCTGTCCTGGCAATGTTCTCATCAGCCCACAATTAATTAACACATTGGTTTCCCGCTCCCTAAATCCCCAAGTTCCCCTGAAACTTTGGTTCTCATGACTAAGGACTGATGAAGAAAAATTTGAAATGTAGAAGCAGTATCTTCCTATGACAGCTGGAAATCTGATATGGCTTGTTCTTTAAAAATATGTTTATGCCTTTTTTTTTCTAGAACAAATCATATTGACTGTTATAAAGAAAACTCAGAGTGGTATTTCAGTTATTGAAGTCCTACTGTAACTGAAGGTTAATAGCTGCTGTGGCAGTAGATACTCTATAAATCAATGGCAGAAACACGTGAATCAGAATATCACCCCACTGAGGTACATCCCATCTCGCTGTGGTCAATAGAAATTGTGCTGCCAATGTCCATGGAAGCAGGAAATGTTCACAAGTCAGCAACTTTTAATACTAGTTATTGATACATATTGAGGATATAGGGTTTATGCACCCAGTTTGTGTTCTGAGAATTGCACTGTTTCTCTGGCATCAAAGGTTGGTTCTGAACCAAGATCCAGAACTTGGTTACTGGCATTTGCAATCAGAGAAGCCGAAATTATCATAATGCCATGGGAGTGCATTCAAGGTTATTATCGTGCACTCAGGATGACAAGTATCCTGGCCAAGGTATCTATTAAGGATGTTGGAGAGTGATCAGCAGCTCTGGCATAATACATACAGCTCATCACAAGCCTTCCAATTCCTTATGGGGTGTGGATTTCACCATAACGAAGCAATCACTGGAACAACCTCCAGCACTGGAGGTTTCCAAGACATGACTGGACAGAGTGCTAGATAATCTAGATTCCCTTTTCTATGTAAGGTTGGACCACATGATCTCTGGAGGTCCCTTCTAACATGTTTTGTCCTATGGTTCTGTGTTCTATGACAATAGTAATTCTGGATACCAGGAAATCCACTAATACAAGCCTTTTCACAGCCGTTTTCTAAGTCAGTATACTTCCCTCGAGCCTGTGATGAAAAGTGTACAACACTTCCCATCAAAGTAAAAGAAAAACCTAAGACTGGCCTTAGGCTTTTGCTTCTTGAAGGAAAATTTCAGTGGTAAAGAGCCAAGGACTGATACTGCTTTCTTCTGAGACTGCTTTACTGAAACCATGCTACTCTTTTGAAACATTCACAGGCACTTCAAGCAAATCATGTGTTGCAAACATAATTGTAGTGGGTGTGAACTCCATCTGGCTAGAGCAGCTCAGGCTCCCATACCCCCCGCCTCAGCTTGCCTGAGCTCAGCAGCAATGCCAGTGCCACAATCCAATATAAAGGGGTCATGCCCATAAGATGCAGCTTTGAGTGAACACACAGGCATCCTCCTAAAAATATATCCCTGGGGAGTGTAGCTAAATGCAAACACTACTCTTTCTGTAATAGACAGCCCTTTCCTTACTGGATTGGCTGGCACAAGCTGATCATGGTCAAGTGATCTCTTGGTTTTTGAAGACTGCTTTTTAAAAGAATAATGTACTGAAGAATGAACAGAGAGACTGAGTTTTTCAAATGAACATAGAGAAGTCTGGTGTGCTGGTATTTCCCTTTGAAAATCCCAGAAGCTGGGTCTGAAGATTACATTATTCTAATACTTTTCTAAGTTAATATCAGATCATTTTTTCTGTGTCAAATACCTTAGCCAGCATTTTTTTTTTAAGAGATTTGGTATCAAGCAATAATATCCCTATTGCATCCACTCAGCTACATACTTTTTTCTTTCACAATTTTGTATTTGGAACCAGAGCACCAGTTTTTATTTTAAAAATATACTTTCACAGACATCAAATGACAATGATTTTCCTGGTCAGTGCTAAAGTGCCATTTGAACACTAATTTCTAGACAGATGTGGGACAAATTCTGGTCTTGGATGCAAAACCTTAATTTTTTCTGCTTCGCTAAAGACACATCCAGCCAGTAATGAAAACAGATATCTTATGAACAAGACCACCCAAAAAAAGCTTTAGAAGTCTTTGTGTTGTAGAAAGGTATTTCTTTAATCCTACCTGTCACATTTTCAGTGTGTTCTCATCATTTTTCTGCTTAAATATAATCTTGGAGGATCATACTTCGAATAGCTATTCATTTATCAGCTAGGTTTTATATTTGCATGTATTTTTCTGGCTGGCCACCTTCCTCTGGGGAAGGTAGCAGCTAAAGACTGGGACCCACAGCACAAACAAGGAAAGCCACCTCTGTAGAACTGTAAAAAGCTCTCAGTCTGTCCCTCCTTCTCGGGAGAGCTCTGAGACAGGAGGGTGTGGAGACACAAGTCACTGGCTCCAGTTTCCCATCAGCTTCACCAGGGGCCAGGTCTCCGGCTGACGGTGAGGGAGAGAAAAAAGCAAACGGTCACCTCCTGGTAGAGGCGGTGTTACTGCAGGATGAGCTAAGAGCGAATACATTTCTCAACACCCATGGGAGGGACTTTTAAATATCACCGTGATCACTGGACCCTCCCCTCCAACCTGAGCCGATGCTTAGAATAAATCAGTCTCTGACTGACAGCACTGAAGATTTCAGGTTTTATGCCTATTACTAGCCTGTAAACATGAAGTAAGAAGCCCATGGTGTAAGCTGTTTGAAGAGATATTTTATATTATTTAACAAAAAACAAACAAACGAACAAACAAAAAAAAAGATGATGAAGGGAAAAATAGTTGCTGAGATGCAGACAGCTTTGCCAGGGAAACCAGCTCTGTGTTACCTTGAGCCGGCTGCCTCTTTTGAGGTTCAGCCATGACAGTCAGCCAGCCGAAAGCTAAATGAGAAAACACATCCTCTAAACGCGGTGGGTCCCCTTGTGGTAGATGATTTCGATGGAGCTGAGCTGGATTTAAATCAGCTGCCCAGCACACTGCTCTGTGCCCGCCAGCAACAGCACAGGGCTGCCTAGCCAAAAATTCACCGAGCCCCTTGGGCACACGGTGCAGCCCACACTGCTCTTGTCGCTATCTCTGGCAGAGCTATATCTGGCCAGCAGCCGTGGGCTCTGTCCGTCTGCCTCCGCCACGGCAGCAATCACACACAGCCACGGGACGACACGGCCGCCAACCCTAACAAGCGGAGCAGGAGGCTGCTGCCAGGATGGAGCCCTTTTTCTTAAAAACAAGGGCAAAATCGTGCTGATGAGCAAATTGTCCCAAGAGGGACTGAGCAGGGCCCTGTCAGACACTCCTCTCCTTAAATACGGACAGATGTCTCTTAGAGATGGGCTGATATTCTTCAAGTGCCTTCTAAAACATGACACCTTCTAATACCATGCTGGGAAAAAAATAAAGAAAAAAATAATGAAAACAAAAGGACATTTTGATAAACAACTGTCCCCACTTCATTCTGCTCCCCAGCTCCCAGTAGAGCTGAGAGTGCTGCTATTTGAGATGGGCTGAAACCGCTGGCTTTTGTTCAGAATCTATAGTGCAATGGGCCCCTTCCTGGGGCAGGCAAGGTGGTAAGGCTGGAGCCAGGCTTGAATTTCAGACAGAGCTGGACTGCCCCAATAGTCAAGAACATTTAGAGGAATTTGGCCAGGCCCTTTTCTTCTCTGTAATTGATACCTCTAGCTGTGAGATCTCTTTTTGTTGTTGCTTGGCCAGAAATCCCCCAGAAATGCCCATTCTTATGAGATTTGTGGCCAGATTGCCAGAGGCTCCGGTCATTTCAGCAGTGATGTACATATCAAAAGCCAGATATTAAATTCTTCCTGATTGTGCATTGGAAACTGCCCCAAAGTTCATTCCAAAGCAGTTTTGCAGTGTGTAATGTTCAACACAAGCCTCTTGGAGCCAGCCCAACCTTTAACCTGATGTTATAGCTTGTCTGCCCTCAGAAAAAAAAAAAAAGGAGCAGACAAAACGTTGCAGATATGAATGTACAAATAATCCAATAGAGTTATCAATAGGGAAGAGGAGTGAAATGAGAAATTCCTCTTGCTGCAACCTCCACAACCCCATGTTTCTGCAAAGGTGCCTTGTCTGTCTTAACAGCAAATGCAGCCACAAATAGTCAAGCTCCCAAGAATTGGTAACTTCAGCATTTATATCCATGTACACCCACACTCCTTTCACCCTCTTCCTTTTTTATGCTGATAATGCACCAATTATGAGACATAAAAGATCTTTTGGGCTATCTAACCCATCCCTCCTCGGAAAAGAATAGAGTTCCACATTTTGATATCTGCTTCAGTCTCTGTCACATTACAAAATCACCCACCACCACAGCAGCAAAGAGCTGGGTAAAAGTGTTTTGCCTTAGCTCCAGCTTAAACTCAAAACTTTTCTTACTTTGAAAGAGAATTTTATGCACACTGTGAAGCTTAGCCTTAGCCTCCTTGCCACTGCCAGTCTTCAGGAGCGCACGAAAGACAACTCTACTCTGGGCTGCAGAGTAGGGTTTATGGTGGAGTCAGTGGAAAGGCAAGCTGCCAGGGGACACGGCCCCACAGCCTGTGCCTTGCACTTCGTTCACTACCATATGCCCAGGTACTGAGAGGGCTCTGGGAGCTGGCTGAAAATGAACCTTTTTCATATTTTAATTCCTCAGGTTAGTTTTCAGCCAGCTCTGTCCTCTAATTCATCTCTCTGTCTGTAGTGGAGATCTATAAATAGGAAGAAAAGGTGGAACAAAAAGAAATAATAGGAAGGTGCAGAGGAGACAAGCCAGCATTTTTCTTCTGTGGGCCCAAGCTGGCAGCCAGTTTAATTACCCAAGATTATCCCTGCTTTTGAGTTGGAGAAACAGTGGTTGGAGTTTCATGGTAGCTTTGAGAGGATGCACTTGCAGGCTGCCACTGAACACATTAGGTAGACCTAAAGAGGCGGCGGCATTCACCAGTACTATTTTGTGAATGGAGCTCTCAGCAAGGAAGCTTTCTCTCTTGCCCTCTGGTTTCCCTACTTTCAGTTGCACTGCCATTTAACTCCATACAATCGCTGTCCTTGCCGGCGGGGGGTGAAGGTGGGGGGCTTCAGGCATTTGCAGCCCATGGGGATCATGGGGACCCAGCCTGGCAGCTGCTATCTCTCTGCCATTCAGGTCTGAGTATTGACACATGTTTGTAAAAGAGAGGGACCAACCAGCAGCCCAGCTGGTCTAAGGCCCTGTAGCACTGTTGACACTGTGGAACTGCAGAGAAGGAGGCACCTGGGACTGGGAGGAGGCCAACAGTAGTTCTCAGTCCAACCAGCTCAACACGACTCCTGGAGATGCTACAGATGGCTGGTGAAGGTCAGTGCTGAGCTGGGGGCAAAAACTCCACAGTGGAAGACCCACAGGAGAAGGCTGTAGGATGGGGTTTTGTCTGGTGACATAGCACTGGGAGAAACCCATGCCAGTACCTTGAGGCCCCTCTTACGCTGATGGAGGGGATGGCCTTGAGAAAGGTTCCCTGAGGGTGCCAGGCTGACAGAGAAACTCCAGCACAAGCCTTGTCCCTGGAAGAGCTCACTGGAGCCTCAGCCGGCCCCATCCCCTCCACCCAGCCCCACACACCTGTAGCCTGCCCCCAGAGGACAGGGTGCGATGGCCCCACCTGCAGACCAGCCCCACCGCGGCTCCCCAGGGCTGCCCCACGCGTGACCCTTTTCCCCACGCCACCCTCTGCGGTGCCACAGCCGCGCTGCTGCCGCCGGGATGGAGCACCGGCAGTAAGGCCGGGAAAGACCATCCCCCCCCTCCTCCGCACCCCCCCAGACCTCAGCCTGGGGGTGACGTCATGGTGGGGGAGGGGCGGGCAGGGGGAGGGGACCCCCGCACCTTCCATTCCCCCCCAACGCTGCGCAGCGCGGGGGCTGGGCCGGCCAGCCCCGATGAGGCGGCCCCGGGGGCGGAGGGGGTTCTGCCGTGCTATCCCCACCCCCGGGGGGTGGCTCCTCCGTCTGCGTGTGCGTGTGTATGTGTGTGCGTGTGTGCGTGTGTCCCCCCTCCCCACCCCGCATCTCTCCCGCCCCGGGGGGACGGTCCCGGCTGCCGCCCCCGTCTCCACCACGCGGGGCAGGAGGAACGCGGAGAGGGGAGATTCTGGGCGATTAATGGCGCGGGGGGACACGGGGAGAGCGGGTATATCCAGCCTGTGATGCCTATAAATGGCGCTTCTCTTCCAAAGTGCACATTTATATTAAAAAAAAAAAAAAAAAAAAAAGGAAGAAGGGGCGAAAAAACCCGGCCGGTGTCATCCCCCCACGTCAGGGCCGGTGGTGGGCGTGAGGCTGTACTTCCTCCGCCCCCTCCTAATGGAGCGAACCATTCCCAGCCAGCCTTCCTCGCCCTCTCCCGCTGCCTCCCTCTTCCTCTCCTTCTCCTCTTGTCTCCCCCCCTTGTCTGCAAAGTCCTCCGCTGCTCGGAACTTGTTGGCAATGTCTATTTTTCAGCTTTCCCCCACGTTCTCCAAAGTAACTATTTAAAGATCTGCAGCCGCAAATGGTTTTACTAAATGTAGGATGGGACTTAAGTTGAACGGCAGTTATATTTCTCTGATCCTTGCTGTACAGATAGGTAAGTGGACTGCCAAATTCCGTGTCAAGTTGTGCGCACCCAAGCCCGGCTGATGCATGCGGGAGCGAAATGTCGGGATAACCTGCGCGGGGGGCCGCGATGCGGGACGGCGGCGACAGGACCCCCGCTCCGCGCTCTCCGCTGTCCGCGTTGGCTTCGCGGTGGCAGCCTCGCCGTTCGGCACGCTGTCAAGGCAGGGAAGTCCGCAGGAACCGATTTCTGATTCCTCTGAAATCACTTTTGTTGTTCGTTTTCCTGAATCGGTGCATGCTCGCTCATACTTTGCTTCTTATTCCCCCCCACCCCCCACTCATTTTTTTCCCTCCTATTCTCTCCGTCCCTACGAACGGTTGTATTTGTATCATGGTTTTCGGATATCCCCTGCATTCCTTTCCACTTACAATTTGATAACTCCAGTGCTAAGAAATTGCCCCCCTCCTCGAGGGACAGAAAAATAAGAACCGGCATAAAATGACTTGCAAGAGATATAGGTGGAAAGTTTTTTTGCAGAAAATCACGGGGATAAGCAAAGGGCTCCCTTTGGCAACTTGAAGGTCTTCCCATTTGCAGAGCAGCCTAAAATCAAACAAAACCCGTCATTAACTTTAGGAAAAAAAAAAAATCCCCCCAAATGCGTGGATTAAACAAATACAAAATTTTTTTAAAAAAATCGCGAAGTCCCACTGCCCAATCGTTAATTTTGTGCTTGGAGAGGCACTGTCAAAAACCGAACGGGTCCAAAAAATTTCTATATATGCTGTTACTTAAAATAGAACAGATTTCCTTCCATGCCGGTATGTGTTTTTGTGTGTTCGTTGCTGGTTTTGTTTAATATCTCGGGGGTTTCGATGGTTGCTTTTGTTGGTTTGCTCTCGGGTTCATTTTATACAACATTTCTTTGCTGAAAATTTTTTGAGTTATGGACATTAAACAATATCTAAGTTAATGACTACTTTGGTCCTATACAGGCAGATTTTAAAGATTATATATTGAATATGCATATTCCCGAACATGATCCAAAACTGGGCTTTAAGGAAAGGGGGATTATAGCGTATCTTTTATTATCTAGACTGCGAGGTGTGAAGAGCCCTTTGAAAATATTTCCCTGCAAAGGAATTCTGATACAATTAAGAAAAAAAAATGCTCGGCATTTTTATTTAGAGATCCTTTTGCTCGGTCACCCTCCTCTCCATAAAACCTCTGCAGCATTTTGTGGGTACCAAAGAAATAAGAGGGGGAAAAAAAAAAAAAAGGAGGGGGAGGGAAGAGAATTTAAAAAGGGAGGCAAAATCCCTTGAACATTTCCTCATGTGGAAAAGGAAAAAAAATATTGCAATGAAATGTTGACCTCTGGGAAATGTGGTTAAATGATGCAAACCCCTCCGTTCGTATTGCCATTCCATTTTAAATGAGGCTGAACTCTTCAGAAGGCCATTTTTTGTACTGTCAGAGAAAGAAGGGGAAAGGCTTTATTTGGATGTTATTCTTAATTTCAGTCCTTGCATTTTTTGTTTGTGTGTGGGTTCATTCGTTTGGAGGAGGAGAAGGAGGATTTTCTTTCTCGTGTGTTTATTTGATTCAAATGAGGAAGGATTTTATTGACGGTGAAATTTCAAAAGGCAGCTAGAGTCGCTGGGAAACGCCGTTCCCGGGCTGGCGTGAGCATGAGCAGTCATTCGGAAAGTTACCCCCAAATACTGCTGCACACCGCGGGGATGGTGGCGGTGCGGTGGTTTTGCGGTGCCCTGGGAGGGGACGGCTTTGAAGCTCGTGGAGGGCTTTTCTCCTCTCTGCTCCTCCTTCGGTATTTCGGATAACCTTCCCCCTCCCTCCTCTCCACACCTGCCCCCCCTCACCGAAATCAGCTTCTGGTTGTCGGTGTGGGGTTTGCAAAGGGCCGTTTGCCTTCGCCCCGTCCTCGGTAGCGGCTCGTGTGAAACGGATGTTCGGCTCGTTCCCAAAACGTCTGTGCACATGGGCTTATTTAAAAAAAAAAAAAAAAAAAAAAAAAAAAAAATTATTTAAGGAGAGAGTATTGGAGCTGTCCGAAACCCCCAACATTTTGGGAGGTGACCGGGGTGGGGGGGTGAGAGGGCGCGGGGGACTGAGTCTCGGCGAAAGGGACAGGAGGGATTGACCAGTCGCAGGACGGGGGACCGGCTTTTGGGAGGGGGCTCGGTCAGTCACGGAGGGCTCCTGCGGTCCTTCTGCATTGCACATTGCTACACACTCTTATCTCGGAATTGGGGAGGGGGGTGTGGAAGGTCGTGGCCACTGCAAGGCACAAACGACCTAGTTCAGAAGTCCCGCTGTCTTTTAACCAGACAGGACCCTTGTCTATCCGCTTTTGCTTTTTTTAAAAAAATATTTGTAGTGTTTAGGGCGGCTTTGGATCAGAAGTATCCTGTGCGGAGGGAGCGGCGCGGGCAGACAGGGCCAGGCTGCCCCTCGAGAGAGAGGGATGCTCGGCTCGCCACTGGTCCCAAACCTGATCCTCTCCCACACCCCGCCCCGGCCTGGGGCAAGGCTCCTTTTCGAAACCCGTATTTTCAGCGAAGCCCGACACGGTTTTGGAGGAATTCGCGGCAATTCCCCCTTCCCTTTCCTACTGTAGCTGCCGGAGCCGGATGGCGCGAGTTTTATAGGACATGGTTTTACCCTCGGGATGGTCCTCGGTTCTTCTCTATTTGTTTGCCTGGCTTTTTTTTTCCTATCGTAGCCAGTGTCTGGAGCCTGCTGGGGGTTTGATATGACGGCCGATGCTGGTGTGTGTGTGTGTAGAGGGGAGTGGCCACCAAGTCATGTTAGCGATGAATCAAACAGCAAGAGGGGGATTTGGGTTGAAATAGTCTCTTTTGGAGTCAGCCATTTAGCTCGTAGCTGGTACCCGGCAAGGAAACACACACACCCCCCTCCACAGCCATGCCGTGGGGACACGGGGCTGGGGGAAACCCCCGCCCCAATACCCGACGGTGTCGCGTGGGCGGCAAGGGGCTCCTCCACAAGGGAGGGGGCAGCCGCCTCCCGCCCCTGCTGGCCGAAGCGGCATCCCCCAGGCCCAGGGACACCACGGCGTTCCCAGCTCCTGTCACGGGCAGGAGAGCTGTTGTGGATCAGCCCCCTCGCCGTGCCCTGGTAGCCCAGCTCGCTGGGCTGCCGCGGGCGTGTGCGCGATGCTGTGCACGACACAGGCCGGGGCGTGGGTCCTGCGTCCCGTCCCGTTCCGCGCCCCCTCGGGGCACACGGCAGGAGTCATCTCACGCACCCCGTAACTCATTTTTTTCCCCGTTTGCAGGCGGTTGTTCTCGTGTTGGTTACTGTTGTATTGAACCGAGCGCCCTTTCCTAGAGCCATCCCGAGGGATGCCTGGGGCAGGGGGTTTGGGGGACAGGTGCTCACCCAGGCCCCGTCCCGCACAGGTGTGGACAGGCTGACGCCCCTGCAGCTGCCTGCGTGACTTCACGGTCCCTTCTCTGAGTGTCTCTATCGTAGCTCTTTCTAGCGATTTTTTTTTTTTTTTAATTTATTTTCTTTTTTCCCGCTGCGCCTTGCTCAGTATTTGCCCTGCGACCTGGGAGGCATCAGGGAGCGTGTCCGTGTGCTTGTGCCTGCTGCTTCAAGGCGGAATTTTCTAACAAAGGACCAAGTCCGTGGAAAACCAGGCAGCGCATCTTCACCTCCCCTTCTCCTCGCCATTCAAATTTAAAAAAAAAAAAAAACAACCAAACAACAACAACAAAAAAAAACCGCTGCTGAATTCAACGCTGCTAAGCCACGGGCACCGAACCCTTTGGTACTAAAAAAGCAAAGGGCGTCTCACCTCCTCGACTGCCCGATGGCGACCCTGGCTCGGTCCCACCGCCCCTCTCCTGCCCCAGGTTGCGCCTTTAGGAATGCAATAGGGGGCGGGGAGGGAGAGCGGAATGAAGCGGGGGGAAGAGGCGAGTGGGGGGCGGCGGGGCGGAGGGCCGGGGCTGGCGGGGGGCCGGCGGTGCTGACCTGTGCCACTGCCCCCCCAGCGTACCTGGTGCAGGCGGTGAGAGCGGCAGGGCGGTGCGATGCGGTCTTTAGGGGCTTCTCGGACTGTTTGCTGCGGCTGGGCGATAACATGGCCAACTACCCGCAGGACCTGGACGACAAGAGAAATCTCCAAACGATCTGCGCGTAGGTCTTTCCTCTCTCCTTCGGGGCCACGGGGGGAGAATGGGACTAGGGGGTCACCCTGGGCTGGGCAAAGGGGGTGAGGCTGGATGGTGGAGGGAGGGAGGGAAGGAACAGAAGTAATGCGGGGTTTACGCTTTGGGGCTGGATTCTGTGCCCCCAGGGTCCCTCCAAGCGCACTGCCGTGGGAACAGGCCGGGCTAGGGGAATAGTGAAGTCTGGAGGGAATTTTTACAATGTCTTTTTTATTTTTTTGTCTCTGTGAATCTGGGGTGGTTTGTTTGGGGCTTCACGCCTCTCCCTTCCTTAGTGTATTTTTTTCTTCCCCTGCTTTGAACTGTGGTGCTGACATTAGGTGCTCGGGGATGGTTATCCCTTTCCTTATTGCTGCCCTCGGGACACACGGTCACTGGCAGGCTCCGGGGTTCCCCCGAGCGCGGAAGGCAGAGGCAGGCCTGGGGGAGGCAACCTACCCTGGCTGGGGACAGCCAGCGCTGGGGAGGCGATTCCTCGGAAAGCAAAACGTAATTAAAAGGAAGAGCCCAGCCATGATATGAATCACCCAGCGGCAGAGTGGTACCGTCTCTCCTCTGACACCTCCGTGGCCCCGGGAAAGCCCATTCTCCCCCCCCCCCCCAATTTCTCTCCGCTCCCGGCACAGAGAGCAACAGGAGGAAGGGGCAGGATAAAGGGCAATAATAATAACAACAACAATAATACTACTAATAATATAGTGATGATGACGAAAACAACAACAAAAAATAATAAAGGGAGAAAAAGAGCTCGCCTTGCAAAATTGGCAGGAGCATCTTCCCAGTTCCTCTCCGAAGCTGGAGGAAGCAGGACAGCTGGAGCAGCCCTTACATTTGGGGTAATTTTCCCCAGATCTCGGGGCAACAGTGGGAGGGAAACCTAGGACAGTTGCCGGGGGCCATGGGGTCGCCAGCTTCGGCCTCACCCGCTGCTCTGCGGGTCTACAGGGAGGCAGAAACGGGTATTTTCGATATGTCTGGCGGGGTTGAAAAACACACACACACACAAAAAAACCCAAAACAAACACCCCCCAACAACAACAAAAACATACACACACACACACACAAAAAACAACACCACAAAAACCCCCAAACCAGCCAACCAACCAAAAAAGCCCCACCAAAAAAACCCAAACACCCCAAAAACAAACAAACAAACAAACAAACAAAAAAAAAGAGGCTGCAACATAGGGTATTCTCCCCGTTGCTGTTCTCCAGCACAGACTCCCCCGTCAAAAAAACCCAACTAACAAAATAAAGGAAAAAAAAGAGAGAGAGAACTGCGTTTGAAATATTTTTCTCCTGATTTTGCTGCACAAAAATTCAAAAACCGAAATACATGAAATGGGAAGAAGGAAAGGAAAGGAAAGGAAAGGAAAGGAAAGGAAAGGAAAGGAAAGGAAAGGAAAGGAAAGGAAAGGAAAGGAA
>JAYRBT010000082.1:66132621-66197270 GCA_036023395.1 Myiotriccus ornatus
AAAATGAGACACCAACTTATTTCTGTTTGTATATTCATTGGTATAGTCGGTAAGGTGCCTTGTTAAGGGAGAGAGTCAGGACTGTGAATCCCATTTTAGAAATGGATGCTTTCTTACAGCCTGCATTTAGGTGACCGAGATTAATGTCAATGATTGTCAAGTGCCATTATTCTTAGTGGATACTTTTGTACCACGTCTTGAACATGATGGCATAATTTTCTGTCATTCGTATGTCTGATCCTCCTCATGCAGTATATAGGAAACACAGTGCTTTGGTTTCTGCTTTATAGATTTACTGTTAAATTTCATTTTTATGACAATAGCACTTCAATGTCCACCTTGCTTTACCTTCCATGTAGTGTTATTCTTATGTACTTGCTTAATTTTGCTGTCATGGGTAGTTGCAATGTCTGAATGAAGACCTACGACACCTGAATTAGGGGTGTGGATCCCTCACTGAAACTGGTTATACGGTCCACATCTACAGATACGCATGTCAGTTCAGCTGGCCCTTTACTAGGAACTTCTTTAAGCTTCAGATTCAGGTAACAGCTTCTGGATTTAGAGCAGTATTTCTGTAGTCCCACATGATCCATGTGCTTAGCTGTCTGTGTTTTTCATTGACTTCCAGTTATATATTAACCCCTGCTTAGATTGCTGGGGGTAAATATGATGAGCTCTCTGAAAACTATTCATTGTATTCAGAGAAGGGAATATGTAATCTCTTTCCTGGCTCTTGGCTTGGTCATGTTGATGAATTTCACTGCTCTTTTGTTGTGTTCTCCTGTAGAACGATTTAAGTCTTGATTTTTGTTAGAAAACAGTGAATGTTATGTTCTTGCCATTTTCCTACATAGGTCATTCAAAGCTATACGTTTTCTTATGCCAGCATAAACCATGCTTTAGATTATTGCTATGATCATGTGTTTTTTAAAGTATAAAGTATAAAAAGTTGAAGTATAAGCTTTCGTGCCTGGTGAAATGTGTAGCATTTACTGTATAACTCTACAACGTTACAGAAGATGTAGAGAACTTGTGCCTAGTTATTTGTTGGTCAAGTCTTTTATTTTATCTAAGTTTGGAGATTATTCTTCTCAGCACTGCATCTGAATAACACATACAACTTCCTTGACTGTTATCAGGCAGATGGCAGAGAGCCACAAGCTCTGCTAAAGGAGGCATGTCTTAGTTTTATTCTTTTTCTGTGATCACAGTATAGACTTAGAAAGCGTTCAGCTCTGGCCGGAGGATCAGCTTGGTGAGCTGTGCTTGTAAGGTTGCTTGAGTAGCAAAGCAATTTCTGCTGTGTTGCGTTCAGGTAACTTTTACCTTGATAAGCATCTTGAAATCCATTTCCAATATCTTGCAGAACCAAAAATCTTATGGAACACCTTCAGCAGTTTACTCTGGCTGTCTTGTCTATCTTTGCACAAGCTGTGTCGAATTTTTGCATCTGCAATGAGAATAAGCATTTTGAATGCCTAGGGGAGATTTTTGAGACATTTTGTTTGAAGAAGCATTTTGTTAATATTCCTCATCTTTCAGGCAAGGACAATCTTGCTGTATATTATTAGTGGTCTCCAGCACTGTGAGCTGTAATTCTGCTGATCTTAACCTGGTGGGAAAGGTCTGCTGATAGTTGCTGTAAGATCAAGAGGAAGTGTAATCAGCAGGGTGGGCTGGAGAAAGTTATTGAGGCTATAGGAACGCAGTCTGTGATACGGACATTTGTGAGAGTTTTGTTACTTTTTAACCTAGGTGGGCCTGTCTGGTGAAAATAAGTTACTAGAATAGTCAATGTGCAATTAATATTGCTCTCCCTTGCATTCAGCAAAGTCTTTAAATACTTCTTGTGTTACAAAGGTAATTTGATGTATTCATCCCTTCACACATTTGCAATAGAGGGAGGAGAGTGGGAGTAAGGAGTTAAAGTGGGGTGATATTGCCACTGGATTCAATGGTCTTGAAGGTCTTTTCCAACCTATACTATTCTGTGATTCTGTGAAGCCCAAGATAACTTGCTAGCTTTTGTCTGTTCATTTTAAACCCCAGTGAATAAACCCCATTTAGACATCTCACCTTTAACAACAGACTATCTTGAGTTTTGCCAGGAAAACATATGGCATTTAACAGTGATAAGTGGTAGAGATCTACAGACCGAAAATACTGCAGATAACATATTCTGATACAGTTTACTATATTTGCAGTAGCTTTCTCCAGAATTTGTTACTTAGGTTGTTACTCTCTTACAGAATTTTTAAATAATGTAAAATGCGTTATTAGAAGTTGCTATATAAATCAAAATCTGAAGTAATAAGGGGATTTGGGGTGTTTTTTTGGTATGTGTAATTAACTGAGAAGTTCATTAAGTGACTGTGGAGACCCAGTGTGGCATCCCACCCTCAAGAGGAAGGGAACATGCGAGATACTCATAGATGCTCATGGTCAGAATGAATGGAAAAAGTCACAGAGTCCACAAAAGCTTGTGAAGTTTTTTAGGAAATTACAATCTTGTCATGAAATTGTTGTAAGCTAGTTCCTGATCTCCTCCTATAAGTGCATAGCAGTGAGTTTTGGGTAAAGGGGTAGGGTGTAGGGGAAGAGAAAGAGGAAGATGGATGAAAGAGGGTGAGAGAGAAAGAAAGGAAGGGAGAAAGAGAAGTCAACAGTTCTGACTTCAGAATGGATCCAGCTGGTGGGATGTCCAGGTTGTGGCGGTACTTTTTTATAGATAGGTTTATCCCCACCCTGCAGTTAAGTTTCATGCTTTCTGTGCAAATTAGTTATCATGCGCAGTCCACTCTTTTAGACCTTTCTGGAAATGAGTGGGAGGCTTTGGGGTTCTTGGGTGGTCTTGATCCTCCCCTGTGGTCCATATCTTTTTCTCAAACTGATTTGCGCATCTGCTCTCTGTTTGCATCATGTTTGTCTCCAGGATCCAGAACATTTGTTCCAGAAAAGTGCTGCCCTACCTCCTATGGCCCACCTCTCCAGCCCCAGGCTGTTCTGTCTCACAGTGGTTATTACCAACAATCCTTGGTTGTCTCCACAACCATCCAGCTATCAGTGTTTGAGACATACACATCAGCTCCCTTATCTTCTAAGCTTCTACACCCCAGCAGTGGGGACTCTTGTTGAAGTCAAGAAACTGCCTCCTTAGGCTCAGGTTTACACCATGATGAGGGAATCCCTAATGCTTGGGCTGTTTTTCAGGGGCGTGCATTGAAACTTTGCAGCCTAGAACTGGAGCTGTACACCACCCTTGCCAGTTGTACACAGTGGGTTTATACACATGTGGGAGCACAGGCTGGGGTAGGTAGTAAGCATAGAAGAAGAAATGGAGAGCCTCACATTTTTTTCTGGGTGGTTGTTAGTTTAAGGCAAACCCTTGGAAAGCTTTACAGATTACTGTTCTTGGGCTTTATGTGAAAGCATTTTAAAATTAAGTAAAAGCTGTGGTGTGTAGCACTGTAGATTTGGACGTGGTCTGGGACTTTTTTTTTTCAAAGCAACAAATGCCCCAGACCATAAGGAGTGTAGTTTCTAATCCAATTCTGTTTCTTCATTATACATTTTCTTACGGTCTGGTGGCTATAAGCATCTTGGATGGGTTTTTAGCAACCTGATCTAATGAATGGCAGGGGGATTGGACTAGATGATCTTTAAAATTCTCTTTCAACCGAAACCATGCTATATGGCCCTTTGATCTTCCAAAAGCAGTTATGTTGCTTTAGGAATATGGTGTGGGGAAAGTCTTTAGTGGTATCTTTTCCTTTACACCTTTGCATAAAGTAAATTTCTGATGCAGACTAAAAAGGATTTTTAAAATAATATTCAATAACAGGTAACTTGAATTAAGTTTACTGAGAGTTTTGATTTTAGATATTTTTCTGGGTATGAGACTTTTGTCTATCACATCGTTCTTATGCTAATCTATCTCAGTTCACTTCCAGTGGCAATGCTTGACTTACAGCATCTTAAACTAGGCAAAAATTAGATTACAGTTGTAATTTTTTTTAACTTGTTTTCACACAGTCTAGAATAAGACTGGTTTTGACTTTGTAAAATTTTGCTCTTTTTGCAAACAGAAGATAATCCAGCTCAAATGCTGCATTGGTGTGTTCTCTTCATACCTACAAACAGCTTTAAGAGAAGTGGACCTGCAAAGCAGAGGATTTCTGCTTCTCAAAGGCATGAAATACTCAACCCATGCAGCTTTTTATAATATTTCTGTTCACGAACACACTATTGAAAACTAAACTCTGGGCTTCTGTTGGTTCTGGTGAAACTGATCAATAGCAAAAGCAGAGCAGTTGCAGCATCCATCCCAAGCAGCCTGTTCATGGATCAAATCTTGATTGATTGCTGTCATTCTGTGGAGGCCATATCAGTAGTATTTCATTTATATCCCTTTTGCAATTTTATTGGTGTTTTTTGTTTTAACAACAGTAATCTGATTTAGTGGTTTAAGATTAGTATTTATGTGGCTGCCAGTAGGTAGAATGCTTTAGGGGAATCATTATTTGACTGAAATTGAATAGTATTTCATTCATATAATGTATTAGATGCTAGATATTTAATGTTTAGGCCGTAATCATGCACAGTTCATCCCAGCCCTTAAATCTTGCCCTGTGTTCTTCTGCAATCACAAATCTCTGCAAAGTTCTAGGTTAGGTTGGAAACAGAAGTCTTTGGTAACCGAGGTACAAGAACACTTATTTGTATGTTATAAGAATGACTCTCCGGTAACTTTTAGAGTCTTGTCAGCTGTAGGCTTCTTGGAACGTGTAGCAAGTGTTAGGCAATTATGAAGTGAGCAGGTCTTTGAGTGGTCACACAAATATTACTCAAATTGTAATGCTAAGATTTGGTGCTCAGTGTTTGACTTTGCCATTTTTCTGACAGTATATATACATGAGAAGGAAATGGTTTGAGATGTAATGCCATATTTTCCACAATTTCTTTTTTCCAGAGCACAGACACTCTACCCTTGATATTCTTAGGAAATTGAAGTCTCCCCCTACTTTCTTCGCTGCAACCAGACTTTCTGCCATGCTGAGTGGAAGTGATGAAGTATATGCAAACTGCATGGTAGTAGACCAAGTAAGCTTATATTTGAACTTTTGGCAAATTTTTCTTCATCTTCTGTTTATTTATTTGCATAATAGTAGGATCTTCTGGATATGTCAGCAGTAGTGTGTTGTCAGTTAGTAAAGTTCTAAAATAAAACCAGTAGTACCTTACTCTTCTCAGCTGTATTTTGTAACCTATTTTGTAACCTATTTATAAGGTCCCCTTTCAGCTGAAGACAGGAATTACTCTTCCTAGCCTATAGGGAGAACCCTAAGGCAGCTCTTCCTGTCTCTTCTGTGTGTTGGTGAGCTAAACAGTGTGTGCTTCTCCCTAAGAAACATTAACAATATTGCTTGATCTTGTTCAGTTCAGATTTCTGAATTCTGTGTGCACTCATAGCAGAAAGGAATTTGATGTTGCTGGATAATTTCAGAAGTTAATTATAAGCTCATAGCAAACCTTATATGCTCAATACAAATAAGATATTGCCGAAAAGACGAAGTTGATGTCCTGCAACTGTCATGGAAAAGTCAGGAGATTCTGACTTAGTATTCCTGTTTCTGATTTGTCACCAACACTGGAGATGACCCAAAGTGTCCAGAGCAAATTGTATTTGACATCACTGTGCTGCATCTGAAATCATCCTCTGTGGTCACACTCAGATATCATAATTGGGGCAAGGAGAACTAGTCCAACTCCTGTGTATGATAGTTGTGTCTAGCCAAATGGATGCAAGATTCTGGTGGTACAAAGCTATTTTTCAGTGATGGTTTAAGTGATTTATTTATTTGTAACTTGCTGTCAGCTCTCCCTGGGCTGAAAGTTGAAATATAGGAGTAAGAAATTATCAGATCATCATGTTAGAAGTCTAAGGATTTTGCAAGTGTGATTTTTTCTTTCTTTTTATTGCCTCCCCTCCCACCCCCATTCCCTGAAACACTTCACCCACCGCATTCACTGTAGATCCAGTTCATTGTGACAGCTGAGATGGAAGTGTAAGTCAGAGGCCAAGTGTGTTCAAAATGCACCAAAAGAAAAATGCATGTAATAATGACCCAGGAGTGAGCAGCTGTCAGGGGGACTATAATGTACATTTGATTTTGAATAAGGAGGTTGGAAAGACAGAGCTACAGGACTGCTTCTCCATTACAGACACAGATGTTACCCAGGTGTATTGCTCAGGGGTCCTTCAGCTTGGATTGCAAACTTTTGCTCAATATGTGGCCACAGTAAACTTTGTTAAATTGCTGACTGGGGCCAAGTTCTCCCTTAAGCACTACTCAGCAGGAACCAGAGTGGCTGCTGGAGAAGGTCCCTCTGGTGCTGAAGGGGAACACTGCCTAGGCAGGAATAACTTTGCAGGGAGGAACAGCTGCGTAAGACCTGGGAAAAGCATTTTGCCATTGTGCATCTCATCTGCACAGCACAACAGAAGTATTTCCAGACTTTTCAGTATTATTCAGTATGGGTTTAGATGACAATAGCCTCTACCTAAAAGACTGACAGTGAACTGTGTTTTAATATCTTCTGCAGAGTCAACAGGAGAATTCAAAGAATTTTTACCAGAGACTAAATTCTCATCCCTGCACCTGAAGAAACAGAATTCCCAGCTGCATTTTTGTCTTTGTGCAACATGAGGGGTGCTTCATGCCCATAATTGCTTAATGGCAAAAAATAAATCTTTTCCCTTCCTGCCCTGGAGAAACTCTGTTCCAGATCATTTTTGTTTATCTCAAAGCTTAGGAAACTGGTGCTGAAAAATTAAAAGTACATGATTTTTAGGCTGATTTTTCCAAATTAAATAGCACAGTGTTTGAATTGTTGTCCATATGTCTCCCACACTAATGTATTATGAATATTTTTTGCTTGACTCAAGGTTATTTTTAATAAATTCTATAAATATATGCATCAGTGCATTTAGTAAAAGGTGTAGATATGAGGGAGAAATTCAGTAATAGTAATAGTAATTCATAGTAATAGCATAGTAATAGGAAATAGTAATTCATTGTTATTCTAATCAGGGAAAAAAGTAATGAAATGTGTAGAATCTCTTAGCCATGTAACTTGCCTTCAATTCATGTTGTATAAAAAGTAATAGGGAAAAAACCCCACAAAACACATATCCATAAATAAAATGGCAAACTATTCTGGTTGTTTCCTGACAATACATCTTGTTATTGCCTCTTACCAGCATTCATTTTTACCTACAGACTGGAGATTTAGAGTCTAACTACATTCGTGGAGATGGTGTCAGCAGTGAAATGTGTCTGAATCCTACCAACTCAGTCCCGATGGCTAAGAGCTCTTCATCTCCCTCCCTTGAGGAGAATGAGTATGTTTCAAATGAAGGAAGTCAAAGACCAGGATTAAGACATACCATTTCACCTTCTCGTCTGTATCTAGCAGACTCATATCTTCCATTCAAGACCCATGGATTTGTTAAGGATAGGGGCCAACTTTATGCTGACATGAAAAGAAGGTATGGAATTGACTTGATAATATGGCCAGAATAAGGAATATTTATAACCAGCTTTTATGTCAAAAGATGAAGCAGAATCTGGAGTAATAAATACTTTACTGAGGTGAAATCACTGTTTTCTGTCACTGATATTTATTGTCCTAATGAACGGTTTCATAAAGTAGCTATGAAGACATTTTTAAACAATAAAAGTGTCCACTTTTTTTGGACAAATGGATACTTTTGTACCTTTTTTCCTTGTAGGCACATACTCTTTACGAAAAAGAATCAGCCCTGTCACTGCCATTGCATCATTTTTGTCAGAAACCAGAATTTCACTATGGTTTTCCTCAGTAATATTTTCCATTAAGAAAATAGTCCAAAATCTGTGGAAGTCTCTGAGAATCTTTCCATTCTTTGCCTTGGCCTGTAGGAGGACCAAGTTATTTCTGATTGCATATATATTTTTTATCTCAAAAGGCATAGTGCAGAGTACAGCTGTTTCTGAAAGCTTCAGATTGTTTTCTGCTCCACTGCTGTTACAGAAGGATTGCTAGCAACAGAGCTGTTTGTCTGAGGAGCCTCTTCTTTAAGCCAGAAGCCTGTCATTAGGTCATGGTGAGAACTTGGCTTCAGAAATTCAGAGAACTTTGAAGATGAAACTATAATTTTGGTTTTAACAATTAGGTTTTAACAATTAATTAAAAATTTAAACAATTTAAAAATATTTTTTCTTGATGAAAGGGTTTTATTACTTTTCTGGATACATAAGACATGAAATAAGTTTCTTCTTGTACAGGAGGAAATTTGAATCTTGTTCCCACCTTTCAAGAGTGTTAGGACTAGTTGGAGATAGTCTATGTAAAAACATATCAGGTCTATGTAAAAATATTCAGGAAGCAGTAGTATCAGCCAATAGTTAATTGAAGTGAGCAATAAAATTTTCTCTGCCTTCATTTTGAGTTTCTTATGCAACTGTAAAATCCCACTAGGAGGACTCTTCAACATAGGTAATGCAGTAAGTGTCAGATGAAGATTTTTTCTTTCCCAATCTTCTTTTTATTTTTTTTTTCTTTTTGCTAGCTATAGTGATATCATGTAGATTATTCTTCCTCTAGTAATCTACATGATCTAAGCTTCCTCTGCCTCTAGTCAGAAACATTTTTATACTATATATTTTTAGGTACTCCCACCATTTTTAAGACCTAGGTCAGGTACCTGTATCAGAACTTTAAGAGTGTATATGAATTTCCAGAGACGTGTTATTGGCCTGAATATGTCATATGACATATGTGAGTGATACAAATATTACACATAAAATAAGACTACCAGTGTGTAATTCTATTTTTAAACCAGCTTTTTATGTCAGAAAAATTCTCTGAGTAAGTTACCTCCAGTAAGCCATGGATACTTGTCTGTTGACATAGGCATGTATTGCTTTTACAATTTTAACATGTAACTGATAATGCATTTAAATAACTTATTTCTGAGACATCATGTGGGCTATTAGTAGGAAACATTGTGAAATACTCTCCAGATTTGTAATAAGGAAGTAGTTTCAGACAGTATTGATAGATCTGTGCTTTGACAAAGTAGTGGTGTGTAAAGGAATTTTTATGCTATTATTCCTGGTAGGAACCCTGGCTATTTAGAAATACCACACATAATTTAAAGTTCTGTGTTTGAAGGTTGGAATGTTATTGCAAGCAGTCAACCATTCCTTCCAGTTACTCTGATCAAGAGGCTATGAACTTGCCTTGTTACCCTGAAGGTAACAGGACCCATCCTGGGAAACCCTGGTACTGCTGAGAAACCTTAGGGCACACTTCTGCTCAGGAACCCTTGCCAATCAAGTAGTCTCTCGGTGTTTGGTGTATTACTTAGCCAGAGATTTTTCAGTCTGTTTGTAGTTCTATATGCTTTTAAATTTATATCTTTTGAAAAGAATCTTATAAACTGTCTTGGACCCTGTTTCATCTCTGTTGTTGTTTTTCTCTTTCGTCCTCCATCCTAAAGTCACAGATGCAGAAAAAATATCTCTGTGAACAGGCACATCATGTATTTCAAATATACAAATGCACAAAATATCCATCTGTACCCATGTATCTTAATACTGAAATCTGAGCTAATTGTCTGAGTTCTTATTATCATCTACATAGAGAGGCAGGTTCATGTGTGGAAGAAAGCATCTCGTTTCAAGGGAAATGCTGAACATGGGTCTAAAAATAGTCCTTCAGAGATGGCTGGCTCTGGTGGGAGTCTGCATGATCAGTGGCGATACTGACATCTGCACTGCAGATCTACAAGGCTGGGTCAGAGGAGTCCTGTACAGTGACTGAGTACCTGTATTCTAGTACTGGTAATCACCTGGACACAGATCCAGGTGATTTGCAGACCTGAGAGAGGCCTCAGAGCATGACTTAACTGACATAATGATGGTGATTTGGGTTGTCACTGATGAGAGCATTCAGCAGTATCTTTACTTGTTGCATTAAGGTTGAGATAAATCGTTATGAGGAATTCAGGGAAATTAAAGACTTTGTTGTCTGCTTCAGTTCAAGTCTCGATGACCTTGAAGTAGATGATGGAAGTGGAGGTGCTTTGGACAGATCCCATATTTATTACTCTCCCCTCGGCTCTTCAGAGGCCATGGCTTCTAGCAGAGATGGATTAGACTTATGTACTGGTCTGCAGCCCAAGGTATTTGATACTGTCTTGGTTTGAATTGTTTTCCTTTTAAGTAAATCACTGAAACTGTGTGAGAAATATCTGAATCTGAAGAGGAGAAATGAGTTCCCAGTTGGCACTTAGTGTCATCAGAGAGCACTCATACAGGGTTGTGAAGCTGAAACTCCCTGACTGTGGCTGTCCTGGGCAGCAATTATGGAAATAGTCCATCAGACATTTGCTTCGACTTTAAAAAAACCCATCGTTTACCAGAAGTATTTTCATTAGACCATGGTGCCATTTCTGAGATCTTCAGACACATATAGAGTTATTTTTAATTTGTAAAGATTCTTTATGGTTTTTTTTAGACTCACTTGTTGCCACTGTAGAACTTCAGCAAATGATTACATGAAGGGTGAAAAACAGTTCAGCATAAACACTCAATTCTGTTATGGCTACTTTTAGAAACAGTAAGGTCAGCACTTTACAGGAGTTTTAGGAGTAGGCTCTGTTGAAATGTAAATGATCCATCAAAAATTAGGGTATTTTCTTTCAAGCCTTACTGTTGACATATTTGGGGATTGGGAAATATTTTCATACACAATAGTAATAAAAGAAACCAAACAAACAACACAGAGGAAAGAGAAGGAGGTCAACTCCTTCCTTTAGAAACATCAGTAATTACCACACCATGGCCTTGGTCTCCATGAAATGTTCCTGAGGTATTAAAGTGCTAAGATTAATGCCTCCAGTGGTAAAAGAAGACAGTTTGGTCATCAGATATAATGGCCAACAACACTGTTTGGATGTGGCCTGTCACCAAACTGGAGAAGAACGTAAGCTTTCTCTTAGTCTAACTTGCACACGCAAATTATTTCCTCTAACATACAAAAATTTACCATGATGGAAGTATGACAGACTTGCTAAGAATTCACATGAAGTCATCAAAAATTGTACTTCAACTCAAAGATTTAATGAAACCAGGAAAGTGTATGTGTGTGGTCAGTTGCCTTTCTTTCAGAAATTTTGTGACTGATTTTTTTGTTTCTGTTGCTGATGCATTTCAAATGACAGTTTTAATTTGTTGCAATTTCTTGTAGGAATGCACAGTGTTTGGGATTCGGTCACGCTCCTATTCCTGCTCATCACCCAAAGGTTTGGTAGGAAGACCTCTCATTCTTCGGGACTTTGGAGTTCGGGATTCAAATGAAGGTCAGGCTTTGCACAGCCTCATCCCATACCTGCCTGCTTCAGGCCCAGTGCTGATGGCTTTACTCAGGCCTGTTCTGTACACAGCTCAACAGTGTGTGGGTCCAGTAGCCTTTAGATAGCCCTACTGTCTTCCCTCAATCTCCTCCCATCTACAACCCTGTCATGCCCTCCCCTGATATATCTCCTGATCCTTGGGAGGGCACACAAACTGGGAGAGCAATAACCACAAGAAATAATGCAGTCAAGAGCAGTAACCTTCTTTCTGGAAGATTCTCACCCCAGCATCCTGCTGAGTGTCTGACAAAGACCAAGACCAGGAGGAAGCTCAGGATGACAGAAGAGATGTCTGAGAGGGCAGGTGACTCCAGCTTCCAAAAGACCCTAGGGAATCTCTGAAACAGAGGTGGGCAGTAGTCATCTCTACAGGCTGGGGAGCAAAACCCACCCTCTTCATCAAGTGGAATCAGAGATGTTTATGCAAGAAGCTTGTAATTTTTCACAAATTGTTTCTGATGGGTTATTTCTAGACAGTTCCATATTTAGAAGACAACCCACATTTTTCACAATGAGGTTATATTTGAAAACCATGTGAAGTGTGAAATGCACATACTGTGCTTTTCATACAACTCTCATCAGTTAAAAACCACCTGCATTTCAAGAGGCTTGACCTCTGTCCCTGTAACCCTGTCAGTTGTTATATTTCCAGCTTGTCTTTCACTCCAGCATACCTTTAGTGGTCCAGTTGTCCAGATCAAGAGGCAGGACATGTGAGTTACAGTGAACTAGATGGGATGAACACCCAGAGAGGTTGTGAATGCCCCATCACTGGAAGTGTTCAAAGCCAGGTTGAATAGGTCTTTGGGCAACCTGGTCTAGTAGGTGGCATGCCTGCCCATGGCAGGGGGCTTGGAACTAGGTCATAGAGTCATAGAATTATTAATGTTGGAAAAGACCTCCAAGATCATTGATTCCAACCTTTCACCGAACACCGTCATGTCAACTAAACCATAACATTAAATGCCACATCTAGTTGTATATTGAACACTTCCTGGGGTGGTGACTCCAACACCTCCCTGGGCAGCCCAATGCTTGTCTATACTCTCAGTGAAGAAATTCTTCCTGAAGTCCAACCTGAACCTCTGTGGCACTGCTTGAGGCCATTTTGTCTTGTCCTCTTTTGTCTTGTCTCCAGTTGCCTGGGAGAAGAGGCTGACTCCCACTTGTCTACAACCTCCTTGTAGGAAGTAGAGAGTTGTAGAGAGTAATAAGGTCTCCTTTGAGTCTCCTTTTCTCCAGATAAAACAACCCCAGCTCCTTCAGCTGCTCCTCATATGACTTACTCTCTAGACCCTTCTCCAGATTCATTGCCCTTCTCTTCACATGCTCTGTCAACTCCAATGTCCTTGTAGTGAGGGGCCCAAAACTTAACACAAGATTTGAGGTGTAGCCTCACCAGTGCTGAGTATAGAGGAACTAGCACTGCCCTGGTCCTGCTGGCCACACTATTGCTGATACTGACCAGGATGTCACTGGCCACCTTTGCCACCTGAGCACACTGCTCCCTCATGTTCATCTGATGCCAGCCAGCACCCCCAGGTCCTTTTCTGCTGGGATACTTTCAGCTACTCATTCCCCAGCCTGTAGTGCTGCCTGGGGTTGTTGGGACCCAAGTGCAGGACCCAGAACTTTGACTTATTGAATCTCATGCTGTAGGCCTTGGCCCATTGATTCAGCCTGTCCAAATCCCCTGCAGAGCCTTCCCACCCTCAGCAGATCAACACTCCCATTGAACTTGGTGTTGTCTGTGAACTTACTGAAGGTCCACGCAATTCCCTCATCCAGATTACCCATAAAGGTATTAACCAGGATTGGCCCCAGTACTGAGCCCTGGGTAACGCCACCGGTAACCAGACACCAGCTGGGTCTAACTCCATTCACCACCGCTCTCTGGGTCCAGCCATCCAGCCAATTTTTAACCCAGTCATGTGCTAAGTTAAAAACTGTCCAAGCCATGTGCTGCCAGTTTCTTCAAGAGAATGCTGTAGAAGGCAGTGTCAAAGGCTTTACTGTAAGTCCAGGTAGACAACAGCCACAGCCTTTCCCTCATCCATTAGATGGGTCACCTGGTCATAAAAGGAGATTGGCTTGGTCAAGCAGGACCTGCCTTTCCTAAACCTGTGCTGGCTGGGTATGATGCCCTGGTTGTCCTGCGCGTGCCAGGTGGTCAGATTCAAGATAATCTGCTCCATAACCTTCCATGGCACAAAGGTCAGGCTGACAGACCTGTAGTTCCCTGGATCCTCTTTGACTCTTCTTGTAGATGAGCATCACACTTGCCAACCTCCACTTGCCTGGGACTTCCTTGGTTAACCAAGACCGATGATAAAGGATGGAGGATGGCTTGGCAAGCGATTCTGCCAGCTCTCTCCATGCCCTAAATGATCTTTAGGGTCCCTTCAGGCACTAAACATAAACATTCTATGATTCAAGGACACTGAATGTGAAAACATGCAAAATTGTGGAAATAGTATCATTAACTTTGAAATCATTTTAACTTTAACAGCTGTTGTCAAGGTGAGACATACAATGACTGCAAACCTCTTTTTTCCTTAAGAAACCATGTTGAGCTGTGCAGCAAATAACTTCTTCGCTGTTGCTCAAATTCACTGTAAGATTTCATGTCCCCTTGTAAGGAGGAGTATGTACTCAGCACGCAGCTGTGTTGTGTTTTGCCCTATCACCTAAAGTATTTGTAAGCATTTGTATTCAACTGATCAGGGAAGAAGTCTCTGGCAAAACAAAGCAGAAGACAAAGTAGGATGTATGTCACAGAATAAGATGGCAGATCAGCAAAGCCCTGTGGCATGTGCTTAAAACAGAATTCCTTTGATCCCGCAGCTGAAGGTGTCACAGCCTGTTAAACTTCACCCACACACCATTATCTGCCCTTACCTGATCTATGCTTGGACCCGTTTCCTTTTCATTCTTTCTCCCCATCCTCCTGGGACAGTCAATGCTGCACCTTTACATATCTTGTGGAGAAGGTGGAAACTCTTTCTTGTCCATATTTTGGAACCAGGCTGTTCTGCAACCTGCACTGCAGATGTGGAGGGAGGGTGGTGGTCTGCTGAGGTTCCTGCTGGCACTTGCCTGCCACCAGTACGTCCTGCCTTGTCCAGCATTTTGCAAGGATGGGAGCACTGAAGTGTTTGTCAACTGGCAGTGGTGATCAGTGTCTGAGGCAGGCATAGCTGTGTTCACTTTGAGCACTTGTATCTGCATACAGGACTAGCCCAGAAGCTTGGTCCAAGAAGCTAGGTCAGATAATTCATCCTGATTTCTGTGGGTTGTAGTGGGTCTAGGTCTGTGTAGGAGACTGCACACAGAAAACCTGCCCCTTCTGTTCTGCCAGCAGCCAGCACTTTTGACATCTTGCTCAGGGCTTACCTATGCAGGAGGGAGGCTCAGCTGACCTTGTATGTTGTGATGAAACGTAAGCCAAAGCAGATGGATGCAGGATGGCAACAGGACGGTGTTTTTCACACAAAGTATGAGAAAAAGGGTGGGAAAGGACCATCTGTTTCTGATGAAAGCTTTCCAGTATGCTCAGGTTTAATGCTCTGCTTTTCTTTGAGAGGGTATTACCAGGTTGTAACAGTAAAGGATTTGTCCCTTCTCTGTAGATGGTGTGTTCAAGAACAGTGGTCCATCCCTCCTTCAGGCCCTTACACTCTCTAAGTCAGTGTCTCAGCTCCACCCTTCTAGTAAGTACTTCAGTGCCAACGCCCCGTGCTGTTCTGCACGAGACTGTCTTCATGTCCCATGGATGCTTGGTGTTGGTTTCTTATTAAAGCATCCTGTAGCACAGGTTATGCCTGATAATGAACTGAAACACCCTTTGATTCTTGCTGCTTCTTTGGTAAATCTTTTAGTTCTTACTAAGCTGAAGTCTACATCCATCTGAAGAGATGCTGATTTCAGTGAAGAGTGTTTAAGTTTGTATCTGAAGAAAACATAGTCTAAAGCTTTGACTTAGACAAGTGTTTGAGAATCTTTCTGAACCATACCTGTGATAGCTTTGCTAAAAATATCTGGAAAATGGAGTGGCTTCTAATTTGAAAATGGTCTCTATAGTTTTCAGCTTATTTTCTTCCAAAACAACTCAACTGCTCAACTGGATATTTTATCTTTTTTTTTTTTTTTTTTTTTTTTGACCCCAGGAGCAGTTGCTCTGCCTTGCCTTGATGTGTGGCCAAGGAAACATGAGCAGTCCGCCAAGTCCCAGAAAGGGACTGAGTGTACTGGATTTGCCTCCTGCCGCCTTGCACCTGTAGGGTTTGTAAGGGCTGCGGGGGAAGGCTGGGGTGTCTCTTGCCAGGCTGATCCCACTGCCCCAGGCAGCAGCTGCTGTAGCAAGAGCTGGAAGAGGTTCAAACTTCTGAACATCCCTTCTTAATTCCTGGGCAAACGTGAGCTGGTGAAAGGGAGAGGGGAAAAAATGCAACAGAAAAGCGTTTAAATGTTGACAGAGACCACAGTAAAATTATCCCCTGCTTAAAAAAAAAAACCAAAAAACAAAAAAATCACACACACAGACACACACACAAAAATAAAAAATAAAATTAAGAAAAAGGCATAAATGCCGATCAACAGGGAAAAAAATCACAGTCGGAACAAAAAAAACCAAGCCAGAGCATTTCTAGCTGGCTGGATAATCGGGAAGGCTTGCAGCCATTGCGGCTCTGCCTGCCCTAATTCCTGTCCCCAGCTCCGACTGAACAACCGCAGCCCCGCAGTCCCCGGAGGGCCGCGGGGAGCTGGCTCCTTCCCCGGCAGCGCTGGATGCACCCGTGCTTGGCAGGCGGCTGCTCTCCTCCTGCCTCCCCCTTTTAGCAGCCTGGCTGAGCCCTGAAGGCAGGGCTGAGCCTTGCCCCTGCCTGGGCTGCCCTCCGCCACGGCAAGACTGTGCCAGCACTGGGCTGAGGTGGTGGCGGTCGATTCTTTTTGCTTTAAAGGGAGAAAAAAAAAAAAAAAAGAAAGGTCCTTTCCCATCTGTTCAAAGGCTGTAACAGGGAGATGGAGCGGGCCTGTGCTGGGAGAAAAAGCTTGAGCACAAACATACAAAACTGAGGAAAACCTAGATATGAATGGTAGTGAAGGCAGAGTGATTGGTGCTTACGGAGGGAGCAGGGAGATATGGTATAAAAGTAAGCTGCAGTAGTCACTTCACAGGACTTTCTGGTGGCTATGTCTATGTTTCAGAACCAGCAGCCAGATACTGTTGGTCCCTGGCTCATTTGCACAGTCTAGAGATGAATGGATTGGTGACTCTTCAAGCCCTCTTCCTCTTCAGGGCCCTTTTTAAATCTGTGCAGTTGCTGTCCTGCCCAGTGAAACCCAGTAGATTCTGTGAAGGGCTGACAACCTAAGGAGAGAGACGCCAGTTCAGCCTTCCTATTCATCAGGGCTGATTCATTAATGATTAGAGCCATTAGGTCTACTACAGCAGTACCTGAGGGCCCCAATTAAAGGAAAGTGAGCTTGTTAAATCGAGAAAGCCAGATTCTCCCTCTGTTACTCCTGCCTGATGCAGAGGTAATGCCTCCAGGGTGGGCAGCAAGAATAACCCTGGCTTTCTAGGTATGCAGCCTCTGTGCCCTTCCTCCTCCCTCCTCCCACTTTTCCCTCTCTTTCACCTTAGCTGCAGATCCTGCCTACAGGGTGCTGTAGAGTGAGGCTCATGCAGGAGTTGGCTAGCAGGACTTGCAGGAGGAGGTGGCAAATCAGGTTATTTTTCTGAGCCACTTCTTTTTTCATCACAAGTGGGTTTGGGTGGGTTTTTTTTTGTTTATTGGGATTTTTTTTGTGTTTTTTTTTTTTTTTTTTTTTTTGCAGGATTGGGGGCAGGCAAAGTGTTGGGGACTGCAGAGGAGTCTGTTACAAAATCAGATATGATTTTAGCTGTCTGAAAGAGTTCCTTTAGGCTACAGGCAGCTGATGATCAATGAGGCTATTGGCAAATGTGCTTCCAGATGGCTGCTGCCTCTCTTGAGGGACAGTTTTAACCCAAGGCTCATTGCAATGGTGATATGGCAAGGGGCTTTCATTTACTTTGGGCTAAGGATCTTCTGCTGCCCAGTTCAACCAGTGAGAAGAAAAGCTGGAGGTGATGTGGGAAAGTAACAACAGCACTGTTATTGGTGAGTTATTGGCTGTTCCTTTCCCCTCGAATTCCCGTGGTGTGTCTGTATTAAAAGATTTTGCTCAAAGCCCCATACTCCTAAACTCTGGGTTTGCTAACAGATGGACAGACTGTGCTAGCAAAGGGCTTTCCCTTTCAGGAGGTACTGAAGAAACAGGTTTAAATGGATAAAATTATCGGAAACCCAGGCTGTGGCCTGTGCCCTAGCTTTTTAGGCTTTATTGTTTGTTTTATTTTGTTTGTTTGTTTGCTTATCTCCAAAGCTGATATAAAAGAAAGATGGAATCAGCCTCCCGAAGGTCAAGGTGAGACTGACCATCATCTGAGTGCTGGTATTCACCAACAGCAATAAATCCCTGTCCCCAGGTGCTGGAAGTCTCTTCAGCAAAAAAACACAACATTACTGCAGGGGCAAACAACTCATCCTGACCTTTACACAGCCATTCTTTGGGAAAAAGTATCGCCTGAAGTCAATATGCATTCTGCCTAGGTAAGGATTTTGTATGCTCAGTTTTACCTCAAACAGGAATATTATTCAAATATGAACTCCAGGTTCATGCCACCAAAATACGAAGTGCTTGTGTGTGTATCATGCTTTGAATCTTCAGGTTTCTTTCCTACGATATCAATTTATTAAGGACTGTGAAAAACTTACTAAATCTCTCAAGCACCAAAGATCAAATCTGCAGGCACTTTTTTTGCTATGAAGCAGCCTCAAAAGTGGATGGACAGTGCATCCTTTAATATCACTGGAATACCACCAATTTTTTTAACACTTTGGAAACTATTGGATATTCAAATTAATGGAGGGAACAAAAAAACCAAACTTCAGTCAACCAAACTAGGAAAAAAAAAATAAATAAAAGAGACATAAGAAAGCATAAGAAAGAAGTAATCACTTATATTGACAGGAGTTGTTTTAATCAGATTTATCCCACCTTAAACCATCTGTTTTGCTGCAGGCACTGTCAGTAAGTTTCTTTTAGGTACATGGTCTAATTCTGCCAAATGCACCTCTTCAAGAGGCAAACCATGTGTCTAGTATAGCATCTCTCTTTGTCAGAATTTCTATTAGTAGTATCTTAAGTACAAGAAGTTTTGAAGTAAATTGCCAGTTTGGTATTTATGCTTCTTTTAATGCATTGTGTTTTGACTGGATAGTGTAGGAGGTTTTTTCCATTCCTGTGCTCCCTTGGGGCACTTTCAATTTTCCAGTCCCCTGGCACAAGCTGCCTTTTGCAAAGGAACAATTCCTGTAAAGCCACTGCCTCATTTTGTTTCCCATATTCTAAGAAATCCTTAAATTATGTTGTCAAATAAAAAATCCAGAACATATTTTGTTGGCATGGAACATTGGTCACATTAGTTTCACAACGCCTCATTGAAGGATCCATTATGTCAGAAAATTGTCCTAAGCTTTGCTTTTTATTGAGGCTTAATAGGTGCCCTCGTCCCTTTTACTAGACCTGTGATGCAAGACTTGGTTTTATTCTGTTGCCAAGACATTTCATTTGATCTCTTTCACCTTTACTTCTAGTGTCTATTAAATGGGAGTAGCACTTTGAGACATTTGGTGGGTGAAAAATGCTACATGAGGAGGTAGGCATTATTAATTAGAACAATAATTTTATCTTTTAGCTTTCATCAGAAGAAAAATGCCTGGATTGAAGTGACAACAACAAGTAATAGGTAAAGGATGCTCCCCCATGGCTTCATAGATCTGCTATGTAACAGAAAACATTCAGCTCTTGGGTGCCCAAGAGTTGTGGTTTACATCTCCTTCTGAAGAAGCCTCATCTTAAAGGATGTTGTAGCATACCACCCTAATGCAGATGCTGCTCTGAAGGCATTTCTGGCTGTGAATTTCAGGCTGCGCCCTTGGCTAAGCTTTTGAGGACAAGTTGCAATACCTGTCCTTCTTGAAGAGATTCCAGTCCATTTTCATCCATGTCTCTCACTGCTTGCAAGCTCCCTGTTTTGCTGTGCATCAAAGGTTCATTTAATTACTTTGCCTCCCTTTTCTTTAGGTGTTGGTGATTTGCACTCTCTCCAACTCAATCAGATATCTGGCACATCAATACTTAGAAGGCTTAGGAGAAGAAGAAAACATCAGTATTTCACTGAATACATGAAGTCACACAACTCCCCAGAACTCCCAGTTTCCATTTTAATATCCACCGTGGCTAGTTTGTTTTGTTTGTTTTTGTTTGTTTTGTTTTGTTTGTTTTTCTGTCAGATGACTGATTTCAGTCTCTCTTTGAGAGAGAAACTGTGTGAATCGCTTGTTTTTCTCCCTAGCAAGTGTTAATAAGGAACTGCAAGGATTTCGTTCAGGCTCACCAGTCAGGCAGCCCTGAGGTGGCTGACTTCTAGGAAAAGCCACAGCAGGAACAAGCGAGAGCCAGCCTACGCACCAGACACAGCTTTTGCTGGTCTTTAGTTTATGTTCCAGCTCACGCTCGTGTTAAATGGATCGCCGTTAGCAACTGTAATACAGACAAACACAAGGAAGAACAAGCTGGACGCTTCATCACGGAGCTGTGCTTGGAAGTGATGGCCCATTGTAACGCAGACTCACCCACCACAGTGGAGCTGTGCCAGCTCACGGCAATTCAGGACTTGCTCCTCTCTCTTTAGTCAATGCTCTGAAGTTCCCGGTCTCCTCCTTTGTGTGAACTGGATCATACAAATGGGGGCACTGAAGTCACAGGGAAGTTGAGTAGAGTTCCGCATGAGCACTGGCATGAGAAGGAGCAGCAATTAGCTCTAAACTCACTCTGCTGGCCTGTCGTTTCTGAGCTCTACCCCTGCTGCTCTGTAACTGGAAGACTTTCGCTCTAGAATATGGGGAGAAGAACATTTTGCTCATGATCATATTAATCAAGTCATCTTATGAGCTACTGAATCTGTGAAATTGTATCTCCTGTGGAGTTCGGTGGTAATGACTGTCTCTGATGTGGACTCTCTGGTGTCTAATAATACAGTTTTGTTTCTGCAGTGGATGCACTCCCAGCATTTTTTCTCCTCTGACTGCCTACTTCCACAGCACATGTAGGCTGCTGAAACCTTTGAGACTTCTATCCCCTATCAAGTTTGATCAAACTCAGCTCACAGACTCAAAAAATTATTTAGGAGGGACTGACTGGCACTTGCACAAGACAGTGTGATCTCATAAACTTCCTTTGCTTGGGAAACTAGGCTACCAGCCTAGCAACAGGGGGAAAAAATTGCCATCCTGCTAGCAAAAAGGACCTAAACACTGGGAGGAAAGAGGGGAGGTGGGAAAGTGAAGCTGTTTTGAAGGGAAAAAAATAGCTGCCTTGTGGCTGCAGAGTTCTCATACACTTAAAGGGCCAACCTTGGAGACACATGCTGGAGAAAATACTCTCCAAGAGATTATAAGCTCTCTTGTGAAAACTGGTAAGGGAGAGAAATCACATGGACTTGTCTCACCACCAGGCATGCTAAATGGATATCTGTATGGTAAAGATTGTCCCCAGTGGTACCTGTTTCCCTCTGTGGACTAGAGGAAGCCACAGACACAACTAGCATGCAGCTCATGTGCCTGCAGTATCTAAAACAAGGTGGGTCCTATCCCAAAGGGAATGGTCTTCTTACCGCTATGTCCTTCAGACCAAAGTTTTCCATGGTGCTGCTGGAGGTTTTGTTACTTCATGTACTACGTTTGTATGTTAGAAAAGCTGCTGTGTGTCTTAATAGCTGCAGATGTATGCATGGTTTTACTGGGCATTTATTAGCACTTATCCTCTTTGCACTAAAACCTTTCTTGTCCTTGTACCCTATGGAATAAAATTCTTTAAGTGAGCTTTAATGATTCTATGATTCTACTTCTTTACAAATTAGGAGCTGTCATCCTGCTTTTATTTGCTATCACATAATGCTTGAGGCTGTCAAAAGTATTATGGTACATACTCATATAAATTGATATTTAATTTCAGTAATTATAATGTCACTAATTGTGTTTTTGCACCTGTTGCAATTACGGACATTCAGCTCTTTAGCTCTACTTTGTTCTTTCTAGATTTAGGCATTCCTTACTCTTTAATCTTCCCTGACTATGGTAAATCGTATGCACAATGAAACTTGGAAATGAAAGCTCAGATCTTCCCATCAATTGCTGTGTGCCAAATGCATGGGATAGTTTAAAACTCCGTGTGTACCTAGTGCAGGATATACTTAAAACGCCATTGCCTATTTATATGTCGTTTTTATGAGGCTTGGAGGGGGTTGTGTTATCCAAATATTGCATAGTTCTTAACTACGTGTACTGCCCCATTGCTAAAGGTTTTCCAATTTTTAGGGGCCTTTTTTGGCTTGTAGCCTTTTGCTTAAAATTGCTCCAGGGCTGCTCTGGCAGCCCCTTGCACCTGTTTTTTTCTCAATACTCTCTTCCTCACAGCCTTGCACTGATGCATTTGTTACATTGTATTCCCTGGAAAAGGTTTGCTTCCTATGTCTCAGCCATCCTCTTGTCCTCTATCTCATTGCATTGCTCTTGAGTTATATATAATTCATAGTCTGCACTGAAGTTCCCACACAGTCTCCACTTGATGCCTTCATACCAGTGACTTCATATGAGAACAAATATTACATATAATTAGTAAATAATAGTAATTTTAATGTAGGATAAGCAATACCTAATTACCGACTGGTACAAGGCTTATCAGCCAATTAATGTGCAACTTTTGTACTTAATTAAGCATAATCCAGTTGGTGCCAGTGTTGTCATCAGACAAAGATCACTGAAAGGCAACTTGAGCAGGCTTTAATGAAGGGTGTAGTTTTACTAGGGAGTGGTTGTCGGTACGGCTGTGATCCCCTGCTGCACTGGAGCAGACACCCAGGAGAGGATGGTCACCTGAGGACTCCAGACTTCATCTCGTCTTGGTTGGCTACAGTTTTCCTTTTAACCTTGAACTTGATGTATCCCATCAGCTACAAAACCCATGAATAAAGTATGTGCTTTGTGTCTTTCAACCTGACTCAACTTTCCTTGTGTTATGGTAAAAAAAAAACATCTGGGCCATGGAATTCCTGCTCTGTACCAGCAGAGTTTGAGGACAGTGATCCCTCTTCTTAAAGATGCCACTAGTCTCTAGGTTATAGTCCACACAGAAACTTGTTTTGGTTCAATTTTATTAATAGAAAACCTTTAGTGGGCACTACATCTCTATTATTATTGCCACATGTCAGTATTATTGCCACCCATTATTTCACTTTAGGAGTGGCTTTTATTATTCTAGCTTTGAAAACTGTCCCCAACTGTCTTAAATTAAACCAGCATAAATTTAATTTAACCTGAAGGGAATGGCTACTGCCCAGACAGTTGCCATGTTTCTCTGCTGCTAGCACTACATGGTGCTGCAAGATTTCACTTCCTATGACAGAGCCATGGCTGCATCCAGGCTGGACTGTCCATGTGGTAAGGAGAACCGACTTCACTCAGTTTTGCTGTTTGAGTTCATCTGTAAAAACAAGCCCTTTGACTGAATGAACAAATTCACTGCTTGCTACAAATGTATGTACTTTATAGACCATATAATAATGGTAGGGCCTGACCAGAGTGCCCAGCGGGTGATGAGGTACTACGACAGCAGACAGGTATAATGCAAACTGCTGCTTGTACAGTTTGTTGCATAAACCTTTATGTTACAGCTTCTTTGGAGCAAAGACCTGGAGGTCTGCAGAGATGCTCTCTTGAAAAGAATTAGCCTAAGACAACAACAAAAGTTAATTTGCACTGAAGTGTCTGGAGAACTCAACCTTAACAACAAGTTCAGTAACCTAAAAAAGGACCTACAGCCCTTAAATCAGTCATATCTGAACAAAAAAATTACGAGACACTCTCTACACAAGTATCCCAAGCAGTGTCTCCACAACAGGCATCCATGTGGCCATGAGAAACATGGCTTATATCTAATGATTTAAAAATCACCAGCGAGGGTGATTCCATACCTCCTCAGCCTTTGTTGCTGCATTTTCTTCTTCACTGTTACAGATACCTTTCTCCTAACCTCAAACTGAATTTTCCAGCTTTAGAAACGACTATGAACAGGTTGGCGAAACGTCTATCAGGAATGACACAGACCACACACAGGCATCATGTAGACCTCTCCAACCCTTTTTTGTGGCTTTCTAGAATTCCAATGTGATAAATGAACAGCCTCAGGAAATACTTGCTCTTTTAAAATATTTTCTTTTTGCAGAACATATTTTTTTGATTAAAAAAACAACATTATTTGGTCATCAATCATCACCATGTTTGCTGACCAGCTTTTCTGAAGTCTCGCTAGGGCAAAGACTTGCTAACAAATACATGAGGTTACTCTTGCCTCTTTCAGCTCCTGGTCTGGGCAGAAGAAAAGCCCTCTCAGTTAAATCCACCATGTCCTCAACTGTTTACCCTCCTCTACCATGGCCTTTTTGCAGCACCTTTCCTCAGCAGCTTTGTAAACTATATTCCCCTCACCAACCATGACTTTGGCCAGCTGAGACCTCCAAATGTCAAACCCAGCAATAAGGTTAGTGTCCCCTCACAGCACCTCCTGGAGAGCTGATGGACTACCAGCAAAAAGAGCAGATTATAAGGCAGTGGATCTTTAGTATTTTTACACTGTGACAAGGAAACTTTCGTATCTTAGGTTACTTATAGAAGCTGCTTCAGAGGACAAAGGTGTAGGAGGAAACATAGTCAAGAGGAAAAGGCTTACCCTGAATATTTCCATTCAGTGTACAGGAAAGCTGCTTGGTGACGTGCAGAGGTTTGCCCCAATTTTCTGTGTAAACAGCACTTGGCTTTAGCACGTGGACTTATCACCTTGTTTGGAGGAGCTGGGGTCAAAATTGACCTGCATGTACTCTGCATTTGGCACTGAGAAAATTTGGCACCTCCTTGGGGGCTGTGGAGCCCTGAGATAGAGCTTCAAAAATGTATTTAAAGGTCAGACAGCAGCTTTGGCTACTCGTTTTAGCTTTTTTCCTCTGACATATTCCTAAAATGGGCTTAGACTGTGAAGGCACCTCTTAAAGAGTATAGTGTGAACAAAATCTTTTATGATCATAAAAGCGGAGTTTCAAGTCTCATATTTTTTGAGAAATATAGCTCTGGAAGAGAAATTTAGAGCAAAAGAATACACTGACTGCAGCTAGGACTGTTGCATTTGGTAACGGAGATGATCATGTGGAACCTGCCTGAGTAATATGGAGAATATGCCCCATGTATTATTTTCGAGGTCAGTGAAGTTTGAAATACAAAATACAACCATCAGAAAGTTTCCTTCAGTCTATGCCACTGATGGCAACTCTGAGTGCCTCTGGACTTGATCTTCAGAAGTTTGAGATTGTCTCAGTTTCCAATGTAATCAAGTGGAACTGTGGCTGCTGATCTTCAAGCTTAAGCACAGCTTGAGTTATAAACTTCAAGACTAACGAAATATTTTGTTCTTAACCTGCTGTGCAGATATGGGTTAGCTGTAGCTTTGAGTCCCCTGTCTTAACTGCCTCAGGGCTGGATTGATGGGAAGGTTGTTTCTGAAAGAAAACAAAAATGGTTGGTTATGTAGAAAAGTGTGAAAACAGGCCATTTTCAGTGTGTTTTTGCTGTATCCCACCACTTTTACCTGTCCTCCCTGAAAGTCAGGCTTGGTTGTATGCACTTGTATTGTCTGAAGCTAGTTTTTGTTCACAGACTTAGCCAGACTCCCTTAGGTAATGTTTATTCACTTGTATCACCAGGTAAATTCTGACACAGCTCATCAGCAGGAGGAAGGGTTTGTCCTGAATCTCCTGTGAGATCAGCTAATGGAGCAGTGTTGGATAATGCAAGTCCCCAGGTAAGATGCAGGGTTGCAGATTATTCCTCAATAAGTTTCTCTTCATATTATCCCTGCACTTCTCACTCCACGTGCCAAAACTGTTGTGCCAACCTGCCTCCGGAGCCCCTCTTCTGTGCCCTCTCTTGCTTGCTCAGGTCCCAAGGACAGGGTGAACCCAAGTGACAGATGCAGTGGGGCGTCGTGTGAGCTGCAGGGCAGGAACAACTCTCACACTGCCCTCTGGAAGCAGGTTTTGTGCTGGATCCCACCCCATAGCACACGGGAAAGAAAGACTCACCAGTGCTGCGGGGTAGGAGCTGGCAATGTGGACAATCCAGACCCACACCCAGCTGACATTGGCCTGGGTGGGATAAGCCTCTGTGTCCCCGGCAAGCACAGAGCTCAGCCTGGCATTGCCTTCTGGAAGCATCCGCTTTTCTCTCACCATTGACCAGGAACTCTTTGTAATCATCTCTGTAGATACCTGCAATGGCCTAGGAACAAAGTGGCCAGAAACGGCCTGCAAGCATGAATAGTTCCCACAGGTGCTTTAATCTTGTCAAGGGTACGTTGTTTTTGCAGTCCTGCATATAAGTTAAGAGACCAGAGACCAAATTACCTCACAACTTTCCTTATGATGACAGTAGTTATTTATTTTTAAGTGTTTTGGATTAGGCAAAGGGCATGAAAAAATAGAAAAGAAAGCCTAATCTTGTGCTTTTGTGGCTTTCTTTCCCCCCCCCCCCCAGGACTACCTTGCTGAAGGATGCTTGAAGAATGCCTGGAGCCCTTGGCTGCAGGAAGGGGGCAAAAAGAGGTGAACTGCTTTGCCTATTGAGTATGAGGTTATGCAATGATAGATCCTCCCAAATGACTTGTCAAATGCCTCTGCTGAGCCGGGACAAGTACAGAATAAGGGCAGCATCACTCAATAAAATTTGCAAAACTGAAAGACGAGAAGAGAGCATTTGCAACCCACTAAATGTCCCTTCATAGCTTTGTTGCCTGACAACTTGGCCAAGCAGCAATAACGTCACCTGTCACAGGCTCTTGTGGACAAGTCTCATCTAGCTCTGAGCTTTCATTTGCAGCTGGAACATTTTGTCAGATGTCTTTTAATTTACTTGGCTGCTCAACAGGCAAACACACCAGACTGTATTCTTACCCAACCTTTAGCAAAGCAGATAGCTCAACTAGTATTAATGTTTTAAGGTAACTGCTGTTTCCTTACTGCATACCATGGTAGAGACTTCAACATATACAGTATTAATTGAAATCATCCATAGGAGCTTTAGCAGCGCTTGCCTGAAATGCTCTCCAACCACTGGCAAGGGCAGCCAGAGCCCTCGGGGAGAGGTTCAGGTGAGTGTGGCTGATTCACCTACGTCATGCCTCTATGTTGTTTCCAGTCATCTATTCCTGATTAATACCCCGAGTGAATGCTGTTTCTGCAAAATCAGAGTGCATTGTTCCTGCTTAATTCAACCTTCGAGCTGCTTTTAAGAAATGGCAATGGCACTTTATATTTGCATCTCACCTTAATCAGTGCTAACTTGCAAGTGCGGGCAAGTCCTGGGATACATGATTCATTATCTTAGAAGAGCAAGAGCAATGTAATGGATATGCTGAGTGATCTAAGGTAGGATCTTCTATCCAGCCATCTCATGGAGGAGATCTGAAATGAATTTTGCCTTGGAGATTTTTGGGAAAGAAATGGTGTAGTTTTCTTCACTTGATCAGTAAAAAAAAAAAAAAAAAAGGAAAGAAACCAAAGAAAATCAAACCAGCGTTTTGATGGGATACACTCTTTGCATTGTTCTTGCAGAATAAACTGGGGAAAATACCTTTTCACTCTCATATAGATTGCCACCTACAGATATTGCTTACTGCAGAGGGCTGCCTGTTTTCACGGCATCCGTATCAATGGCAGGAGCACTCATGGGCAGCAGACATCCCTCAGATGTAGGAGAAGGAATATTGCCAAGTTACCCAGGCTCTCATCAGTCAGACTGAAGATGGGCAGTTAGTCATTCACTCATGTGAAGTAAATTGTCCTGGACCAAATCTCTCATTTTTTCCAGTGACAGACAAGCACCCATATGAAACTGGCATTTCTGGGAAGAGAAAAGGACCTGTTCCTTACCAAGTGTGTATGTGTGTGACTTGGCACCCTGAGAATATCCATGAAAGTCAAGCTTCCCTTTCCCTTCCAAGTAAGCCACACTGCTTAACCTTGTACCTTCATAGCCACCAGAAAGCATCACCTGGTTTTTGCCTCTCATTTTCTTTCACAGAAATAGACCAGAGAAGCCAGTGATATTCCTGTGAGAGCTGTAGAGTATTTTAGAGGTGAGATCCTCTGTGCAGATGGAAAAAAACCCATGGGTTGTGTGGTCTGGGGAAGGTCTGCTTCTCTTCAGAGCACAAGAGCAGGGTGAACAACACAAAATCACTGGCATTTTGCGCAGGTGTGCTTTGCTTCATTCAAAAAAGGAGACAAGGAATCTCACAGCAGTTGAGATGAATTATTTTCCTCTCTTGCTTTTTTTGAGCCATGAGTGTCCATTTTTATGGTTGGACTGGTTTCTGAGAGCTGATTCACATCTGGACTATTTTCTGATCTCCATGGTAAACTCCACACTCTTATACAGCTAATGTCTATATGTCCTTCTGTTATTGTGGCTGGGAGTTTCTTTCCCCTACCCCAAAAAGCCCTTGTGCTGAAGTAGATTTCTCTTCTGGGTATCTCTGTACTGCTGATGTAGTCTGAAAGCTTGAAGAGGGAGCTCTATTCCTTGTTCTCAGAGTAAGACTCAGTGTCCTAACTCATTCATCAATGCACTTAAAATCAGCCTGCCAGTCTGCAAGGTGAGTTTGGAAGGCCCTGTGAAGGAAAGGACCTTGATTTATGCTCAGTCTGCAAATCCCAGATCCTGGCGTTTGAAAGGACTTTGGCCCTGAGAGTTCAGGAGCAAACCATAGGCTCAGTAATATGGGTCAAGCCACAATAAATGAGTTGATCATTGACCTTGTCTCATTTTCCTGTTTGTGAATTACCCAAGAATGCACTTGCTGTTTGCAAAGGGTAGGTCAACCAGTTCTAAATAAAATTTCTACTTCTTAGCTTTGCTCTTTTTAATGCCTGGAAGGAAGAAACAGAGCCATGGGAATAATAAAACAGCATGACCACGAACACCATATAAAGCTCTAGTGAGGAATCACAGCAAAAGGCATAGCAAAGGTCAGACTCTATTGCGTTTTTTTTATTCTAAAATGGGATTTTGTGTCTGTGTTTGGGTTTTTAAATGACCTTTGTTTTTGTCATGATCCCTCTTTAAAAAAATCCCTGAGTGCACAGTGGGCCCAGAAACTCTGCCACCATTCACTCTTGTATGCTGGAGAACTAAAGGAAGTGGTCACTGCAAAACAGGAATGGTGGGTATGATGGGAAATGGGATGGTGAGTGCAGACAGGGGTCACAACAACAGCATCACACATTGCCAGATCCTGATATATCTGTTCCGATACTTCATGTGTGCTGAGTGCGTGGGACCTTTGGCTGATGACATCCAACTTTGCAGGTGTGATGTCACTACCTTGATTTACATCACAGCTTTGTATAACAAACAGTTTTTCAGCTCGACAAGGAGGTGGAAATGCATGGCAGAGGGTGGAAATGGATTTGGTACTGTCATTGGTACTGTCACATGAGACATCCCAACAAGCACAGCTTTAACCACAAGGACTTTGCTTACAGATGAGCCCGTAGATTCATCTGTAGATACTCTTTGATGGGATGTGCAATCTTGATCCTTTTCCAAATACTGCTCCCTCACACACATGCATACACACCATAGAAATGCTGGCAGGACTTCCAGGTCATCTACATCCATGTGCTTTGGGCTGCACTGTTAGAATCAACAATTCAGAGAGGGCACCATGAACTAGAAATGTTTCCCTAGCAGAAAAACAAGGAAATTTGTGATGTCAAAAAAACTCACTAACCTTTTCTTCTAATGAAATGTCCTGGCTCCACATATGATATCTATAATCTAGCAGAAGTCAGCTCTCTGCCACATCAAAATTTAGTTTGGTTGTTCTTAGCTAGTTGGCGTGAAGTAAATTAATACTGGTTATTTAATAGTATGATGATGAAATATGGGTTACTCCACACTTGACTCTGTGTCCTAGATAGTAACGCATGAATTTTTTAATAGGATCCACTTTCCTTATATTCAAAATCAGTCATGAGAGTGATAAATGAGGCTAATAATAAACAAACCTTGCAAAGGCCTTTGGGATCTCACAGAAACAGGGTTCAGATGGCTGCACAGTGATGGAGATTCCCCACAGCTCACATAGAGGAATGACTGCCAAGTGTTAGCAGTCACACAGTGGCAGCTCCCAGAGGGCATTTCTTCACAATGGCAAAACAACCTCTGCCAATGGAAAGGTATGGAACATCCAGGTTAGGAAGTTCCATGGCTTCTCATTGTTTTATATGAACATGTTTTCACATGAGAAAAATTGCACTGCACATGCCTGATTTTCGTAATTTCCCTCCCCATGACACTTCAGTTGTCCCTAGTTGAAGACAGTTTACTGGGATTATTAGCCAGATAAACCACTGCAGCTACAACTATCAAATGAAATAAAGGAGGCAGAGGAGCAGTCTCCTCATTTTTAAGGTAATTAGCAATGGAGAAGATTTATGGTCATTGCGTTTATCGACTGTTTAAATTATTGAGCAAATAGCCCTGTGACAGAAACAAATGTAAGCTGAGTAGAAGTATTCCAGTGAAAGATCAGGCTGGAAAATGTCTTTCAAATAGTAGCTGGCAAATGTTGCATGGGGACACAAGACTTTATCTTGCAAATATTGTTCACCACTTCTCCAGCATTTGATTGCATCCTGCGTGACATAGGTTTTAAGACTTTAATGCATGCAAAAGACTAAACTTTCTCCTCAGAAGTGACTAGGCAGCTCACAGGGCAAAACTACAGATTCCTAATCATTATAAATGCACAGAAAATAAGGATCTAGAACTATAATGAGTCATTAATAATTATTATCAAGATGCCTTACAAAATATATGTGCAGAGAAATCTCATTCCCCAATTTACAGAGCTGCAATGCAACATCCCTCCATTTAAGGTCCGGGGGAAGGAATGACAGGCCACCAGCTCCAGCCCTTCAGGCTGTGGCCTGGCATGGTGTGACAGATGGAAACACAGGGCAGATGTCTCCTCCCATGGCATTTCCCATGTCCCTTTCTACCAGCCCCTAAGGCTAAGATGGAGGGAGCATCACAGGAAGCTTGCTCAGCAGCTGGTGCCTACTTGTGAGGAAAAAATGACATTTTGAAGGCAGGCATTTGGCAGGCTGGGATTTAAAAGCATGAAGGGGTTATTGCTGGAAGTTCACAGGCACATATACAATGCGGAAAAGATGTCACAAGATTATCGATGAGGCTAGGTCATTAGCCAAGGGTGACATGTATTTTGGTGGATGATTGCCAACTGAAATGACCATCTGTGTCAAATCAAATTAAACTGGCCATCAGTACACTTGTCAGCTATAAATAAAAAAAAAAATCAAGGAAGAAAGACTTTATTTTCTGAACTGTCAGTTCACTTCTACAACACTGAAAACCTGGGTTCACCACCAAATAGATGGTGAGCATGTACTTGCAACATTCAGGCCAACTCTATGAGGAAAAAAAGACATTACTCTCAGTGCAAAATATTCTACCTCATTAATAAAAAAAACCCCAAACCAAAACAAAAAAGCTAAGCATTATTTTAGCAAAAGAAAAATCTGTTTCTGAGAGGTTTCTAATTTTCTTTAACAAAGATGAACATAGTTTTATGTCTATCCTTAATGAATAAAAAACCATCTCCCACCTGCTTCTTCTTTGACTGGAGTTTTTCAACCATCTTTACCTGAAAATGTATTTTTCTGTGAGGAATGAAACTAGAGGATGCGATGTGCCAGCGTAGTCCCTGTGCCAGCCTAGTCCCTCAAGCCTCATAGTGTTGTTTATTGGTTTGGTTAAGAAGAGGTGCTGTGGAAAGGGAAAGATTGCACAGTTTGTTTTTCTGCCTGAAAGACAGGATTTCCTTATTGTCCCTTGGCCTGAATAGCTGTGTATGGTGCTCTCTCTCCTCTCATGCAGTGAGGACTCCCCATCCTATTTCAGTCTGCTGAAATCTCCGCCTTTTCCTAGAGCGCTACAATTAAAGCAGCTTAATGAGTTTGCATACGTCAGCCAAATTTCCTTCAGTGATATTTAAACTAATGTGATTTATTTCACAGTTGCTGTGGATTAATGCACAGGATCAACTCCTGCTGTTCACCTTATGCCTGGTAATAGGCATTAAGTTGCTCCCATACGATGCTTTGTCTGAGCCCTCAAGCCCCGAGGAAGCAGCCCCAGATGCTGCACTGAAGCCAGTGTGTTGCCTAACTTACCCAATATTATCTGGCTAAGAGTGGCCAGGTTGGACAGCTCTGTGGAAAAAACCCAAACCTTAGCTACGACACAGACTGCCTTTCCTACAGATTGTATCCTATTCTACCAAAGTTTCAATCCTGAAATTTATGATTATCTTCTTTTTTGCCTTTCATTTTTCAGGATTAAATTTTCTCAGTCCAGATATCTTTTTCCATCCTCGAAATATCTTCCTCATTAATATCTCCAACCAAAGGAGAATATATATATATATAACACCACTGAGAAATGTGGGCCATCTGATCTTGGCCACCAGCTGTTTGGGCACTAGTTAGCTTTTCACAGGCTTTCTGGGGGTTTACTGAAGTCTCGATTAGAGCTTAGAACAAAATAATGATTTAAAAAAAGGTGATCAACAGGTATGAATGGAAACTGCCGACCTAGATCACACTGAATCCCTGATATTCTCCTCTCTATCTTAAGTGAGCACATTTATTGACTCCTTTGATTGTCTTGGCTTTGAAGGTCTATCATTTCGGTGGCCTTTGTGGGAAACTGATGTTCTGATGATACAGATCCCATCAGTAGAATGAACAGGGATGAACTCACTGTCACAAATCAAATCCTGAATAGCAACCAGCTTTTTACATCTGTAAGTGTTTGCTTTAGGGCTAAAACATTTCACACTTGGTGCAAGCCCACATGTAGTTAGAAAAGTATAGGCAGCATTTCCACAAATATCCAATGGCAGTGTTAGATTTGTGTCAGCTCTGAGGATGAAAGCCTCTCCTCTGCAGAAGAGCAGTGCAACAGCAGCATGCCTTTTAACCTAGGAGGATTTAGGGAGTGTGAGAATTACAAGAGTAGTTCTCTGAAACAATACAGAAATATACTTCTGGAAGAGTACAGTGAAACGTATTTTACATAATGTCCACGAATATTTGCTGAAATTGGATTTTGAACTGACTACCACAAAAAGTCAGATAAGACACCTAGCTCTTTGTGCCGATCCAATCCAGTCAGACAAACACAAATGTATCACTGAACTAGTGTTGGTTCATGCAGTTTAAACTACAAATACACTTAAATACTTGCAAAATAGTTAACAGAAAAATACTCCTGGGTTAGATGGGGGAGTTTCATTTACAATAAGCTATTCATATGACAAATGATTAATTAAAAATTAGTCTACACTGTCCAGTCATGAAGGCTGGGGGTTTTTCAGGGAGTCCAAAAAGAAGAGAAAGGGAATAATTCTCATTACACTTATGGCAAGAAGACTTTGAATGATGATGCACTCAAAAACTTTACATGTTTCTGTACAGTAAAAATTTGTCTCACCTTTTCCCCCTGCTCTTTCATAATTTAAAACTCACTTGCTTTTAAAAGTTCAAGCCTGTCATGTAGTTAATCCTCACTGAGAGCTAGTGTAGATGACATGTTTGAAAATAATTGGTCATAGGAATAAGAAAGTTATCAGTGCTGAAATTTACTGCCTTCTTTTAGAGAAGACATTCTCTAGAAGACATTCCCTACAAGACACGAAATTCGTTTACTTATCCTACTCTTGTGAGTGGATTTAGTAAAACACAGCTCAAAACAGCACAGTTGTAATTTGACTTGAAAATGAGCTTTGTTTTTATTGCCAGCTTTTATTATCTACCACTATTCAAGCTTTCTACTGTCTTAGTGGCACAAGACCACTGATGAAAATTTGTGTCAACTGACCACTCTTGCTGCGACCTCAGCATTACTAGTCAAACTTCCCTAAATTAAAAGAATGATAAGATTGAATATTCAAGCACTCAAAAGTTTCAAGAGTTGAAAAAAAATGATAAACTATAACTTTATGTTAAAACACAGGCTTAATTTATGTGGTGGTATGTAATATTTCAAAAAAAGTGTTGTCCATATACACCATTATTCAATATTTTTTTGAAAGAAAATAAAATATGCAGCACACATGGCAAAACACCAAACAGAAGACTATTTAATTTTGTCTTAAATGTTTTTAACACACTCCTGCTTTAGGAACTCAAGGAGCCAACTCTGATCCCAGCTGAGGAGAAGGGATGAAATCTCCACTTTCCCCTTGTGGTCTTGGTTCTTCTGTGTAAAGTCAGTGGGTCTGTGGATCTGGGTGAGGGAGCTGCTGCATTTTTGGGGCCTTTTTCTGTTACCTGCATATGTTTTCTGACAGAGGAGATGTGCAGGATCACATATATGGCACAGGAAATGAAAAATATCTGCTGGAGAGGAAAAAAGTGTTCCTAGATGTTACAGTCCTCTGGCCAGTCCTGTGTCTTTTTAGCACCATCTATATCTTGAGTCAGTTCTATAAGTAAATGCTTTACTCTCTCTGTGTTTCTGTCCCTTTCTACACTGTTTTTGTAGTGTCAAAAAAAGCAGTCAAGCTTTTTTGGGGATGTTGGGAAAGCAGGGCAACACAGGCACAGATGCATCTGCTGCCACTATCCCTGTGAGGCTCCAGAAGCTTTTACAGCTCAGACAATTATCACAAGTTTGCCTGTTGCCAAAGCTTCTGTGTTCATAATTTACAGTATTTCAAATGAGAAATACATCCAAAAACTCATACTATCCTCCAGGATATAGGCACACAAGGATCAAAGATCAATGACTTACAGGTAGCCATGAAAGCAAACCTTTCCAGAGATGCTGCTATGCAGAGCAACACATAAACTCAGTTGAAACATCTGACACATATAAAAGTTTGCAGGAAAGAGTCCCAGGCGCTGATGGAAATGCTACAGCCAAATCCCTTCCCTGAACATCTATTCATAAAAGTAGGTCCCCAGCTGCATGAATCATTGCCCCAGGAAGTGAAAAATGCATTGCTGAGATTTTGATCTGAGTAGGCTGTTGCTCACTCTCTCAGTTTCATTCAGTGCTGTTAAAAATGCCCTGCTGCATCCCAGAGGTAGTGGATGAAAGAAAACCTGTGCCTATCATTTCCACATTAGTTGCTTATGAGTTTGAAACATATAGAGAGATTCTTCTGAGTTTATGTGTACGGGCATAAATATATATAGAGAGAGATCTGAGATTAGCTTAGGTAGTTAGAGCACAGTGCTAATAATGCCAAGGTTGTGGGTTTGATCCCCGTAGGGGCTATTCACTTAAAATTTGGACTTGATGGTCCTTGTGTGTCCCTTTTAACTCAAAATATTCAGTGATCCTGTGATCTTTGTGTGCCTATTTGTATGTATACACACATAGACGTACACAGTATGCATTATAGACATGGACCAAGTTTGTTATAAAAATCATAAGCAACAATTAAAGAGGGTCATGAGACATTGGAACAGATTGTCCAGAAAAGCTGTGTATGCTCCATCCCTAGCAACTGTTGAAGGTCAGGTTGGAGGGAATTTTGAGCAATCCGGCCTAGTGGAAGGTGTCCTTGCTCACAGCAGGGGATTGAAACTAGATGATCTTTAAGGTCCCTTCCAAAGCCAATCATTCTATGACTCTGTGATATGACTCTGTGAACTATGGGACTCTATATGAGCATGAGTAATGCCAAGTAAATGTCAGCAGTGACAGTGCTGACATGTTGATGAAAATAAAGGTTTCTGTCACTGAGCTGGACTTTCGAGTATCTACCTGACTATCTGTCTAGTTGTCTATCTAGATAGACACAAATTAAATAGGTCAACAAGTTTCTTGCAAACCCTAATAGCTTTGACATGGCAAGCATGCACTAGACAAATGCCTGTCAGGATAGCTGTTGATGGAAAACATGTTTTGTAGTCATTTGGTTAGAACACAGTGCAATGGATTAAAAAGTGTACTACGTGTATCCTGTATATATGTATCAAATGTAAGTATTCTACAAGGTGTGATTCATAACGTTAGGATTGTTCTTGCTAGACATTTAGACCTCACTGGTAACTTTTTGTCTAGCAATATAGCATGGGTCAACAGTTTTGATGCTTGCTGTGCCGACACCCCTGGTGGTGAGCTGAATCTCTAGCCAGACAGGTCAGAAGGAGAGGTAGACCTTGGAAAAAAAGCCAGACACAGACCTGCTCCTTTCAGGTGGGTGTTTGTAGGACACTGCTCTAGCCCATACACTAATTATTCTGCTGCTCCTCACTTAGAGATGCAGGTTATGGAGATGGGGAGAGGGACAGAGGAATTTCACCTCCTGTTCTTTTGTTATCCCTGTTACTCACTGAATTCCCCTAGAGGATAGCTAATAGTGATGTCTTCCTGCAAACAATGCAAGATGTATACTGGGCCTCAAAGTCCATCAGGATAGACTTTGCTCCTCAGAAAACAGATCTCCTACCATGGCACCTCAGGACAGCCCCTCCAATCATTTCCATTTCCTTGAGATATTTTGCCTTTCTGCCAGAGCAGCTACAATATTTGTAGTTGGTGAAATACAGTGTAAAGGGCTGCTGACACCTGAGATGGCTACATGAGTTACGGCACAGAGCAAACTAACCAGAGTGATATGCACAGCAGATTTTATTTTCTCATCAGTGAGATGCATGTTGGGCTCCACATTCCTGTAAAAGAAAACATTAGAACCATTCACTGTCTCTGGAAAATTGTTGAGTGACAGCATGGGGAATAGGGTGTTTCTCATTGACAGGGCTGTCTACTAAATAAGAACTAGCTCCAATTAGTGTTACCTGTGCTAAACAAGAGTGAACGAGTTGACTGTGTACGTATTCACATGTCTGTGGTGAGATATAACTCACAGACCCTGGTGCAAGGAAAGAAATGGCATTCTCCACTCCACTGGTACACTTACGCCCTTCCACCTTCATCCCAGCATCTGAGTCTCCCTGGTCCTGAGGCCACTGTGCAGCTGAATATCTTACACCTGAGAGACGTGCAGCCATTGTGGACACATTATGCTAATCTGGTAAAAATCAAGAGTTCCTCAAAGTAACCATGGTGCTTCAGTTCCTTACTACCCAACTATCTTGCCAGCATGACTGCAATGTGCTAGAGTTGCTCTTCAAGGGCCTCTTTGCTGGGAACTGCAGAGTAGAGAGTGCAAAGACTTTGTTATCCCAAATTATGTGAACTCGTCTTCCGCAAGTGAGTCCTCTGAAAAGAACCAGACTATGTTACCTCAGATCCTCAGATTAAATTACCATTTTGTGAAAGCCCTGATAACTTCAGTCATCTCTCGAGCAGCAGCACCTGCACGTGTGAGCACACACATACACACCAGCCATTCTGCACAGGACTGTGTGTCCACATGCATGCCTACATACAGCTAGTGCATACATCTACACACTGGCACACTATGAATAGCTACATCTACATGTCATCTCATAGTTAAATGAGCAGCTTTTAGTACGCAGACATAGGTGTGGGTAGTATGTGGGTCTCCCTCCCACGGGCATTTGTAACTGTGTGTCTCTGTTAGCACGCATGCACAGCCCGTATCTGCATAAAAAGGCTAGAAGCTGGCATCAGCAGCATTCTGCTCTTCCTGAAAGAAGAGCTGATGTGTGCAATAGCTCCAACAGAAGCAGGAGTGGGCAGCTCGTCCCAGCAGCACACTGCAGTTTCCTAGGTAACTGAACTTGAAATAAGGTGATGTCTGGAGCTGGGTTTTATCAAATCAATTTGCTGAAGGTGCATACATGGGGGGAAAAAACCCTCGTGTAGGATCCTACTCACTGTAAAAGCCAACAATATACCACTTATTTATTTTGGTAGTTGAGGAGTTTGTTGCCTTTTAATGATCGGCAATGACATTTTCCCATTGAAGCCATCTGTGCTGGTAGGGACGTGTAGAAAATATGACTGTGCATGTTATGCATTATTTACACAAGGCCACAGCTATGTGCTTTGTAGACAAATGAAGAAAAGACAGATCCTTGCCCTGAGGAGGCTGCATGATGAGCACAGGTCCCACCTTGCCTGTTTCTGGTACCTCACTTTACCCATATGAGCAGCCTGAGTACAGCAGCCAGACTGACACAGGGTAAGCTTCCTCTTCTGTCATAGAGTTCCTCAACAATGGTGGGCCACGTGGTTGGGGCAAGGTCTACAAAAATATCTGTGTGCTTACCTAGAGTGTCTGGGTGACTCTGAGATCAGTGGGAGGGAGAGTAACATCTGTAGGAAGACAAGACATAGCTTCTCTGGGTATACCTCTGTCCAGGAAACCAAAACGAGATGAGGGCATGTGCCTCGGACCCAGAGCACATTTGCCTCTGCTGTTGAATTACATCCATCACGATCTTGGCTTGTGCCAGGTAGCACTCAGTCAAGCAATTCTTAAGCACTGCCTGGGCATGGCATGGGCCAAACAACGTAGGAAGTGATACAGAGTGTGCCATTTTGGTATGTCCCCCTACACTGTCCAGAAGAATTTCTCCTTGTGCAGTCCTCTCACACTAGTCCTTAAATCACTCTGAACTCAGCATAATCCAGGTAAAAAGGCCCTGACTAGGAGGATCTGATTTCTGTCAGGTTTTAACTAAATGAGACAACTACACTTGTCATCTCAGGATCATGGAAGTAAACAACACAGCTATTCCTATGGCAGCCTCACAGTGATGGTGCTGAGCAAGAGTGGTGGACTCTCTCACTACCTTATTTTAGACTGTGAGAAATGGATGTGAGTCTTCCACAAGCCTTTTGGCCAAGTAGGGACAAACTAACACAGCTAAACATTGTTTACAAGCAAGTGTCCAGCCAGACCGACCTATCCACTGGAAGTCTTGATGCTAAACTGTTCTGGCTCTGTGAGGGAGGGAGGGAGTGCCCGCGTGCCCCTTAGCAAACCTGGACAAAGACCAGAGATCCTGCCCATCTGGCTTCAAGCACCCCTCTTTGTAACCCTTGTGAGGAATGAGAGGCTTGACATCATGGGTGTGGATGCAGAGGATGCTGAACACATTCCACCATTTCCTCAACCAAGGGTCTTCCATAGAAACTGCATTAAACAAAGCAGCAGTAGCCTGGAACCACACCTGTCCAGCAATCCACTGTGTCACAAGCTGGGAACAACCTCGTTTCCATACCCAGCATGTACCTGGGGTAAACAGCATGACTTTTCCTGGTTGGACACTGGAAGAGTTTACCCTTTCCCTTCCTCTCCATCTCCCTCGCTCCCTCTCCCTCTCCCTTTCCCCCTTTCCCTTTGCCTTTGCCTTTGCCTTTGCCTTTCCCTTTCCCTTTTCTCTTGTTTTTATTTTCCCCAAAAAGTAAATTTCACAATGACAATTGACATACCACATCAGCTATGGTCTAAAACATCTCTGTGCGTGTGAACTTCTCAACATCATTTGTTGCAAGACTTGGGACACTGGGTTTCTTCCAGTGCATAATGTTTAAGGTCATCCAATGGAGACACACTTTACCCTTCAGGCAATAACCTACCCACATAGGTAGCCACTAAAGAGCAGGGCAACCCAGCACTCTTCAGTGTGGTCAGTCAGCAGCCTTGGCAGAGCAATCTGTGCTCCTCTGAAAGCACACTTTGCTTGCTGGCTGGGTGCTGAGAGCAGCAGTAGGCACCATATCCCCTGCCCATACAGCACAGGCAGCAAACGGCAAGAACACAGTGACCTGTTCCAGGAAAGACAGTATGACTTCATCCCAACCTCATCCTGAGACCATTTAAGCTCTACTGAGGGAGGAGGAAGAAAACCCAGAGCCTTGTAGAAGGTATGAGTCTGAGGTGACCATGTTCAGGTAAGGAGAGGACCTATTTTGTGAGGATGCCCCACAGAGCAGTTGTGAGGATGGCAGTTTTGTCCAGCAGCCTCCAACCCCCCACCCTAATCCAAGCTAACTGCTGATCCCATGCTGCTTGTACCCGACCAGAACGGATCAGAGACTGGTAGTCTTCAGAGGAGGCAACTCACTTCTGTGCTGGGATGGGATTGATCTGACACGGCCAGCCATGCTTCTGCCAGCCCCAGCCCAGAGGAGGCAGCTGTCCCCTTCTCTCTGGGCCTGGGGAAACAGCAAAAGCCCCAAAGCATCATCTTCTATTGGCAGCAAAAGCAGAAGCAGTACTCACTTAACCAGAAACTGCTAACTTGGGGGTGAAGCCTGCAGACCCGTTTTCAGAGCTTGAGCATGTCTTGGTGCATCAAGCATGTGGCAAGCCAGAGGAGACTGGGGGATGTGCAAGAGGCATGTGGCCTCCCCTATGGACACAGTTCATGCCACAGCCTGTACCTACTAACTTGTGCTCCCATTCAGAGGGGTGATGCTGTAAGCCACCACAGCCCACGTGGTACTTCCAGCCTTGGGGGCACCAGACAGCCCTGGGAATGTTTGTTACTATTCTTAACACAGACATGGTGTCTGTGCCCATCTGCAGCGCTTCCCTTCTCTCACCAGGGTGTTTTGAGGACATGTACCTTAAAAGACGGAGTCAAATGGGGCATCAGAGAAATGGAGATCATAACAGCACTGGTTATAACAGCAGAAGATGATGACACATCAGTGCCCGTTCTTCCATCATGTTTTTTTTTAGTCTGATGTTTCTAATACCCGTGACAGACCTGTGTCTAGGACAAAGGCCCCCAAGGAGGCTGGTACAGCAGGTCCATGAATGTTTTGTGCCATTGCTGCTGCTGCATTCAAAGGGGCACACACAGGATTTCAGTAATCTGAACATCCCGCTTTGGCTTGAATGCACTCTGAATTTAGTTTCTGTCTTTTTCTTAGTGTATTTGGGGTGCACAGCAGTGCTGCAGTTTGGGCTTTGGTAGCTGCAGGATAGAGAAACCACCAGAGCACCCCAGAGCATGGCCTAATCCATATCTTGTGCACTGTGTGCCCCACAACTGCCTGGCAGGCAAATTGTTGGCATCCTCTGATGTAGGATTCCTGGTTCCTCTGGGGTGCTTGACCATCACATCTGCAGGTTCTGTATCCTTACAGGTATTAAGGACAGATGACCTCAGAGCTTTCCTTAGCTTGCAACATTCTCCAAAGCTACTCAGCACCCCAGCGTGCTAGAAGTCTTTAAAAGACAGGATACTATCTGTATTTATCCTGTGGCAAAGCAGGCTGGAGCAGCTTAGCAATCTGCAATACCCATTAACAGAGATGTTCTGTGTTTTCCAAGGAGGAATCCATGTTCCAACAGCTTCTTCCAAACTAAATTAACTTCGCAATACTTGATTGCAAAACCGCAGCAATTAGCAGATGGCTTAGGATCAAGTCTGGGACCTGATGTGACCGCAGTCAAATGTGGAGAGCGACTTCATCTTCCAGTTCGGTCCTCTGTCATCTTAATGCAAGTGAGGGTTTGGTTTTGCTTTTAAATGATGTCTAAAACGAAAAAGGAGGTATCTATTTTTATTTAGCAAGATATGCAGAAGCATTATCAGCAAAAATATTGCCTGCAGTGTAGAGATGTTACATTTCATCTCAGGCAAATGCTGTTAGGGCTGCCTGGGATGTGACAAAACATCTGACTGATTGTTCTCCAAGTGCTGCTCTGTAGCCCTTGGAAAATCAACACATTAAGTTTTCACTATAAGCAAGCAATTAGGCATAGAACCATTCAAATGAAATCAAAATCAAATCTGGAGAGAAAACTGCAGAACATTCGCTTGTCATTTTACCTCAGAATGTTTCATTACTGCTGTGCTTGGCACCAGCAAGACCAGCCCTGGGACAGTGCATCTGGAGATACGGTTTACAGGAGGAGGCTGAAATCCTAGACAGGGTTCAGTGGTGAGCCTGAGAAATTGTTCACAGGTTGCTGAGCATTTGTTAATGTGGGATGTTCTGTGCATCCACCTAGCCCAAACCTGCACATGTACACATCCTGTGGTACATCACCAGGTCCCCATACCTTTCCCATCTCCCCTGGGGAGCAGATGAGGATGCTTTCTCCCCAGTCAGTTCACCTGGGCTTTTATGGTGCAGAAGCAGAGCGTAGTGAGTGGTGGCAGGGGCAGGCTATGTGCATCTCCATCCAAGAACAGGTCACGGCCCAGGCACTCACCCAGAATTAGGAGTTAGAGAGAGCTCAGGGGCATCCTGGTTAACCCATGGGTTTAGGGCTCAAGGGAGCGAGTTAATAAATGGCAAATCTATGCAAGGCCTTTAGTGATGCTCAGAGTCCTATGCCCATGAGGCAGAGTTAAGAAAACAGCATGCCCCTCTAGCCAGTATACTAACATGAAATAAGTCAGACTGTTACGAGCCATACAAAGAAGACAAATAAGAACAAGTAATGTATATTTAATAGAGAAGGAACAACTTACCAAGGGCAGCAGTGGATTCTCCTATTCCATTCTCCATCTAAGATCAAGTTGGTCTGTTTCTCTTGAACTATGTGCTCTAGTGCAATAACAGCTCTTGCTCTGAAGCAGGACTTCAGTTCAGTGAAGTCCTGAAGTCTGTGCTATGGGTGAAGTCTTACTGAATTGCCGTAACGGCCTCTTCTGTCCATAAAAAGTGGGTGGATCACTAAGTTGTTCTTTCCTTTTCATCCAGTCTCATATTTCACATTTGTTGCTTTTCAAGTCATTTTATGGCACTCACATGAAATATCCTAGTATCTCACAAGCTATGAATCACTTCTGATTCAGACTCCCTTAATGAAGTCTACCATCCCTTTCTGTCACGTGCGTCCCAACTTGTACCAAAATTTTGGGTCAGAGCTAAGAAAATCTCATCCTGTGCCATCTGCTCCTGCACCACAACCCCACCAGTATGCCTCCAAACCAACATATCTGTGTTTCCCCTTCTAAGAAGAAATTGTGTAACATAGTGAACAGTGTTTTTATGCACAGCTCTTAATTGGGCAGTGTCTTCTCCATTTCACAACCTGTTGGCCCGATCAGAGGCTGCCCAGATGCCCATTTACCTCAGACAGGAATCAGAGAGGGGAGGTAGCTCTGCATTTTCTTTGCTTATCTTATTCCTGGGCCTAGACAAAGTTTTAAAGGAATAAGAAGGTGAGCATTGGGCAGTTGTGTAAACATGCAGCTCAAGGGAAGCTACTGCAAAGCAAACAGAGAAGGCGCTATGTGGAGTCATCTTCCAGTAGGCTGGTGCAAAAACCATGCCATATTCACAGTCCAGCAAAGCCATTAAGTCTGAAGAAGGAACCCATATCTTGCAAGCCTGGGGGGAGGGTGTAAATGACAGGTGTGGACTGAAGTCTACTGGGCTTCCACTGGAGTAAAGATTTGTTTGCTTTCATCACATTCAGCTGCACCCTTGTGCTCCATGTTTGTTTATATCTACCTTATCAGCTGCAGCGGTGCTCCGAGAGAGAGAGGTTTTCTATTTATAGGCACCAGCAGTACATCCCTTGACTGCAGGGCAGTCTGAACATTACAGCTTCTCCTGCTGCTGGCAATCGCTTCTCTATCTGGGCCAGAGCCACAGGCACTCCTGTGTCCATGTGAGTTAAAAAGAAAGGAATTTTGTTACCAAGCCCCAGTCTCTATCATCCTCCACAGGAGGATAACCATAATGGTTATTTCTATGTTCCTCTCTTCATGTGGTTACATTTAATCTAGCAAATAAAAAATGATGGTTGATATGCTGAAATGCACTAGTAGCTAATACTTAGCTAAGTTAAGATGCTTAAAGCATATGGGAATAGTTTATGTCTGAATGAAAAGTCTCCTGTAGAGCAAGATGTCTAAGCTTAAACTCCTGACACCCAAGTGATGTCAATGTGGGCTGAGGAACACCTCAGGGTGTACATCTGCACTAAAGTGAAACTGTCCTTCCATTTCTTTATCTCTCTTCCACTTCCTGAGCAGTCCCTGGGAGCATTCAGCCAGTCAAGTTCCACTTTAGCTCATTCTGAGGGAAAAATACACACAGTTGATGCTTCTGAAAATGTTCTTAAGGATCAAAGAAAAAAAGTCTGGAGACATTCACAAAACCTATCCCAGCGCTTCACTGTCACAAATGCTGGAAAGCTCTTTTATTTTGCTTAATATTAATCTCTCTTGCTGCAATTTGACTTCTTGTCCTATCCACTACAGAGCTGACAAATAGATTATATGAAGAACAACTGGTAAAGTTCAGGCTAGAGAAGTGGTCATTGAAATGAACTGAAAACTGGTTGAACTGCCAAGCTGAAAGGAATGCAGTCAGTGGAATGAAGTACAACTGGAGGCTACTCAGCAGCAGTGAGCCCCAGGGGCTGATGCAAGGGCCTTTACTGCTTAACATCATCATTAATCACCTCAACGCTGGGACTGAGTGTACCCTCAGCAAGTCTGCAGATGACACAAAACTTAAGGAAGCAGCTGATGCACCAGACGGTTGTGGAGGCCTCCAGAGGGACTGCAAGAGGCTAGAGAAATGGGCTGATGGGAATCCCACAAAGTTCAACCAAAGGAAGAGCAAAATCCTGCCCCTGGGAAGTAATACTCCCATGCCCCAGTAGATGCTGGGGGATGACTGGATGGAAAGCAGCTTTGCAGAAAAGGACATGGGGTTTCTGGTGGACACCAAACTGATCTTGGGCTAGCCAAATGACTTCATATAAAAGAATAGCAATAGCAAAAGTTCAAGGGAGGTGATCCTATACCTCTTCTCAGACCTGTTGAGACATATCTGGAGTGCTCCGTCCATGCCTGGGCTTCCCAGTAAAAAAGAGATTGCACATCCTGGAGCGAGTCCAGTGATGGGCCAGAAAGATGATTAAGGGATGGGAGCATTTGACATGGGAGGACAGGCTGAGAGAAATGGGCCTGTTCAACCTGGAGAAGGAAAAGCTCAGAGAGATCTTCTCCATGTGTAGAAAAACCTGATGGGTGAAATATAGAAGACAGAGCCAGACTCTGTCGTGCCCAGTGACAGGACAAGAAGAAATGTGAACAGATTGAGATAGGTGAAATTCCATTTAAAAATAGGAACAAAACCTTTCTTAGGGTGATTGAACACTGGCACAGGTTTTCCTGAGAGGTTGTGGTTTCTTTGTCTTTGGAGATATTCAAAATGCAAATGTAATAGCCCTGAGCAACCTTATTTAGCTGACCCTACTCCTAAAATGATCTTAGATTAGATGATCTTCAGAGGTTGCTGCCAATCTCGTGAATTATCTGGTTCTGTGACTGTATTTCCTTCCTCTCTCACAGTAGCTTCTTACATTCTTGAAGGTGATTATCACATTCCTCACTCAATTAAAGTTAGTTCAGTATTTCTTCAGAAGACTTGGCTCATGGACTCCTGTAACTTCTTCAGTCAGTCTATGCTCTGCTCAAAGTGCAGTGTCCCACAAAGGATGCAGCACAGTAGCTGAACCTGAATGACAACAGCAAGTTATTAACAGGCCTCAGGGAGAATCAGATGAGAAGACAGACCTGAAAGAGAGAAAAGGCCAACAACCAGACAACAGCTGCTACCTACCCACTGAGTGCCAGCAAATAGTTAAAAAATTTCTGTTCTAGGTGTTATAGATGAGATATCTTTAGAAATTTTCCAGAACTTTATGTTACACCTGTTTGGGAAAGAATATGTTTGGTTTGGCTTCTGTCCATTTATATTAAATTCTTAAATTGTTCCTTTTTAAAAAGCAAGGGATTGAGCATCAGCCTTGGTTTTCCATATACATTTTGTGCAATTCACTCCCTTGAACCCCCAGTGGGAGTTGGCAGCCTTGCCACCTCACCTGAGACCCAACTCCCACCATGTGCCTAGCAGAGGACTAGCTTTTCAGAGGGCAGACGATGCTGGTGACCTCACCTGTGCTGTGCCTGCAAGCTTGGCAGGAGGTGGACTCTTCCCAGTACTCCAGAAGCCAGGACAGGAGCCAAGAACCAGGAGCAAGAGCAGCCAAAGCAATCAACTTCAATGTGCTGTAGTATAAAATAAATGAGCACCTGTCAAAGTAGGAAAGCTCACAACAAGGGGTTGTCTTGGATTGGCTTGTTTATGGTTTCATTCCCTCACCCTTGCCTTCTCCCTCATCTCTGTTGCCAAATACAGGTACATAGCCCGTTTCAAAATACAGTAGAAATCAAGGGAATAAAAATTCTTAAAGTCATACAAATATGAATTCATCTTTCATAAAGAAAGTCACCATCTTAGTACCCTCTCAGCCTAGGCACTGACAGTTGTCACCCCTGCAGAGCAAGCACCAGATGGGTAAAGGAGGGAAGAAGCTGTGCTTTTCCTTGACTAATAGCTGTATTCTGAAAACCTAAGGAGGATGTTTTGAGCAGCTTGATGGTTTCTGCCTGCTACATCACTTAAGGAAATACAGTGAACAGCACAAGAAATGCTTCAAAATTAAGTTATACACTGGGAGAAAGCAAGAAAGGGTGCTATGAGCAGAAAAAAACAGTAACCAGTGACCCCCAAACACCTTAAGGTGTTTATGTAAAAAAATCTGTACATTTCAGCATACTCCCAAATCCTACTGCCCTATTTATCTCAGGGAAGGTTTTCAAACATTTTAGCCTGCTTGAGCAATATCCCTACAAACTAAATAGGCCATTCCCTGAGCCAAGCTGCAGCAAAGTCACTCTTTGTTTTTTGGGGGCATTTTTGTTTGTTTGTGGTTTTGTTGTTGGTGGTGTTGTAGGGGTTTCAGTTGGTTGGTTGTTATTTTGTTGTGGGTTTCCACACACACCCCTCAAGCTCCTCCCCCCCCCCCCCATGAATAGACAAAATCAGGTATCTTATTGTTTGGAAATGATTTAGCAATATGTTTTACAAAATTAGGAAGGGCGAAACCTTAACTGAAGTCTGATATGTCTACTCTGATATTGCATGTATCTTTGTTTCTTTTTTCTTGGCTGGTTTTAACTGCAATTTTTCTCTGTGTGTTTATTCTAAATATAAATATCTGGGTGTAGTACCAATGTGTACTTGTATAATACAGGACTGTAAGATCCAAACATAATGTGAATGTAGGAATCAACAAAAAAATGTCATTATTTTGAGTGAATCACAATAACAAAATCAGAATTTAAACCCTGTCTGCTTGTCCAAAATTTGAAATGAAGAAGTCAGTTTAAAAGCTTTTCCCCCCCCTCCATTCCTGATTTTGCAGGCATATTAGTGAGCAAGGAGGTATCTGCTAATCCTTCATTAGAAGGGCTCTTAGTTCTTCATCTGCTTGTTTGGAGACAGTGACAGCTGTTCAAGGGACAGTGGGTTGGCTGCACTCACTGCTGTGGATCTGAGGTGCTGGTGGAGACCTCTTGAGGTCTGTCCTGCAGAGCAGACCATTAGTCATGTCAGCCTCACTCTTTGACATGTAAACTGACTCATGGACCTTTCTCTACATTCTGGTTCAAGCTTCTTTTGCACTTCACTGAGAAGATCACAGGGACCAACAAGGATTATCACTCTGCTGTGCCTGCTGCAGAAGACAGGATGACCTCCTTGGCTTCTCCTCTAGGTGAGGTGATCTCTGTAGAGGTGTCGGTAACACCCCTAGCTGACCTGGTGAGTCTTCAGCTTCCCTAAGAGCACTGGTGATACTGCACCTTTTTTTTTCCTTTTTTTTTTTTTTTTAATCTACTAAACTTTCCCAGCTTTATTGAGATCTGAACTCTTGAGATATGGTGATAAATGTTAAGTCTGTCCTCCTTGCTATCCTTCCCTTTTTACAAATTGCAGGCTTGGTACTCCTGAATTAGGGTATCTATTTCCAGAATAGCAACAGTGGATTTCAATCTCTGATGTATTTAATGAGAAATTATAAATTAATAGGCCTTCTTCATAGAAGATCTATGCTAAATCCATATGGGATCCTTAAGAACTGCGCAGTCAAAATAATTGACTGTCTGTACAGCTGTAATAAACACAATTTAATCTAGAAATATCAGAACGGTTTAAAATATAAAAAAAAAAACCCACAAAAATCACATGGCAAAAGGATTTAATTTGTCCTTGATAGACCTGGTTATGCCAAATTTAATTAAGGAGTTCTATTTGTGTCAGGAAATTATCATCATAGGTAAAATAAAAGTCATTCAATTTGTTAAAACTCAACTTTATTTAGATGCACAATTAGTGGGTTTATCCTGTTGCAAAATAATTCAGCCGAGGAGTCAATGTTAGCATCGAGTACAACTGATTTTTCAAATAGTCTTCTGACACTGACTGGCTACAGCTACAGACAGAATGTTTTATAAAAATGGCACACTTCTCCTTCTCATACACACACAGAGACAGATATCTCTGTAACCATTTTCTAAAAATCATTAGCTCAATGCTACTGTAATACTACTAAAACGAATAAATGTTTTCTTACAGAAATTGCTGAAGGCAGCTTCAGGAATGAGACAAATAAAAAAAAATAAATAAAGCATTTATAGTCTGGTCAGTCTGCATTTTCTGAAAGGCTATGCCTTAGTTCTGTCTTTGTTTTGTACCATTTTCGAGTAAAATATGGGTGAAATCAGATCAAGGAAATGGAACTAAAGCAAGTCTAATGGACTCTCAAAAGTAAGCTCTCTCCCATCACGTTTCTGCAGCAAGGATGCAGCAAGGATTTCCAATGCTGCCAACTATGCCAAGATGCCTGCTAACCTGTTGGTAGAAGCCTATTTGCGGAGGATGGGCAAGATGTGGTCATGCATATTTTATGTAGGAGGCCTCGATAAGCCCACCAAAAACTGAATTGCAGCCTAGAAAATTGTAATCACCAGGAAATTGTCACATCACCTAACCTGAGACAGCCAGTAGCTAATTAAGGCAGTAGCAGCCTAATACGTCTGCACTGGCAAATTGGGTCACTCCTCATTTCACCCAGCTCCACTGATTATGCATCCTGTGTGCCTGTTAGCTCCCTTTGGGAGTGAACATCCAGGAGGAAACTCAGGCTCCTTGAGGGAACAGCATCTCCCAGGGTCTGCAAAGAGAGGGCACTTGGAAAGCAAAAGGCACACTCCTTCGATTCTATCTCAGAAGGCTTTGCTCAAAACTTTCTTTTTAGAGACAGGGAATGACATGCCCTTCCTGTTAAAAAAAACAAAACAAAACAACAAACCCCCATTTCTCTAAAGTCTGGAAGAAAATCTGTAATTAATATACGTATTTTGAAGAGAGAAAACACCACATATATCACAGAATATGCTGAGTTGGAAGGGACCCACAAGGATCATTGATTCCAACTCTTAGCCGTGCACAGGACCATCCCCAAGAGTCACACCATATGCCTGAGAATATCATTCAAATGCTGCTTGAACTCTGGCAGGTTGGTGCTGTGACCACTTCCATGGGGAGCCTGTTCCAGTGCCCAGCCACCCTCTAGGTGGAGAACCTTTTTCTGATATCCAACCTAAACTTCCCCTGACACAACTTCAGGACACTCCCTCAGGTTCTGTCACTGGTCACCACAGAGAGGAGATCAGTGTCTGCCCCTCCTCTTCCCCTCACGAGGAAGCTGTAGACTGCAATGAGGTCTCCCCTCAGTCTCCTCCAGGCTGAACAGACCAAGTGACCTCAGCCATTCCTCATACAGTTTCCCCTCAAGGCCCTTCACCATCCTCTTTGCCCTCCTTTGGACACTTTCTAATAGCTTAAAGTCTTTCTTCTATTGTGGTACCCAAAACTGCCGCAATATTCAAGGTGAGGCAGCACCAGTGCAGAGCAGAGCAGGACAATCCCCTGCTGTTGACTGGCTGGCGATGCTTTGCCTGATGCCCCCCAGGGAATGGTTGGCCCTTCTGGCTGCCAGGGCAATGCTGACTCATATTACACTTGCCAGTGACTAGGACCCCCAGGTAGGTCCCTTTCTTTGGTTCTGTCACTATTTCTTTTAACCCCCAGATTTAATCCCCAGAACAGCCAATTGACATCCACGGAATCGCTACGCCCAGAACTGCCAGGAGAGCTCCACAAGTTCAGAAGTTCAAGTGGGCAGAACCAATCTTGGATACAGCCTTCCCTGCTTAGAACTTCTGATTCCATGTGAGGAGCTGGATGCTGAGCAGTCCTGAAAGCCCTCATTTTCTAGACAAGGTCTCAACTCCAATAGATCACAGCACAGACCTAAAGCATCTTTGACCCTGAGCTGACAGAACCCTGTTCTTCTTGTCCACACTTGTCTTCCCATGGAATGGATAGCAGGAAAAAACTCTCCAGGGTGAGGCCAGAAGTGCCAGGTTTACGGCAGAGGCGCAGAAATTGCCTTATCATTACCTCCAGGATGACATGTTCACTTCAGGATGGTTCCATCAGGGAGCTTTTATTGGATTGTTTGGTTTTTGATCAATTTATATCACTTTCAGCAATGTCAACTTCCAGTGGTGAGAAGTCATGAGATTAGTCCCCAGAATCAGGTGATGACCCTTGGTAATTAGAATTTGTCTTTAAATGGCAAAATCTCCAGCTCCAGCATCTCACAGCATGGAGAGACCTTTGCATTATTTTCTTCAGATTAGCAATATTATTTAATTCATTAGAAATGACCACATATTTGCAAGATAGTGAAGATGCCTCAGGATGGAATTCCAGCCATGGGTAAGCATCTTCTGCAGCCTGTCTCTGCTTCAGGATTTCACTATAGAACATAGAGACAAAATCATGACACAGTAGTTCTGAGTGTAGCAGATAATGGGGTGTTTATGATACATTTAGACTTAATAATGAGGTTACTTGCCAAAACTCGTGAAGGAAGCTTTTGGCACATCCACTGATTAACTCTGGCACTTTCATTTGTTCTTCTAGATCCAAAACCATCTTTCCTATTTCTTCTAGATAGCTGTCTTCATCTATACAACAAAGAATAGAGGAGTTAAGGTTTATTCTGTTTATAAACCAGTTCAGTCATCTTTGGTATTTCTGACACTGGTGAAGAGATGTTGTCTTTGAACACCAAGGTAGCTTTGTGCATGGAAATATTCATGATACTGAGCATCAGTTGAAAAAGAAAAGCGTAAGAACATAGTAGATTATTTCTGCTTAAAATAGCTATCTTTCCATCCTAGAACATAAATCAATATTCAGGAAAAGACATTTACTAAGGTTTACTTTCAACCAAGCTTTGTGTAATAGGTTGCTCCAGTCTATTAGACCTTACACAGCTTTCCCAAATGCTGCTGGGCAGGAAAGGTCAGTGCAACAATTCAGCAGTGGTGCAGCTGAAAAAAGAACCTTATATCTCTTCATCTCCATAGGCAAATGTTGCTTTGAAATGTAGAGAAGTTATGTGTCTCTCACATTCAGTTGCATTTCAAATCATTTCAAGAGGACACTGGCATATGGAGGAGGCTTTTTGGTCACAAATGCAAGGAGCACAGATGTATTTTTATTTCTCTTTTAAACCCTGATTACCAGGAAGCGGAAGTGTTTCTCAAATACCTTGGTTCCAGTGTCCTGAGGTTTTTAATGGAAAGGGAAAATTATGAAGGTCATGTATTAATATTTCATTGAACACCAGTCAAAAATGGTTGCCTGGCGAATGTTTTATGCCTTCCCACCTGCACAGAATTGTCATTGCCCTCCATTAAGGACCTTATACCCATTAGTTTCCTCCAGTGGATGGGGGAAGGGAAATATGTTGTGTGTGCATTGCTGGAATAGGGAATGAGATTTTTGCAGCCTTTCATTTAAAAGGAAATCCTCGGGGGCCTGTGAATGGCAGGTTGTACTAGTGATCGCTCAGAGGTGTTCAGACCTAATGGCACGATGACACCAAAGCTAACCTTTCTTCACCAACCTCCTTTGTGTCAAGGACTGACATTGCTGATTTCAGAAAGAAATGATTGCTTCTCCCCTTGCATTACCCTGTTGAGGAAAAGTCTAGTTGGAAATCACTGTTTTCTGTTTTGACTGAATGCATCAGGGCTCTGGATATTTCTTCTTTCTTTAAAGACTTGCATTAGAATGCTGGGTATCTGGAGCTCACTGTGGAAAATATTCTAGTTGGGTTGAACTGCCTGCCAGAAAAGACTGATGGTTTGCTTCAGTAAAGAAAATTAAACTAAAATAAGATCTGAAGCTCTGGCCACAGCCCACACTGAGGTGTATTTGTGTTTCTAGAGGATTCCTAAAGAAACTTAATTTAATCCTAAAACCAGAAGAAAACATTTTGTATTTGTGCTTATTTTTTTCTCATGCTGGCTGAAATCAGTACAGGTGATATCTACAAAATAGATAGTCAAAGATTTTTGTCTTAAAGGAAAGTTAGAAAAAATAATAGCTCTCTCCAAAACAATTGTTCTTACGAGGCTGTTATGAGGCTAATTTTGCAGACATAAGAGCTGCAATTAATCACAGTAAATCAGACTGCTTGATGCTACCTAAGACACATGTTGAGTCCTTGAAAACATTAAGGTGGGCTCTTACACAACTAGCAGTGTTCTCAAGAAGAGTCAAGCACCTATGTGAAAATCATACATTTTTCTGGATCTGAGTTGCAGGAGTTTGGCCAAGGTTTGCTCCACTCAGCCCTTTTGTAACACTCTCTGGGTACCTTCCCCTGTCCTTGCAGTCTTGCTCATGTTCTCGCAACCTTTCAGAACTTTCCAGGAGTTCATCGGTTTGCTGTGACTCCATTCTCTCTGTTCATCTCGTCCACATGCACTACCAAAAAGCTTTTCCTTCTGTGAATATCCCTGGGCAGAGATCCCTGGAAAAATACTTCTTTCTGCAACAATAACTTCCAGGGTTGATCCACACCGTAAAGGGACAGATGACAGTAAATGACAGACAGGAGTTACCTTTACATGGCTCTTTGGGAGACTGGGGCACAGAGAAAAGGTGTGCTACGAAGAGATACATTTTCATAAGGATGTCCCCAAAATTACCACGTACTGTGTTATGAATCTTTGCAACTGGATAGTCCCTACCATCTCCAAATTTTAAACAAGCAGTACTTGAGCTGAGGAGTGCAGGCAGAGGACATTTCTCCTAAGCATTGTCCCACAGGTTTTCTGCAAAATATACATGAGCAATAACACTTGTGCAACAGGGCACAAGAGTATTGGCACAAGGGTTTGGACAAGAAATGGAAAAATTCTCTCACTTGAAACTCAAAACCATACATAGGTCAAAAAAATAAGTCAGAAAAGTATGTGTATTTGCCCCATAAAGCATTAACATCAGAACTGACTGTATTATTATTTAAGAAAATACATTAGTAATTGGATAGAAGAGAGAAAAAAGGGACAGATTAAATATCTTTAACACTAGAAAATGAGGGAGGTACATCCATCTGTTACAAAAACAGAAATTATGAAAAAAATCTATAAAAGATTACTTTTTATTGTTGTTCTAAGCTCATTTCCAGTAGTCTCCCCATTACCTGCTCTACACAGAGAATCATTCTTCTTTTTTTAAGATGTTTTTGCCCATGCTAGTTTGCATCATATATTTTTATTAAACCAATTGCCAAGTAATTTACATCATATTGCTTAATTAAAGGGAAATTGTTTTGCTGAGGAGTCTGTTGGAGGATGAATGGAATCAATCAACTTCAATCAGTTAGCCTTTTCATAAAGCCATTCATTTCCAAGTTTAGTCCTTGGGAAACAATAAGTGGAATGCTATTATACTGCCCAGAAAATGTAACACTGTGGTATATCTTAAATGTTTAGGACAAGTTCACTACACTATGCAGGAACAATTTTTTTTATAACTCAGGTAAAAATATAAAAAACAAAGGGCCTATTTTAACAAGGGCTGGAATGCTAATAGATGGCCATTAATTGTCCACAGATGATTAAGGGAAAAATGAGGCAGAAGAAAAATTTTCCAGGCCATCACTTCCACTGGAAACATCAGGATTTCAAACACTAGTAAGACTTAGAAAAGTATATTGGTGAAATAAAAAGATATTTTACCTATTTTCGTGCACTAACATGTCAACTCTGCCATACTTATTGCAGTACAGCAGTCATGCTGAAAAACTGATAATTATACTTCTAGCAGTTCTTAATATTTTACTAGTACTAGTTATAATTTGTTCCTGGCACCATGCCATGCTAGGCCCTTGTATATAAATTAATAGAGTGCTGCAGTCCTAATATGCTCTGGGGTACCCTGATGACAATTGCTTCCAGAAGATGTATCGTGCCTAATATTGCTAATTTACAAAGCGATAGGATAGCATTTCTAAATCTGTTTTGGACAGGAAGCTCCTAAAATCTTTGCTTATTCCTCCCTTGCTTCTCCAAAAGTCCCGTGTCCTCCTCTCTGCCCTTCTCAATCATGTACCCTATAATGAAATCCTTGAAAGACCATTTCTTCTTACATTTAGAAACATTTGGGGGGGGGGGCGGAAGGGTGTTTGTTATCTGCTTTCAGTCTCTCTGAAAGCTGAAGAGAGAAAACAGTTTAGATGTCTAGTTTGGTTCCACACTCCTGAGTATGAATTTTCTTAATGTTGTTGGAAATGAAACTCATGATAAATAGCACAATACTATGGCCCTCTGTTGCTCTGGAGGCGATGGAAAGTGGCACCACACATGGCTAAAGGAAGCTTTGGTGTGGGCAGGTGTTTGGGTCCATGCAAGCAACAGCAATGGCTGTTGGACCTGGTGCTGGGACACTGAATCAGGAACAGCCTTTGTCATCATCCTTCACACCACAGTTTTCACCCAGTGGTTTCACTTTTCGTGTAAAACCTTTCTTATATATTGCTTTTCTTCTTCTTTTTTTTTCCTTTCTTCTTTTTCACCTTCACTCACCTTCAAGGCATTTATTTGCTGAGGTAGTGACAACATTTGCTTAGTGTTATAGAAAACAAGATTTATTTTTTTTTTTGTCTAATGACAAACAGAAATTGGTCTTCATTATGCTGGCAATAAAAGAAAGAAAGTAAAAGTGAGTGAAGTCTCAGTAGCTGCTAATATCTCATAACCATTTTTTTTACTCTGATAAATTAGCTTCAACGGCACTTAACTAAAACAGCCTGCAATATGATTTTGTAGCTTTGGCCTGGTACTTTGAGTAAGCACTAACAGCAGAGCAAAGCACAGGCTACACTGAAACCAGACATTCCTTAATTAATCTCAGCTGTGTATTGATAGAAACAGTAATGTGGAGTTTGGGTTTACGTCCAGTTTGCTTGATGACGTTAACTCTTTAGGGCTTTATTTCTGAAAAGGAGACATTCCTGATTTTCTGACATTTGTATTTCAGTACACTTCTTTTTTTTTTTTTTTTTTATTTTGCAAACAAAAAATGGGAGTGCTGAGGATTTTTCCTTGTCACAGCTAAGCATCTTGATTTCAGTATCTTGATCAGTTCTGGACACGTTTTTTAAATGTTTATTAGTCATAAAGCAGAGGTTATGTTTATCACAATCCCTATGGGCAGTATATAAACCCCATACTAATCATATGTGCCTGCATTGCCTGAGGAGGAAAAGTAAATTAGCTTCCCAGAGTACCTGTTTTTCTCCTTACCTGGGACTCCACTTTTTGGCACAGGATAGGTTAAGAGAAACTCCAGGACAGCCTGTAGTGTCAGCCTGCGTAATTTTTTTTTTTTTTTTTTTTTTTTTTTGAGAAGTTTGTGAGTACTGCCACACATGCTTTATGCTCTGGCAGGAAAGAGAATAGCAACAATAGTTCTGCAACTAACCTAGCAAAGGGTTGACTTTTACAATCCTGAAGTTTCCCACCCAGTTAGCTAAGAGATGTTGGAGGCAACAGTAATTTGAAATTATTAGGTCATGACCCAAAATGGTATAAATGTTGTTTCTTACCACCAGAGAATTTAGGCACAACCAATGAAAAGACCAGACTGTGAGTTTTAGAAAACAAAGAGAAGAAAATAACTTTTCTCATGGGATAAGGTTCATCCCCGGATCTCACTGTCACTAGTGGCAGCAGGGTAAGTGCACTGAGACAGGGACTAGACAAACTCACATGAAAATTGGTCCATGAGTGGCTCCAGTCATAAAGACCAGGGAATAAGACTATCATGTGCTGGCCGATGAAATCAGCCTTTTGCACCCTCGAATGAGACACTGTGTATGCAGTATTTCATGGTGGCAATTGCTCTCCACTCTTTTGTGAGAGACATACACAGAATACAGAAAGTCAGATAGATGCTGTAAATGTTGTTAGCTCTGAGTTTCTGGGTTTCCCAGCTTGGGAGAATTGGTTTGAGCTGACCTGTGCCTGTGGATGACACTCTTCAAAGCCAGTTCTTCAGCTGGGAAGGGTAGTCATTTCCCCAACTGACCTGCCAGGTGGTGTCTGACAAGATATACAGGGTGGTGAAATGTTCTCTCTTAAACCCTTATAATGATCCTGCAGCAATGACAGATTTCACATTTTTGATGAGCGTGGTCTTCCTGATGATGGATGAATTCAGAGGGAAAGCAAAGGCTTTCCCCTCTGGAGAAATGTCTGAGTGAGATATTGGAACACACCATGAGACACTGAACCCAGAGCTAGACTGCCCTAGTCTAATACTGCACTGAGTCAGGGGCAGCAGCTCCTCCCTGCTCCCACAGCAAGTGTGCCTATTTTTAATGTCTCATTTTCTTTCCAACAGGGATTTAGGCATGGAAAAGGAAGGGAAAGAAAGGGGAGAAAAGGAGGAAAACCCCCCAGTGCTAAGGGACTCTGGAGTCACTTGTCTTAAAGGGGGAAAATGTCATTAAGGATGTCAGGTCACTTGCAGGCAGGAAAACAGCAGCATAGGGAAGCTTCCAGTCAAAACAGGCGATGTTGAAGAGATTTTAATTTGGTTATAGGTGGGAGAGGAGGAGATGAAGACAGGAAGGACTCTTGCATTGCTCAGGGAAAGGGGCAGCAGAAGTTGTGTTATTTGGGACTTTCCCAGATTTCACCTCCAGGCATGGAAATTCTTTCCCCATACTATTACTATGCCAGAGTTTTTCTAAAGGGTTTAAGTTCTCCAGCTCTTTTGAACTGCACAGGGTAGGCAAGGCATAGATTTGGACACATCCCTTAAGCCTGAAAAGCTGTGTGAAGAAAATTTTGAAGAGTCAGATTTTGGAGCAGCTGCAATAATTTCCTACTGTCAGTAAGTGCTGGGAAGCTGTGTGTCAGTGGGCCAGAAGCTGTTTAGATATTAGTCCTGTAAAACTTGCTCAAAACAGAGTAGACTTTGCAAAGCAAAATCTGCAGCTAAAGACATAACTCCTTTTCCTTATCTAGGCAATCTGATTAGTCTCTGAATTTACAAAGGCTGAGGTACGTATTAGCAGAATCATACAGCAACTCAAGTAGAAAGGGAGCTCTGGTTGTCCTTGGATCCAACCCTCCTGCTCACAGCTAAGCCGGCTTTAAATTTAGGTCAGGCTACTCAGAGCTTCAGCAAGCTGAGTTTTCAACATCTCGGAGGATTGAGATCCTGCAGTGTCTCTGGGCACCTGTCCCAGTGTTTGGCCAAACTTGTTGAGAACTTTTTCCCTTAAGGTCTGTCTGGAATTTTCCAAGTCCCAGCTTGTGTCTTGTGGCCTCTTGTCCTTTCACTGTGTGCCTCTGGGAACAGCCTGGCTCCATCTTCTCTAACCTTCTCAACAGGTACTTGAAAACAGCAATAAAGTTCCCCTTCTGCCTTTTCTTCATAAGGCTCAACAAAACCCACCCCCTCAGAGCTGCAGCTAGAACAGACCTAAAGGCCTGAGTTTCAATTTACAGTAGCCTGGGCTGCACTAGGAGGGGTGCTTCATCAGATCAAGGGAGATGACCTTTCTCTGCTCAGCACTGATGAGGCCACACCTGGAGTGCAAAGTCTGGTTCTGGGCTATCCAGTGTAAGAGAGAGCTGGAATGACTTAGTGCGGGTTCACTAAAGGACCACAAAGAGGACTGAGAGCATCTCTTGTATAAGGAGAGGCTGTGTCTGTTCATCCTGGAGATGAAAAGGCTATGGGGAATCTCATCGGTGTGTATAAACACTGAAGTAAGGGCACAAAGACCAGGGAGCCAGGCCCCATCCCGTGATGTCCAGTGACAGGACCAGAGGCAGTGGGCACACACTAAAACGCAGGCGGTTCCCTCTGAACATCAGGAAACACTTTCTTGCTGTGAGGGTGACTGAACGCTGGGCAGAGGTTGCCCAGAAAGGCTGTGGTGTCTCCAGCCTTGGAAATACTCAAAAGCCTCAGCAACCAGCTCCAGGTGTCCCTGCTTGGACCAGATGGCTTGGAGACACACCTTCCTACTTCAACCATTGTGTTTTTATTAAATGTTCTCTGAGAAAGATCAGGCTCTGGGTAGAGCACAGTGTCCAGAAGAAGCGTGAGTGGGGCTGCTTCCCTATAGGACAGAAGTGAAAGCCCAGAGCTATGGTTATATGGGGGCTGGGAGAAGGACACAAAAAGAGAATGGAAGCTGGAAAAAGCAACCTCTGCTGGGAGGACTGGGATGTTGTTTATAAACTAGGGTGAGGGCCAATGTAAAGGAAAAGCAGAAACCTGCAGCCCCACCGGACATGTGTCAGTGACACTTAAAGAAACTGAAAGCTAATAGCAGAATCCATCTCTGAGGAATACCAAGTATCTGGACAGTGGGGACCCTGTCTTAAAGGTAAGTCAGTGGCTAGGATTGAGAAGTCAATGGTTAGGGTTGAGGGAGAGAAGGAAAAAGCTCAGAGCTACCTTTGGTGTGGTGCTGGACAGGGACTGTCACAACCTGAGGGCAGCAAAAGTGCTTATCCACAAGGATCTTTTCATTGTTGAGAGGTTGAGGTGCCTACTTGGAGACTCAGAATAGGGTCAGCATGATTGTTAGAGGGTTGAGAGAACGGAAAAAATTTACTGAGTGGGGCTGGAAAATTATGCCCTGAGTAAAACAGAGGGCTGCTGCTGTTTAGATGCCTATTGTCACTGTGATTTATCAGTGATATTTCTGCTGTATGCATGAGGCCCTAGTCAGTATAGTCTTGCTTGAGATTTCTTACTGAAAATATAGAATACTCCTGCTTCTACTCTCCAGGCAAAACTCACCTTCTCAGCCACCTGCTGCTGCAGGGAGGGGTGTGTCACGGTGACGCTGGGACCATTCAGTCTTCCTAGAGTCTGCATTAGGCTCTCAGCTGCTCCGTTTGATATACAGAATAAAAAGAAAACAACATAAAGGAATCAAAACACCTTAAAATATCCCCTTAGGGCAGTGGTAGAGCATTTATGCAATAATGTCTTAAGTCAGAACAAAACATTGAAATATATATCAGGGGTGGGAACTGGAGGCTCAAACCATGTTTTTCTCCTATCACATACAGTGGCTGCTGCTGTCACCAGCCGTGTTCCTGGGGGAACACAGGTCCCTGACAGGCCTAAACAGGCAGGCCTCGGCATCAAGGGACTGAAGCATCAGTGCCCTGCAGGTGAAAGACAATTTTGAAGAGATTTCACAGATTTATAGGCCAAAATTTTAAAGTGTGGATCCCTCTATTAAGAACCTGAATTTAAATTGGGTGCTTCTACATCCTGCAAATGCTTGCACACAAGAGTAGCTTTAGGTTCAGCAAACTCAGCATGCCCTGGAGGATCTGAGACCAGATGATTCACAGAATCACAGAATATTCTGAGTTGGAGGGGACCCACAAAGATTATCAAGTCCAGCTTTTAAGTGAATGGCTCATACAGGGATCAAATCCACAACCTTGGAGGTATTAGCACCATTCTCTAACCAGCTGAGCCCATCTCGGACTCTTGCAGCAGGGATGTGGTGGCACCAGATGTTCTCGGCCTTCAGATGTTTGTTAGCACTCCAAGGATTCTCTGATTCTGTGCAACAGTGGCTGTGGCATGGTAGGTTGTAGGTCTGGATGTTTTCCTGTAATGCAGATCATTTCAGTGACTGGATTTCCAGCCTGGCTGGAGAGAAGTGCTGGGATACTGGGAACTGCAGGACACGTACCAGCAGGAAGGAAATATCCTGAACTGCTTTTCCTGTCAGGAAAATCTATCATGTCACTACCACCTGAGCTCTCAGCTCTTCAGTTGTAGGCTTTTATGCCTTACCTTACTTTCTTCTGCCCTTTGGATGCCATCCAAGCAACAAGGAACATTACAGTGACTTATTCTGGAATTTAATCCTAATGACTCCTGAACCACCTGGATGGGTCAAATCCACATGTAGTATTAATATTTAGTACAGATTAGGTTGATACTTGTCACACTGACTGACCTATAATATACTGTTAGGTACATGCCTGTACCTCACTAACCAGCCTGTGGCCCTTGGGATGGAAACAAGAGTGATGTCTAGGCAGAGAACTGCATTTCTGTGGGAGATGCTATAGCTTTTAGTGCTCCGTCCTGTACTGCACAGGGGATACATTTGTCTGTTGCTGCTCCCAGCCACAACAGTGATATACTGTTCCTAGCTCAGCTAACAAAACTCAGCTGGGAGGCTCCTTCCTATCTGAAACGACCTTTGTGAAAGTTGGCTCCTGAGTAGGATTTTCCTAAGTGTGTAAATCACAGGAGAGCAAATGTCTGACTAGTGTACAATAGGACCAGCAGTCCTTTTGTGGGCTGTTTGAGTCTCACCCTCTCCCTTCTGTTTCCTACATATCCCTTGCACTGTATCCAGAAACTCTGCAATTGCATGGGGGAAAACACCACTGGAAAATTAATCTTGCCAAGGGCACGGGGGTGTGTTTGCAATCACTCCATCTCATTACTGGTTGTATCATGGTTCAGTCAATGCAAGGGAGCTGGCAGAAAAGCAGCAGTGAGCCAAGGGGGAAGGAGAAGGACACAGCTGTCCTTTCCACAGCAGTTAGCAGCTTCGTCAGATTAGGTATGCCACCAAACAGGAGACCCTTATTCACCTAAAAGTCTCCTCTATTTCTCCACATCCACTGAAGTTTCATGCACCTGGTCTTCAAAGCAGAAGGGACAGCTGGCCTATGCTAGCAGGATAGCCAAGACTGAGGAGACTTCTTGGCCTCCCAGATGTGAAGAAAATATGTGGCTGAGATTCCCTCTGGTGGGTCGGGGGCTGAATGCACTGGGCTGGAACCAGGGTTCCCAGCAGGGCTAAGCCTGGAGCTGCTGGTCAAGTTGCACCAGTGAGGGGAGATAGGGAGCACAGGGACCAAGCGGGCTTCCCCGGAATTGCTCCAGGGATACATCATATCCCAGGGCCACCCACCTTTTCAAGCATGTCTAGTACAATTTATCTGGGGCCAAGTACCAGGAACAGAATAGAGGTAAAGTGGATTATCTGAAAAGGTGAAGTCATGCCATGCAGAATATCCCATCAAAAGCAGCTCCAGGAGAACATAAGGTAATTTCATTTTCTGTTGTGCTACTAGAGAATGTTAACCTCTAAGTTAATACTTAGAGTACATCTGAGGTGACAAAATACAAAGTTTCTCAGGAGACAGAACTTTCTTGGAGCCCCAAAGAGAGAATCAAAATGACTGACATTTTCTCATACTCTCTATCATGCATTTGACAAAAGTAGCATAATGCAATCCCCTTTACCTGGTATCAGGAGAGATGGAATAGCCTGTATAATAGGAAGATAAAGAAAAATCGAAGGATTTGCAAAGGACATTGGTGAATCCTGAAAACCAGAAGGTGTTCATTATCAGTGCATCAAGTGCTCTTGAGACATGTGCCTTCGAAAGGGCCCGTTATGAACGCTGTTGGGAACAATGAAATTCAGAGCTCCAACTCACCCTGATTTAAAAATACCTTTGCAAGGGTTTGGGGAGGTCGTGTCTTTTATTGCATTTTGATTTGCAAGAAGAGACTGATTAAGTTACAAATCAAAAGTTTCAAGGCTTACCTTGATTAAGGAATGTCGAGTAGTTGTTGTGTCCTGATATGCTTAGCTGATGTTTGCAACTGTGACAGCTCCAAAATCACAGAAAATTCACACCTCCTCTACTTGACTGTGTGAGTTCACCTGGAGGAACGTGGCAATGACTGCAAAAGTCTCTTTCAGGCATGAACAGAGAAAGATGCTATGCTCTCACTCCATGCCTTTGTGGATGGATCATGTTATCTAAAGATACTTCTTGCAAACTGATTTTGTCCGTTTTATGATACTGCCTGAATGAAACTGTGAGAACCCCTATTCCAACACAAATTAGCCACCTCCTTGCTTTCCAAGGAAAATTCCAGCATACCATATCACTAACTACTCCATACTATCCTAAATTAAATGAAATTCTTTACAGAGAGGGTGATCAGGCATTGGAACGGCCTGCCTGGAGAGGTGGTGGATTCACCATCCCTGGAGGTTTTTAAAAAGAGATTGGACGTGGCCCTTAGTGCCATGATATAGTAATTGGAGTTGGATCAGGGGTTGGACTCGATGAGCTTGGAGGTCTTTTCCAACCCAATCTATTCTATGATTCTATGATTCTATGAAATAAAAATAAAACGAATCATCTTGACTGCACACTTGCACAGATGAACCGTAAGTATCAGATTAGGAAATTTTACCAGTAGAAACAAGGTTATTTTCATTTGATGTCTAAGGAAATCATTCTGGACTCAATTCTTAAACCTGTCCTGACTAAGGTCAGTGGGGATTTTTCTGTGTCATTTAAAGAGCCTTTAATTACTCTTCCATTCCATAGGACTTCCCTGAAAGCATAAGGAGGTTAATTACTTCCTCAGTAGTATGTGCTTCTTCTTATTATTAATTATTTAGCAATTAATTATAAGGCATTGCCTCTCAGGGATGTGTGTGAGCTATAATAGGCACTGATATAGACAGCCTTTCCCCTGAGGAGTTTCCAATCTCTTTTTTAAATTTGTATGACCAACAAGATGTAGATTCATTTATACAATAGCTTGACCAAAACAAATGGAAAAGATAGACATCTGTCTAAGGCTGAGGGACCAGAGGTTTATGGGATGGGTTTTTACATCCAAGTGACGTGCTCACACCCCAGAGAGCGGGAGAAACTACAAATATTCAGCCTCAGATGGCTGTTCTCTGAGAAATACACACCTGGCACTTGTTCACAAAATCTGCCTCCCCAGGTGGCTGCCCTAAGGGAATGCCCATACAGCACAAGTGGGACCGAACACAGGGATAAAAACCCAGCCCTCTACAGACCAAGACCAAAAGATGCTAGTGGGAAAAATTGCTGTCCATCCAACATCCCTGCTACGGTTCTGGATGTGAGCTCTGGCTGCTGAAAAGCTGTTAAAAATACACCTCGTTCTGAGGAGATACAACAGAAATAGCGCCCAGCTATTCCTCAGCTCCTGCCAGTCTGTGCTGCAGTCACATGGGGAGCTTCCGAGCAGGGGCTCTGCTCCACCGCCTGTGAACGCCTCTCCAGTGCCCCCACCCTGATAAATGCAGAGGGTGAGTAGTGTTCCCGCTATCAGGCCACACCCCGAGTTACAGAGAAGAGGCATCCCAAGGGCCGTTCTTCTGCCTCTGGAACTGGTAGTGAGGGGAGTTCAGATGTATCAGAGCAAGACAGTATGCAGCAGGCTGTCAGACTTGACACCAGCTAGGGATTTCACTGTTTAAATCCTAACTTCAGATTCAATCTGTGCAGCAACAGGCTGAGAATGAAGCAGCAGGCAGTTTTTTCTAGTATTTCCAAAGTCCAGGTACCCAGCTGTTACACCCACTTGCTGGTCTTCCCTACTTTTTCTTCTGTGCAGCAGACAAGCAATTGAAAACAGCATCACAGCTTAAAAGCTTCTGTGTAAAAACAAATCTGCTCTTCTACACAATTAGGAATTCACTAAATCAAAGTCACACCATCGTGAGTCTGATGCCCTTTCAGAGGGCCTAGAGATGCTGCTCCCTGGTTCAGCGCTTCTGTGAAGCAGACTTTTCCTTGGCATCATGATGTATGCAAAGCAGCAAGCAGCCTTCTGTGCAAACGCGAGGCTGCCCTACTTTCTGCAAATGACTGCCCCTCAACCACCCTCACCAGACAGTCTGATTATCTCTCTCATATTGCAACACAGATGTTCATAACTTGTCGTCTGCACCAAGAAAACCAGCCAACTATTCCAGCTGTATAATAGCTTTTTATTGTTGATTGAAGAGTCTCAGTACAAATTACTTTCCCTTATATCCCTGGAAATCACATAAACATCACACAGGGCAGAGAGTGATGCATTTAGAACCACCTCTGCAAAGTGCCACAGCAATGTTTTAACGAGGGTTGTCCTATTCCAAATGCTTAGCAGCTCCCATTTGCCAGAGTTCCTTCTCCTGAGAACATACATGAGAGATGCTGTTGAGGCATCATTGCCAAGGCACACTTATGGATTTCAAGGATCCTGCTCCGCTGTTTGAGAATCCATGACAAAAGACAAGTTATCTTGTGATAAATTGATGCCTTTAATTCTAAAATCAGCAATGCTGAGTGCAAGGAGATTGGTGGGAAAACAGAAAAACCTGGGACACCAACAATGGAAGAAATTAATGTCTTTGTGAGGGGTAGGGGTTGATTAGTTCCTCCCAGGATAAGAAGCGGGGGACATAAAGCAAAGCTGTCAGGTTCATAACAAAACACATTGGAATAGTTTTCACCATGTACGTAAGGGGGCTGTGGAACTCCTTAACACAGGATGCTGTGCACATTAATTTTTACATGGCTCAGAAAGGACTGGATGGGTACTTGAAAGCAAAATCTGTTGGGGACTGTTAAATACACAGGCAATACATTTGACCTAGGAAGTGTTTGACCTGCAATTTTTTGCAGCCTGGGGTTGCACCCCTGTATGTTTTCCCTGTTCATCCACTATTTTCACATTATCCTCTGTTGGCCGCTGTCAGAAATGGGATATCCTAAAAGGCAATAGTTTTTGTTCTTAGTGTGGATACATCTAGTGAACATAAAAACCAAACAAACAAACAGAAACAAAACAAAAGCCAAACCAAAACAGAAACACAACAAAACCCCCCAAACAAACACCATCCC
>JAYRBT010000082.1:66207009-66236446 GCA_036023395.1 Myiotriccus ornatus
ATAAAGCAAACCCAGAGGGCCAGGCAAGGCTTACCTGAGCTGGCTGATGCATCTTAAAAACACAGTTTGTCTTTTCCGCACAAAGTTGTACAAATCTGCTAATGATGCCTTTCATCTCAGAGAAGACAAAGTTTACATGGTCATCCTGCCAACACCCTGACGGCCCTAGGTATGTGACAATTAATGAACTAAAATACGCACACGTGTGCACGCATGCACACACACGTGCACACTCTCAAGACTGCCAACGAATATTAGAAGAGAAAATATTTAGAATATTTAGAATATTTAGAATAGAGAATTTATAGAATTTATAAGAGAAAAAGGGGACATCTCAGCTCAGCCTCTTGCTGCTGTGTGCCCACAGACATCATCAAACACTCAGAGGTGTAGGTAGTTCCCCCTAGTTAGCAAAAGGAATTATTTGTGGTACAATTTCCTTCACACTAAAATTAGCCCTGGGACTAATGATTTTCACGCAGAACTCAAGGCCCTCCCCATTCTCTGTCCCAAATGACATGGATCTGAATGCTGGTGCTGGGTTTCTCTGAAGTCCATCCATGACCATTACCAACAGCCATCCTTCTGCAATGCACCTGAATGCAGAGCTCACAGCATAGGGGAGAGTTACGGGGGATGCCCAGCCATCCCTGCATGCCAGGGCAGCTTTAATACATCTGACCTGTTCTCTGGCAGACACTGTGTTTAAGAAATATTGTCATATTTCCCATGCCCACAGCTACTTCTTGCCCTTTTCCACACCAAACACAGTTATCAAAACCTATTCTTATCTGTCAAGTTTCTGAAACTGTTAAACTAATACAACCTGCTCTTCTTTCCCATACCTAACAGGCTTGTCCTTCCCCACACTGTTTGTAAGTAAGTGAGTGTAGTCTGAGCTATTTATTGGATGCCTCTAGCCTTGGAGCCAGGGAGAGGAAAGCTCACATCCATATCGGTCCTCTGGGGCAGCTCTCATCACACTGAAAACAGAGCCCTTGCTGTCCCTGCTGGCTTCCCACAGCCATTCATCGCCTGGATTATGTTACTCCGTTGTTTATTGCTCACAGTGTTCACATCATTCTCAGAGTTCTGTGCTTTGGTTTGTGGGTTTGCTCTCTTTTTTTTTTTTTTTTTTTTAAAAAAAAAGAAAGGGAGCACAGGCTACTAAATGACACAGAGGATTCCCAGCTCCTGTCTTGAGCCATATCAAGGCAGGTGATTTCTGCAAGCAGAAATGAATGGCAATCAGAAATCAGGACGGCGCTAAGGCATCCAAGCGTACAGGAGCTGAGGGGTCTGAACTGCTGATGAAGGGAAGACAGGAATGTTTGCAGTAATAAACAAATAACAAATGAACTTCTCTCCATATTCAGCAAGCTCAACATGAAGAAAATCAGGTAAAATTCTTTCTCTCTAAGCCAGTGTTTAACACAGTGCACAGTCCATTGAATTCGATGCATATAAAACATGTTTATATATGCATGAGTGAATGCACATGTATGTGCATGAACATACACCCACACATAAGAAATTGTGTCCCTCAATGGCACCTCCTACTAGATGGTGATACAGAAATCCTATTGCTACAACGATGTTTGACTTGCTGTTCATCCAGTCACATTTGCACACAATTAGATGAAAAGGGCCAAGACGCCTACTTCTGGCCTGTTTCATCACGTAAGACTGGGAAATGTGTAACAGAAAACATGGCATCTAGCTACTTGCAAGAGAGCACTCGCACTGCATGTTTCCAGTCATTTTCCCTTCCTACCTTTGCCACGCCTTCCCCCCTAGTAGAGCTGAGTATCAGGAGTTTGTTGCACTCCGTGGAAGAAGGTCCTGAAGCTGAAACTAAGAGATTTAGCTTGCATTCTTCCCTCAACTACTGATAACCTGTATCACCTTAGGCCAGGCATTTAATGGATCTGAAGCATTCTTTGCCCACTTGGAAAGGAGCTACAGTAAGATCATCCGTAGAGCCCTTTGATAACAATTAATGAAATGTGCTGCAAATCCTAAAACAAGAAGCTAAAAATATAGGCAATGTCTGACTGACCCGGAGCAATGGTCCACGCAGAGGAGGGCTCTGCCTCTTACAGCAACAGTAGCAAATTTCCCCTTATGAGAGACAGTCAGTCAGTCCATTATCCCTATCCATCCCCAGAATCTACAGTCATCAGACCAGACGGGTTGGAGGACACTCCTCTGCCATTCCATTTATTTAGAGATACATTGTTCACAAATATCTGCCACATGCAGAATTGTCAGAGCTGCTTTAATGGGACACCTTGACAGGGACCTGAGACACGTTTCAGCCCATGTCCTTCTTCCTCATCATGGTCTATACCTTGTTTTCCTCATGTGCACTGCACCAGGTAGAGGTGAGGGCAGGAAAAAACATGACTGTGATGATGATAAGCGGAAATCTCAAAGAAGGTCATGGGTTTAAGAAACCAAGTAAGTAGTAATTAAAAATAAGCGGGCAGAGGTTGTACAGTCCCCTGCCCCATCTGGAAATGCAGCGGTGGATTTAGTATGCCAATATTGACATTTTAATTAATCACTGCTTCTAAAATGCTTTGTGGGTGAAAGCCTGACACAGTCAAAATTATTATTAATAATAATACTTCTACCAGCATTTCGTTTTTATTATTACATTATCATGCATTAATATTATATAAGAATATTAATAATTACAACAGTATGCCCCTTAATATGGAAAGGGGCATCTTTAACTCCTTCCAGAATAAAAAGTCCAGTACTACTTATTAAAGACTGCCTATATTTTAGCCAATAGTCACTTTATAATTTTATCATTAAATTAATTGCCTAGTCACAGGCTGGGACAGTCTTAATTAACAACAACAACAAAAAAAGAAATACAATGCACTCCAGTAAATAGAAGCAGCCCCCTCTTTCTTCCCCCCTCCCCCAAATGGTGCAAAATACATAGGGGACCCTGTTGTCATAGTAACTGGCATTACAGCTTGCTTTCGATAATTAATGGAGAGCTTTGCTATTACAGTATTCTTGAAATTTCACTTTCCCCTGTGCTGCACTGCAGAATGCAGTATCATTTCCCCATTCATAAATATTTCATTACCACAGTCTGCTGTGTTTCATCATCACTGATAACACTCAGCCTAATCCACCCATTGCTGAATTCATGTCGCCCTGTCGGTAGAGCAACTTTAATTTCCTCCTTCCACTTCTGCAGTCTTCATTTTTCTTATTCAGTGTTCTCCTGCTGCAAAACTGTCATTGCAGGCTAAGTACAGAGACCTTTATTTTTCTTAGCCTGAAAAATAAACGAGTGGTAAAAGCTCTGCCCAAGTAAATAGCATGCAGGCACACGCACGCGCAATGTTTGTATCACAGATATAATTTGTATGTATCACTTAAGGGAGATATTTAGGTCAGCAGTGGAGAGCAGAATTGTAATATGGTACTGTAGCAGGAAACTTGGAGTCTGATTCAGCAAAATACAGGGGTACCTTTAGACACAGGCATTGTCCCTCTGATGATAGCCGTAAGGAACAGAAGGGATGTTCTCATCCAGAGGACCCGCTGGGGCATAATATATCTGGTAATTGGCATACCAGTAGAGAATACCCAAAGCCGGTAGGGCAAACAGCTGTGGTGATACACATGGCAAGAAGGAAGCAATAGAAAAATAGTTTAATTTTTTGCCTTAGTATCAAAACTCACAAACAAATTAATTCTGACATGCTTATATATATCGCTTTTACTCATATCCATGCACAGAGCACTTGAGTTTCCTTGTTGAGCTTCACATGACTTATTTTTCTCCTCTTTTAAAATACTTTTCTCTTTTATGTTGCTGTCCCTTTGAAACAAGCTGGTAGTGAAAGACTGAGAGACCTGAAAGAGTGCTGGCCTCTGTTGCCAATTGCAAGGTCTCTCTCCTGAAACTTATCTCCTGTGATAGACTTGCCTTAAATCACCTTTCCAGAAGAGACTAGGGAGACCAAAGGGAAGGAAAATGCCACTTATAACCTGTTAGACAGACCACTGCACAAAATCTGGCTTGTTTCCTAACAAATATCACAGATGGGACATAGTTTTCCTCTGGGAGGGGTTATATCCTGGATAAGGAATCACGGTCTAAATGAGCATTAGTGGAGACCATGGCATGCAACTCTTGACAGGCACTATATAAACGTATAAATGGATATATAAATGTACGAGGAAAATTTGTTTCATCCATTCTGCATGTGGCAGAAATAGCTAGGTAAAAAATTGCACAGCCGATGCAATAAATAGCAGTTATTTGCCTATGCCATGCAATCTGCAAGACCTGCTAGGATGTCATTTATGTTGACACATTTAAAGAGAGAAGCTCTGCAAATCCATTTTCTTCCAAGCACCATAAAAAAAAACCCTACATTTTTTTCATGTATTTCCAATTCAGACTTGGCAGTTTCATATAGTGAGAAGGGAACACTGGAAGAGGATTGAGGGATTCTTGGGTATTATGTAGCCCTTTGCAAAATCAAATTAAATCAAATTAAAAAAAAAAAATCAAACCTGCTTTTCAAAATTCCATTTCTTTCCAGGAACCACAAAACTCTTCTGACCATCAACCACGAATGAATATACAGAAAAGAGGAATTCACAACAGCCCAGGGTTTCTTTTTCTCTCTGCATGGGACATGACTCTAATGAACAAAATTAATTTCTAAATGAGCTGATGGAGTCTTTCACTCAAGCATGCTGCGATGGAGAGTCTCACGGAGCTGGACAAACACCAGTCAAAGGCAAGAGGGCCTATGCCAGTACTCAGAAGGGAAGTTTAGAGTATGAGTTAAATATAGGATTAAGACCCAACTTGCCTTCAGTCCGCTGTGTGAATCTCCAAGTGTATGTTAAGGGATCATCCCTGGAAAGGGAGAGTATGAGCACATTTAGCATGGGCTCAAGCTTTTGCTCATGTAATCCAGGCAGATGACACCATCCTTTTCTGAGCACATGATGGCCCCATCTCCCCAGAGACACCCAAAGCTCAGCCCTTCTGAGCAGAGTGTTAGTGCTGTCGCCAGCAGCCTGGGGGGACGGCACAAGTTTAAACCCAGCTGGCAGCCACCCATCTTCATCCTGCTGCGCAAAAACGCTGTGCAGCCTGTACAACCAAAAGGAATCACCTTGTGGGGCATCCTACTCCCGAGCAAGAGCAGCCAGCTGGTGATTTTCAACGATGCTTCTTGTAGGCTGGACATGAGGGGTGGGAAACCCTCCAGCTTGCAAGGCATTTCAGGAGTGAAATGCTAGTGAAGCCGCAGCCAGGTTTCCTGACAACCCCAAAGGCAAAGGGGCACTGGCTGAAAGCCATTCCTGTGAGGAAAGGTGAGCCTTGGTTCCCCATGCAATTACCCTGCTGCCTCCCTTGGCATTATTGGCATAAAAATAGTTGCGTTTGGCCTTCATCCATCCAAGAGCTGTCAACATGTAGCTCTTCAACTCCACAGTTCACAGGGGCTTTTTTTCCTTGTTTTGTTCAGGTTTAGAAGAAGAAGAAAGCAGACAGATGAGTTTTACACAATATATATCTCCCTACTCTGAGAATTTGCTGGTGGTGACATGTGAAGAGAAATTACTCTTGACGACAAAGGCTATGATATCTTTTCCCTACTATTTCGGACAGGAAGATATGCTTGAGTGCGTGGGTGTAAGAGAGAAAGCAGGAGAGTAACTGCCTGTGTGGGCTTATATGCAATTGCCATTTCATCTTGTTTTTCTTGTTAAGTTTCCCCATGCTTTCCCTAACTTTTAAAGAGGCTTCCTAGGCCCCTGTCTTCTTCCTCTCATCTTCAGAAACTCAGTCATATTTTCACCAGCAAGTGTGGCCCACAAGGCACTTTTCATCATTTGCAGCATAAAATCTATGCTCCCTACCCTGCAACCATGTCCATTTGTATGATGCTTCATCAGCAGGAAAGTTCTTGCCAGTTTTTCCTTCAAACTCTAAATTAGAAGCAGCAGAGAGCAAGGAAGTTCATGTCACTTAACATTTCACCCTCTAACCACTTGGTCCTTTCCCCATTTCCGAGGTGACCTTTCTGACACCTTCCAGTTTCCCTTGAAACAGTTTTAAGTGTTTGCCTCCCACCAGCTCTCTCATTGCCAGCAGACCATTCAGTGCACTCTTCCAGGCAAGATCCCAGTCACACAGCTGCAGGCCACCAAGGAAAAATCTTCATGTGCTCATCAGGATGTGGCACCAAATGACTGCTGCATCCCCCCAGCTGTTGCCGCTGCCTGGAGAACTGCTCCTGGAGACCAACTGCAGATGAGCCGAAAACCAGAAGAAATCACCCAGGAATGGGGCCCATGTGCAAGATGCTGACCTGGCACAATGGGCCAGGGAAGTCACACTTGATGACATGGCAGAAACACCCAGCTGCAGTGAGCTGCTGGGATGTGGAGGTTTCTCAGAGCCCCTCCAGCAGTGAGCATGCATTGTGCTAGGCAGACGGGCTCTAGGCAGTGGGATTCCCACTTCACCATGCTAGGAACATTTAGCACAAAAAGGCAGCAACAAAAGTTAACCACACACCACCTTCCCTGAGAGGAGCAGCTAAATTACCTGGACCCTTCAGCAAGTCAGTCTTTAGGCAGCAATTCATCATGTTGAGCTGGTTCAAGCATGAAGTTTCCTTGGTTACTGCTGCATGTTTCAGCAGGCCTTTGGCAGCCAAGGCTTCGCTGTTCCCAGGTCTTTATTTGGTGTTAAGGAACCTCACTGTGGCTCTGCATGGCCAACTTGGCTCTCCCCTCACCGGCTGTTTGTAATGCCCTGGCTAAATAAAGACGAGAAAACCTTTAATGCACACAACACTGCAGACATCAGGGTACTGCCCTACTCACCTTGCCAAGCTTAGAGAAACATGGACAACAGGAATGGACCCCTCTGGAGTGATATCAGCTCTCTCTAGTCCTCTCCTAAAGGACTTCTCCCCATTGCAGCAGGTGCTTGCAGAAAAACTCACCATGAGGGTTTGAGACCAAGTTCCCACAGGGCTTGACAACACCAGAGCCCACTGCAGGGTACAGACAAAATGCCTTCGTCCATCTGAAGAGCCTGAACAATCCTTCCCCGGTCTCTGCTCTAGGCTCTGGTATGACCGGCGCCTCTGGGGCTGGCTGGAGGAAGAGTCTCTGTGCTAGGCATGTAGCTGACTCAGGGATTAAAGGAATGCACGGCAGCAGCACGTATGTAATGATGGGTAGAAAGCAGGTCAGCAAATGGTATTCACCAGCTTTTGACATCAAGCACTTGCAGAAGGGCTTCAGAGATGCAGATTCCTCTCCCAGCCGCCCTATCACCAAAAAGCCAAGGGAAAGCTACCCTGCAGTACTCTCTCAATTGTGTTTTCCATCTTTTGGCCTATATTTGTTCACTGTAGGTGAGCTGGAGAAGAGGAAATCCCAGAGTTCAGCAGTGTGTCCTGAAGCCCAGATGCAGAAAATCAGAGATATTTCAAAGTGCAGCCTTGATGCTGTAAGTTATCCTTAACAGAATATATTACTCTCCTCTTTCCTTGCTGTGCTAAGCTGTTCCGTTGCCATGGTGACCAGAGAAGTTCAGGGACGGTTTTGGAGTAGCCCTTCTCACTGTACTGCATCAGATACTGTGGATGGTCCCTGTACGCCTGGGATGTGCCGCGATGTAAACACAAACATCATCTCAATAAAGATCCATGCTAATAAAGCAGACCGTGCACTGTTACCTCTAGAAGTCTCAAAACGTTTAGCAAACTGGCATCATCATTCCCATTTTACAGACTGGCAAACTGAGGAGACATGACTTCTTCGCTGTCTCACTGGTCAGTGCCACTGTGGGAAATAAAAAGCAGAGCTTCCAACTCCCTTTTCAGTCAAGCACACAATTTATTATGGTATTTGGACCTCTGTGGCGAGTTAAGACCTGTTCTGTGCCTGGATTTTGGAATTACATCCCTCATTTACCTAATAGAAGTTTAGTATTTAAGTGGGAAGCAATGTTCTCTGACTCATTCACCCCATGGTTTTGCTGCTTGATCCCAGATGAGGTCTTTTACCATCCTTTTCCATCCTCCTCATACCAGCAGCCAACAAGCAAACAGAAGGGATCCACCACCTCTTGACAGAGACCATCCTTTTCCTGCAGCAAGACAGTATATCCAGACTGAGTGTTGTATCAGGTAACAGCATCTGATGAGCCACCCACAGCTTGAGAGATTTTCTCTCATGTTATTAAGAAAGGTAGGATTGGTAAGATGCCTAAATGAAAAAGGAATATAAGTCACATTCACAAAAAAGAGAAATCTAGAAACATACATCCTACTAAAAGTCAAATACTAATCTACAGTCTATGTCTTGGGACTAGTTGAAAGTTATTAGTCTGAAAAGTTTCACATAAGGAGGTCCAGAAAAAACTGAGCCATTTCAGAGGAACCTTGCAATTTTGGCAGCTCACACGATGGAAGCATTTTGTCAGCTGCCATAACACTACGAACCTGGAAGCTCTGGGAAATCCAGATCATGAAGATTTACAGTGGCTTTCAAGCTAACTTCTCCCCAGTACATAAAGAACATAAAGAAGTCTGAATGCCTTACCAATTAAAAAAAAAAAAAGAAAAAAAAAGAAAAAAAAAGACTGTCACATCACTTGTTTTCAAATAAATATTCTTCTGGTTCTGATGTTTTGGAAGCAGGAGAGTGGCAGGATTTTGTCTTAGGCCTGAATTCATTGGCTTTTTCTGGTGAATAAAGTGAGAACTCTAGCTCAAACTAACTCCTATGAATAATATAAAAATTCAAAGGAAAATTTTGATTGATTTTTGCATGACTAGCTAAGAGCCAATAGGACTAAATCTGTAGCAACTATTGAAAAAAATCTTGAGTATTGGTAAATCTGCCTGAAAACTAGAGGTAGTCAAACTATACAGTACCTCAGCTATTCAGTAGTCAATGGCACTTTGTACAGGAATGTTTTCCACCTTCATTAACAAACGGATAGCATTTGACTAATTGTGCAAATAAAAAATATTACATCAGACATAGTCTTGCAGATAGTGTAAATGAGAACAAACAATTTTAAAGCCATGTGAGTCAGTTCCACTGTGAGCATGTGGCTCCAGAAGGATGACAAGTTCAATACGCAAGTTCTCACCTCGCTCATTTCCTTCCTCTTTCAAACGAGACGACTCTTCAAGGCTGTTGTCTAAGAAAGTCTAATTTCGTGGGTGATAAACAATACAGAACATATGTGTTTGACCACTTCCTCTTTCTTTTAGACTTGTGACTGTTATTTTAAAAAAAAGGGAAAAGAGAGCTGTTCTCCATGTAGATGATAATCAACACATTTCACCAGTTAATAATATATATCCAGCTTTTCCAAACTGCCTATTCTGGTCCCATACAGAGACTTTACTTATTTCACATTTTCATACTTTTCTTTTCCAGTAGGCCTCCCTTGTTTGCTAAAAGCAATGAGAGTGCCTTTGTCCTCCAGGAATTCAGAGTCTGGAAGTCAGGACTCACAAATGGGAGATAAAAAATATACGAGGCAGCCCTTGCATATGGCAGCTGCACTCATGCATGAGGCCCAGATAATATGACAGGAGCAAGATATTATGACATGAAACAAACTACTGTGGCCAACAGTCTGGAAAATTCAGCATCTGCAAGAAACCTTTCTTGAAAAACCTTCAAGAGGCAAGAGTATGAGGGTGACATGGGGCCAGTGATGTCATGACCAGCGAGAGTGACATCGTGCCCATCCCTGATGCCAGTACAACGTGTCTCAGCTCATGGTAGTTCAGCAGACTTCTACATGTCCACCCAAAAGCAACCAAGGAAACCAGATCACTATTGTCAGATCCTGCTGCTTTAAAAACAAAGACAAGGGAAGATGCAGTTGCAAAAGAAACTCTCGCCTAGATAATTCATCAATTAATGAAATCCTGTCAAACCACGACAATTCTTCTATAGTTTCAATTATAGAAGTTATACTTTATACTCCCTCTTAAACTGCTGCCTGGTGGTGCTGTTCACCATTAAAGCAGGTTGTTTCAGTCCAATGATTGCTGCATTTCAGTGTCAGCTACACCAATTCCCCATTACATGAGTCACCTGTGCAGGGCCCCAGTCTGAAATGTGCTCTTGGATACTTTGGGACTACCAGGACTCTGTAAAAATAAATCATTACTATAATCATTACAAATTTAACTTTTTGCTTCCCCATTTGCAATGCTATTTTCAAATAGCACCACTGGCCCAAGGAACTCTCTCTCTGGCACTTTCCATAACTATTTGAAAAAAAAATACAGTTATTTTCTTAGTTTTTTGTTGTTAAATCTTTCTGCTCAGTTTTATGTTCCTGTTACACTCTAAGCTTAAAACCAGTCAAAACTCATTAAGAATATCATATCACAGGAGCCAGAAATGGAAAGGACCTATTAGATCACCACTTTGTCCCCCTGCCAATTTACACTCGCTGTCTAGATTACCTTTCCTAATGCTTTGTCCAGTCTGGCTTTAAAAAAGACAAAGCAGTTGGGCTCCTGCCCTCTCCCTTGGGAAACTGTTTCACAGCAAAATACATCTCACTGTCAGGAAATTTTACCTTACATTCAGCCTGACTGTCACACTATTAGCCCTTGTTATATCCCTGCGTGTCACACTAAAAATTCTTCTCTCATGCTCAGGAGAGTGGGAGGGTGTTCGTGCTCATCAGAGCGCTACATGTCTCACAAACCACACACTTGTTAGTCATTCCTGGGCTAAGCTTTGCATCATTTTATATTTGAACTCATCTACCTGTACTTCCACCTCTCCTGATCAACTTTCTCATTCTCCTCCAAAGATTTTCCAGATTTGTCAGTACCTCTCTGGTTACTGAGAGCCTGGTGTTGACTGTACCAGTTATTTTGGGATGTGGGACACCAGGTGAAGCTAGATGGCAGGTTCAAACCAATCCAAAGCACATTCTCTTTTTAACACAGCTTAGTTAAACTGAGCTTCTTGCCACAGGATGTGAATGACAGAAGTTTGCATGGGTACAAAGAGAAACAGAAATGGTTAGTGCAAGAAAAATAATGCATTGAGATCTCCTGCATACATAGTCTTATACGTAAGAGCCTGCACTACCAATTTATGCTTATCACATTGAGATAAGGACAAAATTCTATTTGATAACTTGATGAAATGCTTACCAGACTTACACAAGAGGAAGTGTGTTTCACTTACCACCACATGAGCCTTAGCTCTCATGGCACCTTATAAAGATGCACCTGAGTTAAGCTGCCCTAATTCAAGCACTGGGTTCAATACAGGGAAGGATCAGAGGAAGGAGAAGCACTGCTGTTCTCTGCACTGTCGTGTCTGGAGTGATGCCCTGCAGTGCTAAGCGTTACCAATAAGCATTTCATCCCTCTCCCACTCCAAAGTGCCCAAGAGCTCCTGATGAGGAAAATTAAATCTTCTGGCAGACCAGGCACACTAAAGCCCCAGGCAGAAACTGTGTAGCTCCTGACATAATTTCAGAACACCCACCAGACTGAGATCCTTGCAGAAGACACATACACAAAGGACCAAGGTCCTGTGAATGTGTTGCCAGTTGCTCCCTTAGCCTCACTCAGTAAGTGCTTTGAAAAGAAGAGGGTAGGGAGGAGTGAGGAAAATTAGATGCCTGGTGACCCTCCTTGCCTCAATTTCCTTCTTTCATCCTTTGTCTCTCAGTCATTGTAACAATTCTGATTTGATTTTGCAATTCAGGTGCAGAAAGCCATCAGTGTAATTTATTAAATGCCACTGCAGTGCAGAGAAACAGAGTAGGAAAGTGGGGCATAATCTTGTCCAGTGCTGCAAGGACCAGGAAAAGCACCAGGGTCCTCTTTTCCTTCATTCCTGAGGGCCCACACCACCTACAGAGTGGGACTCTGGATCAGAGAGGACTCTGGGACACCTGGGTTCAGGACTTAATCTGTGGCACAAGGCAAACACCTCAGCCTCTCCAGTCATCAGTTCACGTGTCTGATAAATGTGTATCATTTGACCTTCACTGGAAGAATGTTTTAAGATCCTTAAGATCTTGTGGGAAAGCTCAGGGTTATTTTCACCATTAAGACAAAAATCTAACTATTACAATCAATTTTGTGCTCTCCTTTTTAGGTCTGCCACTAAGTGGAAGAGTTTCATAGTAAGCTTATTATTACCAATTAACAGGGTGTGCTTTTCTAGAGAGCTTTCTGGATGGAGTCCCACACATCATGCGCTGGATTTACTTAAAAATAACTTGAAAGCCATGTCAGAAAGGCCACTGGGATCATCATGGCCTATGATAGACCTCACAGTCTTTGAGGATTGCACATAACCCTTTAACTTTAGTTTTTCCGTATCAGGAAAACTGCAAGGAGGCTCTTGGTTTGGCTCAATGTCACCCTGGACTGTAGAGGTGGTTTCCAGGTGGAGATGGCTATGCATGATGCCATTTGCATCCACATCAGACAAACTGCCTCTTCCCCAGCAGCATATAACAGTTGCCATCTGAATGCAGAGCCAGCTGTCCATGTGGATTGTCTCACCTCTACTCACCAGTGGGAAGTGTCAGTACTTCTGTTCCTATTAATCATGTCTCCATTAAAAACATCTCCATTAAAACATCAGCGCTAGGAGAGGCACTCCTCCTGCTGATTTCCTTCACAGCCCAGAGAATGTGGCAGCAATCAATAGATCCTGTAACTTATGAGCCCTTTTCCCATTTGTTGCCCCATCCTATGCAGAGCCTTTTCCTCTCGGCAGGTAACAACATACCTTTCAAGGACGTAACTGATAAATCTTACAGCGGCTCTCCTGAAAGACACTAAAACCAAGGTAGGAATTTCTCTTCCCTGTCCCTACCATGTGTTGTTATCCTTGGCCTTAAAATGGATCTCCTTCCAGGTGTCATGGGCAGCCTGCTCAGCTATCAGGGCAGAAACGTGTTCACACACTGGTTCCTGTTCAGCTTGGCAAACACTTGCCCATGCACAGGAGCCCTCCAGAAGTCTGTTTTGCTCTTGCAGAACAAGCTCTGAGCTGCAATGGCATGGAAATGTTACCACTGCACAGACCTGCTCTCTAGTAAAGATCAAAACTGACTTCTGTGCCTAATTTTTAAGAGGCTATATTTTTTTTTTTTTTTTTGTCATTACGGCAGACTTTAAAGTAATTCAAATTCCTTTTATAAAGTTGGCATTTCTATTAAGTCACCTTTCTTCTCTGAAGGTGGAAAAGACCTGCATTGTCACCAGCAGCAGGTGTTGCACAGGAGCCTAAAACAGATGCCAGGAAGTCTTTCAGATTGGAAAAAACGTCTCAAGTGGGAAAGGGAGTTGGCTGCCCATAATTTGATTGCTCTTTGAAGGGAAAGTGCTCAGAAGACTGTTGGCTCTCTGACAGCAGGAGGCATCAGAAAGTATTGAATTTTTCTTGGAAAAAGGTGATTTCTGTGTATTGGAGCAAAGCAGAAGGAAAAAAAAGTCTCTAATCAGAGAGAATACAGGGAACAACAACTCTACTTTTGTATCCACAGCACAGAAGCAAGACTCACATCAACCACACCAACCAATTTCATATGTGTGTTACATACAAATAACATAATTTGGTAAGGTGCTCAAAATCTCCTTAGCAATGCTGGGCTTCCCCTCCTTGACATAAGGGGTCATGCTGGAAGACCAGGAATATCAGAAAATCATATAATTCTTAACCAAATTAAAACTTTTAAGTTTCTGGCAAGTGGAAAGGAATGAAAAGTGATAACACTGCAGCTTGTAAACACACTAAGAAGGCTGCTGTTATTAGTTATCTAAAATACATTTGTAATCACTTTCTGGAAGTACATGCAAGGGACCATGCTGGGCATCAGGTTATTGCTTATGTGCTGTCTCCCCTGTCTGAACTTTCAGTTAGGATACACTTATTTATGCTGACAGCCTTCATTGCAACCCTGCTATTTCCCTGTCTCCTCTTCTTCAGGAAGCAAAGGTGTGTGCAGTAGTGATGGGTCCTCACGCTCCCAACATCAGCGACCTTCGCTGACTTTTGAATCCAAACACATCCACCCTAGAACTTTAAGTGGAGGGTCTCTGAGGTGTGATGTTCTGGTAAACTTTGCTAAAAAACAGCAGCTGAGAGGAGATACACAAGCATTAAGGCATCTGCATAGGGATCATCAATCTGGTTTTCTTGGCCGCTTGGCCAGCCAGCATGAAAGCCTTCCAAGCAAGCTTCTGACAAGGCACCAGGCACTGAGTGGGGCATTTTGGTAGAAAGGGGAGAAGAGCTCAAGTCTGGGGAGGGAGAATAACTAGAATTTAGGAGATTTCAGATGAAAGGAAGTGCATCAGGCGAGGGCCCAAGGAGGTAGGCTTATGTGTACTGGCTCCATCAGTGTTGCTGTGCAAGGCGTGAGGTTTGCTCAGAGTCCCCAGTGCCCAGGCAAGGTCTTCCTGATGGACACTGGGCAGACATCTCTGGAGAGCTGTATGGTGACCCCAGATGACCCCATTCCTCCTGAAATCACCACCAAGATGCTGAACACCCAAAAAAAGGGGCCTTGGTGTGGATACGAGATTAGACAGTCGACTTGAGTTAAGCCTTTGCCAATCCCTGCCCTCATGATCTGGAAGACACAAACCAACCTCGACCTACACTTCCACTCCCACATGTTTTATTCAGTTCCTATACTGAGATCTGTGAATAATGATCCTGTGAATGATTATGAGTTTCTCTACCACCAGTGAGTAAAGATTTGGCATGAGAATCAATAATTTCTTAAATTATCAGTTACAACAATAACTGATGACCAAAAAGCCTGTTATTTACTACATGCCTCTGCAAAGGCAAGCAGTCAAAATCACATCCATGCCTCCCTGTAGCATGGTGGTAGGGAGGATAATTCAGAGCTTTGAGCCCAGGATGACAGTGCCTTGCTTCTCAGCTACCCTGCGGTTTCTCCCTAAACCTGCTCCCTTGTTCCAGAATGACACTGGTGTCACCACAGCCACTGAGTGCCGGGTTACAAAACATTTCAAGTGACTAAACATTTGGACAGATTCCTAGTGGGACTCTCAAACCTGCACAGACATTGCCAAAATCCCACAATCAGTTAAAATTGTACCTGTTGGGGGGCTAATAATTTTTTAATCCTGATCCTTGCTATCGCTGTGCCTCACATCTGTAGGTGGAGATGGGAATAACCATTTACATGCACACAGTGATTCTGCAGACAAATGGCTGCACAAGCACCACATCACGAGATGCATCTAATTGATGCTTAGCTGCAGCAAATACCAACACAGCGCTTCTGGCTGTATCACACAGTGATATGAGGGAAGCTGCAGACACTAAAATAAAAAAAGAACAATCTACTGCCCATTTAAGTGGCAGCTGCTCTGGATGACTGCAGTGCTGCCCAGCAAATTACTGAGCAGGCAGAGGCACAATTCCCTGGACCGCATGTTAATCACCTGCATCCAGAGGCTGAGCACAGAGAGACCCTGCAGTAATGCGGCATGGGAGCACAGGCTGTAGGCTGTGGCATAATAAATCTCCCTGCCTGCAGCCTGACACTGTTTCCTCACCAAAGTTACACCAAATTTCAGTAGCAAGAACTGCACGAGAAGGTAAGCAAAACTGAACTGGGAAAGCTAGATCACGTCAGTAGTCCAAGTATAATAGGCAGACTAAAACAGACTCTACTTAGTTAACAGTAACATAAATAGAGTAACAGAGGCCATATGAGAAAGGCACAAAAGCACAAAATCTGCCAAACATTTGAGTGCATCAGATGTTAATGATGATCAAACCTTATACAACAGACTCTAGAGAAGTCAGTGCCTTCACCCAGCTCTGGGTTGAACTGCGCTAACATTTAAAAGCAGGCAGTAAGTACCAAAGACTGGTTTCAAGTCCTCTACAAATTTGTTCAAGGACCTCACAAGACTGCTTCAGTTTTGGTGGCCTTTCAGAGGCAATGCTCACAAATCTTGAAATTTGATCAGGATGTGTGTAATTAGTCAATATGGCCTGATCTACACAGAAAGCAAATCTGTTTTACGGAAACAGTCTTCTCTCAGCAAAGATGCACAGCAGACAGCAGCTGAAGAGAACTCTGAGCTTTAAAAGTATGGTTGCTTATTTCAGAGCTGAAGTACAAACTCATTTCCTCTCCCAGATGGTAACAATTCTATCTCTGATGGAGACAGTTCAGTGATACCAACCAGCAAGCCTCAAATACCCAGCACCACCATTTTATGTGCTCACACTGAATTTGACAGAATGTCCTTGTGTCTGTGTTGTTTGGGGTGGTGGAGGCAAGACAGAGTGCTTCCTGACCTTGCTTTAACTAATCACCACCAGCCAATCTTCAGTCAACCCACAGTGAAGACAAGGTTTATTAGCTTTACCTAAATATGAACTCAATAAGATGGACACAATTCTGCTTTTTGGGGCAAGACTCCCTGTGTTAACTTCAATGAATTACCAAAGAGTCCTCTCTTACCTGTAAGTTTATCCAGGACAGTTGAAATGCACTGTAGATAAAAATTACCAAACACACAAAAAGCCCACAACTCTTTTTTTTTTTTTTTCTCCCCATTTTTAAAAAAAAAAACCCTAATCCCTACATGAAATTATTCAAGGCTTGAGACCAATTTGTTCGTACTTGGGAACTCAATACAGGTGCACAGAGTAAGCAGATAGTAAATTCAGTGCTGCAGTACAGCCACCAGCTGCAGAAGGGACAGCAGTAACACCCTCAGTGGAAGGGAAACGACGGCCACCAGTGATTTACTAACATAGCTTGGATTCTCTGTACAAAACTGCTTCCAGGTTTGTGCAAGTGTTTGATCGTGCCTGGCAATACTATGGCAGAGGTCACTGCAGTCTCAAGGGTAAAGACACAGAGCCATTAACTGCCTATGTAGATCTCAAAACATCTCCATTGCAGCACCTTTAACAGGAACATCAAACCCAGGTAAGACTTAGTGCACTGTAAATCTGCTGCCAGTTTACTGGGAAGATCCCCAAACTGCGTGTTGAAGCTAAATCTTTAGTCTTTGAGGAATCACGGTTAGCCTGAAAACCAATGGCAACTACAAACAAAACCAGCACCCAGAACATTTAAACCATACATACTGTTCAGTCACACAAATCCCCAGCTAGTATTCCTGGGGATGTGTAGCTTCTTTTGCTACAATTGACTTTTTTCTATTTTATTAAAGGATGCTGATATAAAACCCCGAGGCACACAGAAATAAACACAGGCAGCTGAGAAAAACCAGAAGCAGTGCATTGTGCCTGTCACTACACTAGTCAGTCAGCATGCACATTAATTACTCAAATGCTGCTCTCCTTAATATTCCCATATGGCATGGTACCACTTTGATATTTAGCAACTCATCCACCTTTACTAGACTTGTAGCCCATCCAAGGTTGAGGAACGTTCATGAGACAGATTGTAGGGTAGCAGAGACTAGCAAGGGATCTTATCTTGTTAGTTATGTTGTTCTTGGTCTTCAAGGTAGTTCACCTACCTTTGTGCTAAATATGTCTTGAGAAAAGCCAAGTGGCAGCAGAGAGTAGCCCTTTCTTTGACAAGAGTTGGTCAGTGACTGTACCAAGGACTTCCTCGGTCAAGTTTTCCACACTACCCCCAAGGATCAGTCCGGCCTCTGAGATTCTGTTAGCATATTATGTCTCTGATCAGTGGTAAAATAAATAATGGCTATTACAACCTTAAGACTCTTATGGGCTCTCTGTTGGTATCCACAAGGGATCATATGGTTTATGAGTTTACTACTATCCATAGCAAATTTCCCCAGTAAAATTAAGGTCAGGCTTTAAAGGGAAAAACAGATTTTCCAAAGGACAGCAGCATAAATGCATCTCTGATGCCTTTTGATCTGAGGTCTGTGTGTATCTTCGTCGGAACAATAGGTCTTTAGAGCAGATTAATCCAAGAATATATGTGACAAAGTTTTACCCAGTTATTTATATTATGCTCACAGACAGCCCATATGATTTTACAGGTGTTCACGTGATTGAGTTGTGCTTGCTCCTGAAGAAGCTGCTTGGTTTTTTAAATGTTAATAATTCACATTTTTGTCTGAAAGTTGTTGCTATGAAAATATCTACTCTGGAAGATGATTCCATAGTGTTAGGTCAGCTTTGCATTTCCCCCTTATCCTATTAGCTGGTGAGATTAATCTTTCAGGTTTCAAAGAATAACATTACTCCACCAAGGCCTGGCTGTTGCAGGGAGCCAGGATGTGCTGGCACACACAGTGGAGCGCAGGCACATAGAATCATAGAACTGTTTAGATTGGAAAAGAGAGATCATCGAGTCAAACCCAGTTGATGTTAGCGACTGGAGATTGGCTGATCCAAGAACATCCAAATCGCCTTTCAAAGTCAGACATGGCAGCCAGTGGCTGCAGTGACAAAGACTCATTGTCCAGTTTTCTCCTTGCTTTCCCGAGATTTTTATGCTCCCAAAACTGGCTGATCAGAATGAAAGAGGAACTGAAGGATTTAGGGAGAAGAAAGGGGAAACTTCAATAAATAATAAATTAAAAGGGAAATCTTGTCCTCTACTTCACCCCAGATAGTGTCTTGTTTTCCCAAGAGCCTTAGATCTTTCATACAGCAGGCAGGTTATGGTACTTTCTCCATAAGCAATTCCATCAGTTAAGATCCACATAATCTGCTGCCCCATGTGGCAGCATAGATCAGGCCCTGTCTTGGAACAATTACTGCTCAGTGCAATTCAGGGAAGTGCTTATGCTCTTCAGTGGTCCTCACTGAGAATCCTGAAAAGGCGAAGGATGAAGGAGACAGAGAAACATCAAATGGGCTAGGCTTTATTTAAGGATCTTAGTAGACGAAGGTTTAAAAATAAGTAAGCAGGTTTTTCTGGTGCCTAAATGGCACCCATTCTTTTTGCCTTGTAGAAAGTCTAGCATACTGTTTTCATAATCAAGTTACTTGGATAGCAAAACAATGATTTAGATTAGGATTTGTTTACACAGCTAAATATGTTGAGTAATGAAATTAAAATGAGCTCTCTGCTTCTGTCACATCTGCAATAGTGACTGGTTTCTTATGGTTGAGTACAAGCCTGCTGCACAGATGTTTCTTGATAAGGTATAAATCTGTGTTAGATGTTGATTATTGCAGCATATTTATTGCCTTCTTCCCTAAAGGAGGGAATGTTGCCTGCACAGCAACCAGATGTGACCTGCAAGATTGTATGAAACACCATTACAAGCAAAAACAGGTCCCATATTCCATATCAGCATCCGCAATGGCTCATCAAGTATTTATCAGATCATTTGAACACTTCTACAGGCCCTAGCATCATACCATCACCAGAATGTACTTATTATAACCTGCAATGAAAAAGGCAAGCATCCTGTAAAGCGACTGGTGCCTCAAATAGCAGGAGATCCCATTTTAGTTTGGTTTCCTGTCTTAAAGGTCAAATTCCTCAGCAGAACTGCTACTGGAAAGTAAGATACTGTGATAGATCAAGGCAGCTGCTTTTCACGGCATTGTAGGGAAGAGTTCCTCTTTTCTGCCATCCTGCCCCAGGTGATATCAATCCTTTGATGGTGACAGGGGAAGAGACTTATCTTGTACTGGTGCCTATTTGAGAAGTGAGACAAGGGAGTTTCTTCCCTGGGGAAGGTGCCACAGCTTAGAGCACCTCACTAAGTGGCTCTGCTCCTGTGGGAGCACGAGGATCTAACAGGAAAAACTTGCCAATGACTCCAGCATTTGAAGACAGCCAAGCCTGAACCCAGAACCACATTGGCTCCTTCTCTGTAGCTGATGAAAGTAACATGCATGGGCTCTGAAGGTAAGAGAGCCAAACTTTGGAAGATGTACTTCTTGGAAGGCTTCTTGAAGGAAAATCTGACATTTCTTATTTAAAAAAAAAAGGGGGGGGGGCGGGAGCAGGGTGGGTTATTCTTCCCTGAGCTAATCTATGTCTCTGATTTGCTTCACTTGTTACACGGACAAAAGATCCTGTCAACACAGAAATAATGCCAAGTATTTACAGTTTAATGGAACCCAGGGACCAATTAACAACACAGAAAACCACCGGGCAGTGTTTTTCTTATCATAACAGGAGGGAAATCTTACATTACTGCTGTTCCCCCATTTCTTAAAATAAAGCACCAGCGCTTTGTCAATGATTTCTCAGTAGTAATGTTTATTACCTGCTAGTTTTACCACTGCCCATTTATCAATCGCTTTCCATGTTCTACGTTCAGTCACAAAACCCCTCTCTTTACTTGCAAGCTAAAACCCCGAAAAGAGAAGAAAAAAAAAAGCAAAGAAAGAAAGAAAGAAAGAAAAGCAAAGAAAGAAAGAAAGAAAGAAAAAAGCAACCACCATTAGGGCTTCAGACCAGCAGTTCTAGAACCTGCCCTCAACCCCAAGTTCTCGAACTGCTGACTCTTCAATAGCTTGATGGATGCGATGCACCTCGTCCTGCGTCAAAGTCCTCTCCGGGTGGCGGTAAACGATCCGGTAGCAATGGCTGACCTTCTTCGTCCTACAAAACATAAACCAAAAGAGGACTCATAAATACATGCGCTTACAAATGCAAATATACGAGGCCAAACACTTACCCTCTGGATCATTTTTATTTGTGGTCTAATTTTGTTCCTTGAAAATCACCTTAATGCTAAAATACACAGTCCGGAGAGGTGGGACTGAGCTGAATTTTAATTTTTGCAGAGGCCTTTGCTGAAGTCCACCTTATATCTCAACTTTTATTGTTGTCGGGTAGCTTCTCACCAGAGCAAACAATCGCGGGAGGAGGGCTGTGCTTACTAACACCACTGAACTGCTGCTGACACCACATCTATCTCACTATCTCATTTCGGTGCTAATGGGGCTATTTGAGGGAGCACTGGGCACACATACCCTGCTCAGATCAGTGGGGCTGGTGGTGATGGGCATAAGGAAAACACCGTGCAACCTCTGTGCGCTGGAGAGTAGCATTGCCAGCTGATGTGGGGCATCTCACAGCCTTACCATCCAGGCCTCAGCCTGGGGAAGCAGACTGAATGAATAGCTGCAAAACAGAGTAAAACATTTCTTTCTCCTTCCTTTGCCTTCACTGGAAATTAGAAACAGGAATAAAATGCATCTGAAGTACTGTGACGACCAAGTATCCATTTGTGGGAGAAGGACAGAGACGGAGGATGAAGGCAGTCGTCGCTCCCAAAGTGGAGCACCAAACAGCAGTGCAAGATTTCTTACTCTGTACTATGGAAAGAAAAAGACAAAGGAGAACAGGGAAGAGGAACAGAGAAGAGGGAATGATGGGGGCAAAAAGTATTTAAGAGTTGCTGGTTAGGCAGACAAGTTAATGAAAACACAGGACAAACTTGTGAGTTGAGTAAGAGTGAAAATAAAATCTTGCTCTCGATCAAAAGCAGGCTGGAGTACCTAGCTCTTGCAAGGGCATCTCTGTAACTGGAGTGCTTGTGTTACTGAATTTAACTGGCAGTTCTGGCATACTTTTTAGTTTCAAATGGAGCCCACACAGCTTCTTCTTTCAAAGGTAAACACTCACTTCAGTGAAAGAGAGAAAATCTGAGGGGAAAAATAATAGGAAACCAGAGATCAAGTACCAGGCAGAAGGAGTTCCCAGACTGGCAGAACTCTGCATTTAATGGCACACAAAGGCATTCAGCAAGCTTTGGGTCATCTCTCTCCTGAAATTGTTTCATGTTAGAAACCATATTTATTATGACTATTTGATTAGAACTAAGACTGTAAGTGTTCATACACAAAGATAATTCTCAAGATATTAATTTTAACCTCAAATCCTGCTAAAACCAGGCACAGATAGTTTTTACCTCACAATAGCTATTTGATACAATTAGTTTTTACCTCAGAATAGCTATTTGATACCAGTTCTGTTCCACCTGACATGGGTGGGAAACTTGCCCTGCTCCCACTGGCAGTTTACAACAAAAAAGGTTACTTCAAATTAAAGCATTCCTCCTTTTTTTGTGTGCTCTGAAGATAAAGCAAGTTAAATCTGGCTGGCATTGGAAAGGGCAAACTGCATTTCATAAAGCCTAAAGCTGACTGCAGTTAACTGCTAAAAGCCAGCCAAGAGCTTTCCCTGTGTGCAGGTTAAATGCTGTAGAAAAGTGATCTTGGAGAAAAGAGGGGGAGGTGTAACTGCCGGGAAGGTGTAGCTCTGCTCTGCTCCACCTCTGCAAAGCAGTCGAGAGGGCAGACCTGGGGAAGCAAGTAAATGGAATAACAAGGGATTGGCCAGATGCTACATCGTCAGTAAGAAATTTGAATGAGACAGAGGGATAATGAATCGGGGCTCAACAGAAACAATTTCCAAAACCAGGCTGGCAAACATCACTACAGCTGCCAGCACTTCAGCTTTTAAAGGTGCTACAATAATACACCTCATAAAAAACATCTGCAAATTGCTTTGGCTGAAAATCTCTTTAGAAGGTGTACGGTCACAGGCTTGATCCTGAAGTCTGGTAAATATTGGGAATATATCCCATGATGGAATAGTCATTACCACCGTTTAATGTGACGTAAACACAAGTTTGCTTAATGTAGGTGTAAGCTGATATAGGGGTAGCTACAACATTGTTTCTTCACTGGTCATGGTTAACTGAAGGTGACAATTAATCCCGACTCACGTGTTTCTGTATCCCCCCTCCATCCATCCCAGAGAGCCATTCATTCACGAGGCAAATGAAATATGTCAGAATGGGACGATAGTTTCGTGTGGGTGTTGTGGAAAACCAGCAGCTTTAGGAGGTATTTAAATTAGGAAAGTGTGGAGGTCTTACAGAACAACACAGGACTAGAGTTCTGTTAGCTGCATTAGAAGTCAAGCATTGGTGCGGGAGAAATAAAATGGGGTTTGCATTAAATGTAATTAATCTAAATTTAATTATAGGCAAAAAATGAAGTTGTAACTACACATGGCTGGCTACACAAAAACTCACATGGATGCAACTTTCGATGCTACATTTTTCTCCCATCTTTTAGCTTGGTTTATTTGCATCTTTGTCACTAATTAGAAAGAAAGAGTATAATGGTTCAATGCTATTTCAAGAAAAGGCAAACTGTAAATTTCAAATCCTTAAGCATTGTTTCCAGAGTACTAATATTAACCTTTCAAAGGAGATGGGGAAGAATACTTCTTGTCTCTTCCCTCCCCTAATACTTCCACCCCTCCCACTCCCAAATAAAATACTAAGACACTGTGATTAATCCCTGCCATGAGATGCAAATGAAAAAAATTATTGTCACCAAATACTACCCTTGCTCATTCCCTTTTTTGCTTTTCTTTTGTTCTGCAGAGCCACAGAGTGTTTGTCTATCTTAAAGATGGCTCTGCTAATGCATAATAAACTCTCTGCTGCATGTCATGCTGCAGCCTGACAATACGGAAGCAGTAGCTCTCTATCCTGAGAAAGAAAATTTTGAGGCCAAAACCTAGAACAGCAGCTTCACGGGGTAAAAGAAAAAAAAAAGCATTTAGAAGCTTAGCAGTGAGCACACTGGGCTTTATTTACCTAAACTGCACCGCCAGACAGGTCCACGCGGTTTGCAGTCACGCGGACTCCTCTCCATTAGGCTTCAGCTGATCTTAGTGTCACAAGTCTCCTCTGCACCAGCCTGCGGCTTTCAGGTAATGAAACGCAGGGAATACAGTGAAGCACTGCTCAAAGGGAAAAGGAAGACAGGGATTTATTCTGACACCACGGGAGGAAACAAGATACGGACCGTGAACAAACACTGGAGTGAAAGAATGCCTAATGCTCTTTCGTATGATTTCGGGAGGAAACAGCTTTGCTTCACGTTTTTCAGGACTGTCATGCAGCTGCCTTCATGTGCTAGGGAGCTGCTCCCTGCCAGGTCAGAGTCATGGCATGGGGTCAACCTGAAGGTCAGTGTATATGTTTGGATATTTCAGCTTGATATCTAAACATAACAAGAAATTAAGGGGCCTTAGTCTGCCACTAGTCTAATAAAACCAACATGAAAGCAACATGAAACACTGGCACTAGGGCTATAATGAAAGGGTGTGTTAGGCAACAAAAATTAATACATGTGTGTTAGCTTTCCCTTCATGGAAAACCACAGAGGGATGCTTTTAAATGCTACTTGTCTAGAAAGCTGATCCCAGAAGCTACCAACAGCAAAGCACTTAAACATCCTTACAGGGGAACCTGTCTCAGTTATTACATAAGATTAATCCCAGAGTTATTTGATAACCAAAATGTTGGATACAGAATAAATGCCTGGCATTGGCATTTGTCTCTTCTACATGCAATACTGTAACAAGAATGAAAACTTCTCCATCCTGTACCGGAAGAGGGAGATAAAATGGGCAGCAGTGAGTGGGGAAAATCCCTCCTGTTTAACTGTGGTTTACTCTCCATCTGCCTTAAAGAAAGCACAGAGACTTCTGCAGGGAGGTTACCCCTGCTCTTTTGTGGTGAGAACAGCACAGAACCACACATTTTTCTAGAAAGCTGGATTTACTTTGAGGAACAGAAAACTAGAGATGACAATCACCCACAGCATGAAGGAGCAAAAAAGAGTACTGTCTCTTTCATATGCTGAGCAGTTCACTAAGCAGTGCTACTCACCACCATACCTATTATTGCACCTTTTCCTACAGGATACTATTTAAAATGAAAGATCTACACACATGGTAGCACAAGTATTTGAGATTATTTCCTCTCTGTTTAATGAGTCATGTTAATGAGGCTGTCCCAATTCCTGCCCTGGCAGTTTGTATCCTAAAACCCCCCAAAAGATTAATCAAGTAATTCCCTTACATAAACCTTCACACAGTACTCAGTGACTGGTACACCCTTCACAGAGATCACATCATGCTCTGAGCATGCATGGAATGATCTCAGCGAAGAGAGAGTGTTTTGTTTGCACCAGCGTCCTGAAAGCGGTGATGCTGGGAAGAAACGAAAACACTCTTTTGTGTTAGTAGCATCCTAGTAGAAAAAGCCATGCGTAGAGAACAGCTTTGGTTTTGCTTTGTGGCTCCAGCAGTTCCAGAATGGTTCACGTTTTAAGTGGAAATGGGGAGGAATATTAAACTGCAAGAAGAAGATGTAATTAATTACCAGTTCCTTTTTGTTTCATGCTTTCAAACCACATCCATCTCTATGATAGCAGACATAACTGCTAAAACATCCTACTATAAATCTTAAATCGACAAGTGGCACTCTTTGCTAAGAAGTACATCATGGAAAATGGCAAAAGGCTTGTGCTGTATCTTATGTCAGTAGCAAATAATTCAATTACCACGGTGATAGGCACATAGAATACAGCAGTAATTCTCTGAATAAAGGTCTTTCCTAAATACGCATTCTCATTAGTTCTTTCAAATGCTAATGCTTCATCTCTCTGGAAAAGCATATTGTACACACATCATATTCTTTAAAAGGGACATGTTTTGTTTAAGGCGATTTTGATGCCAGTGAAAGGCATCACCTCCAGAAGAACGAATTGTTTTAAACCCACAGAAAGCAGGGAATGGTCATTCCTATTGCGCACCTCTTCCAGCTGATATCTGACAGAAGGATTGGTTCAAAGATAGTTTAGGTCAACATAAGCATGTTGAGACTGTCAACATTATTTGACCACTGTGGATTTTTCTGGTGGTCACTTTGAAAGAGATGCATATTCACTGACATACAGTTGGACTGAAATACTGTTCTTTTGTTTTACAAAACTGAGGCAGTAGTGGACTTCTTGCTCTTTTCTAACCAGACTTGGTGAAATCTGTATCTGAATACCAAAGCCTGAACCTGCTTGACCTTTTCATTCTTTCTTTACTATTAATTCCATTTTAAGCTTCTCTCCTCATGTAGGAAAAAAAGTCAAAATTCTGTTAATAGCCAGATTACTGAGAGAGATAAAGAGCACGGTATGGGATATAATGACAAAGAACATAAATAACACCTTTTAGTTAAGATAGTGAAAGGTGGATAAAAATGAAAGCACTTGGAAACTTTTCAGCTTCTCAGTCACTGAGACACTGTTAGATAGCCACATGTAGGATCTAAGCCATTGTCCAGTATTCAAAACACACTCGATTCATTAGAAAGCTTTGATCATGACTTTCCTTTTCTGCCTAAATCTAACAACTAATTTCTTGCATGCAGGAAGAGATACAAATAGATAAATACTGAAAAAAAATATTTCATAGGCAACACCTGAAAGAGGAAGTCACCTGGCTGTAAGATGTACTCACTAAATGTTTAGTGAAACAGTTCAAGCAATTACTTGTGCTTTGGCCCAGCACTTTGGCCTCTAATGACCTTTTTTCATTGGAACAGATCACCTTGGTTTGTTGACACAGGCCAGCGAAAGAACTAATGTGAGCAGTGCAGGGGTCTTTTCTGCTAAACTTTTGTAAACAGACTCAGTCACACAAGAAACTGAGAGAGTATTTCCCTCATGCACTGTTACAGCAGTGTCAGTAACCAGCCAAAGATAATGTCAACCCATCTCAGATCCAAACACTTCCTATTAAAAAGCTCTTAAGCCTCACAGCAAGAACAGTAATGGAATCCATTGCATGCAGGCAACAATGAAATACCACTAGGGTGAAGAAGAAAAGTACCATTCCCCATTATACTAAAAGAAAATCCAGAGTACCCACAGGATGATAAGCTAATTGTGATACAGACTTTTGCCACCACCGAAAGGCAGAAAAAAACTGCTAAGTCTTGAAATTTGGGATTGTGTTTTTTCTTTTCCTTTTAAAGACAATAAGTCATTGATTCCTTGAAGAAAGCGATGATCAGTGGTGGTAAAGCAGGTATGAAAACAGTTCTCAAGGGGATGGATTTCACCGTCAGTGATGACTGGTTGTCCTCCTATCTCTGTCGCTTTGGTAAAATCATCTATCAAACACACAGGTGACAGAAATTTCCATCATATCTGATCCATGCCAATACTGAGGAATCCATTTCACGTGGATTGAAAGTTGGATGTGACTGAGAGTTACCCCTCTTGTAAGATGAACTTTGTGCATTCAGTTCACATGGGGTCTCCTCCACTTTTAGGGGTTTACCAGTCCATCGAGTGAGTCCGTTGCAAATCCCACTCTAAATCCAGGAAGATTCAAGAGTAGGCTAGAGGCTGAATATCTTCAAGACTTGCCTTGTCAGCATGGTAACCCCGGAGCACTCATCATGCCAAATAAATTCAACACCATGCATGGGATGATCTCTCAATTTCCCAAGGTTGAGCCCTTCAGCCATGAAGCAAATCCATGCAGTAGTGGGCATGCACATAGAAACCAGAATGTGTGCAAACATGTGAGACTTGGAATGGGGTACAAAACCCTGCATTTTCTTCAGCGTTATCACTATGACAGGAATAAAGATAGAGAAAAGCAAACTTTCTGATACAAACACACATATACAAAATCCAGTGAAATAACTTCTACCCATTGTGGTGGCAAATAAGAGAAGGTTGCTTGGTAAAATATTTGAGACACTTAATTTTATGTACTAAACATAGAAAAATAATTGGATGCTGAAAGTAAGAGAGAAAAATAAATAGTCTCAGCATCAGACAGGACAGAATACAATACTTGTTTTGTGTACAGTACAGGGTTTTATTTTGCTTCACTTTCCCTGGGTTTGATTGAAAAGGTTCCATGCCAAAGGCTTTTCGAAGTCTAATCTTGATTTCACCAAAACAAAATGCAAGGGGTAATACTTTTTGTTATTTGTTGTTAAAAAAATGACCATCAGAGACTTAAACATTCTCTAACTGAGCAAAAAAATGAACAAAATAACTCGTTTTGATATTGTGTCTCATGAGAACTGGCATCTAAGCTCCTCGACTTTCTCCTTCCCTGTTTAGTTCAGAAACCATGGCAGGACTACATTTCCCATGAGAGATCAAGGCAAAGAATTCCTATGATGGATCACGTCCTCTCTCTGGAAAGAAACTTGGCTGACATAGCTGATACTGACATACTGAGAAGAACAGAAGCAAGCACTGCCTCGAAGTCCTGGTAGAACTGGCAGCTAAAGCATTTTGGCTGCCAGCCAGAAAATTGTTAAAGAAAAATTCACATTTTAAGTGAGTAAAACAACAACAAATCAACATATTTTCTGTCATTGATGGCTCTCCCACTTTTTCCACATTTTTCTTGACCTTCTAAATCCCTGGTAATTTAGTGGTACAAGAAGCTATCTCTGGCAGCAACAGGCTCTGTGGTACTGGCAGAACTTCACGACTTGGGTTTCTCATTCACAACCCCTTGTACCCTTCCAGGGCAACTGGCTAGTACTGGATCAGATGAGGGACATAACCCGTCTCTGTTTCAAGGACTCCGAAGACACACTTTGCAGAGTTGTTGTTGCTTCTTGTGCAAAGACATTATATTCATCTCCCTCTGAGTCACAGTGTGCAGGTAAGAGGATGGAGGAAACCCTGGTCATACTTCTTTCAAACAGTAGTATTAATGGTTCCACTACTGGTCATTAGGTGCCACAGTATCACTCGAAATTTTGCAACCATTGGCAGCTGAAATGCCACCTGTACTTATGAGTGACGACCCATCTCAATAATCCGAACAAATCCAACAAGAGAGGTGAATCTGGACTCTTTCAAATGCTATCTACAATATTTATAATAAAAATGTTAAGTTTGATACCTTGTCAGTTCTTCTGAGTGAAAGATCAAAGACAAGAAGTATAAATATTTAGCAGCTTTTTCCCACCAACTAGATGTTAATACTAAGGGCTACAAAAAGTCTTACTAAAAATAACATTGCTGTCAAATTAAAACATATTTAATAATCGAGTAAAAAGGGAATTTATATGAGAATTTAAAACAATTCATTCTCCTAAGAAATGAAGGTGGATGGGAGTGAGAGCTGATTCAGATGTATCTCCACTGAGTACTAGCAGAAGCCAGAGTCTGCAAAGTTAGATAGCAGACAAGTGCATGGGAAGGTTTGAACGCTGTTTTGGGCACTAGTATTAGTGGTTTTGTCTGCACCAGGCCTAGGAGCTAGATGTCTAAGTTCCCTCTACACTTGTTGAGAGTTGAAGTAAAGAGGAATGTGGCTCTGGACTCAGACCAAAAACCTAAACGACTTTGCCAAGGTCAAATAGCAAATTGACAGAGAGAGGGAACTTATCTAAGTGCAGGCGCAGATCCTCGGAGTTGCCCTTCTTTCAGGTTGCTCTTCCCATGCACACACACTTCCAGTCACCTTTCTTTTCTGCAAGTTGTACAGTAGTTCTGGAAACAAAATAGGCCATGGTAGGAGACAGCAACTCATCCCATATAGAATGGACTGGTCAGGAACAGTGAAGAGCCAACAACA
>JAYRBT010000082.1:66236546-66251934 GCA_036023395.1 Myiotriccus ornatus
AAAATAGGCCATGGTAGGAGACAGCAACTCATCCCATATAGAATGGACTGGTCAGGAACAGTGAAGAGCCAACAACAGGATAACCAAATATGCTGCCTGTTTAGTGGCAAACTAAACCCAAGAGAAAACAGAAGAAAACGGAATGGTGAGAAGAAGAATGGAGAAGGAAGAGATGAGTTAACCTGAGACTAGAAGACAAGAGGGACTTTAAAATTGAAAGCAGAGGTTAAGAGAAATCACTGGCCCACCTTTTTTTTTTTTTTTTTTTTTTTTTTTTTTTAGGAAAATCAATTTATTAAAAGCACCTGCCCCCCTGGCCAGCCTGCAGCAGTAGAAGGCAACTTAAAAATATTTGTAGCTGTGTGTGTGCAAATATAGGGGGATTCTCAGTGGGACTGCTTACATGTCAAAGCTGGTGAAAATTCTGCAGCCACTTGTGCAATCAAGTGTTGTTTAATATTTCTTTACAGTCCGTATGATACTTTTCCTCTCAGAAATGTCAGGTTTTATGAGCCTTAATCTGGCTAACTGGATTTCTTTTGGAGATGCAGAAATTCCCCACTTTCCCTCCCTGAGGATAGAGTGGTTCCACACAGATGGTCACAAGAAACCTGTTCTCATCGTTTTTCTGACAGCTGCTGCCTTGGGAAGACAACTCAGAAAAAGTCCTCAAAGTAAGGATAACTATTGGCCAGCAGATTAAGCTACTGTTAACAAACAGGAAAACTGTCTGGCTGTTAAACATTTCTCTTGCTGGATCCCATTTATATAGGTAATACATTTGGACCATGACACACAGAGAGTCCAGATCTTGTAGGTGAGGCTTGCCTGGTTATTTTGAATGTAATGATGGGGAAAATGTCCCAGCACTATTGAAACTAGCCAAAAGATGACAACATACGCCAATGAGGTGCACTGGTCAGAGCTGTTACAGCTGTCAAAATGAACATTAGTTAGGAAAACTCTAGCTGCCATGTTTGGTATGTTGCGGCCTTAATATTGTGGTTACTCTTCATGACGATAAAAATGTGAATGTGATCAGAAGTAGGCATAGTGAACACCTCTTACAGTAAGGTAAAAAGAGCATCATGCAATAAAACATCACGTGGACAAGAAGACTAAAAAGTCAGGGCACAAAATGAGATGCATGATTCCATGAGTACAATGAAATTATTGGTCTGCCACTCAAGAAATGAAAGAAAGACATTGAGACATTACACTAGGAAGATCAAAATACCAGTTTTGCTATGACTCTACCAAAAAAAGCCAAGTGATCCTCCCACTAGCAGGAATTAATATCAGCAAAGAAGGAATGAGATTTCAGCACAGAACGGGGAATACACAGGGAGCACCAGAGTAAACCAAATGTTCTCAAATTGCCCAAGACATGAACTTTGCCCGAAGATATTTTAGGAATGAGTAGAACAAATATCAGAGCCGTTATCAGTTGTCTTTGAGAGTTGGTAGAGGACAAGTAAGGTAAAAAATGTTTGGAAAAGGTCAGAGTGCTTATTTTTGAAAAAGTGAAAAAAAACCCCTAGGAAGTCATAGAAACTACAGACCATTTGCTTCTACTTTAATTTCCCAGAAAGACTGGTGCAGCTAATGAAATGACTTGAAAGCACACAATGGAAACAAAAAGTAAAAAAATAGAAAACATGGATGTATCAAGCAAATCTAGTCAAAACAACCTAATTTCCATCTATAAAGGGCTAACAGGCTAATAAATAAATAATCAATAAATAAAACAATAAATCGCAGGATTTAGCAAACACTGGTGGGGGGGGCCAGTGTTTGTGGGGGTGTGTATATGGGCATATGGCACATATTTTCACAGTCAGCTAAACCATATAAGAAAAAATGGTCTAAGATCAACATGCCACAAAACAAAGATCCATTGACAGCTCCAAGCAATCTGTTTTTCAGACGAAACTGAAAAATCTTAGGAAAATAATTTAAACATTATCATAAAAAAAAAGGAAAAACACTAAATCCAATTCATAAAATTAGGTAGTAAAAACCTGTCTCCCAAAATGTTTTACGTTGGAGGGAACTCCATAATGTAGATGAGAAAATTGGTGATCAATACTGGTGATTAGTACGAAAAGGTGATATTGCAAATGGCTGCAGTAGTTGTCAATAATGAATTGTTTCTGGGAGGATTTATCCACAGTTCAGCTAAATGTTAAGGATCATTCTTGCAGGGTTCTTCAACCTGACTCCTGGAGATGCAATATTTTCACTAATGGAATATGTGACGCAGCAGAAGTGTTTGTTAACTGACATATTACATTAAGCTGGTAAAACAGTAAGCCTAACTGGAGACAAGATTAGAATAATCCTGACAAACTGAAAAAGATTAATAATTCTGACAACCAGACCAAGTGAAAGCTGCTGTATTTAGCCAAGAACAACAACCTGCATGCACAGAGGATGGGGAATCGCTAGGCATACAGTAGCACTACACAAAGCATCTAATGACCACACAGAATCATGAGCTGAAGGTGAACCTGTGATGTTGCTGTGCTGCTTTAACCTAAGCAAGCACCACTCTGGGATGAACAGTTGGAATGCATATGGAATTACATCCTTCTGCCCTACTAGACACTGCGATGTTGGCTAGGCTGAAGTACCCTTTTCACACCTCAGGAAAGATGTAAGGCAACTGGAGGTCACTGGGGAGCAATGAGAACAAGCAGATGTCTAGGTAACACAAATTATATGAAAAGACTGAGAGAACATAGATTGCTCAGCCTAAAGAACAGAAAGCATGAAAACATGCTTCAAAGACATAAAATGCTGCTGCACAGTTAGGTAATAATCTGTTCATCAACATTCACAAGCAGCAAGAGATGAAAGTAATGATCTCATATTGCAGAAATGTTCAGCCTGAAAATTTGCTTGGAAAGGCAGTGAGGTCCCCATTGCTGGAAATCTTTAAGGACTGGTTATACAAGTGTCTGTCAGCAATGCTATAAGTAGAGCTGATCCTGTCTTGGAGTAGGAGGATGAACTAGGTGGCAGTACTCTTCAACTCTTTAGCATAACATAATGTAACGGCCTTTAAAATGCAGAAAGTTACTTGAGTAGCAGAGATAGCTGCTACTTATCACACATCATGTATTTGTTTATCCCCTGAAAGTGATGTAACCTCTTCAGAACAGCAATCCTTTCATTAGCCCTATAGACAAATGTTGAAATACAGCAGATAAAAAAGCTAAGTGCTGCTCAGTTACCTTTCACTGCCTATGTCAATAAAAAACCCCCAACCAACCAAGCAAAAAACCCAGAAAAGTCCACTATATAAGACAGCATCCCAAAGGGAAATTGTCACTCAACTGCTTGTCCCATTTGCTTCAGGGCTGAGAAATGTCTTAGGAAAGCTCTAAGGAATAACCACAGAAGATGCTGCATATCCTTGATAGGCTGAACTGCATTTTTCTCTTCTAAGCTTTTCTGAGTTTGTATCAAGAGGTTAACACTTCACTTTCAGCTTTCCAACTTCACATTCAACCCCAGGCTAACTGAAAATAAGGGCAAAGTCCTCCTTCTAACAAAACACTGTTGCAAACAAGCCAGTTGAAATTCTGCACCCCAAAGGAATTTGGGCAAGTCCAGGGACTAGGAGACATCTGAGATGCTAATCCTTAAATGAAGACATGGCTGGTTGGCCCCAACTCTGGGGACTATGACGTTCTGGCATAGAAGCTAATTAACTTTATGCCCTGTTGCATACTTACTGTACCTGTTCCTTATCTATACAATAGCTGTGAGGAAGGAGCTGCCTCCATTTTACGGACCTATGCTGCCTTCTGCAGCACAGAATGAGAAGCCACCACAACAACCCCATGTGCTTGTATAAGAGTATGTGTATGTAAGTGTATGTAACTCTACGTGTACACGGCTGCAAAGGCTAGTTTTTCATTAAGCTTTGCAAGTTTGCTTGGACTGATAAGATCATCAGTTTTTGGGAAACCTTGATATTTACTAAGTAATTTTCAGGGATTAAATGTTGATCTCATACAAATTCCATTGCATATGTGTTCTTCTGTTCTTACATGAAATGTGAAGTCACCAAGGAACAAATAAACTATTTATGACTTATCCTGTACAGTAACAGAGAATGGCTCAATGCGGACACATACTACTTTGAAAGTACTGCAGGCTGTTGTTCCCTGAACTGCAAACTCTCTTAGCCAAGTTTAAGATGTATGCTCTCCTTTCTCCTCAAAAAAAAGATCAAATTCTTGACATAACTGCCTGAATCACAGCAGAAAGACTCACACATGCCACAGGTTCCTGCACCACAGTCCCACAAACATGCCTTACTTGTAGGTAATTCAGTGTAGATCACAACTACTAATCCAGACTGCTAACTGAAATGAACTAAAGTTATCCTTACATTACTGACTTTCAGAGTTATAGAAGAGGTGAATGGTATTTATTTTTCATAAGATGTAGCAATTTGGTGGCATAACTTTAACACCATCTTCTTTGCTTGTAGATCTTCTTTATTTGAACTACAGTAACATACAAGGAAGGAGATGCTCCTTCTAAGATTATAAGTAGCTACATATAAACAGTCACCTTGACAAGTGTCACAGGGAGGTTACACTACTAAGATCAGCAGAGTTTGTTCTCTACTTCGCATAGTTTGACACACTAGGATGGCTGGTGTTCTAACATTATGTTTCAAAACATACACAGTACCAAAGAATACGAAAATTATTAGACACCCACTGCTGAGAGGGTTGCACTGCTATTCATGCTCCCTTCTGCATCCACCGTGTCTCTCCCCTGCACTCACATGGACAAACTCTCTCCCCGGCCAGTGACACCATCTCTGTGCAGAGATGGCTGAACCAACAGGGGTGCAGTGTGTGTGGATTCAGTGAGACAACATACCTCCTTAAAAGAGAGATGACAGAGGATAAGCTGTAGCCCTTAACGGGGAAGAAGATGGAGACTATAATACCCCTGTGACATTTTGCACCCTCTCTACCAAAAGAGGGACACAGAAACACAGTTTGGACAACCCAGTAAGATCAGATTGCTGAGCAGCATAAAGTAGATAAAGGGAGAGAGGTATCTGCAGATCTCATTTCTGACATCCACACATGATACCGATCCACTGTATCGTATCATGATACTTGACACCACTGTTATTTTACTTTACCATCCACTTGGGAAAGGGTTAAAGTGATCTCACCCCCAACACAGTTAATCCATCATAGAAGCCAAAGCATCAGTCCAAAGCACAGTTTGCAAGGGACTTGTACAGTTATAGGCCAATCAAAACATTTATATGCACTTGAAGCTAGATGAAAGCTTTCTTATATTGCTGGAACATCTGCACTGGCAGGGACAATCTTAGTCTTTTGTATCTCAACAGATCTCAGTTCTGTATATACCACAATACATCAGAGAAACTCCACAGGGAAGCATGGAAAGGATATGGATCAGGCTCAGCATTCCCCTACAAAGCCCATGGTTAGATCCATACTATGCCGAATCAATCTTTCAGGTTTTTTGTTGTTATTTTTGGTTTTGTTTTTTTAAAGGTTGAGCCTGTACCTATTTTTTTCTCCACAAATATTGGGCGAGCATTTCAGTAGCGCCTGGGTGAACCAATAAAACTGAGTAGCAGTGCTGTTTGCACAAATCCTTCTCCAGTCTGGTCTCCACGTGCTTCCTCCTGCTCCTCAGATTTGCCCTACTGCACTAAACCAGCACATCTGCCTGACTGGTTGCACGTGTGATGAACCTCACCAGCAAGCTGATGTGTTGAAAATGACTAAATTCCCAATCTGGTTCAGTGAATGGCCACACCAGTCGCTGTGCCAGCACAGTGCAGGGGTGAGAACAGCACAAAGCAACACCTACACTGCCAGGAAAAACTCACGTGGAAATGGGCTAAAATCACAAGCTGGTAATTCACTGAAACCATGTAAGCACTAAAGCACATCCTCCTTTTTCCCCCAAAGTTATACATCAAAACAAGACTCAGATATAAGGGAGAGGGAAAAAACCCTGTCTGGCTGCCCCCAAAAGTTGCTGAGTTCAAGCTCCTGACCTATTCCCACTGAAGGCAACGGGATGTCATCTCTTTCTGCCAACTGAGGATTCAGCTGACGTTTTACAAAACAAGAGGGACAGGTCCCTGGGTAGCAATGTTTTTAATGCTGATCAGCGGAAGCAGCCAGTTGGATTCTCTTCTTAAAAATGATGATACACCAGTTTAGTTAGGAAATGAATGAATGTGTTCAGGACAGCATGAGAAGAGGTAAGCGAAAACAGCAATGACAGCTGAACTCTGCAACACTGCAACACTTTTGCCATCAGATAAGCCTGAGGTCAGTGGTCTGATCAGACCTTAAGTGTGTAGGGTTCTTCGCAGGGCCTCTGAACTAGCACAAATTTAATTCTGTGCAAGTGAAGTTGTCCCTTCTCACAAACATAATACAGATCCTGGGAAGTAAGGCTTGTGTTTCTAAGCTCACTGTTTCAGTATTTCATCAAATACACCAACGGTGCTTAAGAAGTTACTGCCGCTGAAGATTCATCTGTCCCAAATCATTGCCTTTAACTAGTCGCCTGTACTGTGGGACATCAGCCCAAGCTGACTGATGGCTTTTGGACATTAAAAAGCAAGACTGGATAGAAGTAGGGTGTGGGAATCAAGAGATAGAAATTCTAATGGTGAATCACTCATTTGCTGAAAGAAAGCATGGTTGCCTTTAATGAATAGTTACATGGAGGATGTGAGATAATGTAAGTGGGACTGTTATGAAACTTAACTATGAGATACTTTGAGTAACGATCTATAAAGTTGCTAACCAGATTCAGTAAGTTGTTGAGTCATAGCCATGTAAGACTGGGCTGCTCGGAATGGCATACAAAATCCATATGGCTAAAGACATCAAGTGGCTTGCTTTTGGTTAGAGAAGATGAAAATGAGTATACTTGAACAGGGATTTTCAAGAATAAAAAATTAATATTAAAAAAGAATAGCCACAATTATATACCATCCACACTAACAATATTGTGTCGTTTATCTTTTAATTAAAGCTGTCCTGAGATTGAGAATTAGCAGGCATGAAATTAGTATGGATTTTTAATGTTCTGAGAAAAAAATACAGTAGGTTCTCTGCACTGAGTATGTGTTATGACATCAATTCAAAGCAAAATGAGGACTGGGCCGAAGGATGCTGGGTAGTATGTATAAATCACTGATCTTTCACTTTTTAGAATATTTTCACATTCAAACTGAGATGCTAAATGGGCTTAGTGCTCAAAAAAAAAAAAAAAAAAAAAGAGAAGAACTTAACTCCACTGTGGATATAATTCATTCTGGAGTAACTACTCAAGCAAAAACCCAGGGCTGAGCTGGTCAGACAACTCTATTATCTTTCAGCTGAAGAAAGTGTTAATAGCGGAGGAAATGTCACATTTACACTTAAGAATGGTTTCAAAGGCAACTTGTATCTTTTGGCACAATTCAGCCATTTAAAAAATACTGTAAGATAAAGAGGCAGATACAGCAAAGAGCACTTTTTTTTAATGATTTCTAACCCTTGTATTAAACCACCGAGTTTAGCTTGAATATTCAGTATCTCTGCAGTTGGCATTTCCCAGGCAGCAGGCCTGAATTGCTCTCTGCTGGTCCTCAGGGACGCAGCGCCAGGGCTCTTGGAGATGAAGGATCCCTGCACAGTACCTGCCCTGTGTAGCATCAGCCTGTGGTGCAGCAGAGAGAAGCAGGACACAGACCGACGGGAAACTGCATCTTCTTCACTTCCTCTTCTGTGAAAGGGGAGAGGTGGTCTCTGCAGCTACTCTACAGCATGTGGGAAGGGGACAAAAGTGGTCAAACTGGATAGAGGAAGAACATTTGCTAACAAATGCGCTTCTCCAGAGAATCTTCCTCAAAGGTCACATTGACAGCATTGCATATAAAATGAGCATCTCTTCTGAAGATGTTTGTGCACACTCACCACTGAAAGAATCGAAGCGTTACTCCCAGCTGCAGCGCTCTCTGGAGCAGTGCAACATTCACGACCACTACACATGGACACTCTGCAGCCCTCATGGGTTTTGTTTGGTTGGGTTTTGTTTGGTTGGTTTGGTTTTTTCCTTTAAATGGCAACTGCTCTCAGTCTTCTTTTTCTGCCTCTTCACTCTCTTTTTCTCCTCTACTTTTCATTTTTGACTTGGCATTTGCTGGCATTGAGCTGCGAAGACTGTACTTGGAGTCAGTTAAAGTTACTGGGGAAATTCTAAGGAAATGAGCTGTAAAACTAACCAAAAACTACTTTCAGCACAGAGGTACCAGCTTCATGGTCACCCCCCACTCATAACCCCCTGGAAACATCACACAAACCAAGAAGCATAGAATAGACTTGGAGAGGATGCACAATTCCTTCTCTCTGCTGTTTTTGTACTTGGCAGCTTTCAGTTTCATATCAATAGTACCTTTGACATACCTTTTTTTTTTTTTTTTTTTTTTACTTTCCAACTCTTTTGAGGGCCTCTGATAAACGGAGGACCTTCCACCATTACAGACCTCAAACAGAATACCACAAAAGATCAATTGATCTAGATGAACTTGATCCACCCATACTGAAATTCTGATGGCAAATGATCATAGCAGTTAAATTTGGCTTATGACATAACCCCCCCATGCCTGCATTCACTGTGCTGCAGACATCCCAGGTGAAGTGTTGTGTGGCTTGCAAAGGTTACCACCATAAGAATGAATGGAATGGGATGAAATTGTAGAGACTTGTTTTCATCAAGAAATGAACGAAACCCATGCTTTGCTGAAAATTTACCCTCTCTTGTGCTACAAAAATGCCTATGTGTACACAGAAACCATGATGTTCACTGGCTTTGCCCTTTCTATTCAGGACAAGCACGCCTGTCTTCTCTCTGCTTTCTCAAATGAGCAGAAACGAAGCACACTTGGTTTTAGGAGGTAGAAAGCAGCACAGAAAGCAGGTTCAAGGAAGCAAAGCATTGACAGAAAGAATCAGCTGGTCCTTTGCTAGTAACCAAGATGAGTTCTCAAGAATTACAGACAAAGCCAAAATGAAATTTAAGTGTACTCACATGCTGTGATGCTTGAGCTAGAGAATTACTGAGTTACCGTTCACCAGCTGAACTGTTGAACATGTTCATGTTTCTATCCATACCAGCAATAAAATAAAATACATTAGCTTAAACTGCTCCAGTAAAAAATATTTAAGAAAGTAAAACTTCCAAACTATGCAGATGAGCAGAGAGTTGGCAATTCATTCAGCTACAAAAATGAGATCGATTCCAATTACAAGCTCATACCTTATTTATAGCAGCCTGGCCTGCCTAAACTAACATATTCATCTCTGATAAACATCAGACATCTCTGATCATGGCAGCATATCAGTTAAGAAGGACAGTGAATGAAAAGGACTTTCTGAATGTCATTCAATGAATCATTTAACCTCTCTGCATGTCAAGAGAAACGCAGGCACCTCACTCAGCCTTCCTAAGAACCTCAACTCAATAGAAACGCCCATGCAAATAAAGAGCTCTGAAATTCTTGAAGAATGAAATACAAGCATTTGACATACCTGGATTTCGTGTGTGGGACCATCTCTTTGAATACCTCTAGTCCTGCTGTGGGACTGCTCAACTCTTATGTGAGACAATGTGTCCTCTCAAAGGTAACCTGGCAGTGTCAAATGGTAACACAGGCTATGACAAAACTCCTACTATGAACCTTGGAAAACAAGGAGGGTAAAACTTCATGCATAAAAGCTTTACAATATATTTATTGTAATTGAAGTAATATATTGTGTGTTTAAATTTTCTCTTCATCAGATATTCCAATACAGGAAAAACCAGCCTATTATGAAACATCTGAGCAGACTGAATGGGTGGTTTACTAGATTTGAGAGCAATGACTAGTAGTTGATGTGTCTGTCATCCTCAAGCTTAAGAGACAAAAGTCTGTTTCCCCTCATCCATCACGGTGTAGAGTGGAATAGGTCTGAACACAAATATGACTAGTCTAAACTGCAATCTTTGATATAGCAATGCCTATAAAGGTTACCCGCAAAATTGAAAGGCAGCAACCAACTATTTTTGCATGAAAAGGGCAGTCTCCAAGAGAAAATAAAGGGCATCCATGTGACTTCTCTGCTAGACATCCTCCAAAGCCATGGATTATTCTCTTCCCACAGCAAATACCGCACACAGCCTCCTCATCTTGAAAGAGCATGCAGTCCTTGCTCTGCTTACTCCTGTGGCAGCACCAGCCCTGCTTTGTGGCCACACAGCTAGTTGTGCAGGGAAATGATACCCACTCAGCTGAAGCACAACCCTCTCCCCCTGCTTTACAGGTTCTCAGCTAGATCAGTCCCCTGATTTGGATGCCATAACACAGGGGATGGCATGAGTGAAGGAGTCGAGACTGGAAATAGCTAATCAGAACACAAGTTTTTGCCACAGTCTAAGATCATGGTTCCAGGACTGAACCCAGAGAATCTGCCAGCTCAGCTCCTACTTGCTTCGGGCTCTAATAAGCAATTGCCAACAGATGTTGTGATATTTTCAGTGGGTACCACCTAGGACCAAAGCTTGAACATCTTAACCTGACCTTTCTTATGTTTGATTGAAAACATCATTCATATCGCTACAACTTCAGTGCGAGTTATGGCAATGTAGATGATACTGCTTGTCCATATAAGAACTGAGAGAACACTGAAATGGGTTCACTTTGCAATTCATTATGTTTGTAAGCAATTTTTTTTTTTTGCTCCTCATAGTGCAGAGACTCATGGGAGAGCAAGTAGAAGCTTGTGGGATTTGGGATGTTTTTCTGGCTGGAGGCATAAGAGAATCTGATTCATTTGTGTTTACTTTCAGAAAGGCAACAACCATCAAACAATCACAAAACAGCGCCATGATTAAACAACTGATCACAGGCAAGTGTAGGGATGCCCATACACAGTAAACCTGCCCTGATGCTTCCTGGGAAAGTTCGCCGCCTGTGCCAGGTTCTGTACGGCTGTGTTAGACTGCTCCCGGTCCTCAAAATAGCTCATGCACAGTCTTTCTAAAAGCAAAGCAAGCCATTTATTTAGATCTTCCATTTGCATTTACATTTTTAAAGAGACAACTATGATTTTCCAAATAGTTAAATAACAGAGCCCAAAGAACACAAGTAAATATTGGAATTGAATTAGGGAAAAGCCACTACGTATCTTGCTTTAACTTTCACGCTGGTATATCTTTATACTGAAAAGCAAAGTAAGTGTAATTTCAAAGATGGCAATACAGTTCTAACTGATATAGGTTATTTCATACATATATACTGTATAATAGAACTATGCATTGTTGTATTTAATTGAATAGTGCTCCAGTAAAATTCAGAAAGAAAAAAACCCAAAGTACTTCCAATACTTTTGTGTTAGTTGAAATTGCCAATAATTTTTGTTGCAAAAACATTTTCCTTCCACTTTCAACATTCCTCTGAGACAAGAACAAAAATAGTTTAACTGTGAAAATGATCCATTTTACAGGCATCAAACTATTTTTAAACCCTACTCCTCAGTCTGCTCCTCTATGCCTAGATCACCAGTAATTTATTTTTGAAATTTTCTGAGGAAGGGAATTTGGAAAGGAAAGGTAGGTGGGAAGCAAAAAAAAAAAAGCCCTACACACACACGTTGGTTTTTTTCCTAGAGGAGAAGTTACTAGGTGCCAAATTCTGACCTCTGACACAAAACAGGTACCACCTTACTACTAGCACGGTTCTGTTGAAGTCAGTGAGACGCCCAGTGCCACCATGATAAGCAGAACCAAAACCTATATGCTGAACACGCAGAATATGGAAGAAGCAGCAGACCCAGCAAAGTGTCACATCCATCTATCCCATGACATTAATCACTGTACAGACACAGAGTAAAATCAGATTATATGCACACTTGTCAAATATGGGTGTTGTGGGATTTGTTAAGAATTCCTGCCTGCAAAAAGTATTTCCTGAAATGCAGAATGAAAATATTCTGTTAGTGCAATACGAGTCCAAGTGCATGTTTGAAGCAGGAATTGTTGCTGCCAATTCAACGAAGCAGCAGATTCTCATTACGTGGAGCACAGAAGAAGGAAATGCTTGCAGATATGTCTCTGGAAAATCTCCTTACAGGAACATGTCTGTGTGCACATAGAGGAAGGGCCTATTTTTGGGAAAAAGGGCCTGAAGGTATCATGCATCTGTTTTGATGAACTGCCCTGGAGATTTTCTGGTTGTCCAGAAAAGGAGGCTGTACAAAGCACTGTTCTGCAAAGGCTGCTACCTCTACTGGAAAAAGATGAGCACTGAATGCACATTTTAATGTCACACAGGACACAGTTTAGATTATGGCAGCAAGAAAGACAGAGAGACAGGCATTTCAGAGTCTGTGCTCTCCTTTAAAAGGCAAAAAAACCCACAAAAAACCTGAATTGAAATTCCTGCAATGTGAATTTTGTCTCTTCTGTTGGAGCCTAACAGAAAGAGGTGTGAAAGCACAAAATCAAAGCAAACAGACCTGTTGAGAAATGATAGGGAGAAGAAAAGTGCTCACATAACTTAGCCAGCTCTCCAACTCCAAAGAGAGGCTTAAATCATCTTCCTGTGAAACTGTCAAAATCCAGTCCAGGATATAAGGTCCGGGGAATGCCAAACTCAGAGTCCTGCACCCACATGGTTTCTACAGAATCTTGATACCAAATCTGAGAAAAAGCAACCTTCAGTCATGCCCTCTCCACATGAAATTCATTCATGCCATAGTCACCCCCATCCCCTCCACCACAGGCAGTGGGCTGCAATACTGGCAGTAAGTGCCCTTTCACAAGTTTTTGTGTTCCTCCTGCAACTAGATCTCTAACAGGTTGCTGACAGTGCTCTCTCTCTTTGTGGAGACTGTATCTTTTTCTTTTAGAAGACCACCAGGAAGACATTTCCACAGTTTGTTGTGGAGGCAGAGGGGAAATGGACAGCTGATGTGGGAATACCACTTGCTCTTTGCATGGGCTTAGTACGTGTGCATCAGGATAAAAAGTATAGACAAAACCTTGCAGAGGTTGCTTCCTGCACTTCAGCTCATACACTTAAGCCCATAGATGTCAGAACGTATTTTACACGGATGTCCTTCGCAGGCTTTTCTTATCCCAAAGCCATTTCATTCACTCTAATGACATAACCTTCCTACTTAGCCATGTAAGGAAGCACATGGACTTTGAAATCGACTTTCACCACTGGTTTGGCTTCCTCTGTTAATTCATATGGGTTTTAATTCCATGCCCTTTAGGCCTATAATAAATATCACCCTTGATAGGCCAGAGCAAGAATTAAGCTAAAATTGAAACAATCTGTCAGACTACTTATTTATTGTTTTAATTTTATGACTGTCTTGATGTAAATCCTATCAGACATTGGCTATGTCTAAACAGAAATCACTAAATCAGCCAGTGTACTAATTCAATGGAAAAGCAGAAAAAGTAGTACATTAAGTATTTTACAAATGAAGTTATTAAATGATTCATTACTCACTGGTTTTGAAATGTGTTCTGTTGAGTAACAAAACTAAAGACCTGCCCAATAAAGTAATATATATTTTCAGGACATTTACTGTGTCATATTTTGGACTTACCTTCTGCACAATGGAAGCATTCCTTTATTAGCACTTAGATAAAGCTTATGTAACACATTCCATACTGCAATGTCTTTGTTAATATTTAGATGAAGAAATATAACTGTATTTGTATTCAGGAAGAATTTATTTTATGTGAGTGTGGAATTTACTTTCATTGTCGACACTGCATAAGAAATCTGCAACTTGCATTTGTCTTTATCTCCCTCTAGATTCATTAGGAGCTGAATGCATGTATCAGCTCACAGGATCAGACCCAGAGCTGGACTTCAAAAACTGTTAATTAATCGTTAGTATTTCCTTTGTAAAACAAAAATACCACTCACCTAGAGGAATTTTTTTTTTTTGCAAAGATGCAGTTGTGCCAGTTCAGGTGGATTTATTGACTTCAATTGCAGATGATGCTTCTGATTAGCCAGTTTGCTATCCTATGAAGCCAACAAGGGGCAAAGGGCTAAGGAAGGAAAACAGATAAAGCTACAACTTGCATTTTAAATGCTCAGCAGCTATAGCTATTGATATTAAGAATATCCTTTTGATGAAGTCAGCATTTATGAAAACTCTATAGTCACATTTATACACTATTATACAGTAGTCAAAGCTAAACTGCATTGGTAACATCTAATCTCTGAGGTAAGAGTCTTTTCAACACTTTTATGACACTGTAAAAAAACCCCCATGTTAATGCACATGGAAAAGAAAGAAAAATAAAAAAATAAAGAAAAAATAAACGAAAATTTAAAAATGAAAGAAACATCCTTCAAAATACCAAAGCTATTTTTATAGGTCTCTTTTTGTTACCTAACACAGAAACAATGGTCAATCCCTGTCCCAGATGGACCAAGGGAACTCCCCATCAGGAGACTTACTTTTCATCCTTAATGAAGAAAAAAGAAAAAAAAAAAAAAGGAGAGAGAAAAAAGTCACCTAGAAACTTTATCTTTGTAATCAAACAAGTAAAACTATTCTGTGATCTATTAATGCCTCTGTCCCTCTGGAGAGAGGATAAAAAGTTATTGAAGATGTTTCAAAACTTCTCTTTCACTGTTACACTAAGGATCATGTGCTCCAACTTCACTGGCAGTCAGTTCAGGGAAAAAAAAAAGGAAAGCTAATCCTATCATGTCCCTGAAGGTATACTGTTCTCTGAAGGAAGGGACAGCACAGGATTCCAGTCTAAAAATACAGATCCTTTACAGATAATACTGGGACACACGCTTTCAAAAATGGACTTAATTGTGTGATAATCCTTTCACTGAGAAGCACCCTGCAGTCAAGATACTTTTTAGGACTCCAGGACAGAACATGCCAGGGGTTAAAAGGCATGGGCAATCTCTGCTGAATTAATGGCCTTCACAGAGACCAGTGATGGCAGAAGCAAACAGCATTCCTTGGTGCAGCTGTCCCTATAGGCATCACTAACCCCACAGCAATGTCATAGAAAAGGAGGTAACACTGAAGAGGAGACAGATGCAGCAGTGATGCTGGGAACTCCCCCTTTAAAACTCTCGAGGTTGCTCTACTTTGCACTAGCTCTCTTTCTCGGTCTGAACAACCTCAGCTGCCAATGTGTCATTTGCTCAAGACCCCAACCATATTAGTGGCCTTTTGTAGGACTTGCTTTGTCAATTTTGTCCTTGTACTGTCAAAAATCAAAGCATTTGATTGAGTCTGCCTTCCTGTGAAAAGGTATTCTACGGCTGGAAAAAAAA
>JAYRBT010000082.1:66255170-66268745 GCA_036023395.1 Myiotriccus ornatus
TCCGTTTTTCTTAAATATGTAATTAGCAAAGGCGTCACTACGAGTTTTAATTGGGTTTTGTCCGAAAATCTACTTGGGCAAAACCATTCACAGCCCCAGGAATGGGCTGGTAGGCAAAACCACGACAAATGTCAATCTTGTTGAAGTCAATAGCGACCTGCTGCTGCCTCCTCTGGGGCCCACACTCCATCCCATGGGTCAGGAAACTGCTCAGACTCATGATGCTACCAGCTCTCACTGCTCTCTCCCCAGAGACTAATGGGGGGAAACAAAGACATCAGTATGAAGGAGGTTTGAAAATTAAGGCATCCAAGAGACCTCCAAACCCTTGTGACAGGCTGATACCAGAGGTGAAACTGCAAACAAACAGCCATGCTCCTGCAGCCCCACGCCCTTGGCAGGATGGCTAGCTGCAGCCAGGTTGCCTTGGAGGAACAAACCAGCTCTGCATACTCTAGCCCGGCATCCTCAGAGTCTGTAAGATGCAAGAGGGATTCACGGGGAGGGCTGATGCTCATTAATGCAGAGACTATGATTTCTATTGGCCCCGCAGAAATTTTATCCAGAAAGTTTTTATTGCTATTTGTAGTAGCCAACATTGTTCATCTTATTCTGTAAGAATAAGACAGATGGTGCTTTTGAAGACAGTGCATGCTGCCTCTTCCTAAGTGTCCTTTTCAGGTAAACTTTAAAAATAGACCAAGCTGGCACCTGCAGGTCAAACTCCGCAGTTCCTTCAAAAATCCAGAAAAACTACAGCGTGCCACACACACAGCTAGTGTAATTCCCCAGGCTGGCACTTAGTCATCAGTCAAAGCCACTCTCACAGCACAGAAGTAAATTTCTTTCCCCTCCATTGCTCTCTAATGTTATTGAAATAAAAATAGGTGGAACTGTAATTTTTCACATCTGATGCTGAGTCCTCGTCTAAGCACTAAACTTTGGCTTCTTTCAGAAAAGGTGTCTTCTATAAAAACACACTACTTTCGTGCTGGGGCTTTCTTCACAATTCAAGAAAAATCCAGCAGCTGTTACAGCCCACTGCACACACACTGACCTACCTCATGCTGCTCACCGCAATGAAAGGTCCATTCGCACCCTGTATTTCCTTTATGAAACAGCCTCAAATTCTTTCGCCAACAGCATTAATACTTTTGAACAGGCCATTCTTTCTTCCACAGTCACATATTTTAGCTTAAGTACCCACACTTCAAAACTTTCACAGCACAGGGGAGACACAAGTGGACACAAACAGCTGCAACCTCTCTGATCCTTCTAGTATTACCTGTTCTGCAAGGCATCCAAGTTCCATTACATACAACATGAAACATGACAGGTTTGTTGGGAAAAATATATATAATGGGGCATGACTGAAAACGTGTACATTTTCAGAAGGCGCTTCGAGAGCTTTACGAACATCAGTTCTGCTTTGAAGGAGCCTGCGGTCAAGACGCACAAGAACATACAAGTGCCTACATCCAGCTGACTTCAGAAACAGGAATACCATCGCTGACCTAAGCTGATGGTAAAATCACTTTGGAAACTTCTAGTCAGTATTTCAAACATAATTATTACTTCACAACATCACTTGCTTCCAAGCAAGCAAAATACACAATTCAGCTACCCACACTGACGTTGTTTAAAACCAGTATATCAAATAGAAAAATCCCTTTGCTTAGATGGTATTATTAATGCAACAGCCTGATGAACTCTGCAGTGAAAAAAAAAAGTTTTTGCAACTTTTTCATAAATTTAAATAACTTTATGAGAAAATGCAGTGTGTATAATCATATGGGAATCATAAAAACAAATACATAAATAAAGCTTTGGCTTATAAATAAATTACATTTAAATCAACAAATAATATTTAGGGATCATAAATAAATAGATAAATAAATAAAACACTAATGCTCAAGTTTCAGCTGAAATTTGCTTTAAGCTTTTTTCGGTTTCCTTCTCTTTGCACAAGACCCACGAGATGGGGACCAATGCCAGTGGGAACAAGCTTTACCTGATTCCCCATGATGCAAACCCATCATATTTTATTCAGTGTAATAAATACTGGCAATATTAATGTTTTGCCTTGCAGGCACATTTACAACACTACAAAGATATTAAGAAATCATATCACTTTTCCCAAGCTGATGACACTTAACATTCTGTCTCAAAAGTGCATTACTCTATATTTCTTGAGTTTCCCTCACAGCCAATGATTTTTCCTCTTCATTGTTGCCAGTTCAATCTGTGAATTTAATTTGTACTAGCTACCATACCGACACGCTTCATTTTAATGTTACAGGTATGTGTAAAGAGTTGCTGGTTGCAAGCAATTCATCATACAAACATATGAAAGCACTCAGTGGAAAGCTACAGGCATTCAGGAGAGAAACACAGCCAGATACAGTGTCTTTTCCTCTGTATGACCTGAAGGATCACAATTTGTCTGATTAGTCTTTTCGTCCAGCATCTATGCGAAGGACATTTTAAAAGCTGATGTTTAGAACAGACAGACCAATATTCCGACACAGCAGTTCTCACAGTAAGATAAAGCACCACCTCTGTATGTTGTAGAAAACCAAGCCACCCCTGCCTTGTATGCAGTTTATTTTGTTTATTAATTTTAACATCTGCTGTCTGTTCTTTTGCATCGAGGTAGTCTGGCTTGGTCCTTGTGATTAGGTCCATGACCTCCTAGTAACTAGGTTCCTGTTTCTCATTCTTTAGACATCTCTACACCTCAGTTTCTATCTGAACTGGCTGCCTACAGCTGCAAGCTGATTTCTGCATCAGGAGGCTGCCATGGCAGAGACCTCTAGAAGTGGGAACACTCTGGCTTGCCAAGTAAAATCTTACCCTAAGTTACTTCAAGTGCATCTCTTTGGCTCAACTTTTTGCTCATTTACTCATTGACAGGAGCATTTTAATTAACATGTGAGGAATAAAAAAAGAGCAAGGCCAAAGCTGTGTGCATTGAAAACACTAACTGCAGTTTCCAGGCTGGGAAATCTGGCACTTTCAAGGCTTCTGATACCATATGTTGCAAACGCTAAAGAAACAAAGATCATTAATTACGTTGAGCCCTTGGTAGCCAGGCCCTTAATACTCCATGGGTCTGCAATTATCCAGCTTCATATTTTTCTATCACTGATAGGATAGCAGATGGACCAGCTCATTGTGGGGGCCATCTCTAAGCTTATGAAGGACAAGGGGTAGTCAGCATCAATTCACAAAAGGGAAATCATGCTTAACCAACATGATTGCCTTCTATGATAGGACAGCTGGCTGGATAGATAAGGGGAGAGCAGAGGATGTGGTCTACCTGAACTTCAGCAAGGCTTTTGACAGTCTCCCACAGTATCCTCACAGACAAACTCTGGGAGTGTGGACTGGATGAATGAGGTGGATTGAGAACTGGCTGAATGGTAGGTCTCAGAGGGTTGTGATCAGCGACACAGAACTAGTTGGAGGCCCATAACTAGTGGTGATCCCCCAAGGGGATATTGGGCCCAGTATTGTTTTACTTGGATCAGTGACTTGGATGAAGGAATGGAGAGCCTCCTCAGCCAGTTCACTTACCTTAACCATTCTGTGATTTTGTGATTCTGTGACTGCATAAAGGCCAGTTTGCATTCTATTTTATTACCTAAAGATAGAATTTCTCTATCTTTCCTCCTCTCTACCCCTTTCTCTCCGTGTGACCTCTGTCCATTTTGACATGTTTATCTTCCAATGAAGACCCGCTCTTGAACATCACCTGTGAAAGTTATCACAACCTGGACAAGAGAACCAAAATCTCCCTACATAGAGTTCTTGATGGAGGCAAGGATCACCCTTCAACTGAGCCGACATCATAGGACTGATTCACATGCAAGCAGACACTCAGTAAAAGCTGTGCAGAATGAATATGTGATGATGGATGGTGCAATATCAAGTCTTGGTCCACGTGGGGCTGATACACAGAGTCTGAGCCTGGCATTTTCCCATGGGAACACAGGGAGAACACTCAAATCCCTGAGAATGAATAGCTCAACAAATGAGTTATTAAGAATTTAACTACACAAGTCCCAAGAGAAAACCATTGAAGCCTATTAAAATGAATATGAAATTGCTTCTTTATATGGAAAATACACTAAGTGCCAATGTTGCAGGACCTCCCCAGATTTGGAGAACGTTTTTGGGTCACTGGGAAGTTTCTATTGCAGGAAGCCTGAGACAGCACTACTGAAAAAAATCTACTCTGCCTTCAGGGGAAAGTGCCAGACTTGGAGCAACACCCCCTGAAGTAATCCCCCAATTACTTCAGCCAAGTTCTTCTAGGTTTAAACTGAGTTTACTAACATCAAAGTCTGGCCCATAATAAATCCATTAAGCAGCTTAGAAGCCAGATCAACTTCTCTGATTCTGGAATTAGTGCCTGCTTGGCCAGGCCAATCCACTTGGGGTTACTTCTGCATGTCAGCTTTGGAAGATATCAGACATTTGGGGGCTGAAAAAGTTGATGATGCCAAGTGCATGGTGTACTGTCTGGTCCCTGGCATGCTGCTTGGCACGTAGGCAACCGCAGATGTACACAAAAGTCTAGCCCACGCCTTCAAAGACAGCTTTTCTGCAGAAATATAATGAACACACCTACACTATACATGTTGCTTCTCTCCAGCCAGTGTTTTCAAGAAGAATGCATCATTTACTTACAGGCACTGTACTTACTTTTCCAACCTCTACTTTTTTGTTCACCTCAAGATGGTTCTGCTTGAAAATGGTCTGATTACAGGAACACCTAATTACATTCTGCCACTACAATGAAGAACAAGACAAGAGCACTCTGTGTAGTAGACTTCATGCCCTCTGTATCACTGTTAATGCCTTTCTCTCTCGAACAACCTACCTCTGGGACTCAAGAATCGTCTGAGGGTTTGCTTTGCCTTTGGAGTGGTTCAGACTGTGATGGATGTCTGTATCTTACAACAGTTTCCAGAACAAGACACACAGGTCTCCTGACAAAGTTCTTCATGCACTTTAAAGAATAAAAATTGAAGAATGCTGTGTCCTGAAGTATATTTTTCAGGAACAATGTGCAGACATTTCCAGCAAATGCTCTTAATGGAAGCTTCTTTGCCAAGTACTGCCTCCTTCCCTGGCTGTGGTTTTGAGAAAACACTTTTGTTCACTACAGGAAAAGGCAGAGCAGAACTTCCAGTCCTGTACACTCAATCACTGTGTCCCCTGGTAAGTGAACTAGAAGGGTTTTTTTCTCCCCCATAGGGTCTACACATGTAAACACTTCGTACTGAGCTTATATCTATCGGTCTGGATTGTAAGATGCAGTGAAATTCAAATCAAAATCAATAAAAGTGGTAGCATTAGACCCAGCAAGTCAAAATCAAGGGTCAAAGAGATTTAAGTGCAGCAGAATCTCTTTTAAAAAAAACATGCAAAGAACAAGACAGAGGAAGGGACAGAGGGGTTAAAATTGTGAGATGATCAGAATACACGAAGCAGAAACAACTGAAACTCCCAGGCACATTCCAGAGCAGACTTTAATAGGGCCTGTGCTACTAAACAAAAGATAGGCTATTTATTTATTTACCCAACTCATATTGATTTGAAAAACTAACAAGAGTATTGCAAAATAAAAACAGCATTTAAAAAGCCTACATTTTGATTAGCTTGTGCTGCCATAATTTGCAGAAGCGCATTGACATTATGTGTGATGGGACTCAATAAACAGAATTAATATAACATGGCTACCACTCAACATTTCCATAACATTTTATGCCTTCACACCACTTTGCAATATAACCTTAATAAATTAATCTCCATAAGGTAGGAAAATCTGATTAGCCTTATTTTCCAGATGAGTTAACTGAAGCTTGGCAGAAGTGATGTCACCCAAAGTAGCACAAAGAGCTGAGGGGAAAGAGCAGCACTTTGCAGACCAGTTTGGGGCCACAGAGACCCTGCCATTCCTTCTGGCCAATTATTGTGCAGGACTCCTTCATTGCTACTGCAGTATAAAATGTAGAGATCTGCCCATCTGTCTGATAGCACTTCCACGTTGTGTCAAAGCATTATTAATAAACACACACAGAATCTGACTGAGGGACCTGGTTTCTGCTGGTACAAATCCACACCAGACCCTGTAACCCTCTAGCTTAGTCTGCAAGTTCCTCCTCCTAGACAGAGAAAGAAGTCTCCTGAACTCCTCCAGCCAGCAGAAATCTAGGCAGTCCCAAAGACACATAAAAATCAATAATTCCCAGAGAAGAAGCAACCCATCTCCTGCAGACCTTCCTCCCATACGACATCACTGTGGGCCATGACCTCTTTCACTGGAGGCATTTACATGTTCCCCTCTCACTGCTTGACTCTCCTACTGAAAAACCTTTTTGAAACAAGGACAGCTGCTTTGCCAGTCTTTCACCCAACTGCTGCAGAGCCACCACTTTCTGAATTCATGAAGGTATTCAGTTTTCCCTGAAAGATTTACTTTGCCATTGGCATTTATTTTGACTGAATATCAAGTCACATCAGTTCAGTGGAAAGGAGAAGAGTGGATTCCTCTCAACAATGGCATTTTCTATTATGCTATAACAGTTGTTGAGGGGAAGTTACATCCAAAGGGGAAAAGGGGTCTTTATAACAGGCATTCAAAACACCTGAATCAATAGTGACGTAGAATGACTTACTCCCACCTAAATATCCATTTCCAGATTTGCACCTTTTCCTACAGGTACTAAAATTCTCTACAAACCTTCAGGATATAAAAATGTCAACCACTATTATATGAGTCAAAAAATGTGACAGAAGTGTCACTCAGAAAGCAGAACTAAAAAACCTGCAAAGAATAGGGTTTGTGAATAAGCATGACAGACAAATACAATCTGGGAGCACCTCAGAAAACTGTTTTGCCTGCTGGTGGGTAGTCAAGTAAGCACATAACTATCTGCAGTATCATCATTCAGAAGAGCAAACAAGAAATAACAATATGGTCCTTAATTTTGGTTTTCTGCCTATTTCTCTCCTCCTAAAATTTAGTGCATTCTGTTATAGCAACAATTCTTCTAACTGTTGTATTGGAGACAGGGAGAATGAGTTGCACACTAGGGCATCAAAGGTGACGTCTCAGAGCACAAAGAACACTAAACCACCTGTTTTGCCAAGATTTTCCTCTACTCATGTCCCAGGTTTCTGGTTTTGTGACATTTCAATGGTAGTCTGAGGCTTTACCTATGCCCCAAGGGAAAGAAGTAAACCAAAAATTTTCTTTCATTTGACAGACCCCTGCTTTAAGTAGAGCAAGTGATTTCCTGGAGACTTGAAAGAACTTTTGGACAGAGGAATGAAGTTTTTGTACATGCAACAGGGATAAAATGCTGCTGGAAACCTAAGCTTACTTCGACCTGATCTCTCCTCTCTTTAGATTTGGCTACTGACATTGGTACAAAGCAGTATCTGATATTTGACAAGGACCACATATTTGGTCATGGACTCTCCCTGGAATGATTCTAAATGGAGAAAAATGTTACTTGAGATAAGCCAGTGGAATGCTGCAATTTTTGATACGCTTCATACATACACCCAGACAAATATACATTAGCCTATAGCAGACAACCACTACTGACACCTTTTGAACATGTCAAAATCTAAAGTAGGAGCTTAGGGGTAGTCTGAAATCATCGTATCATCGTTGTATTATGAAATTCCCTTCTAGTATCTTCAATATGAAAAAGTCAGAACTGAAAAGTTGTATCATGGATAGAGGGGAATATGGACAGATCAGGCCATTTACTGCACGCTTGAAGCAAAGGTCACTGCAAAAAAGAATTTACTTCATCAGAGCCCAAAGTGAAGAAGTATGAACATCTGGGACTAGCCAAGCGATGGAAAAAAGAACAAATTGGATAAACTACCCCTATGGGAAAGACCTTACCTCAAAATATCTCATTTGCTGGAAGTGCTCTGATCTGGAAAGAGAGAAACTGCTCCACTCAGACCTAGGAGACCAGGCCACACTCACACGACAGACTCCTAGGAAGAACTCATCCACTGACCCTGGGTCAATTGTCTCCGCAGAGAAGCAAAGGCAGTCTCTCAGTGTAGAGTTGGTACTCAGCTACATGAGTTAGTGTCAGTGAGGATTAGGGAGGCCCTTTGCTTGTCCACTGCAGGGTTTTGTTTTAATTTCACAAAGAGATTGGGCCAATTCAGAGGATCAGGAACTGGTATTTATGTGACACCTTTAGGTGTCAGGCCAGTCAGGTTATTCTTTTACCTTTCTGCAAACTTTGAAACTCCTCTTTTTCTTTCTTTTCTTTCTTTTCTTTTCAGGGCACAGTAGAGTTTGGTACATGTTAATCTCTTGAACAGATCTTTTGCTCTTCTATACTCCCCCATAACATCCCGGGGCCTCACTTATCTATTTGCTTTGATTCTTCTCTGTTCCTGGAAGCCAACAGCAGTCCCAGATGATCAGCTGAGAGGCATGACTGCCTGTCAGAATGCTGGGAGAAGTGGTTTGGTTTTTCTACATGATGAAACACAAAAAAATATAAAGGCTTGAAGTTTACTTGTTAATATAATCTTTTCTTGAGGAGCTTATGGCATTGAGGATACACTCACTCAAAAAGCATTTCAAATGTCTATTCACAACCTTCGCCAATTGTTTACATATTCTAAATCAATTTATGACTTAAAGCTATAGACAGAAAAAATGGCTTGAGTGAACTGAAAACATCTCAAAACAGCCTGCTCTTTCCTTCAGCCTGAAATAAACTTATCCTGTTACACATGGGTAGATTGGAGAGGTGCTGCCAGATGACTTACAAAAACCCTCAAACCAGCACTTAGTGCTTTCTTGAATCATTTAATGCAGACCTTACCTGACATGAAATGTGCTTTATATCTTTAAAATGGCAGTGCAAACTAAGTAATTAATTCTCACAAGATGGGACAGGTCAGTAATATCATACTGAGATAGACAGGTTAACATTAAAAATCAGAGCTACCTCAGTGCCTCAAATGGCATCCTGGGCCCTTCTGATTATGTCTTAAAGACTTCAAAATCAAATGCTCTCATTTGGCACGTAATAAAATTATTTGATTTTGTGCTTTAAAAGAGCTCTAAAAATTTCTGAGTGGACTTTGAAAGAGAGAGGACTGCTTTCTTCTTTTTGTACATTCATTCTGTTAATGAAAAATATGGAACTCTTGACACCTGTCTTGCTACTTTGTTTTCAAGATTATATTCTAGATAACTTGACCAACACAACTTTTGGTACTTAGCAGTCTTGAAGAGTGAGCCACTTATGTCTGAAGGCTGTTTACAGTTTACTGGAAACAAGAAATATGCACAAGGCAATTATGGCCTGAACATTCTCTTTTTAACTCACAACAGGTTTTTTCTCACTCACTTCAGGCAAAGTGTTAAAGTGCTGCTCTGCTCCTGCCACCAACTCTAAAGTTACACTGCAGGATTTCAGGTTTGATTTCATCATTTATTAATTTTTCAGTCTTCAAAGAAAGGCATTTTGCTAAATGCCAGGCTCCTCCTGGTGCCTCTTCAACATTTCTGTTATCCTTTCATGTAACTTTCCCAACAATTCTGTAACTAGAGGATGGTACCGCTGACAGTGCACAACAAACAGACTCCAGGTCATCTTCCCACAGCTGTGCCACCTTTGCAGCAATCACCACACTTTAACTAAATTCACTGCAACTGGCAGCCAGGAGGGCCAACCATGTCCTGGGGGGCATCAAGCACAGCATTGCCAGCTGATCAAAGGAGGGGACTGTCCTGTTCTGCTCTGCACTGGTGCAACCTCTCCTTGAATATTGTGTGAAGTTTGAGGTACCACAATATAAAAAAGACATTAAGCTATTAGAGATGTCCAGAAGAGGGCCATGAGGATGGTGAAGTGTCTGGAGGGGAAGCCATATGAGGAGTGGCTGAGGTCACTTGGTCTGTCCGGCCTGGAGAAGAGGAGACTGAGGGGAAACCTAACTTTGGTCCTCAACATCCTCACAAGGGGAAGCAGAATGGCAAGTACCGATCTCTTCACTCTCATGACCAGTGACAGAACCCAAGAGAATGGCATGAAGCTGAGTCAGGGGAGGTTTAGGTTGGATATCAGGAAAAGTTTTTTCACTCAGAGGGTGGTTGGGCACTGGAACAGGCTCCTCAAGGTAGTGGTCACAGCACCAAGCTTGACATGAGTTCAAGCAGCATCTGGACAACACTCTCAGGCACATGGGGTGATTCTTGGTGGGTCCTGTGGAGGGCCAGGAGCTGAACTCAGTGATCCTGACGTGTTGCTTCCAACTCAGCATATTCTATGATTTGGTGGTTCTAACTTTGGGCCAATCCACTGGTGAGGAAAGTACTGTTTTCAGACAGCTCAGTACCAAGCTGGGCCATGGGAAAGAGCTGCAAAAGTTGCTGAGTGCATACTGCACTGCAAGAGAAAGCATAAAATTCTAAAGCAGTAAATTCTGCAGAAAACTAAGACTGATATGATCTATCCAGATTCTCTGCAGGAAAAGGAAAATGGAGCCAAGGACTGGATGCAGAAGATGCTAAAGCAGAGCCCTCAGGGAATTCCGAACATTTCCTACATCTCTGCCTGGATCATCTTTCCCTGAACTTATTGGCTCCTGGCTCTTCAATCCACTCTCCTCACCTCAGCTTCACTCTGCCTCACAATGTTTTAAGTAATTTTAGTATTTGTCTACTTTTCAAATGCTTGGTCTTCAGAAAACTTTCAAGCACATTTTCCTTCTTTAGCAACTTCTATCCTAAATGGGGCCTTGCTCTTGGTTGCTCTTCAGGCATTACTGTGTTATGTGTAGTCAGTCACTCATCAGTGTGGGTACTGGTAACATAATTCTTACAAATGGATTTGTAAGTGTTGAGAACACAAAGAAAGGTATAAACTAAAAGATAGTGCTAAATGCTAAAGATGCTCTGGTGTCACTAGGGCACTGGCCAAAGTGTTCCTGGACTGCAGGAACCTTCTCTGGATATTGCTTGTGCAACTATGCATTTGCTGAAACAAAAGGGAGCATCCTGGAATAAGGCTCCTTGGAAAAGCAGTGTTGCAGTCACCATCTGCCTGTCTGCTGGGCAGAATTGCACATCCAGTTTGGTAGGCCTGTTCACCATAGGGAATAGCACTGTATTTGTTGCTTTAGGTTAAGGACTGTTAGCTGGTGTTTCTCACACCTGCTTAAATTCCCTCACAGTACTTCAGAGTGAGGGAAGCAGTCATGCCAAGTACCCCAAATTCACTCTTTTAAGCACTGATCATACTACAGAAACAGGAAAAGATATGTCAGGCAAGAGACTGACAGTGGGACCATGACTGCTTTTGGCTCATCCATGTACTGATCCAGTGTGTCTTCAGCAAGTGTGCCGAACCTTCTTAGTTACTCATGGTCCTTCAAGCCAGCAGAATTGCTTCAAAACTGAGTTTCTGGAGGTAGCTTCTGAGGAAGGGGGAAATTGGTGCTGGCCGTGCTTAGTATGGCATTTCGATTGCCTCCTGAATTCTCTTGCTTGACAGAGGCTGAAAACCCTTCACATTCCCACTATATTGGCCCACTGCTGGTCTCTAGTGTGTCATGCAGTCTCCTTCATAACTATTGCTACCTGTTTTGATGTGGCCCACCAAATCTTTGAGACTATTGATTCAGACCTACTGATGTGCACAGTTTATTTATCATCTCTTCAGCCCACCTGCTGGCCTAAAAAGACACCTCTTTTAAAAAGTAATACAAATCAAAACACTATTATTGATCTTTTGCATTACAAAGCCTAGATTTCTGGCTATTGAAGGTTGCCATTTTATTTCAGAAGGAATTTTTCACATGATACAAAACTGAGCTGAGTTGTTCAATGTAGACAGTGATTTTTTTAAAAAAGCAACCACATTAATTCCAACTATAATCATAGTAGAGAATAGATTTGTTTAGATTGGTAAAGGTCACTAAGGTCATTGAGTCCAACCATTAACCTAACTCTGCCAAGTCCACCACGAAACCACATCCCTAAGTGCCACATCTATGTGCCTTTTGAACACTTCAGGGATGGTGACTCCACCACTTCCCTGGGCAGTCCTAATGCTTTACAAACCTTTCTGTGAAGAAATTGTTTCCTAATATCCAATCTAAACCTACCTTGGAGCAACCCGAGGCCATTTCCTCTCATCCTGTCACTTATGACCTGAGAGAAGAGCCCGACATCAACCTCACTACGACCTCCTTTCAGGTAATTGTAGAAAGCAACAATGCCCCCCCTGAGGCTAAACAACCCCAGCTCCCTCAGTTGCTTCTCATAAGACTTGTGATGCAGACCCTTCACCTGCTCTGTTGCCCTTCTTTGGACTCCCTCCAGCACCTCAATCTCTGTTTTGAAGTGAGAGTCCCAAAACCGAAGACAGGATTGGAGGTGTGGCCTCACCAGTGCCAAATACAGGGGAACAAACAATTCCCTGGTCCTGCTGGCCACACTATTGCTGATACAGGTCAGGATGCCATTGGCCTCCTTGGCCACCTGGACACATGGCTGGTTCATGTTCAGCCAGCTGTTGACCAGCAGCTTCAGGTCCTTTTCTGCCAGGCAGCTTTCCAGCCATTTTTCCCCCAGCCATTTTTCCCAGGTCTGCCTGGTATTGTTGTGACCCAAGGACAGGAGCTGCCACTTGGCATCCTTGAACCTCATATTGTTGGCCTTGGCCATTCAATCCAGCCAGTCCAGATCCCTCTGCAGAGACTTCCTACACTCCAGCAGATCAACACTCCTGCCCAACTTGTTGTCATAAAGACAATCAGAAAGACTTATGTGCATCCACATATGTAGACTAAAGCGGATTATCCTCTCTGGCCTCCATCCTCTCACATCCACTATTTGCTCTGGGATTTACTGAATCTCTGCTTTCCATACACTGGTGAAAGCAGAGCTATCATTTTGATTCTCTGATACAACTCTTTGTGAAGCTATTCCCAAAGTAACATTCACCATTTTCACACTATAGCCATGAAGTGATTTTCAATAACTGAGTAGACAAACACGTTCATTTGCTTAGTGCTTGTCATTTCCATCAGTTTTAAGTATCTGTTCTTAGGATACACTACCTTACAAACAGACCTACCATCCCACCGCGTAGATTGATTCAATTCTATTTTAAATTCCGGTTGCAGGAATACATTTTTGCAAACTGGTACCAGTAACCATTAAACAGTTCTTATATAATCAGTCTCCTCATGTCATTGCCCTCTCTGACACCATCAGTAGTAGACTAAGCAATGTAAGATCCTAATGAGAATGAAGCAAGAGGTGAGAGAAAAGTAAAGATACTGACAGCTCTCTGTGGGGATCCTCCTGCATATAGGTACAACTTTACATTGGGAATATTAATGCCACATAGATGTTTTTATATATAAATGCTAAAAAATAAAAAATGGGGTTGAAAAACCAGAGAACATCAGAGAATTTATTCTGAATGTGAATAATTTTGTGCTCCACAGAAACCTGAAGATATAAATTCTATACATAGACTGAAACTGTGACTTCAAAGAATT
>JAYRBT010000082.1:66268845-66288648 GCA_036023395.1 Myiotriccus ornatus
GTGAATAATTTTGTGCTCCACAGAAACCTGAAGATATAAATTCTATACATAGACTGAAACTGTGACTTCAAAGAATTCTGTCTCTGACAGCACACTTGGTTTCCAAATCTGGGTAATGCCAGAGTGTGGTTCATTCTTCAATAGATAATGAAAAGAGTGGGTTTTTATCAGCAAAAGCTACATCATCCTACAGCACTGGAGCTAGACACATGCTGCTAACTCAAGACAGGGTATTGACAGGAAACTGCTGTGACAGATTTGTTTCCCCAAGCAAATATGACAACAAGGTGATGATCTCAAGCACTGCCTGATGCAGGGGAGTAAGGAAAACAAGAGGAGAAAAAACACCAACCCAAGAACAAGTCCAAAGAATTGGGAATTGTCCACAGGCTCCATCAGCTTTTCTGTTTTAGGGATGATTGTATTTGTTTTGCTTTTGTTTTGGTTTGTTTTTTTCAATTTGCTTTCATTCCTCAAAAGGCTTTGGTCACAGATTGTTTTACTCAGAATTCATTATATTTCATCTTTTTTTCACCTGCCAATGAAAAAGTCTGCAGTAAATGCATTGAAGGATTTAACTCTAATGCAGCTTCTTGCATTATTGTTCTGAAATGCTGGCTTATAGTTGTTCCTGATGATCCTCTCAACGGGAGATTGGCGAAATTGTCCCTACCACTTTCCAGTTTCTGATGGTGGGTTTTCGCCTTCCACTCAGTTGGGATCTTCGTCCTTATCTCTCCCCTACTTAACAAGTTTCAGACTGAGGGCTCAGAGCTAGAGGGATGCTATTCTCCCACAGAAAATAAAAACCAGCTCTACTAAATATGCCAAGTAAGTCAGAACCAAAAGGCACAAACAAGTACAGACCTTTTGTCCATTAAACAAGATCATCACCCATGAGATCAATTATCTGGGCTGCAGAAATGCCCAAACTGGGCCATAGAAACAGACACAGTCATTAGCAATTTGCTCTGTCCAAGAGCTGAGGAGGCAGATGGTGCAATTGAAGTTGAGCAATCCCAAGAAGAAGTGGGGCCACAAGTAACTGTGCCACAGATGGATAGACATCAGAGCTGGCCCCACGTCAGCAGTTCAGACCCAGATGGATTTATTCGCTCAGAAACAACACTGCTGAATGAAACTTCCCTGCTTCCAGGGCCAGCTCATCTGTCCCAGTCAATGCTGGGTGTTAACAAGCCCTTGCAGACGTGAGCTGTCTCTGCTCTGCACAGCAGTCCCTCGAAAATCTTGGCATCAGCCCCTGTCACCCCCAGGGTGATCAGAAATTCTCTACTGTTTGAGGTGCTTCTGCCTCCAGAGCCACAAGTCAGAGAGAGTTGGTTATATACTCTGTTATTTGCATTGCTCCTACCCCTAAACAGCTTGACTAGGGAATATAAATACTGCTAGTCACAGGTAAGGTTACCATCCCTCTTATAACCCTTTCTTAAAGGTTTTTTCAATATTTTTAAAACATAATTTTGTTTAAAAAAATTACACACAGCAATATAACTTTGAAAAACGGTCAAAACGTACTGACAAGGACACTTACTCTGCTCTATGCTTTGAAAGCACCAGATTGACAAACATGCTTGTACAGTGTCTTCAGCAAACTAGCAACTGGGAGGAATGCACATATTCAAGAACAGAGCCTAAACCCTACTGTTCTTAACCCTTTTGAAAGGGTCCTGTAGAAGAGGTTCAAGGGTGAAATCAGCCCACCTGTCTGGGCAGGTGAAATGCCATCTGTGCCATGAAAGTAAGCCTTTTGTGCCTGGGGCTAATAGCTTTAGGTAGTTAGTAATGGTTGTGCAGAGCAAGAGAGTTTACTGCCTAGAAGTTTTGGGCTTATCCTAACATGGAGCCTGTCTTGCCTCCTTACCCACATGATTTATATTCCACTTTGGAGAAGGGAGGTCGTGTTCCTTCCTGAAAAATAATTGTGCCTTTCTACACCTTTGATAGACTCATATTAATTATGCAGTTTAGCATTTTCTTATGGTAACACATGAAAAATAATTACATGTCCTCAGAGCAGGTGAAAATAAAAGGAATTAATGGGCATTATCTGCCCCTTGGGTTTTGTATTTACTTTCACAGCTCTGCCCAAACAAAACAGTGAATTGCTCAGATTCAAACACACGAAAGCTAAATATCTTTGCTTTCCATAAACATAAAGAGGTGCCAGTCCTGTCTACAAAAGTAGGTAAATGCAGAAATACATGATACACCAATTATTTATTTGTTCTAATTTGACTATTCCAGGATTCTTACTGGTTGTCTCCAAGTTCAACTTCAGTGTGGTTTAGTCACAAAGATTTCAAGTGCAGAAGTATCAACAGGCCTCATATTGGAAATGCTTGGGTTAACTGAAAACAAAGTTTGCTATCCTCTGGAGAAAATATATCACTCTTTTCTTTGTCTTCAGACCTAGAGGCTCAGATGAAAGCCTGTCTTCCCTTGCTGAAAATACTAAAATACACGTTACTAAACGAAAAGAAAAACATTTTGAAAATGAAAAGTAAATTAAAACTACCGAGGGACAGATCTATTTTACACTCTGGCAATTTTCCTGAGGTTTTACTTTTAATGTTTATTGTTTAACTTCATAAAATTGAGTAACTAGCATAATAGCACCTCAAATGCCTGAGAGAAACAGCCCATTAAAATATGAAGCATCTTGTTAATAAAATACACTCATCAGAATGCTCCACAATTCCCAATAAGCTTGTGTAGTTTTAAGGCTAGTAAACATTTCCAATGATCATCAGCAAACCTAAGTTTTCTTCAATGGCTTGTTACATCAGTTCTTTCAAAAAACATCTTCACAACATAGTTAAGCAAAAAAGAAAACGAGAACATTTCAAATATAGTCAAATTGTTTCATAAACTTCAGGGGGTTTGTAAAGATGCAAGAAAATCATGGCTGTAACATCACAGTTTTCCTCATCTCATTGATGCTAGCTTATGCTATGCCAGCCTGGGAGGCACAGACAGAAGAGTTTCACCAACCACAAGGCAGAATGGAAGAAACGCACAGCTTTTTAAAAGAGAAAACAAGCATCTCAGTCTTAGGTAATATTATGCTCCAGCTACTTTTGAATCTTTTGAGGAAAAAAAAATGACCAACTACACTAAAAAAGCATTTTCCCCCCCTCCAGATCTTATGTGCGAGATGAGAAAAATTCTTACCTGTACCACATCTCTGAAGGACCAAAAAGACCTGTTAGTTTCTTTAGTTAGACGCTACTAGTTTCTTTTAAGTTAGCAGCTTCATCAGTCTGCCATAAGACTAATCCAGCAAACTGAAAGCTTTGTCTCCAGTGAAAACACACTATCAAACATTTTATTTTTGTTGCTATACAGCAAATGTCAGGTAAAGATGAGGAATTTACCACAATTCCCATTTTCAGGACACCACATCTTCACAGCTTTTGCTTCCTCACACGTTTCCAAAGAACAGTATTGCACAGGGCACCAGCAGAGCACAGAAAAATAAATCACATGTACTCAACGCAAGTTTAAGATACTAGACCCAGAGAAGGAGAAATCTATCCTCTTCAGTTGACGGAAGACATAGGCTGAAATATCTCTAACATCAAGGCCCAGAAGTGAAGGATTTCATCAGAGGATTGTCAAGACTAATTAAGAGTTTTCCTGCATGTCTTTGGTTTGCATGTCAAAACTGACATGTTTTTAAAGGTCTTAATTGTCAGAGGTCTGGTGCTCTTCAGAGTTCTGAGGATAAGAGAAATCAGTCTTTTTTTAGTGTCAGCAGCATTTAAGTTAAGTTACGAGCTGGTTCCCAAGGTCTTTAGAAAACATGAGTCCTACTCATTATTGATCTCCCTGTAGAAAGTTATTTCTTCTATTTCTTTCTGGTTTATTTCATATAGAGACTGCTACAATTGCTTTTATCATTCCCCCTGGAGTCATTTCAGGTAAACTCTCTTTACTGGATATACTTGTTTAAATACAGCTTGCATTTGAAGGTCCTCTTTGAACATAGGTGCCGGACAGAGAAACTCATGATGAAAAGAGCAAAGTTTTGGATTCAGAATAAGCTGTCTTAGTTACAAAGTAACTGTTTTTCTGAAAATTACAATCTTCCATACATTGTGGAATCTATAGTTAATATATGCATCACTCTAATTTTTTCTAAAACATGCTGTTTCTCCATCTAAAAGTCACTTTTCAGCATAATGACCTTGACTTGGAATCTAATCTTCAAATTAAGAAATGTTTTATTTTAAAAACTCACAAATAAAAGGGTAAATAGCAGGTAAGTTTCCCCACAGAAAACTAGGTAACTTCTGAAGAATCATCTCCAACTTGGTATAGTTTTTCTGTAATCCATTTGGGCAGGAATCGTTTTGTAATCCATAATATTTGTTTAAGCATTTACGATAATCATTTTAGCTCCATTTCTGAAGAAATATTAAATGTTAAAATGAATAATATGCTTTAGGGACATATCATCCCCCCTCTAGAATTCACCCTGAAATTAGCCAGGGTGTTTGAACTTTGCAAGTTGTTATGGTTTAACCCCAGACAGCAACTAAGCCCCACACAGCCACTATCTCACTCTCCCCTGATTGGACAGCAGAAAGAACCAGAAGGGTAAAAAGGAGAAAACTTGTGGGTTGAGATAAAGACAATTTAATAGGGAAAGTAAAAGCCATGAGCAAAGCAAACCAAGGAATTCATTCACCACTTCCCAGCAGACATCTCTGTATTATCAACACTGTTTTCAGCACAAATCTAAAACATAGCCCCATACCAGCTACTATGAAGAAAATTAACTCTGTAAATCTGGTTCAGTGTATGATATTAAAATGATGATTTAAGGACACTTCAAAGGATGATTGAAAGCTGATTAATCTAAATTTTGTTTCATTTCTTTTTCCTCTGTGCACTGAAAGTCAATCACAGCTTCCTCCATTTGCTGCTACATGAGTGTTTTTCAGGAACATATTTCTCTAGCTAAATTTTGCAATTAATAGGAACACAATTACACAGGTATAGGCTACTGCAAGTTTTCTCTTCCAGGCATACTTGCAGATTGCAACCATTGCATTCTAAGACAGATTCACAGGTAATATCCTATTCTCTGTCCATCTCTGTGGCCCTCTCACCAGCTGGAGCCAACCTGCTGGAGCCATATGCATGCTCCAGCCATTTGAGAGAGAAGTTCAGTATAGCACAGCCCCATCCTGCACATCGCCTACATTGCCAGCTAAGCTTCCTCATCGGAAAAGTCTTTCTGATTAGGTCAGGAGGCTTTAGAGCACTATCCATCTTACACGCAGTTGCTCAGAATGGTGTATTTCATAAGCCTTAAGTCCAAACCCATCTTCCTGGGGTCCTTGTCTGATCTCCATCCACTGCACAGACAACAGTATTTCACCCAGTGGGAACCTGCTTTGAAACCAATGACTTAATGGGTTACAGGAAAACATTATCTTTCAGATAATAATCAAATTTGGGCACCAGATATTTTCGCTCTGCTAAGCTTATTTTAAAATATGTATTTGCCCTTTCTCTTCTTGCTTTTCCAGTTCGTTGATATAGGATGCAGAAACTTCACTGATTTGTCGCTACCTATAACAGCTTTTAAGAATAATGGGCCATCCAAGATCTGGGTTTCTTTCTAATCTAATTAACAAAGGAAGAAAACCTGAAGCCCTCCTTGGCTTCGGATTCTCTTTTCTTACAGGGAGGTATGCTACCCCAGTACTTCATGGATTCTGTACAAGAAAAAGAAGCAAACTCGAGTAATGTTTTTTTCCTGCCTCTGTTAACATTTTCAGAAGCCTTTGCTGTTCCAGGTGCCATCCAGAATCCCGAGCTGTACAGCTAAGTGTGTAAAGGGTAATTTTAGCATGTGTCCTCTATTCACTAACTGATCACATAACAAGTGGCGTGTTTCTGAGAGGCCATGAGAGCTCCCTGAGCTGCGGGGCTGAGTGTTCACACACAGCTACACTATGCATAATGCCAGCAAACATCATGTCATTTGTCCAATTGTTACAGGTAGTAGAGCAGAATACTAAAAAAGGAAGTCAAGGAAGTCACCTGCTTTTGTTTGCTATTTACACAGACACATATGTACACAAAAATAGAGTATACAACAGTCAATAAACTAAGTACAACATAAAGCAATGCTAAATGCAGATCAGGCCATGTGAGTCAAGTTATTATAATTTAAAATGTTTCCATCCTCAAAAGGATCTGAAAGAAACAGAATGTAGTAAGACTTTACTAATGAGATATGTTCCCTCAATACAGAAGGCTTTCTTTTTCCTGCTCCAAATTCTTTCTTTATTAGTGCTGAGGTGTCCAAGCACTTGGTCAGCTATATCACATTTTAGGTTGCATCTGTTTTTTTTCCAAAGTACAACACTGCCAGCTACCAATAAACTGCCTCACCAGATGTGCGCTGTCAGTGCCTCTTTATTCCCTCGTTCTGTGCTCCAATTCTTCTGCAAAGGTTACCTAAGCAGCAGAAAACATTTAAGCAGGACACTGTCTGCAGTTCAAAATAATCACTGTCTAGTTCCTGCAATGCCAAGACAGTAGAGTAACATAATAGTCATTAGCAAATGAAAATTGCACTCTATACTACCCTTGCAGCACAGAGTAATAGCAGTGTTGGTGCTTTTCCTGGCAGGAGTGCATGGCAAAAGTAGAGGCAGAAACTCATGACAGCACTGACCATCTAGAAGAAAATTTTGACAGGATGGGCCAGAACAACCAGACTACTGCTATTGAGAAGATAATTACAAATTGACATCATCCGTATTTATTCATCTCACTATCTGCTGCAGATCAACAAAACCCTCATAGTTAAAATGTACACACAGTCCTTCTTAAATATATAGTATGTAGAATATACAACTCTGGTCCAGTTTACAAGATGATTGTGAAAAAATATTTAAAATGTATTTAAAAACATTATTATTATTATTATTTCAACTGCAGGATTTTGTAGGGAGCCTCAAAAAAATCTTTTTTGACAAACTACTTTATTCCTCCACAGCAAATTACTTCAGCTTTATTTCAGTAGAGGCTATTCCACAAATGCAAAGAGTAAATGAATCCCAAAAGCATTACAAAACTTCCGCTGTAAAAATGTAAATGGATTATCCCTCCATTAATATCTCAGTAAACAGCAACACTTTAGAAGCAATCACTCTTCTGTTGCTCAAAGCATAAAAGCCAAATGATATTTTCTTTATAAATCATCCGGCTATTACAAGATTAGTGTAAAAAAGGGGTTGGGTGTAAGACAATCAAGTCTTTAGATCATCTTGGAAGCAGGTTTGCAAATGGCACATTGGTATTTTCATCTCTTCTATGCTGCAAGTGATATTCAACATTTGTTCACATGACTGTTTTAGAAAAGAGCAGCCTTCTGCACTAGATTTTAAGTGCTGCCACCAACTTATGTCTACTCCATTGTTATATAATAACAATTGAAAATATAAAATAACTTTTAACAGTCTTTTATTACAGCTGTCCTGTAGCATCTTTATGGAAGTATTGTGACTCCTGCTAGAGTGGGACCAAGATTCAAGTTCAGTAAAGAGAGAATGAAGAATAGCAGTGTTTTAAAACAGATCTGTGACTCTGAGACCAGTACCAAAAAAAATTTCTTAATAGAAGCATCAGTTCCAGCAAACAATTTTAAATACAAGCACCCCACAGTGGACAGGCAGATGTTTATTTCTAGGATTACAATAAGCTATACGCCCCTCTAACGTTAATTTTTTTCTACCCACAGTGAAATGAGCAGGGCAATTTCTCTTTCTTCTATATAGTTGATCCAGCTAATTTCTGATCACCCACTTTCCACTTCAGTAATCTTCTTCCATGCCTGTACCCAAAATGCAAACACACATTTTGTGTTTACTTTCAATTGCATCAACCATCTAATTTGTACATTCTGTGCCGCCTTCTCTCTTTATTCTGGGGTAATGCAATGGACTTCATATCCATGTTACATAGCTAGCCTCAAAATTCACCTCCCTCGTAACACAGGCATTACTTTTCATAAATTGTGGCTGACATGAAGATGTTTAAGCATGCACCATTTAACTTGCCTTTGCGTATGCACAAGCAGCCAATTAATAGACACACAAGAAAGCAGAAGCCTCTCTCTCCACTGGAACTTGTTGCCTTTCTTCATTTTTCTCAATCCTCAGCTTTACCTTCCCTTGCAGCAATTAAAAGAGGTAAAGTATTTCAGGACCTAACTACTTGGAGAGAAGCCATAATGCTTATTAATTACATCAATATCCAGCCGAGGTCTGTGCGCACTCAGTTTTACAGAAGTATCGACACAATCACCTCAATTCCAGTACCAAAGATATAGGTCCTCTGCTGCAATTACTGCAAAGTGACTGTGAGTCACTCTGTCGAGGGATGAGGGACCAGTGCTGGCCATTCGCCACCTGGGCACTCATCCTCACGCCTCACTGTGCCTGGATGCAGTCTCCCAACATATGTTAGAGCACCATGGATACTGCTCTGAGTTGCACCAGCAGGCAGGAATCAGCAGAAATAGGGAAACCTCTGCTATGCTCTCTCTCATTAGTCATCTTATTAACATAGGCCACAGAAAGAGGAATGTGTACCAGACACGATGACAGAGGCTCTGTGCTATCAGGGAAGTTGCATATGGGTAATATAATGGAGCAACCTCCAAGGCCTGAGAATGTCATAACGTTTATTTGATTCTTATATATCGTTAGTGCCACACTTAAAATACTAAACACTTTAAGCTTCCAATCTCCCTTGTTTATAATTTCTTTATATCAAGAAAAGCATGGTTTTGCCCACCACTAGGCAGTATCTTGCCACGTAATGTAAAATTGCTGATCAACTCTATTTACTAGGTCAAGAAAGCTAAGTTATTTCTGCTACAAATGCAACACCAATCAGCCATACAACATTATACAACATATATACAACATACAAAGTCTTTTCATCCACTTTTATCCATCAGTCGATACAGTGTTTGTAAAGTTCTGAGTAGAATATATTTCCTGATAGTGATGCTCAAAAAGAGGAAGAAAGCACATATCTTGATTTTAGATCACAGGCTGTGCAGAACAGCAAGTAAGAAATTGTCTCTCCCTTTGAAGCACAAAGTAAGGAAATTTGGTATGTAAGTCACTGAGAGAGAACTTACAATGTCATTTTTACAGTCACTATTTCCTGATTCACTTTAATTGGACAACTGCAATTCTCTTTATACTGTATGATCTTTCTGAGCAAGGTTCTGTATTTGGAACTCTATTCTCCTTGGACACTTCTGTTTCAGATTCTTGAAGCACTGCAAACTTTTCCTAGATTACTCTTTTTACTAATATTTTTAGACTATCTTCTCAAAGCCAAGCCCTTATAGAGAGGCATTCTGATGCTCTTACTCATGTGGATTATTTCTTTACCCATCAGTGATCTAGTGTATCCATTCAGCAGGGAAAGTTAAGACATCAGTGTCTGAACTTCAGTTGCCCCTCTTACTTCAATTGACCACCACATATTTGCATTCCAAGATCCACATGATGCAGCTACAAGTATTTCCATTTGAGCACTAATTTTAATAGTGCAGTTTCAAGACAGGTAAATGGTTTGAAAATTCGACTGCTTCTTTACTGATAAAGAAGATTGCACCCCTTCATCTCCACAGAGCTCTCAGTCAGCACTGGATCTGAATTGGTTATCTCAAAATGAATGTTTCTGTGCAAGTTCACCAACTGATTGGTGTGTTCCCTGCAAGCCAGATGGAATATGTAATCTTTAAAGAGATCTTTGGGTTAATAAGTTTCCCTCGTTACTGAAGACTACATGTACAGACTAAATCAGGTTAAGAGCTTCTAAAGAATTAAGCAATTTAGCTAAGGAAATTCCAGCTAGAATATGTCTGTATGTCCTAAAATGTTTCTTGTAAAACTATGCACTAAATCACCTAATGCATGGTAATAAGGTTTACCATGTACAGGTCATTCTGCCACACAGGCCTAGGCAGGCATCCAGATACTACTAGCTACATACCCTTGAGTTGTTTTATTTATAGGTTGCTGAAATTAGGGAAACTTAAGAATGTTGAACTCTGTGAACAAACTACTCATGACTGCAGCCTATACATAAAATTTTTGCAGAAGTGAACACAAAGGTGATAACTGTGCATAGACATTTAGACCTGCTTAACAAAACGCCTGGGGGTAACCCCAAGGACTACCCATGAGAGTAAAAGTACCACATGCAGAAGTTTGTGGATTGGAGCCACTGCATGGATTTGAACTGTGTGAGCCTACTGCTCTCACATATACCGAGTTTTATACTGGCAGAGCTCTGCTTCATTCAGGTATTGCTCACCCCCTTGGGACTCAGACTTGGCAGCTGGGAAGGAGGCTCCGCAGCCCCTGGCAAAGGCTTCACTGCAGCTCCCCTCAGAGTCCTGCAGACACTAGCTGCCAAGTAAGTGCTGCATATATAAATCTTGGCTGGCTCGGGAGTAGGAAAGTACAGTTTCAGTAATACATAACAGCCAATGATATTGTCACACGTCTTAGTTTTGTGTTGTTTGGTTTTTTTTTTTTCCCAAATCCTATGTTATTTAAAATTTTTAATTGGTGATGTGGTAAAGAAAACAGATTGAAATTACCTGATGAGGCATTTCCAAGTTGAAGCAGATATAAAAGGAAAAGGGCATTGTATAGTTTGTCAAAGGAAGATGCACATTATTCTTACTAGATTGTCTACTGAAATTTGTATTAAGAAACTCCTGAAACTAATTGGTATAATTTCTAAATGGAAGTTTAAATTTGCCATAATGAAAGAGTGGTGAAGTTTGAAATAACAAAGAAAGGAGTGCATTTAATACTTGCTGAAGGAAGTTAATCAGCTGTGGAATAATAATCTTTACTTCTGTAGAATTGCTAAGTATGTGGCAGGATTAATCAAATTTTGATTACATCTTTATCAGCAGATTCCGCCTAAGTCTTGAGGAATGTGTTTGCACCTCAAGGGGGGGGAAAAAAAAAAAAAAAAGAAAGGCTGAACTTAGAACCTTCATATTCAGTTATTTTTAAGGAACACAAGTCAGAAAAAAAGCAAGCCAAGATTTTAGAAAACTGATTCTGTACTTTCACACTTGGAATTTTAAAGTTGTCAAGACTCTCAAAAAACACATGCTAAGTTTGGAGGGCCACGGTAAAAGAGCTCTGGAGGAAAAAAAAATCTGTTGATAAAACTGGCTGGCAAGTCATGCCATGTAGGAAATCTCCTACGAAAATGGAGATTAAACTTTCAGAGTAAAGAAATAATCTTTGTTGAACATGCCTTGATTTAGTCTAATGCCTACCATTGTCTACAGAACAAAGGAAAGTGAAATTTTGAGGTCAGAATCTCACCACTGCCTCATGGATGTGCAGCAGGGAGCAGAAGATTGTTTTAGTGCATACTGGTATAAATAAGAAGAACAGTAAGGCAAGTGGAAGGTGAAGGAGCACCAAGACTTCTGACTTCTGCCCTTTTTTTAATTAAATATACATGACATTTGCAACTGAGGCACAGCAAGATGGTTTTGAAAATCATACAGTACTATGGATTTAAAAAGGTTGTCAAGACTGAGTCTTTCTGCCTGAGAAACTATGATCTGTCTTAGACCATGAATTGGGAAATACCTGTCCAAAAAAAATACAGGCAACAGACTGATGCTACCTGCAGCATTGAAAAAAGTCCTAGAGGCACAAACCATGACAGAAGACTATGAGGTGTACAGACTTCTCTGCTCTAACAGGGAGATTCATTGCATAGGAGACGTGAAATAAATCTACTGCCACCACCTCCCCAAAAAAGGGAGGCTTTGCAAGCAGAACACAGAACTAGCAGTCCCATCCCAGGAAGTCTGCACTACTGACTATCCCCAGCAGTGAACGTCCTGCAGTAAAACAGTTTTCAAATTTGTAGTCTGATTTGGACAGAGCTGCAGTGGATTAACATCAAAATGACTCACTGCAGCCCTATTCTTAAAAAAAATTAAAGACAGAACCAAAGTCCCATTCAAAGTAATAACAGTAATCACAGTATCACACTAATTTGCCCCTAAATTGATAAATAAAATGATTATGTTTTAATTTAGCAGTAATTTTTATTGAATACCACCATTTACAATTAAAAGCAACATTGCAACTGAAGAGAAAAAGAGCTTTGAAGTAAGATCTGGAGATAAAGTGTTATTCAAAGGTTGTGAGGGAAAAAAAGCCATAAGAGAGAATTTTTGATAGCTGGAGAGCCTGAGTAAACAAACCCACTGTCAGAGTGAGGAAGGGAAAGCCAAGATAAGAAAGAAAAGTGTGAGTGGGTAGTGGAGTAGGGGCATGCTGGGTAAGCAAGACAGAGAGAAAAATGCACAAAGAATCTTTAAGAGAATTTTATTCATCCTATACAAGTTAGGTGTGCTTGTCAGAAACTTACTAAAATAGGGTGATACATTATTGAAAATACTATATTTCAATAGTTTGATAGGTTGCTGCACAGGCAACATAACCATTAATTATTTGAGCCCTTTCAATCAAAGATTTTATGCATGAAATAACGGAGTTTACACGGTTCACAGAAATATATCTAGGCAGACGCAGAATACAAAAATGCACCAGAGAAACCTCAGCATTGTGAGTGAGCCACCAATTAACATGCCATCACTTTAAAGGTACTGTAAGCTTCCTCCTTGCCCATGCCACTAAAGGATGTTGCACAGTGCTTCTGCAGTAGTTGAGTAGAATATCTTGAAAGATCAAGACCTTTGCCAGTAAAGTGTATCTATAACAGTATTAACTCAATAATCACTCTTCTTAGTAGAGCAGTAAGTATATTTTCATCTTCTGCTAACTAAACTGCCTACATAACCAAACTACACAGCGTACATATCCAAACCTCCATTCCATCATGTGGAGGGGTGCTAAATAAAATTGAGAACAAAAACGCAATAGCTTTTCCTAGGTTTGAGATTCGAGTTCAGTAATAGAGTTGAGTATGGTCAGAAGACTGAAAGGATAGAACTCAACCAAAATCCAAGCTGCAATCCAGAAAACCTGGAGACTTCTGTGCTAGAGAGCACAACAGTTTGTCTCCCTTCTTGACACAGTAAGAGAGATGGCTTCACACATACATACATTCATTTTATGTAGCAATCTATTGTACAAAAATTTATGGGTCATTCTGAAGTACATTTTGATCTTCTATCAAGGTCATTGATCTCAATAGAAGAAAGAATTTTTTTACACTCAGAACAAGCATTTACTGGAATAACTTCACCAGGGGCATGGTAGAGACCCCATCACTGGAGGTTTCCAAGATGTGATTTGACAGCATGCTAGATAACCTCATCTAGGCTCTCTTTCCCACAAAAAGTTGGACCCAACCTGGGCTGCTCTATGATTTTTAACAAAATAGGAAATTTGCAATGTTAGAATGGTAAGAGATAGTTTTGGAAAAGTAAACTGTCATAATTGGCTTGAGAAAGACATATGGGATGATCAATGCAACATGCTACAGGACTTTGAGAAGGAAACATACTGTTTCCACCTCTTGTTGAGCTCTCCATTTGAAACAGTTGTTATTCTCATTTAATACACTATGGGCATTAGAATAATGCTGATAGTTATGTCTCTCACAGGATGTTACGAAGACTGATTTGTTCACGTACATTATTTTAAAAATGCAATACAGAAGAATAATGTTATACATTATTAGCACTGGTAGAATAGTAATACAGTTTCATATTAACTCAGCATTTCACAAACAGCTAGTAAATTGCTACTCAAAAGGTCTCTTCTCCTTCTAGCATTCCTCCCAGATTTCTTCCAACTCCCAAGCTGGTTATTGAGCAAGTTGTAATGTAATTTTAAAAGACTAACAGACTTCCCTTGAGGAAGAAAAATCTGAAGACAAAACATCACAAGCCAGTTGTCTCATTAAAACACTTCTATGCAGACGTACTTAGAAAAACTGAAATAAAATGACAGTAGAGACAACGGTGTTGCAGGTACATTCTCAACTGTCCATTAAAATGACCAAGAAATGTGATCCTATATAGGAGGTCAGCTTTACAAGACTGTCCCCTGATTGAATTTAAAAATATGTTGTTAATGAAAATCTACAAAATAGCAAAAATCATCTTTTTCCTTACATGTTAACATATTTTTCAAGTAGAAAACACAAGAAATCATCTACCATTAAAACTATCACTGTGATAGGTAATTACCTGAGCATCATAACCAATATCCTCTGTGTCATCAAAAGAAATAGAAGACAAAATCAAACCTACCATCTAGCCATAATTTAGTGTTTCATGATTAAATTTATTGAGCCCTTTTTCACACTTGATTGATACACTTTGATTTCACAATTAAAGTCAATTAAATTATTTAAAATGCTAAGCCATTTCCTCCACAGGAGTAAACTGGTACTGTCACCCTGTTTATTGTCAGCCTGTTCAGGATGGTAGAGAATTTGTGTTATGGATTTCCTGATCCACCTGCATCCTTCTAGTTCTTGAATAAAACTCCGGCCTTATGGAGAAATGATTAAACACATGTGCCTTTTGCCCTCATTTTTAAGGCAGCTGGGCTCGTATTTCATTTTCATCACCATCACCTCCTCCATCTATAGTGAAACCAGGACACAGATGACCCCATGTTCGAACAAAACAAACTCTTATCAAAAAAAGGACAGTCTTGTGGTCTAGTATTTTATTTACATCTCATTAAACTAATGGGCATTTCAATTCCCATTCATTTCTTCCCAGTTTTTGAGGTGCTGCACTGTGCTGGTAACACTAATGGTCCAGTTCCGTGTGCTAAGCTAGCCAGCAGTGCCACTGCTCTCCCATGCCTGAAGTGTTGTCTCTAGCCGCAAAAGCTCCAGATTGTGCTCTCTGTAATGATGGACTCATCTGACTCATTAAAAATGTTGACAAGAGAGAAAATTCCACAGGTAATTTGACACAGATATCAGCAACAAAGGCAAATAAATTAATATAGAAATAAACTGGATAGTGATAGGGAATGCAAGGAAGATGGAGGGCTGGATTAGATCAACGGAGGTTCAGATCAGATATTTTGGAAAGCCTTTTTCACTATGAGGATAGTCAAACAGCAGGGCAGGTTGCCCAGAGAGGCTGCACAATCTCCATCTTCAGAAGTCTCCAGGAGCAAACCGGATAAAACCTTGAGTGACTCAGTCTGAAATCAGTGTCAACTGTGCTTTTACCAGAAGGCTGGACAACAGAACCAAAATCGGGATTAGGTTTGTAGCCTCAGGGCATCGTAAAGGCTGGAAAATGAGTCAGGCAGGGGCACAAGCATGTGCCTTTTGTAGCAACAGATTTTCTGGAAACAGGGATTTTTATCAAGGTTTGAAGGTGTACAAAGAGAAGAACTTCACATAAACAGTTTGAATAGTTTAAACAACTTACTTTAATGGCAATACTAGACAATACAGTTCTAAGCACTAAGAAATAGTATCAAATTCTTTAGAATTTTATTAGGTACAAAAATAATTAAGTTATAGAAAAGTATCGATGTTCAAAGATAATCACTTTAAAGAGCCCAAAATTCAATAAAAAATGTAATAGAGAAGTTTACTATACAATTTAAATTCATGGCATATAAATCTGAGGTTTTTTTGCTGTATAACTTCTACCTGAAAAGATTATTTTTTCTAGACAGTTTTAGAGGAATTGTACAGAAAAAACTTCTTTCAGCCCTATTTTCTCCCAGTTCCATGACTGGCTAACTTGTACTCACACAAGTGTCCACCAAAATTTCCATGCATCTTTGGTTTTCTATGCAATAGTGCTACACTGGAAGTTATTAAAAAGCATCATCATATGTAGACTGTGGTTAAGGTGATGTCAGAAACAGCCTTCTTTCAGACTGAAAGCATCAAGCAGCAGAACACTCATCTGTGAAGTGGTGGTTAAAACAGTAGGAAGATACTGTACACATTAAAGCACAAAGTAAAGCCAAATCATAGACTAAGGGTCTTCCTTTGCGTTGATTCTAGTGGGATGGAGTGGTTACAGATCTTTGGATCCTGTGTAAGAAAAGTTACCAGAAAACCAGCAGCTTTTGAGAAACCACAGAGAATAAGGAGCTGAGTGACCACATGGACAACAGCCAGGGTAACACAGCACCCACTGGGAAGACGTCCAGAAATCACAAGCAAATAAACTGCCTTTGTCTCCATCCCTCCTGTGCTCACAGACACAGAACTCTGCAGATTACTGCAGGGAAAAACAGTCAGGCACAGATCTTGAGGCACCCTTCTAAGAGAAACAACTCAACATGGTCCCCGAAGTCCCCCATTTTCAGACCAAGAAGAGACAACACAAAAAGTGACCCAATTCTTAGCCATTCTAAAAGGTTTATCTTATAAATTCTGAAAGCTGTGGGTTTACACAATGTTTGAATAAGCCAGTAAGCCTCTTCCTGGAATGTTTTCTCTAAAGCCAGTATCAATATTTCCAGTTCCTCAGAAATGTTGGGATATGAAAGGAGAAGGAATTTTGTCTGATAAAGCAGAAGGAAAAAAACCAGCTATTCACTAGTTTTATTATGCTGAAAAATGTACAAGTCCATTTGAATATTTAGAAAGGAACTGCACTGGAAAGTGATTCTTAAAACAAAACAAAACAAAAGAACCATGCCAAAATGCAGCAAAACCAAAAAGAATTTCCAGTTATGTTTAAAATCCAATCCATACCACTTCATCTTTTTTTCATAGGTGCTACTACATCACTGAGCAACAGCAGTGCAATGGGGAGTTAAGTGTCAGATGAAGAAGGGGACAGTGTAGGGATAACTACTCACTGTTACGACAGCTATTGATCCTGAGAACGCAGGCATGACAGTTGTATACAGTATTTTTTGGGCAATGCAGTTCATCCATCATTTACTCTTCCATCTAATCTCCAAACACACTGCCATTACCCAATTCCCATCAAGCTGTGCTAAATGAGTCTTTCCTCAGAAGCTTATGGGGCACGACCTGCTCCTCCTCTGCTGGCACCACAGACACATCTCTGTTTGTTGCCCTGACCGCTTCCTACAGCCATCTTTAGCATCCTTTCAAACCAAATTCTTTCTGTCTCCTTTAGAATTTCAGGACAGGCAGACAACAGGGCAGTGGGGAGATGCTAAATGCAAATTAGCTGTGCTGCAGATCTTCCCCACCTCACTTTCATCTCATCAGTACCTTCTCATCCCTTGCTTTTCTGGCTTGCAGTAGACTATGTCTTGACTGAATTTACAAAAACGCTTGGAACCGTTACTGGTGTGACAGACAAACAGCAACCAAGTTTTTGGCTTGAAAAATCAATTTCAAGTCTCTGTGTCCTAGGCATTTCTCAATTAGAGGAGCACGAAGTGTATTTAAACACTACTTTTACAGCAGCAGGTTTTGATGCAATCAGGTTTCAGGAGATCTATTTTTAAAATATCAAACAACAATATGAGAATTCAGGGGAAAAAGGGCAGTAGTCTGCAGCAAAAATGCCCAGATTTCAAAGCCCTGGGAAAAAACAATTTCAAGTTACTGAATTACACCATAGAAGAAGACATGAACAGCTGTTTTGAAACAGGCCAAAGGTCTACATAGCCCTGGCTGCAACAGAAAATATCACACCATCACACAACACCCAGACACACAGTTAAATATTCTTGAGAACTGGATACTTTAAGTTAAAAACCAAGCCAGTGTGCATGTCTGTTAGCACAAGCCTCTAGTACTCTCACGGGCTCCAATTTCATTTTCAACACAAACCATTCCAGAGATGCATGCTGTTTCTATGTGTTTTTCATGTCTCAGTATATTCCTCTGCATTAACTCATCAGTCCCCCTAGATGAACTTTTGGCATCTCTGTCACCCTCCTGCAAAGGGTTCCTACTTGCTGTGAAGCTGGTTCCTAGTAGTTTAATTTAAGGCATGCTTCCTTCTGAACTAGAAGCCATGAAACCATCCTTCTCTACCCAACCTGTCCAGCCCACCCATGATTTTCTAAATCTTTCTCACACTTATCTACCAAATTGTCTCTACCGGAATTGTTTTTCTCAGTCATTTTCTTGCTCTGACTATTCCTGTCAATTTTCTCTGAATTTCCCGCATATCCTTGTTGAAATGGAAATCCTAGACTGTGCACAGCTATTAGCCTACACACAAAAGGAGGATAAAAGCCCATTTCCCTTCCCACATGCCATCCAGGGACTGGTAAAGCATCAGTAGAATGGAGGAGCCACAGCCTCCTATTCTTGACCCTGAATATCAGCTTTCCAAAGACGAGAGTGGAAGCAAGACAAGACTTAGGGCAAATTCATGTCAAGAGCAGCACAGACTAAACATTTCCTTTGACAGGTCTCAAGATGGCCCAGCAGGGATTTGGGGATGCCCTCCAGCCCTAAGCTGCCCCAAGGCACCGGAAGCACATGCATGCAAACGCATCTCTCTTCCAAGGACAGGGTTGTGGATCCATCCCACTGACTATGCATCTAGTTCCGCCTATGGATCTGACATCATGTTTATTTATTTCAGATGAGAATTCCAATTATAGCACCAAATTATTCTGAGGGGGTAACAACAAAGATGCTGCTTTTGGTCCAACATGGATTTATTTCAAAGCAATTTCCAACATGCTGCTCAGCAGCAGAAGTTGTAGAATTGTACACCACAAGGCGGGCTGCCAAAACAGAGCTCTGCTGCAGCTGAGCAGGCAAAAGTTCAACATAAACAAAAATAAAAGAAAATGAAAACTGGGGGGAGAGGGATGGAAGGGGGCTAGGCAGACAAACAGGCAAATGCCAGTGCTGAGAAGGAAAACCCTAAACCCCACAAAAACATTCTCAGCAAGGAAGGAGTACACCCTCATTTTAAAACACAGAGTAAAGAAGCATCCCAAAAACAGGTTTGTCCTAGCACTGCTAGGAAGACAGCCAGTAGAAGATTTCAGATTTAGCTGCAGCTCAGATGAGCTTCTTTTCATGCTCAGAATACATTTTCAGAAGGTAGGAGCTCAGCCATCAGTGTGGCTGAAATTGAAGCCCTCTAAAAAGCAGGAGCAGAATTAATACCATATTTTCTAACTCTTAATAAAAGAAGAGCATTTAGCTCACAGGGCTAATTACTTTCAAATTATGAGAAACTATTTAGTCACCTTTGCAACTTTGGCCTTTCAGGTCTTTGCGCCATTCACTGGGGAAAGCAACAGAACTGTAATTTCAGAGAGACTTTGGAATTATCAACTCATATGATCCACACTCATCAAGTGGCAAACTCATGTAGAACAGGTTGGGCTTTGCAGACAATTTACTGAGGTTATTTACTTTGACAACATCTGCTGTGTTTATACTGTAGTCAAACCTAACAAAAAATGTTTGCCAGAGACTGCACCTTGATGGGTCCTGTAGCCACAGCCTAGGAAGCAGCACTGGAGGATGAACTGCTGGAAAGCCTGTTGGAAAATATGGATAGACAGATTCTTCCAGCTGATCTGCAGTGGTCACAAAGAACTGAACTCTCTTCAGTGCTCCCAGGTATCGTGGGTGGGGGTTTGTCCCGCGACAGACCCAGTGGCACATTTCGTATGGGAAACAGGAAAAAAAAGTGTGACCCACAAAATGGCATTTATTAAAACAATAAGACAGCTTATATACAGGGGAGCACAGAAGTTTCAGGAAAAGGGGTATGATCCCGGCTAGGAACATCGAATCCCAGGGCTCTGTGATAAGGGGACATGG
>JAYRBT010000082.1:66289686-66336847 GCA_036023395.1 Myiotriccus ornatus
AAGTTCTCTCAAAAAGTGTCAGGTTAACATATTTTATTATGGCTTTCCTATCAGTTCCATATATGATTTAGATAGAGCTTTTCAGCCTGTTGCCAGCAGACCACTGAAATGATCAGAGAAAAAAAAAAACGTGCTCATACACAGAATCAAAATGTGAAAGAAAAAAACCCCACACAATTGAGCAACTAAAGTATAGTCCAAACTTTTGTTGACATCAAATGAAAAAAAAAATCCCACTTGAGGCAACACTACCCAAGATGAATGGTGGCTTTTTCTTTTCATTCTATCTCTTGATCCCAACATCTAGTCAAGCCTTTGACTAACAACAGACTAGAAACACTGGTAAAAAAAGACAGGGTAAAGAACTAGATTACAAAACTTACTGTCAAAAAATAGATAGAAATAAAATCCAGCAACGTAATAGAGTTCACTGCAGAAAACCCCTTCACACCATCTCGCAAAAGATGAAGAATTTTGCTCAGCACAAACACAGTAAACAAAAGCTGGAATCTTCCCAATGGAACCAGAAAAACAAAACACTTTAAATATAATAGCATAAAAGCCAGAATTAAAGTCAACATCATGAATACAAGCTCACTCTGACCTTCACATCTAAAAATATATGGTATTAATAAAGGGTCTTTGAGTCAGACAGCAGAAGTTATTAGTCAAGAAAGACAACTGAATTAGGAATGACTGACAAGATCAGGGCTGTTTATCTGACAGATGACAATAGGACTAAATAAATATACACAATATGGTAGAGGTTAATTAGGAAGTATTTTTTACTTGCCCTTCTAATACAGAGTCAAACAGAACCAAATCACATTTCAGATTTACACTTTAAAAAGAACAGGTGGATAACCTTTAGGACTCAATGGCACAAAATACTAGTGATGACAAGAACCAAGAGGATTAAACTGCAACTGGATACATACACAAATAATCCGCAGTTACAGTAATGAGCAGTAACTAACAGATGGAGATTAGAGAAACATTCTGTAATGGAGATATCATTTCCCAACAGTTTAGGGAATGATTTCATACACCACCCACTGTAGCATCCTAGTCTTGCTACTGCTGGCTACATGACACCCAGCTAGGGGGACACTCCTTGGATTACTCCAGCACTCCCTGGGTTTTCAGGACCGCTCTGCTACCAGAACTGCTCAGTGGCAGAAGGTATGAGGTACAGGACAGATTTTCCACCTGAAAGTATGTGTGCATCCTTTAAGGCATGCTTGGCTGTTATCAAGCAGCCTCGACTAGTGAAGTTAAACTTCTGCAGTTAAGGTAAACTTTTTGTAATCTCACTTAACTCACTAAATTGCAGAATATTCTGAGTTGGAAGGGACTCCACAGGATCATCAAGACCAGCTCTTAAGTGACTGGCCCATACAGGGACTGAACCCACTACCTTGTCATTATAAGCCCCAGGTTCTAAACAGTTGAGCTAGTCTCAGTTCACTTACAGCCCTTAATAATGCTTAAGCAAACTAGTCTTCACTGTTTAGTCATCTGAGAGGTTTCTTTTCCATTCTGCCATTACATCTTTTAATGTCATGTAAAAGTTATTAATCTTGGGAGGTTTTTTTTGCAATCCAGGAACAGACTGCAGAGAAGAACAAAGGCCAAGAACAGTACACCTTAATTGCACCTTTGTCACAGTATATGAGCAAACTCACAGAGCCTCTTCCAAAGCAAATATATTCCTTTTTAAGACAGGCTCTCCAAAATGTAGTAAGACTCTTTGTAAAGTATCCTCTATCCTTCAGTAATGGAAATGCTGATAGCCCTGTCAGCATCCTCAAGTGATTGTCAATGGCAACCACTAAACCAAACAACAAGTAACCTGCTTCCTAGCCAGATAAAACAGGCATGATTGCAATACAAAGTGAAAGTTCAGCTTGCCAAAGTCAAAGTCAGCAATAGTTAGTTCCTCCGCCCTCTCTTCCTTCCTAGCTTCATGCTTGCAAGCGTTGACATTGTCACATCCAGCGGAAAAAAACCCCACATTCTTAGTTACAGCCTTAGCTGCTCTTTCATGTCCTATACTTCATTGGTCTGGTGCTGCAGTATGAGAAAATTTGATAATAAATCTATATTTTTACTTGTCCTTAACAAAGTTGGGCATGATTGATGTTTCAGTCAGAGGTGAGCAGCTTTCACAATGCATAAAAATGTGGCTAAGCAGAGTGCAAGTGTATTGCTACAACATCTAGGTGCCTTCTGTAGTTCCAAAATACCAGAAAACTGGGAGGACTTCTGAATGCAACTGTAATGCAAATCTCATTATTAACTACCACTTTACTCTACTGAGCAAATATCAGCACGTCCCTCTTGAATAACAAGAGGATTTCTAACAACAGTCATCGAATTTCTTAATGGAGAACTGAATTCACTGGAAATAAAGTCCAGGTTCCTGGAAGAAAAATTACTGTGTGCTCTCTGTAGACAGACTGGCTTTTAATGAGCAATGTGAATCACAAAGGGCCTGATCCTAACCCCACATAAGTCAGTGGGATGGTTTCTACTGACTTCAGTGGGCTTTGGATGGAGCTCTGAGGTCCTGATTTTGCACTTGTCACACTGTCAGCTTCACTGAAAGCTGCAGGGAGTTTCACTGTCACTCAAAGAAGAACATTTTTTCAACAACTTATATTATCCTTTTCTCCAATGTGGAAAATTCCCCATCATAAGGAGGAAAAAGGATAATAAATTGTTGAGAATTTCAGACTGTATTTTCAACAAAAAGAACTCTTAGGGATGACACTCAGGAGAAACATCTTGTGCCAACCCTGATTGTGAACAAAATGCAGTTAAGTACTCCAAATGTATTGTCTTTTCCACTATAACTTACAGACGGCTTGCTGATAGTGTATTTTATTTTCAAGTCCATTTATTCTAATAATCATGTTTTCCAGAATCAAAACGGTCTCTTCATGTGGAACTGGTGGAATGTGTTGGAACAAACCGCTACACTGGAATATTAATTTACCGTGGATAACAGGTTACATGGGATGTTTTAATTTAAAATTTATAATATACTGTTTAAAAGACACAACATTTTCCCTGATACGGTATTTTTCTTTCTACTGTTGTGCTTTGCAAGACCTTACTTCAGTGTATGCCTGACCTACTCATCAAGTACGTTCTTTAATCACCTTAACAAATTACCTGTAAGCTTTCAGTTAAGTATACAGTTCTTCAATTAAAACTAATAGCCATGATTGCAGCATCTCTATGGTGCTGCTGCACTCTGTTGACTCTACACCATGAAAACAAAGCTGGGATCAACAAACAAGTGTTCTTCAGAACTGAGCACAGCACTTCCTCCATTTGATAGTCTGACCAGTCACAGATTTTATCTCTTGCCCATCAAACTTGCAACAGCTTTGGCTACTTGGTTATCACAGAATATATGCATATAGGTTATTTTCTTGGGGATGCTTTTTATCCATAATTACAATGAAAAGGAGCTCCCACAGTATCCAGTGATTTCAGTGGAAGTTGCTAACACTCAGAAGTCCAGAAATAAGGACCCATTTCATAAAGCCAAACCCAGGATTAACTGCATTAGCAGACACTAAGAAAAATGTCTGCCTAAGTGACACACCTCACAGTAAAACACTTGGCTTTGTGTAACTGAGCCTAGCCATTTACTTCAAGAAAAACTTGAATCCACTGCACCATCCTACTTGATTTTCACTTGCTCAGTACACACCCCATCTACCCAACACAACTGAAAGCAATGTTCTCACCTAAACTGTTTAACTTCCATTATGGCTTGTCAGACATGACACTTAATACTGCAGCCTTCTTTATCTCTCTGGTCCACAGAATGAGGGTGGCAATATCTCAGCTTAGAATCCTGAAACCTTCATATATCAATATAAAAAATAATAATAAAAAACCCCCAAAAAACAACAAAACCAAAACAAAAGAACTATATTAAATCAGTCTTCATTTATCTCCTTTCTGGTGTCATTCACAAAGAATGAACAGTCATTCATTTCCTTACTATTCATCTGTCCCACATGTGTACTAATAGGCATGAAAATACTAAACATAAATCTTTTCTTCATCCTCGGACTGATTTTTAAAAGGCACCCTTCCCTTGCATTTCTGTGTGGTGCCTGATAAATAATAGATCAGTAGCATGGTGTTAGTGTTAATATTAATGTTACCAGGCAGCATTTGAGAGAAGCAGGGCAGAAACCTGAATTCTGGAAGAATTTGGTATGGCAGCAGTCACCATCCAGATGCAAGTTTTGCAGTTCACATCTACCTCTATAATACAGAGATCTTACTGGGTATGTAGTTCCATGAATTTCTATTCAGTTTACCCAGAGACGAGGATGTTTAGCATGTGATAGAACTTGGCCACAATTTTTTAAAATTAGTTATTTAAAATTAACTGGTAGGTTAAAATAAAATATCCATCAAACAAAAAAAACAATGAAAGACAGTGTGATCTGCTTCAGGAATGCTGACATTTATTTGTTCTGAAATTAAAGAAAACCTTGTCTCCTCAGCCTAAATGTTAACATTTTCCAGTATGGAGATAAGTAACCTTTGAACTACTTAATGCTTTGACTCAGTTTAAGAAATACTTCCTAGCTATGGGGTTTTTGTCCCTCAAAAAAAATATACTCTAGATCTATAAAATATAAAAAGCAGGATTAATTATTTAGTGCAAATCCATCACTTTTCTGGGCAGCAGTACTAGGAAGCATATAAAGACTTTTTCCTTCTATCTCCCATCTTGGCAGCTTTATAGAATGTATGTTTGGCTGAACCTAGTTTAAGAACTAGGGGCTGGGCCACCATGTTATCCCCCTCAATACACTTCTGAGAAGTCTTATGAGTGCAAATATGTGGAGGCACACACATATGCAATTCTCAACACACAGAGGACAGCCATGTCCTTCATGATCCCAAGAAATGTGTGGTATGACTGCCTTGGTACTGTGGCTGCTGTCTGTGGTTAGGAAGATTCTTGTAAGATATAAGCAAACAGAACCATCTCTACCTTCCTATGAAAATTTCTAGTCAAGAATTCAAGGGAAACTCAGGATCCGCTATAGATGTGTTACTCCTTCACACTGCTAGGACACCACAGAAAACAAACATACCATACCTTCATACTAAAGTTCATTTAAAAACTGATTAAGGAGGAGTGGGACAAAAGTTACATGAAGGATATATCTACTGTATTAAAGAAAAACTAGCTTCAGGTACAGATCTGACCGCTAGCCAAAACACATTTCCGTCCCCCACCCATATTCCTTTGCAGGGATTCCTAGCCTGCAGCACAGGCATCCATCACTGGAGGCCTTGACAGGACTGGTTCATATTGACTTCCTAGCCTGCTTGGCTACGATGGCCAGCTAAAGTGTTATTGTGGGAGAATGGATGAGGCAGGGGTAGAGATCAAGAAAAGAGGGGAAGAGTATGGCACCCCACTCCCCGGTAGAGAGCAGAGCCGAGCAATCAGCATCCCAGGCAGCATCAGGCAGAGTCAGAGCAAAGGCAGCATAGGCAGAGGAAACCATTTCAGTGATTAGGAAGAGAGAAACAATATTCACCTCTAACAGAGGTGATTACAAAAGCTTTCTCTCTCTCTCTGACATACTCACAGCCATTGCAATGCTTCTCAAACTCTAATATGCTCACAGTTATGTACTATGAAAAACAGTTCTGCACAGAAGTAGTCTCAACCGCTGGTCTACAAGGTTAGCAATTCACTAGGATTTCTCTGAATTCAGAAGCACTCACAAGCCCATTGCTATCCCTTGTGCATCCTGTGGTAGCTGACTCCTTTAGCCATTTTTCACGATCCCACTGCTTGTCAATAAATCACCCTGCTAATTCCTGTGATGCCTCCTGTGAAGTGCTCTGGGAATTGTGGCGAAGATTTCTGGGCTGCATCTGAGAACTGGTGGTGAATGGCTGACTTCAGGTTGACATGATGAAGAAAGGTTAAGCTCTTCAGCTGAGCAGCCTCTTAGAAATGATTCATTGTGACTCCAGCTATCTCTTTTCTGTACAGCAAGTCTATCCTCTGCGTCTGCCTGAACACATAAGGGAGTTGGCACTTGTCTTCTGTGTGGCTCATGTACTTAAGTTTTCCTCTCTCCGCATTACTTGTGAAGGGTGATTACATTTCCTAAGGAATATCACTAGTAATACATCACACTTTCAGGGCTGTGCTTGCCCCCCACCCTCTAATGGGACCTGTGGTTACTTTATCTTTTTCCTTTCTTAAATATCAACCCTCCCACAAGCCTGTATGTTAGCCACCAGGCTCCCACCAAAGAAGAATAACGGGACTCCTACTGAAGCTCCTTAACAGTAAATTCTTTTCAGTTAGTAAAGATGATTCTCTTGGTGAAGTCTCTGAAGAGCCAAGGAAAGTAAAGCAGAACATTGTCTGCCCCACAACCGATTTGAATACAGTGGTTTGAAGGAACCCTTGGACTTCAATAGCAATCCATTAAGAACAGCTATTTGCATGGTGCCTGTCTGGACACCGAGGACAGGAAAGAAAGTTGAGCCTGTCTTTCCCAATCTGTTGATTATTCTTTTTTTTTTTCCAACCAGATGGTCTTCAAATAAACACTGGCATCAGAGGTCTGAACTGGTAATCACAAGCTGTGTAAAAAGACGTAAGTCACAGAACTCACTTGATTTTTGTATAAGGCAGGATTTTTTTTTTTTTTTTTTTTGGTAAAACAGTTCAAGTGCTTTCTCTACAGGAAAGACTTCTCTGTCCCACTTCTCACTCCTCTCACAGTTTTTCATGATGCTCTTTGATTTGGGCAGGGAACTTCTATTTGGGAGACTCTTAAAGCAACCCAAAGGAATCTGAATCCCCACTGGAATTCAAAAACTGTAGGCCAGGCATTTAAAAACCTTTGAAAAGGATGCCTAACAAAGATATGCCGACAGATCCCAAGTCTGCACATGTAGAGATAATAAACATAGCACTGAAAAGGTCTACTTCTGTATCAAACAATACTTTCTGGCTTGTGCTATAGAAGTGCATGCTCATTTTTGCTATCTGACTTCATCCAGTAGGTGCTATAAAGAAGCTGGAACAGAGGTGTTTGAAATTCAAATTTTCTAAAATATTTGAAAAAGTCTTTTTTAAACAAATACATGTGCATATTTACTCAATTATTCTCTATATTCATTACAATCTGGAATGTTTTTGCTGGGGAGGAAAAGGAGGTATTAAAAGCTTTTCAGTTCAGTTTCCTAAAAAAAACCACAAAAAAACCACCCAGCAAATGGGCTCCATGAATGTCCTTGTTACTGTGCAGGATATCTGGGAAAGCTAAACTCTGATAATCTCAGTCCTGGTTGGGGACAGCAGAGCATCATGACTGCTAGAAAGTGTGAAGTGCAAGACATGTAGCAATCAGCATGGCAGGGTTACCTTGTAGTTACTGACACGTAACGCAAGTCCAGGCTCCTTTAAACCTCTAGGCAGTTGGGATGAAAAGCCCACCAACTCAGGTGGTAGATTATCTGGGCTCTGGTGGGATATGAGCAGAACCCATATGTCTTCATAAAGCATCTCCCTCTGAGCAGCCCCGTGCTTACTTTAAATTAATTTGGCCAGAAAGTCCTTGACCACCTCTAAGTAGAAACTGCTATGAGAATGGAGTTGCTATTTCAACACAGCTGCTGTTCAAAGGAAAAAAAGGCGGGGAAGAGAAAGAACCTGAAGAGTAGTTGGGCCACTCCAACTATGAATCAAGCAAACCAAGTGCCGGATCCTGCACTTTGGCCACAACAACCACCTGCAGCACAACAGGCTGAGCACAGAGTGGCTGTAGAGTGTTTAGGCTGGAGAGGGACCTGGCGGTTCTAATCAACAGGAAGCTGAACATGAGCCAGCAGTGTGCCCAGGTGTCCAAGAAGGCCACTGGCATCCTGACCTGTAACAGGAACAGTGTGGCCAGCAGGGCCAGGGCAGTGATTCTTCCCCTGTACTCAGCACTAGTCAGGCCGCACCTTGACTACTGTCTCCAGTTCTGGGCCCCTCAGTTTAGGAAGGACACCGAGGGGCTGGAGAGTGTCCCAAGAAGGGTAACGAGGCTGGTGAAGGGACTGGAGCACAGGCCCTATGAGGAGAGGCTGAGGGAGCTGGGATTGTTTAGGCTGGAAAAGAGGAGGCTCAGGGGAGACCTCATCACTCTCTACAACTACCTGAGAGGAGGTTGGAGAGAGGTGGGGGGGTTGATCTCTTCTCCCAGGAAACCAGTAGTAGGAAAAGAGGGCACAGTCTTAAGCTGTGCCAGGGGAGGTTTAGGTTAGATATTGGAAAGAAATGCTTTACAGAGAGAGTGATCGGACATTGGAATGGGCTGCCCAGAGAGGTGGTGGATTCACCATCCCTGGAGGTACGTAAGAAGAGATTGGATGTGGCACTTAGAGACATGGTCTAGTTGACAGGGTGGTGTTGGGTCATGGGTTGGACTCGATGATCTCAGAGGTCTTTTCCAACCTGGTTGCTTCTGTGATTCTGTGTGAAACATCACTGGCCATTGGGTTGATCTGGGGTACAGGGAAATGAGTGACATGCACACACCAGGAATGTGAACTCCATTACATGTATGTTTTCTAAGCTGATGCCCACAAGGTAGAAGACTCATAGAATCATCACTGAATGGTTTGGGCTGGAAGGGACCTTAATGATCTAGTTCCAATGCCCCTGTCATGGGCAGGGACACCTTCTACTAGACCAGGTTGCTCAAAGCCCTATCCAACCTGGCCTTGAACACTTCCAGGGATGGGGCAGCCACAACTTCCCTGGGAAGCCCGTTCAAGTGCCTCACCACACTCATAGTAAAGAATGTCTTTCTAACATCCAATCTAAACCCACCCTCTTTCAGTTTTCAGCCATCCCCTCTTGTCCTATCACTATATAGCTTTGTAAAAAGTCCCTCTCTAGCTTTCTTGCAGGCCTCCTTTAAGTACTGCAAAGTGCTATAAGGTCTCCCTAGAGCCTTCTCCAGGCTGAACACTCCAACCCTTTCAGTTTGTCTTCTTTCTTACATTGGGACCCCAAATTTGGATGCAGCACTACAGGCGGGGTCTCATGAGAGCAGAGCAAAGGGCAGAACGCTCCCTTGACCTGCTGCCCACGCTCCTTTTGATGCAGCCCAGGGCGCAGTGGGCTTTCTGGGCTGCAAGCGCACACTGGTTTGTCATGTGGAGCTTCTCATCAACCAACACCCCAAATCCTTCTCCGCGGGGCTGCCATCCTCTGCCCAGCTTGTATTTGTGCTTGGCATTGCCATGTCACATGTGGAAGACCTTGCAATCAGCATGACTGTAGCAGGAAGGACAGAAAAGGTTCTTATTCTCAAGAGAAAACAGGTGGCACTGATCCTGGTTGGGACAAGCAAGGGAAAAGAGAAGATGGCCTGGGGGTACAAGTATAGTGCTTTAGCCAGCCACTATATAGTTATGCTCTACCACGACAGCTGAAGAAAGGCTCAAAAGTGAATGAGTATCCTCTGACAGAGCCTCCCATTAACAGTTAATCTATTTCAAAAATATTAGTCTTACATTCATGTGACCAAAAGAGAGGAAAAAAAATCCAGAGCTGGAAAACATAGTTCATTAATTGAAAACCGGTCCTCTTCTAGCTATTGTCAAAAGCAGCTTCTGGGTTGTTTTTTTCTGCAGAGAAGCTGCTGCTGGGACTTTGCCAGTTCAGCAGTTAAAGGTAATCTCAAAGAATCCCTCAGCAAATTGTAAAGTGCTCAGGCTGAAGAAAAACACGGTGTTCAGGGACTGAACTGATTGTTTTAATTTGCGTAATAGTAGCAGAAAGCAGCACTTAAGAATTCTTCTGCTTAATTCACCTGTTCCAGAAGCAAGGCAAAACCAAGCCAGCTTTAATAAATAAACCAGACTTAAAAGTACTTGATTTTATCTCCATCTAGATAAGGAAAAGCGCAAAATCTGGCAATAAAAAGGAAATTATGCTATTACTTTGTATTTTCTATACACTAACAAAGAGCTAGGGCCGTGCATTGACACAACACAGCAGTCAATAGGATCTGACTCTGTTGTCAGATTTGTTCCTTTTACTGCTTGGAAAAGAAGAGACACAGGTCATCTGAGTACTCCCAAAGTCTCCAAAGATGGTGCCACAGTGCACCTACCTTCCTTCTTCACAGCAGCCAATACATTTCCTCTCACTTCATTTAACAGACTGTGACCAATGTGGAGATCTCACCTCAGACGTGTGCAAGTAATTGACTCAAAGGCAAGAATAAATCCTTTCTTGCCTATTCCCCACTTATATTTTTAACAGCATAGCCGTCAAAATGCAGCAAATCAATTTTTCCCCCCTTACTGTCTCCACACTGCTTTTTCAGAGTATTTTTAGTTGTTCTGATTAAAAATTTACCTCTTAAGTACCACTGAGGACACAGTGCATATCTTGATTACAGTTTTGTATGACTTTTTCAGCCTACCTACATATCTTTTTTGCAAAAGAAGATGTCGAGCCATATTCCTCCTTCCTTCTCTTATCTTTCTAACAAAAGAGAAATTTTAGTATCAAACTTAAAAAAATTAGGTCTCAGACCAGTAGGAAAACAACCTGACTACAAAATGCAGAAAATACTTTTTCAGAATGAGGATGTGAGGCCATCATACCTGACGGGATTACACAAGGCACCTTACAGAAGAGAGGCATGGCATGCTAAGCTGAACAAAACATTTCTAGGACTCGCCGAAAGCAAAGATAAGCAGCCTCGGCATTTTTTGATTTTCTTTGTGGTGCTGCATTGTAGGGGACAGGTATCACCCCTTGACTCTCTCTGTCGTCTTCATCAGGGACAACTTGTGTTACCAATGTGCCACTTCTACCACATATTCTACCATTATTTCCTCTTTTACTTTGGCCAACTGTGCACCAAAATGCAAGATATTGCTATCCCTGGGATTCTTTGCATGGCAGCAGTTTTGATTTGCTTATTCATAGTGGCCAGGGACCTTTCTACTTTTTGACTGTCATTCAGCCAGTCTTCCTTTTTCCCTGTGAAACCTGTTTCCTTTCCAAAATCAGAGAAGTCTTGACCACTGAAAAAGAGATTACTTTCTGATATTGATTAGACAGCTTAGATCAGTTGAGTAGTAGAAGACCTGAACTTAAAGATACGAAGGGTACAACAGCCATTGCAAAAAGTAAGGGAAAACCCCTCACTTTCTATTCTTCCTTTAGTAACAATAGAGTTCAAAACACTGTCTTTGGTTTTGCAAATGTTTGTTCACTAAAACGTTCCAAAGGGAAAAATGTCAGCTACAAATCCTCACTCATCATGTATTTGCACAGCAACGCTTAAAGGTCCTTAAAGATCTCCAAGGATTTGAAAGAAATTATTCAGTGAGGCAGCAGAAACAGAGTCATTGCCTTCCAGTGTCTGGTTACATGGCTCATGCAGCATATGACAAGTCCAGGCAAGTCACAATGAACTGATTTCACAGACCATGCACAGAAAAACATGTTCCACCAACCAAATGTATTAAAGTCTGTTTGAAGCTGATACACCAAGGAAAAATAGCTGAAATCCACAAGATGGACTGTGGAAAACGTTTTGCTCACTGCAAAGGAATACTTCTCTATTCTGCTCACCTTACAGATGCCCTGCTCCTGTTCTTGCCAAAACTACCACAGTTTCACTCAATTTCCTTGGCACTTCAGCAAAGTCACACTTTTTCTTCATATATGCTGGGTGATTCTTTATATACCTGAATAACAGGTGTGTTACACCCATGTTTTGCATTATTCATCTCGGATGAAGTTACGCCCTGACTATGTTACCAGGACAAGCCTGAAGCAACATTTAGATTCCCAGAATATCCTAAAAATTGGGTGATATTTTCCTAACCACACTCTGTTGTACAGGTCTGTGATGGCCTTTTATACTACAGGCAATGGAAAGGTATCAACAGCTGACAGAATTACCCTTGGCCAGTTCAGTGTCATGTACTAATTGCTCCCTCCCTCAGTTGTATGTTCTGAAGGCAATAACCATAAATTTCACACAGGTGACACACCTCTCTTGTTCAAGGATCCCCTATTCCCAGATTTCCCAGTATAACTGCAGACCTAAAGCCCCTGAGGAGCTGCTGTTGGACAGCTGAGACTGACAGGCCATCTCCTTTCACATGATACCTTGTGCAGACACACATCTGTAATCTGGGGAGGTGTGTGGGGACTGCAGACACCTGAGAAGTCCGTGTTCTCCTTTTAGTTTGACACTTGTGATTCAAAAAGAACATTTGGGATAGGCAGACCTGTTTGGAATTGCTGGGATGAAAGCAAAGGGAAGAAGTTCTTGTGGATCAGAGGGTTCCTGCTGAGCATCCCAACAGTTATCTTTGACCCAGAACCACTTTCCACAGAAGCTATCTACCTCAACTTAGTTGCTAAAACTTAGTTCTCTGCTTGGAACAGAGCACATGGATCTCTTTGCTCTGTGAGGTCCATCTGTAGCATTGGTGAACAGGAATTTCCAGGAATGACAACATTCCATAGAGTTAAACAAAGAAATGTCGATGAGTCCTAACTACTGCTGGTACATTATTTTCTAACAGGGAATACTTATCTTTCCACCTCAAAGTAACGTTTGAGTGCAATATGAAATAACTTTCTGCTTGACAGATTTTACGACTGATCTAGTCCCACTATCCTGGCATCCATTACAATTACTTTCCACTGTAAGGAAAATAAAATAAAATTTTTGCAGACCAAAGTAAACAAGAAAGTTTATTTTCTGGAAAGCCTTCTTCACTCATTACACATTACTCTATCTCAATGCTGTGGCTTTGGCTTGTTGTTTTTTTTTTGGTTAAGTTTAACTAAAATGTATTTAGGCTGGAATAGTTCTTAATTACCTTGGCAGAACAACTTGGCATTCTCCTAAATTTGTGCTTTTTAGCAATGAGACTCCTTCCTGCTGTATCTTTTAATTGCCTGTGCCTGAAAGTCATCTCAACATTATCACCTTACAGAGTGGATAATCAAGACTTACTTGATTTCAGGCATCTTTTCCTTGCTCAAACAATTACTTGTCTCATTACTTCCTCTCCCCTTTCCTTTTCCCAGCAGACGAATACATTCTTACTGCTAATACGCACCGTAATTGCAATGTACTGGGGCATGGATATAGGCTGAAGCCCTGTGAAACCTTGAAAGGTTTCTGAACCAAAGAGAAGGCAACTATGCAGTGTCACACAAGCAGTCTCTATAAAAGATCTTAATTTAAAGACCCCTTTCTGTGTTATAAATTAGTTTTATTTGTATAACGTTTTCTGGTTTCCGATCCTTATAGTCCTATGACTAAGAAAGGTGGTTTAAGAAGGAAAGTAAGACCACCAAATGTCCTAATTCCTCATGAAACTGGAATTTTTAAAGGATGAAAAAAATATTTAATTTTAAATTCTAGAAGTGATTAACTACAAGCATGAACTTATTAAGATGCTTGTAAGTAACTAACATTCAAAACAGCAGCCCCACAGGTTTTCCTATCCCAGGCACTTATCTCCCATTGTCCACAGCAGATTCACTACAAATTCAATACAATGATTACAAGTATCTAGATCTCTAGCATACAGATCCATAGCAACACTGAGGATCTCTTATGTTAATTTCTGTGCCCAGAGGCTCTTCTGCAACACTGAATTAAAGAAGTGTTATCATTCCTACAACAAGATGATTTTCCTGGAATTAAGACTAAGTAGAAAACTCTTTACAAAGGGTTAGTCTTCCAAAGCCCTTAGAGATCAGACAAAATTACTCACGTGGCTTACATCATCAGTTCTCAAAAGTTACGTATCTGCACACATCCTATTCTAAGGAGAAAGGGTATAGTAACCATTATGTTACACTCTTTATTTATGATTCTATTTTTAATGTGGCAGATAATCTCCTTGGAATTACTGATTTTTAATGGGGTATTTTGAAAGATTCATTGTATTGCTGTTGCAGGTGAACAAACTAAGAGGACTACAACATCATTTACCAATAATCCATTAGTGTCACATCCCAAATTCTTCAGACACGAAGGTGAGACATTTTTCCTCCTTGTAGTGTCAAAACATATCTGGATGTCTGCTGAGTGAGGGCTTAATGGTTTTAGAGAACAATACTAGTAAAGTCCTAAATCTGTGTGATAATTCTCAGTGAGCAGTCATCTTTCTCATCTATTTGCAGAAGTCAATAGAGGGTATCAGAGATGTATTCTTTGCAGAATCATCTGCAGAATCATCTGTCATCCCTGGTATACGTTCCAGATGTGTCAAAGCATATCAAAGGAGAAAAAGACACATAGTAGAAGTCCAGAGGAGTGAATCCTGTCCCTCTCTCACCACTCTACTAGTATAGCACACTATTCTAAGTAAGGAAGAGAAGAATAACCTATGAGTTGAGCCATGACTGATGCAGTGCTGCTGACAGGCCCTCACAGCATATCTGGATTTCTCCAGTAAGATGCAAGATTAATCACAGAATAATACTGCCTCTGTTTCAGAGAGCAGGGAACGAGGTTTGGTATCACCGGGAAGCACGCAGACAAAAAGTGGCAATGAGCACAGAGGTGTTACACATACAATAAACACTCAGCATGAATTGGTGGACAGACCAGTTCCAGAAATGGGTTCAACATACCAATTTTTACTAAAAATGTTGGTTGTACTCTATCATCATGATAGAAGGGAATCAGATATATTTTCAGCAGGATCTGTGTGGGCAGCTTTCAATGTCTATGTACTTGTGCTGATAATGGTGCACTCCAAGTGACAATATGAAGTTATCCATACACGCAACAAACTTCCTTTTGGATTTCCCTGAAAGATGCAGTCTTATTGTTCTTTACAATGAATAGTACTTATTATCTTATTCTAACCTATATTCTTCTGCTGTACACACCATTTAAGTGAGTGTGAGAACCACTCAAAAATTAATGACTCAAAGCTTTCAGATGACCACATTCCATTAGCATTTTGCTTTCTTCACACAGCAGAAACATATAACACCATACAAAAAGGGTAAAAAGGAAAAAAGCAACAACAACAAAAAAAATATGCTGAACCACCATGAAAACTAGGCATAGAAAAATCTATTCATCTGGTCTGCATCACACATCAAATTCTATGAAAAACAGGGTCAAATTCCTGGGTGTAGAAAGAAGAAAATAAAAAAAGTATATGTTTTTGGAGCACAACATTAAGCATTTTCCTGTCAATTCAAAAAACACTGCAGTTAGGTTTATTATTTGCCTTTCTACAACACCAAAAAAAAAAAATCTCAAAGAAGATAAATTATTTTAAACCTCAGTTTTAGAAAATTGGGTAATCAGCAGTTTATCTACTTCTTGACTGGGAAACAGCAAATTCAAAAACAGTACATACATAGTAGCTGTTACTTGTCAGGTTTTGAGACAACTGCTAGTACTAGCTGGACAAGTACCCTGTGTGCTCCATGGTCATATCAGTGCTGCTATATACATAAGGTGTTTTGAAACCTGAGAGATTGTTTAACAGTGCATAAATAAGTGTCAGAAAAAAAGGAATGAAGTCTTTTTTTTCTCCTCCCTGTTGAACACCAGCAATAGTATTCTGCAACAAACCCTGATATCTATAGCAAAGGTCTACTAGTGTATCAGGACAGGAAGAAGAAAGGAAGAGAACAAGATGACAAAAAACAGTCAGTCAGTGAAGAGCAGGACTAGAACACCAGACATGTTATGGACAGGAGCATCACGCACTGCCAGATGTATTGAGGAAGGCAGTTGTTCACTCTTGCTGTGAGTAACTGAGCACAAGATATTGGAATAGTCTGAAATACCAGAAGCTCAGTACCAGTAGAAAACTGAAATACAGGTAATTTTTTTTTTTTTAAGTAAACATAATTATTGTTTGTTGTGAAAAAGTTTTGGAGCTAAAAAATTAAATGTGCAAACACTGTAAGAATCAAGAATTTCTTGGTATACAGAACTAAAATATTCATAAAATCATAGAATAGGGTGAGTTGGAAGGGACCCATCAGGATCATCAAGTCCAACTCCTGGCCCTGCACAGGACGTCCCAAGAATCACTTATATTCTGACCACAGGAAAGAGGTATTAAAAGTTTTACTTACTTTGGATGGGCAAATTCATCCACTAGGACAACCTTTTCTATCAAGTCTCCACCAATGGTTCGAACCAGATCATAGAAGTCATTCTCAGAGTATGTCTCAGAAGGCAGCCAAAAGGAGATGTCATTGATCAAAGGCGGATATCTGCTGAGTGGCTAAAAAAAAAACCAAAACAAAAAACCACAAACTGTTATACGTGGCTGGACTTGGTAAGTATACCTACAATTGTTCTGAATTTGTATAACACACAGAGTACACATTTTAGAGGCTTTCTGAAATGCTTTTTGAAGTGCAAACTGACCTCATAAACAAGCCAGCTACAAGATTTTATACTAGGAATGTCTTTTAAAGATCCCCTCAACCACTTTGATTTATTCATTCAGAAGACAAAACTTGTCTCGTTTGCTAAAATCAGCATTTATGAGCCTGAATACACTTTTGGTCAGAGCTGTTTTAACGGACTAGATCATTTTAGGCTGATTATTTGCTGGGTAGAGTTGCAATTTTTAAAAGCATTTTTCAGACTCTTTATAGAGTTAAAAATTCTTATCACATTTATGTTTAAAATTTACATGTATGTTATATGATTCTTATATGACACAACATGTTGATTATTTATACTGTCCAATTTCTAAGAAACTCTTATCAATAGGTGCCTTGTTATTTAAAGCTCATAATAAGAAACACACTTTGGCTTAAAAAGAGGGATCAGTCTACTTCCTGTTAGTATAGTCATCCAAACATCTACAAGAAAGGCATTGTTGTCAGCATAATTATTCATTCCACAAGTACCACAACAGGCTTTTAAACAAAGGGGCATCTTTGCTGCAGACATAAAGACCTGATCTTGTGGGCAGACAGTGTAACTTGTTATTTGCAAAAACAGGAAGAGAAACAAAATCAGGTAATTATTAATTTTCCATTTTTGATAAAACTTCCATGGACTCAGTGGGTTTCAGATCTCACCTTTAGTGAGATGTTTTCCCCTTGGAAGAACAGAAAATGGTAACGCTCTCCTTTTATGACCTCTAGGTCATACAGTGTCTCAGTTTTGCCTTCCATTAATATCCTGCAGTTGAAAAAAGTACTTTTGCACAAGATTGTTGGGGTCTGCAAGAAGAAACTTTTTTTTTTTTTTTTCTTAATTTTGCTTATAAGTATTCGACATCCTATATGGACACCCTGGTCTATACAGTGTATTATCTCACTCAAAAATGTATTCCATGCCTGAGAATGTTTTATGATGGAGCAGTGGAAACTTAAGTGAGTACCTGCTAAAGCAATAAACCTGTTAATAAGGCAAGTTTACAGCATGCTGATTTACTCAAATACTGTTCTGTAGAGTGTAAACGAGTCAATAAATATCTGATAAGGAATAGAGTGCAGTTTTAAACTAATAACCCCCCCAGTGAATAAAACTGTGAATCACAAATGATTATCCAACTTGTTAAAGGAATAAAGTTGTCAAATGAATTCATATCTTGCACACCAAATTATAAAAAAACCTGCACAACAAATTCATCACAAAAGAGCTCTTGTTAAAACACTAATGAATGAAATGCAAACATCTCTGCTATACAAAAGTCACAGCTGCAAATGCTAGAGATGCTCCTCAGTCAACAACCTGGTACATGTGTTAGCGTAAATCAAGTTATAATCCAGCAGTAGCCCCCTATATTCCCACCTCAGCCCCCTCTACCACTATATTTATCACTGCTCTATTTCAGGAACCTATTGAAAACACCTCAAAGCTTGTGGGGACTAATCCAAAATTCACTGAACTCCTAGTTTCAAGACATTTAATTATTCAACCAGAAGATGTGGTTCATGAGCCTAAGCATGACAAGGCACCTTCTTCCACTCACACAGCTATAAGGACACGAAAGAAAAACAATTAAATGTTCAAGTAACTAGTAATGCCCTAAACCCCAAAAGAAATAGAGTACCCAAAATTCAAAGTATTTGCTACTGACTTTAAAAGAAGCAGGAATATGTCAGGCACATGAAGACAGCACTCTTTTTCCCACTTAAAATGCACACAAGGACCCAAGGTGGTCAGATCTTGCAAATGTAACTGGCACAGTTTGACTTACATTATCAGTCTCATCAAATTCCATGTGAGCAAAGTTGCTCCAAGATGTAATAAACTGTAGAGTCTGGCTCTCACAGATTATCAGCTGTATAGGAAAACTGCTTGACTCAATTCATGGTGTCACTAGCCTAGGTATTCATAAGTGTTATTACAAAAACTGGAAGGACAAATGCTTAAAACATAACATAAGCAAAACTTTTTATTATTAGATACTAACCTTTTCTCAGAGCCTTATAATGCAGAAAAATCTTTTATGGTAAAAGGCAAGGCAGTAATCCCGCATTATATTGTCCCTTCACCACCTGGCTGCAGTCAATATCATTGCAGTGAGTATTATATCAACGCTAAAGTTAGTACAAGGATAAAATCCCTAGTTCTAAATGTATCGATCTGTTTGTTGTAGAGCTACATGAGCTACATAATAGTTTTTTAGCTACACCTAAATTGCAAATAGGCCAGTAAAAGAGTCCCCAACTGGCAAGTCAAAATAAAGGTCCTAAGTTTCTATCCAGGCACCCCAGCAAACACATACTGTGGTCTAACCAATCCCTTGGCTGTTCTTTGATCCTTTCTATACTCTCCTGCTCTTTAGCAACAGGCTGGTCTAAAGCCCATCAACTTTGATCTTTTTCCAAGTTCAAGGCAAGTGCCAGCCCTGGAGACCATTTCCTTATGAATTTACAGACATTTTAAAGGCTCCCCTTGAGAAGAATGTGTTCTTTCCAGTAAATCTTCTACTCTGCTATGAGCTCCAGCCACTACTTCCAGTTACATCCTCTTCATGGCTTAGAAGTGCTCCAGCATAATGCTGGGAGAAGCTAACAGGACACCACTTGGCTCTCCTCATCAGTTTGTGTGTTGGGCATGCTACCCAAGCCTGGAAGCCCCACTGTTCCTCCTTCCACTCCCTGATCACCTCCCTTAGGTTTCTGGGGAACTGAAAAGAGGTTTAGGAGAAGGTAGAACTGATCTCACCCACAGAGCATTGCTGCAAGGCACTGGCCAGGAGTGGTAGAGAGCGTTGCCAATGCACAGACAGCTCTGCACCACTCCTTTTGGATCCATCAGAGCTCTGCCACCACAGTGCCAGTTTAAATGCTCTATTTACTTTCCATTTCAAACACTGCAGTGTACTATCTTTGATGTTTTTCAACAGCATTGGAAAACAAAAGTGCTTTCCCAGTAATTACACTATCCATAGGATTCCACTGAGCCCATGTTGTAGGAAATATTGCAAATAATGTCATCGCATTTTTAAATCGCCCAGGGTGAAAGCATTTAGGAGTGCTGAATTACTGTCATTTTTTAAAATTATAAAATGGGAGCTTATGATGATCCACCCTCAGCGATACATGTTTACTAGTCATTAGTCACACTTCCTTCTCTGGTTAATAAATAAGCCCCGTACTTACTAAAACTGCAAGCTTTTCGCTCTAAGGATGCTAATCTTAGTAAAGAAATGAGTATTTGGAAACCAGTGCTATACTCTGTTCTGCCAGCCTGCCTTGCGTGTGCCTAAATGTACCTAAGGAGCGCACCACTGAAAACACAGGGCTGTGACTCTCCTATATGGCTCTGTGACACTTGAAAGCATTCCTTATCCCTACCTCTCTGCTCTGCCTTTCCATTTGAGATTCCTGCCCCTGCAGCAGCTGATAGAAAAACCACGTGCCTGTTTCTCCACCATCGCAGTTCACGGCCTGCCACAGGCCAGCTGAAAATTGCCCCTCTCAGTGGTTTATGCTAATATATGCTGGATGAAGTATTGCAGCGCCTTGAGACATTAGTGGATAGCTGTCTTAAGCAGCAACAAGATCCACCAGAACTCATTTGTCAGGACAAAATGGGAAAAATACTTGGACTCTGCATACATTGCCACACCAGGGCACTACTCTGGACACTTTGGCAGCAGGAATCAAGTGGTCACCATAAGAGTAATCTCTGCTCATCTGCACTCAGCAAAGGATCATCAGCTAGGCTGGATCCAGATACCTCGCAGCTGCACGGGAGAGAAAATACAATATGTGGCAGAACCCCCTAGTCTGGAGGAAAACCAGCAGGGGATAATGCACAGGCAGTGCCAGCGAATAACCTGCAAAAGACCATGAAGTGTCTTTAGCCCAAAAAATAGAATGAACACCAGCCCTTTCCATAAGTATTTGGCATTAGGAAAAAACCCCACGCTTTTCCCCAGATGCAGTAACCACGAGTACAATATGGAGAGGGGACAGGAGAAGTTTTGTGCAGTGGACTCTCACTCAGTTCCTTCTCTGCTGCAGGCTGCAGATGGGGGAACACAACAAACAAATGACAAACACAGCAGAGGAAAAAGCTGTACTTGTATTTTGACAGCGGCAACACAAATGCAAGGTTAATGATGACACGTACCAAAAACTGGGTTAGCAACTCCACAGCAGCCAAGTTATTAAAAAGCCAGCCATGCTTTACTGCCATCACCAGTCTAAGTCAGAAAAATATGAGACTTAGCAGCCTCGTGGTTGTCAGGCTTTAACAGTTCTGCATTGCCCATGTTTTGGAGAAACATCTACATAAACTATACAGTTTTAATGCAACATCATATTCACAATAAAATGAAAGCTACAGTCCTGTAATATGCCTTTCTTAATATATTCCATGGTGAAACTACATTAATTCAGTGTTATCATAGGAAATTTAAACACATAACAGGCATGAAATTCAAATTTGCAAATTTATAACTGTAACTTATCCCCCTTGCACATAATGAAGTTTCCTGTATTAGTGTGTAAGCTTTTAGATTTACTCTTCCATATTTATGGCCAGCGTAGACAAATTACAGTTGCTGCAGGGAACATAATTTTGAATTTCTTGGCGGTCATGGCTTAAAATTCACAGTTACAATGTTCCCCACTATTATAAGTTTTCTACCCCTCCCTTCAGCAAATCCATTTTTTTCTCAGTTATATATAGTAAGTTCTATATACTCATACATGAATACAAACACACATATACACTTCTATGTGTAAAGACATACACACATCTTCAAAGGAGGAAGTGAAGAAATTTCAACAGAGAACTTCCATAAAGTCTGATAAGCAGGTATAAAAATATGTTCTGGGATTAAACTCTTAAAATCAAAGCAAATGGACTATTCTGGGATTGATGCACTGCTCTGCCCTTCTGTGGGGAATAGCAGGAGCATTTTAGCCTCCAGTGACGCTTGGAGCTTCTCAGGGAATGAAAGCAGAAGTATTATCAGCCCCTGGAGAGCAGTCTGCTCCCCTCAACGGAATTCTTAGCTTTGAAAAGCTCAAATACAGGTATGGGGAACACCATGTGTTCATGAGAACATCAGGAGCTCCATGGATTTCAGGCACTCTGCTTGTGCATCAACCATTTGGAGTGGCAGAGGTTTGTACATGGAGGAGAATGCTTGGTCCTTGGTTTGAAAACCTTGCGAGTGCCTTTGACTGTCCCGTAAGGCTTCAAGCCAGTAATTCATTTGGTCTGGAAAGGGAAACATGCTTCGCTATTTCTCACAGAAGCAAAGGGAAAAGAGACAGAGCCAAGGGTGCATCAGGTTTCACATGAACTAAGAGCACATTTTTCTCCCATAGTGTGCACTCTATAACTGAGGACCTGTTACATGGAAACAAAAAAGGACTAAACAAATTCATGGTGGACAGACCCTCTAGTCACTACCAAGCAGAGTGATCCAACTGTATTTTTGGTTCAGCAGCTCTCTCAAGGCTTCATGCAGGATCAGTAAAACACATTGTTTTCATATCTGTTTCACTGTTCTAGTACTTGCTGTTTGCCATCATGGGAGACAGCATTCTTGAGCTGGAAGGTTAGGCATGGCATAACAGGTCTTTTCCCTTTAAGAAAATTGCTTTTTTTATGGCATTCTCGTAATGACAAGATTACTAAACCTCCTTTCTTTAAGTGATTTCTCATCTTAAAACAAGTATGAAGCACAGCATAAAGACGTTAAACTACTGAAGAGAACTGGGTATACATCAATGTAGAGATAACTAAAGGTTTGTGTATATATATATATATAGGTTTGTCAGCAGTATTGTCAGCAATGAAGTATTCTACAGGCTTCAGAGCTGGGAGAAAGGAAAGTATTGCCCAAACATTTCTACAGCCACTCCCATTTCCCCCCCTTTTTAATTTCTAAGTAGCCTCGTTTCTTTCCATTCCTAAAGGTTTTAATTTGTCATGGTTGACATAAAGGTTTGATTTCTAAGCTGTGTTTAGGAGTCCTGGTTCTGACACTGCTCCTGTTTGAGTTGAGAACTGAAGAAAAAGCTGTCACCAGCCACAAGGAGCATTTGCCTACAGACACTGAAGCTGACTGGACTTGCTAACACACACCCACAGGTCAAATCAATCAAATAATACCCCAGTTCCCACTTCAACTAGTGCAGTTCACAGCCCTTTATAAGGGTGAAAAAGGGGGAGGAATGTCAGACTCCAGTCTAGAGATCAATAAGTTGAAGAAAATCATACATTTGTCAGAAAGACCAACCTGTTTGTCAGCAGCAGCAGCCTGCACAATTAAAACAGCATTGGGTTACAAGTCATTGCTGTTCCTCATCTTGGCAAAGAACTCTCTTTGGGTTTACCTCCTTCATCCGTGAGGAGAAACAATCATGGAATCACAGAAAAATGGGAAGTACCTTGTATAAAATATAAGAATGAAAACAAGGTTTTCAAGAAACACGGTAAATTAAACTTGTCAAAGGTGAAATATTTGTTTCCTAGTAATAGGGAAACACAGAGAAGGCAGAGTTACTGAAGGCCTTCTTTGCATCAGTCTTCACTGACCAGTCCTCAGGGATTTTTGACCCAGGAGACAAGGGTAAAGGAATCTTGAAAGGAAGACTTTCCCTTGGTCAAGGAGGCTTGGGTTAGAGAACACCTAGGCAAACTGGACACCTTCATGTCATGTGCTTTCTTCAAAAACGGCAAGAAGGAGGACCCAGGGAACTACCAGCCAGTCAGCCTCACCTCAATACCTGGAAAGCTGATGGAGCACCACACTCTGGAGACAATCTTTATCCATAAGGAGGCCAAGAAGGTTATCAGGGCTAGTCAGCATGGTTTCACTACAAGTAAGTCATGTTTGACCAACCTGATTTCTGTCTGCCACGAAAGAACTACCAGGATGGATGAGGGGAGAGAAGTGGATATTATCTGCCTTAAATTTAGCAAGGCTTTTGGCACTGTCTCTCATGACATCCTCATAGGCAAACTCAGGAAGTGTGGACTGGATGAGTGGACAGTGAGGTGGACTGAGAACTGGCTCAACAGCAGATTCCAGAGGGTCATAATCAATGGCAGAGGGTCTAGTTGGAGGTCTGTCACCAATGGTAGCCCCCAAGGTTCAATACTGGGCCCAGTATTGTTTAATTTATCCATCAATGTCTTGGATGAGGAAATAGATGCCTCCTCAGCAAGTTCACTGATGACACAAAGCTGGGATGAGTGGCCAGTACTCCAGAGTGCTGTGCAGCCCTTCAGAGGGACCTTGATAGGTTGGAGAGATGGGCAGAGAAGAACCTTCTGAAATTCAATAAAAGCAAATGCAGGGTTCTGCACCTGAGGAAGAATAACCTCTTGTACCAGGACAGGTTGGGGACTGACCTGCTCGAAAGCAGTTCCGTGAAGAAGGACCTGGGGGTCCTGGTGGACAACAAGCTGGTCCCAAGCCAGTGTGTCCCTGTGGCCAAGAAGGCCCGTGGTATCTTAGGGTGCATTAGGAAGAACACTGCTAGAAGAGAGGTGGTCCTGCCCCTATACCCAGCCCTGATGAGACCACATTTGAAGTGCTGTGTCCAGTTCTAGGCTCCTTAGTACAAGAGAGACAAGAAGCTCCTAGAGCAGGTCCAGCATCAGGCTACAAAGATGATTTGAGGACTGGAGCATCTGTCTTATAAGGAAAGGCTGAGAGAGTTGGGCCTGTTCAGTCTTAAGAAGAGACAACTGAGAGGGAACCTCATCCATGTATAGAAACATCTGAGGGAGAAGGTCTCAATAGAAAGGAACCAGGGTCTTCTTGGTGGTGCTAAGCAATAAAACAAGGGGAAACAGGCAGAAACCCGTGCACAGAAGTTCCACCTGAATATAAGGAAAAACTTCTTTACTGTGCGGGTGACTATGCACTGCAACAGGTTTTGGAGTCTCCCTCCCTGGAGATATTCAAGAACAATCTAGACACAATTTTGTACAATGTGCTCTAGGATGACCCTGCTTCAGCAGGGAGGTTGGACCAAATGACCACTGTGGTCCCTTCCAACCTAACCCATTCCATGCTTCTACACCCAGGTTGAGCAGGGATTGAGTGTGAGATGACACAGCTGCTGCCTGGCCAAATCTGAGGACCAGGTTCCTCTCTGCTGTGCAGTGCATGCCACCATGTGAGCTCTGTCCCCTTCCCACATAAGCTACACCCTTATGGGGTCTTGTTGAAGATAAGACTTTCTATCTTGAGCCACATTCCAGGTTCCCTCAAAGTCCACAACAAGAAAGAGTTTAGTTACTTATATTCTGCCTACGTAGTCATCAGGTAGCTCTTCACATTATCTCATTTAGTCACTTTTTCCAAAGTTAATCAGGAAAGCCCCCCGAAGTCTCATCACAAATGCACACACATGCACAGGAACAAGTACAACCTTTCTTGCACACTAAAAGTTACAGCTTATTATAGAAGAGCCTGCTTGACAAAGGAAAGTCAGTATCTACTATGACACTAAAAAAATTAAGAAGGGGAACAGCCAATGAAGGAATTAAACTTTTTTCCTAAGCTGTTCCACCTTTTCCAAGCACCAGGAAGAATGCGTAGCAGGACTGGTGCTGCAGCAGTGTCAGTGAATAGAAAGCTTGCCTTTACACATGTTCATCCAAAAGTAATGCTAGTTAGTAAGCCTCTGTGGTCCCAGCAAAAGGGACACTGTGTTCTTACATACAATATTATTTTAAAACGCAACAACTTTATTTTAAAGTCAAGCTCATTTAAATTTGTCATGAAAAATGCTTCAAATTTAAAGTCACAATACACTTCTCTAAATGCAAATATGTATTTTAAACTGACCTATGGTCAAAACCCTGAGAAACAATGTATGGCTTATGAGAAGCTTTCCAGACACAAAAGGATCCCTTCTATTGCCACTGAAAAGGTTATTTTTGTATGATTAGTAAGGAATTGAAAAAAAAAATCAGGAAGGACACAAAAATAAGAAAGGATTCACCTAATCCTATTAAAAGCAGGTATGTTGCAGTGTACACAGCAGAGAGATTTTCAGACACACATTCACTTGGGCTTTTGAATATGCCTTGTCTCTTGTGATCTGATTATAAAAACCACCAAAAGACATATACAAATTATTCCTAAATACCAGTGATGGACTTCCTGCTCTGTACTCAATGCAGCAAAAGCATTTTCTCATTTCCATATGTGATAGTTTGGACCTGGCTCCCTGCCAAATGCCCGAACTCACAGTAGCAACCCCCTTCCCCCTCCCTTCTTCCCTTAGGGCGAAGAAAAAAAACCTATAAAAAATTAAAGAACCCGAAATCAAGTTGCTTATATAAAAATATATATATTTATGTATATTACAGTTATATACAGTTAAGATGCTATGTACACAGCAAAAGGGAATCCAAACACCCCTGAAAGGAATGGGGAAAAAGGGACAAAAGGGAACAAAAAGGAACACTGAACAGATACACTCAATCAAACTCAAGAACTATACTAATAACTAGCAAAATAGATCTCACCATATCCCTTAGAAAAGTAGGATAGGACTCACAGGGAGAATCACCAAAAGTGATGTCTCTTTACTACTCACTCACCCATTTCAGCTTCTTACAAACCCCTTCTGAAAGCATCAGGATGAAGAAGAGATTAGCCTGACATTTTCCTACAGCAGTTCAATGTCTACTGTGGAGAAATATGCTTTTTCCTCATGCATCTTTCCCAAACTCCCAGCTGATGGCCTACTGAGCTAGTGGGTTTCATGGTGATAATTAATCTTCTCCCATTTCAATCACAGATACATCACTGCAGAAAAACTAAAAACCAAGAAATGCTTTTTCTGTTATCACTTTTCCATTTGAGCAATTGCTGCCACAGAACTGATGTGACACGAAGTGAAACAGATGGGACAATCCTCATTATGTTGTGGTGTCGTCTATAGAAAATGAGCAAGCCTACATCCTGGGGAAGGAATCCAGTGAGTTGGAATTACCAAAATGGTAAAGTGGATTCTCACACCAAACTTAATAATTAAGACTTTTGACTGCCTTTTGCACAGGCTATCCATATTCTGTCTGTCCTTCCTACCAAAATATCCCACCCCACAGGCAAAATCACTCTATTAGTTTTTTTGTAGCAGCGGCAACAAGGGCAGAGAAGACACAGACCTCAGAAAACAAGCCATCAACAAATAGAGACTGTATGCATCAGTCCCACACCCCTCTAATAGGTATCTACATGTCTGCAAGGAACAGGTAATAAACTGGTGTAAGTCAGCAGAAACCCAATTTCTCAGCAGATACTAAGAATTTCTCCTTAAGCAGTGCTGAGCACCTGGAATTCCTACAAAAAGCATTGGTTGCTGCAGGCATTCAGCGTTTGCCATACTCAGAATTCAGGTTTCCTTCTTTCAAGTGGTTTGGTTGGCATGGGTTTTTGTCATTATGCTTAATAATAACGCTGAGATAAATAGCTCAGTGGGGTAAAATATGGCACCCATCAACAATTCATATAAAAGAGTTATATCTAAATAAAGAATGCACGTATTTGGGAAGAGACTGCAGCAATATGAAAATGTATTTCTTCCAAATACATAGCATACCAATGGAAACAAAGTGCACCAAATATTTTATTTCAGCTTAGATGAAAAACCTCATATAAAGCACTGTTGATTGTATTTCCTATTCTGCTCATTATATTCACCATTCCAGAGAGTTACTGTTTAAATTGCAGAAACTCTGGAACACTTGAATATGACTTACACCAAAATAAGCTGGCATCACAAATCTTACAGGTCCATGCAACACCTGAAAAAGTCCTTCCCACTTAACAAGCTGTACTTCTTTTTTTCTCTCTCCTTCTTAAAAAGCAAAGAGATTTCCAAAACAACAGCAATGATATATGACCAGATATACCTTCAGATATAATGCTCTAGGCAATGTTATGCTACAAAGGTATGTCCTCATTTTTCTACACTTCTAGACTCATGACTTAATCTGTACCATCTAGGAAATACTGCTGTAAATACTGCATCTAAAAATCTATGCTTCTATGAAATTAAAAGATCCCAATTGCCATGTACAGCAATTTACCTGAGCAGGTTACTGGTGGTTTTGAAACATGATTTCCATTGCCAGTGCAATAGCTCTGTTTCCGTCTTGACTTTGGAAAACTGCCCAAGTGGCATTGGAAAAGGCTGTCCAGGGATGTGGTAGAATCACTGCCATCACTATCCCTGGAAGCGTTCAAAGGGTGTGTGAATGAGGCATTTGGGAACATGGCCTAGTGGTGAAAATGGTGGTGCTAGGATAATGGTTATCTTGATGATCTTAGAGGTCTTTTCCAACCTTAAAGATTCTATGATTCTATGACTCTGGGCAAAATCCAATGTTTGAGTTTCCAGAGTAGCCAACTTCACTTTTTTCCCCACCTAAGTACTGAATTCATACAAATCACAACCTCTAAAGTTCAAAACCAATACTAAAACACCTAGGTAGTGTAACAAGTTAAAAACAATACCTAACTTTAAAAAGGAGTAGGTAAGTTAGAGAGAAACAGAAACAAAAGACTCTACTTACTTGTCCAATACTCAGAAGAGGGAGAAAAGCCTTCAATTTTTCCCCTCAGGGAGACCCTGAGAGTTCCTAAAGCTATACACTCTTGTTAAAGAGTAACAACACTTAGAAAACTACAGAGAAGCCATAAGCTAAGAACAGACCAAGCACAAATAGCACAAAAACTACACTAAGCATTTCAGTATGCAATGGCAAAATATAAAGAACATTTAAATCTCTACAAAAAGAATCCTGGTGCAGAACAGGTATTTCTTTAATGCCTTTCCTTATTTTACAAGAATCAGAAAATGGGTTCACTATTGCTGATTTAGAAGAACAGGTTACATGTGGTAACAATTATGCAAATTGGATTTAACACATGTGCAGCAGCAGAAAGATACAAGCAATCCTCAAAAGAGGGGACTTTTTCCCATGATTAATTTCTATAAGATTGCAAAACCAAAACCTCTGCAGCATATGCACCCCAAAGCATTACTTACTTGTCACATTTTGTTTTAGGCTGTCACTGCTATGGTTCATGTGTCTCTCACACTAACAAGATGACAGAAATTGAGGACGGGTATGATAAGAATAATACGGTTCTTCCCAACTGTGCCTTCTGTCGTTTGGCTATTCTCTGTAGCCTAATTCATATTCTAATCAGAGAAGTGGTAGCTGAAAATCAGGGGTTTTTTATTAACACATGTACTTCAAAAGGTGCTCCTGTTCATGCATACACACACACACACACACAGATTGTTCTCCCCAGCCCTCATTTCTCAGGGACGCTCCACAGCTGAGCTGCAATGTCTAATCATGCTGCAGAAGATCACTGTAGGGGTTAAGGCAAGATTTTAAAGATCACTTTATCAAAAGCTCTTTGCAAGGTGTATCTCTTGTGTGTAAAACATTGGCACAAACGTTACAAGAGCTATCAAGTAAACCGTGTACCACAAACCCTGTCTTTTTATCCAACACTGGAAAAAAGGATTAGAGCTTGTTTCCTACTGGGTTTGACAACTCTTTTGTTTGTTTGCTTTTTCCTTTGTATTTCTGTGGTTGTGTGTGCATAACAACACATGCCTGTACCTTTGAAGACACATACTTGCATAGCGTGTGTTTAGGCACACCTTAAACAGAAGTTTATTCTTCATCAAATGTGTAACATATACTCACAAAAACGTATTAAACCCTGCTAAAGGCATGCAGATATTCAGACTGTGATAATTACCTAGGCCTGTCAGCCAGAAACCAGGGTCCCAGTAGGCAGAGAGAGCACAGAACAGTAACTCCTGTCCTGAAGAACTTTCCACCCTAGGGCAGTTTGGAGAAGACATGCTGAGGCAGGAGGCATAAGACAACTACAACTGTAAACAGCATGGAAAACAGAATTATTGAGTAGGGAAAATTGAGTCAGTTCTCAGGTCAAGGCCAAAGGCTAAAGTCAAAATTGTTACTGTGCTATACTCCTAATCAAAATTCTAATATTCACAATGTAATTAAACCAACATTGAAAAAATATTGACAAGTGTGTAAGGGTTACCTACCTTACCAGCTACATACTTTTGTAGACAGTAAGACTGAAAGCTCTGAACATCTATGGATTCCTGCCAAAACCACCAGCAGCTGGTTCTAGCTTCACATAACCAATACGAAACCTACTGTTATTTTAGATTTCCAGGTTTACTCCTTCACCTAATACTAATTTAATGTGGGTTTCAGCACATATATCACTGCTGGAAATTGCTCCATGGCTTATTTAAGCACTGTGTATCACCATTATACTATATCATTTGGGATGCAACAAAGACTGGTTGATACATTCAGCAGTGGAATGACTCATTTCTGAGCTATTTGTTTCGAAGAGCCTCAACCAGTCAAATTGCAAATATATGAGGTTTAGAGATCAGAGCAAACCACAGTAACACATGCTTTTTGAAGTTTATTGCAGTTTTTGCTAAGTAATCATTTAGATAGTATCAGGTGTACTTTGACTGCGTTGCATCGGCTTTTGCCTACAAAAAAAAAAGACATTAGCAGTAAAATGATTCTACTGACAGGAACTGTACAGTGCAGCAGCATTCATAACTGGAAATTCATTTTTTATCTACATCATATTGAAGTGAGCTCAAAATGCAGTCAAGGCTATAGTAGCTTCTTTTTCTTTAAAAAACAAATTGGAAGCAAGTCTCTGATGGTCTATTTTCAATTGTTAGGAATGTCCTTCACTTGTATTGATGACACACCTTCTGGGTATACCATGTTCTCTCTTTATTCACCCCTCAACTTTTATACTGCCTCCAAAAACAAAAGTGCTAAGGCATGAAGCAACACTGAGAAGTGGATCAGGGCTCTGATATGGCTTTTAGGAACCACAGAGGACAAAGGGTCCCTGGGTCACCTCACAGTGTAGCCACAAAAGTAGCTTTTGTGGTACATCTGGAACAGCAAAGCAAAACAGTATATGGGAACATGGGTACATGGGAAAGAAAAAAAAAATTATGCTTCTCATCCTGATACTGTGAGAAACAAGGCTATGGGAACAACTGGTAGAGAGCAGTCACAAAACCACAAAAATCCTTTAAACAAAGAAAAGTTTCAACTGCTGTCTCTGGATCTGCAGTCAAAAGGGAGGACATCTTCCAGGTGGCATACCAGTATTTCACATTGCTAGCTTTCAAAAACCTTCATGACATTTGCTTGGTTTGTTAGTAAAGCCCTGGACCTCTCATATAACTGGAAATTCAAGGAAATACATAATTACATCTAGGTTTTAGAATTACCTGCTATGTCATATAAATTCTTTTGCTGACTAAAGTGTGTGTTAGCATAGACAACTGAAAGTAAGGATGAAACATTTTTGCTCTTTGTACATATATTTACATATACACATATACTCCACCCATTCTACAAATTCCAACTGGGTCAATTGGAACAAAGCAGAAACAAAGTAGAAACAAAGCAGAAAGCTCCTAACATCCAGAAAGAACAGCTCAAACCAGTCATTTTGCTTAAAGTCACCACCACCAAGACCAAATCTACTGTTGGGATGAGGTAAGTTAACAGAGGTGAACATGAGAGCTTTCAAATATTCTAAGACTGTGAAAAAAACATAGAAATACTTTCAGTATTTTCAAGGAACCCAGGTGAAAGAGAGGAAGACTGCAATGTTTGCTAACAAATATCATAGGCTTCTCTGTACATCCCACTATTATCAAGGTGGCTGCTAAATGTATGCTATGGATTCACCCTTTGGTACTCCAGCAGACAACAGATGGAGATAGTACATAAGATAAATATCACTAACTAATCTAAGCACAAAGGGCAATTGACATTTTTTTATTTATTCATTTTATTTACTTAGAAAAGTACAAGCAGAAAGGAATTAAACTATTGCTGATTTGTTCAGATTCAATGGGAGGCTATCAGTGAGATTAGATTGTAGTGGGTGGGTGGAGGGATGGAAAAAGGGTATGCAAGAAAACCTACATCACTGGTATTAGCTCAAAGGGCAGCAGCTAGTTTGCTGGAAACTGCACCCCTTCTCAGTAGCTGTTTTTACTGAGAGTAATATGCTCTCAGGCACCTGGTGTGACTCATGGGGTGGTACTGTGCAGAACCAGGAGTTGGACTTCAATGATTTCTGTAGGTCCCTTCCAGCTCAGGATATTCTGTGATTCTGTGAATATCATCTCAGTGCAACCTTACTCATGGGCCTGGGTTCTGACACACTAAATGTTTCACAAATCCAGGACCAAAATTTGAAGTCCCCCACACTCATCTCGAAACTGACGATAATACTTTAAATGTACAAAACTGCTTTGACGGCTTGTGGTCATAATTTTTGGGGTGAGTCATACTTTTAGATCTTTCAAAAGGAGATCAAGAGTAGATGCGTTCAGTACAAAACTCAGGAATATTTTCTGATTATCTAGAAAAAGACTTCTGCATCAGTCTCAACAGGGCTTTTCCCCCTCAAATCTACTCTCCTTTTCTGTGTCTTTCTCCCCTTTTCACCTCACCCTCCACAACTTGTTTAAACTTAACTTTAAACCAGAATTTTTCATACTGTCCCAATGCCCGAAGTACAGCACTTTTCTACCTTCCTCTCACTTTGTCTTATATCAGTGGTTTGTTTTTTCTTGTATTCAGTCTCATGTGGCTGTCCATCCTGCCTCCTCTTTCTGAATCCCTATTTCCTTCTTTCCTTACTGTGTTTTCAGCCAATTTTCTTTAGATGAGAATGGGAATTTAAGTCCTATTTACTCTCCAGATGTTTTCATGTTGACTTTCCTTACCCAAGTGTTGATCAATAAAAATGGCTTAGAACAAAGATTTTGCAACCAAGGTTTGTGGTTTTGTCAGATTAAACTCTTCTTGCTTATAACAACCATTTTGAAAGTTTCCACTCCTTCAGCCCTGCAAGGTGCTGATCACTCTCAGCTGGATCCCAGAAAGCATGGAGATCTCTGACCTGAAAGTATTTAGGCATTTAGGTTATGTTTGATGGAGCACAGGAACTACCCCATTGATTTAAATAGTACTACTCGCAAGTTTAAAGCTCAGCATGTGCTTCAGTACTTTGCCTGGCTGGGGCCAGAGGGCTCAGGTTCCCAGAGCTTCAATACCAGCACTACCTACAAATGGCACAAGATAGAACATCTTGATGAGAAGATGATCAAGTGATTTTTAATCCAATTGTGCAGCTTTGTGCAGCATCTCTGCAATGAAGAAGGTGGTTTTGCTTGCTTTCCATGCATATTCAACACTAAAAAGAGAGTTTCATGATGTTCTGTAGAGCATAAAGACAAACCTGAGATGAGGTACAGCACTGTAAGGTTTTATTGACATTCATTTAAGATGATCTACGTAAGTCACTCCTAGAATTTCAACCTTCCCAAAGTCATGCTAATAAAATGTTTATGTTACACCATCATCTATCTACTCTCTGTTGTACCTCCACATGCATACACACACACTATATATCTTCAATTACGGTAAAACTGATTAGACAATAAATCACAGTTCAGGCTATACGTCGTTTGTTCAGACATCCAAGTTAAATTTACATACTAATGGTTGTGTATTTGCCTTTAATAGATGCACTATTAGAAAGTAAACATAATAAATGAATAACCATTTTAGCATTGCGTTACCTAATCTTGATGAAAAATAACTGAAAATGTAGCAACCAGTGAATCTATTTACTTTTTATTGGGAAATAAAGCTAATCACAGTATAAAGAGATAAATATAAATTATATGGAGTAGCATACTAATGATGGATCAGACAGACCCACCCTGTGCAGTGAATGTAATAAGATCAAACTGGTTGAGATGGATGGCATAGACGTTAGATGCTCTCCTTCTCAAGCATGGAATAAAGGATATACACTAAGGTGGTTTAATTTTAAAAGTTTCCCCTTGGATCTGACAGTCCATTTTATTTGCAGCATCTTCTAAAGCTTCAGGACAAGCTCTATGTCTCCCAGCAACAATCAGGCATGTGCACAGGAAAGATGCACAGGGATGATGACTGCCTCAGAGAACTGAAAAGTGCACAGTAAGGTAGAAAAGCTGAACTGTCTAATGGTGTAAATAAGAGGGCTCACATATAGGGCAAACAGAGTTACTGGATAAATCCTTTGTCATTAAAATAGGAGCTTAATTCCTACAGTACACTGAGCAAGGAGTAAGGAATGCCCAGCCTTTGCTATCTTGCACAGGAGAGAGAGGAGACCACTTTGACTTCCTTTCTGGTATAATGAATTGCTTCTTTCCACACAACTACATCTCCCTGATGATATGCTTTTTCTCATCTCTGCTAACCTCGACTGTTCACTTTTCAAAGCAGAGAGACTCTCCTAGATTAGGCCACATATACCATTCTGGCTGCAGCTGTTCAGGAGGTGAGCAGTGTCAATTCAAGTTGTTTGTAAATTTTCCTCACCCCACTGCCAAATATTACTAGCCCCTCAGGTCTCCCAGCAGAGCTGGTCTAGAAGCTCTATTTATTCTGGCACCATTAGAATGATCCTGGTCAGAAAGTCTATTATTTTGAGTATGAAGGAACTGAGTTTGGAGAGATGGAATATGCCAGCAGATATAAGGAAGGAGCAGCCCCTGAAGATGATGAAGGGGGGTAAAAAGCAGGTGGCTCACTGCAGATATTGCACAAACGAGGAAAAGAAGACAGCAACACCCATAATCTCATAGGGGGAGTCTGTAGTTTTCCTAGGAATCTGATCCAGATTCCCTCTGTACCAGTGCTTCCTTCATAACAGCCATAAACATGATTCTGCTGATTGACCTCAGTCCAGGGCACAAGGCCCATCTGTAAGAGAAATAAATAACTGTTTAAAACAACAGCAGCCACAGACACCAGCAGCATCAAATGGAAGTGACTTTGTGAGGAGAGAACACCACTGACATCATGTGCTGCTTGCTTATTAGGGCAGTAAAGTGACGGAGGTTCCAGGAACCATCCTGCCACCAGAGACCAATCACCTTAATCAACACCTCTGGCCACACCACACTCCATCTGAACTGTGGCTGCCACCCTTCGCTAAATGTCATTTCATTTCTGTACCTTTTCTTGAGAGTTGTCAGCCCACGGACACATCTGTTTTTTGTAAGAATGCTGGCTCAGGATGAACTGGAAAGCGATTACATGGAACAATGCTCAGAGCCCTGACAAACACAGATGTAGCACAGCGCACGAGATTTGAACCAAGCCATTTGTTTTATTACATTATGCCTTGCAGGTTCTTAGTCCTTCCTGTCCATCCTCAGCCTTTCATTTCACAGCCTGAGCAGAAGCCCTACACAAGTGATTGAAGGCAAATTACCAGCCTCTGATCTCCCACACTGCTGTGACTTGTGTCAAATTATAGCTAGAGCAATTTGCTAACCTAAATCCATGCAATAATCTGATCTGTGGGGAGAAGCCCTCTAACACTGCTGTGCTGAGTGGCCACAGTGGTACAAGCACTGTCAGCTTTTCCCAGAAGCTTTTTGACCTAGTGAAGCCTGCACACATATACTGAGCAACTGATGACACAGGGAAAAGTCTGACACATTCAGGCTGTTAAAGGACACAAAATATGTACTTAAAGTCCCAAGAAAATACTCCAATTACATTCAGTTTTTGAGCAGGAGTATATTTAGCCCAGCTAAAGGTTACTGCTATGCAGTGTGGACTTCATGTATTTGAAGAATGTTTTAGTGAACAGAAAGAAAAGTATTTATGTTGGTGGATCATTTTCATATTATAAGAAAGGATAGAGGCAGTACCCAAAGGTTGAGAGGTCTGTCTCAGTTAAGCACATAAAGGATGGACATTTATCCAGGCCTTCTGAGGCTACAGGATTAAATTTGTGTCATGAAAGGCTCTCAAAGCACCTGGTCTGTCTTTGTTCAGTTCAGTGAGGCTGAAAAGTACTCCATGGCTTTGCATGCAGAAAATCTGACACTTTTAAAGTATCCATTGAGATTTCTTAAAACATCAACACTGGAAGACAGGCTAAAAGTTTTCTTTCAAATATGATATGAATAAACCATGTGATTAATTAATTATGACTTTAGAAAGTAGACAGGTGCAGAAGACCTGCTAACTTGTTTTTACGCCATACCTGAAAAATAACATGGAGCAGAACAAAAAACTTGAGATCCTATGGTAGCACCATGGAGTATTTAATTGTATTTTCATTTGAAGGGTCAATAACCCTTTAAAAAGCAATGCCAGTGTGTACCAGAAGTATGTACAGTCTTGAGCTTGAAAAAGCTCAGAGTAAAATACCAGATGAAAGCAGGACACAGACTTCCTTTTAAACAAAAACCCAAGCTTGCTTCTAGTCCCTTATATTCAGATACAGCATTGAAAGATGTATGCTAAGAGGGAGAATTACTCTAGCAAAACTGAAGATGAAACATCCAAGTCGGGTGTGTGCATGTATGTATTCAAAGGGAAAGGGAAACAAAAAAGAATAAAAAAAAAAGGAAAAAAAAGTCCATAGGAAGTTGTTGATACCAGAGCAAAAATCTGTTTCTAAAACATTGGCCATAGCCTTTTCTTTAGAAGAGAGAAGGAAAAAATTGAAAATAATTAATTTTTCCACTTCTGCTGCCCCACTCACATACCCCTCATTCTCCCAGTCTGTCTTGGGATAAAACAGCTGCCAACACACTAATGTAATAAAGCAGTAGGTAATGGCCTGGCAATATTACTCTAGTATTTCCCTTTGGTTCAAGTTAGAGCACACTGGCAGCTGGCAATTTCTCTTCCTTGAAGTCCCCCACCAATTGCACCATACCTTCTGGTTCATGTTATTACTTCAAAGCGTATTGGCCTTTTTAGCCATCAGCGCGCTTGTAGCAAGCGTGGGTAGAGCCCTCCTAGAATCTTCGTTCGCGAAGCCTAGCCATGATGATGATGATTTCAGCCACCAAGCCTCAACCTCATGATTCCCTACAACATCAGTTCTGGGTTGTAGAACTTTTCTCCTTGTTCCAAGCTGAGCCAATGCCAGCTGAAACCAACACTGTTCAGCAACAAGAAATGCTCAAAGACCCACCAAGACCTTGTCACCACTCTTCTATTGATGACATAGATACCCAGAAAGCTATACAAACCCACCTGCTCCTGGTGACTCCTGCTCAGCTAATGCTACCACACAGCATCAGTTAAAAAAAAAAAAAAAATTTGCCTAGAAACCATGTCCTTCCCTCTGAGCCTATCCACATTAACTTGTGCCTCTGGTATCTTCAGATTGACTCACTACACCTGACTTACGTGAAGCTGAACATGAAGACTATATGCAACTTAGAGAAATCAGACACCCAAGCCCTCCTCAGAGATCATACTGCAATCTATAAACCGAGCCACAACCTCAGGAGCAAACCACTGAGAAAGATGAGCTGAAAAGGAGATTTGAGCATGCCATATTGAAAAGAACAAACATTCTGTAAGAGGTCAAGGAAATCTACAAGCAGATCTACCTTTAGGAACAGTGACAAAAAACTGTCTTCTTTCTGTAAGTGATAATAAACTACAAGCTGAATACCAAACCAACCAACCAAAAAAAATCCCCGAACTCTTACCCAAACCAAAGAACGCTGAAACCCATGCACCAAACCTATCTCAAACACTATTTTGACTATACCAGAGAAGATGTGTGGGAATTGCCATGAATTAAAAAAAAAAAAGGACACTGCTACTGATTCAGTGTGGAGACTACTCAAACATCACCTAAGTGCTACACTGTTGATTTCCCCTTTTATATTTTCCATTCTTAAAAGAACATAATCAAGCTGTTTACAAAGAAAGCAAGTAAAATGGTAAAAGGCAGCAGCAAAAAGTATTTTGCTGCTTTAGCACTTCAGACTTCACCAAGCATCTACACAGCTACATCAGCTCAACTCTCCCAAAGACCAGCTGATGACACCTGACTTGGACCCTCCCATGCTCATGCTGAAGAGTATTATGGACGTAGCAATTCCACTCAATCCAGTTACGCCTGATTGCTTCACAAGTACAAAAAAGTAAGTAAGATGAGGTTGTTAACTGCAAAATCACCTCAGTAGAGGAGTTACAAAACAAATACAAGCTCAGCCTGCACTCTCCCCACCAATCGCCTGGAAAAAAGAGCTGACATCTTGAAAATGGTGACACATTCACAAAGCATTTTGCCAAAGTTTAACACTGCAAACTCACACTGACTTCAATGAATGTAGAGTGAAAACAGTGGGGAAGAACTGGGAACGTGTTGTGATCTTTGAATGCTCTTCATCAGAGACATATTTATAACGAAACAGAATTCCTGAGACACAATTCAAGAACATAACAAAATCAGTCATAAGTCTAAATCAATCCCTGTTCTGAATATATTTAGAAGTTAAATATGTGCTGAAGCATTACTCATACCAGGGATTTTCACTGGGTATCAGCAGGAACTTACAATATTATCTGGTTGAAAAAAATGTTACCATCAAAAGCTGGATTTTATTGCAGTATATCAGAGAATCATGATAGCTGTAAAGCTGTCATTGCTTTAAAACCTAATCAGTTAATGGCACAGAATTTTAATTATGTGATATTCTCTAGGGACGCACGTACTTCTAACTGACAGTAAATGATTATCACATATTTGTTATTTTACCTGGAACTTTATTTTTTGCCAAATGTGAGGCCCAATAAATTGTTTCAGGAAGCGTTCATCTTCACTCCAGAACAGTCGGATGTCAGGGATATCATACAGGATCATGGCCAGCCTCTCCAAACCCAAGCCAAACGCCCAGCCAATTTTATCCCGAGCACCAGCTGCAATACACAAACAAACAAGATAAAAATTCAAGAGCTTAAGTTCACACCATGGAAAATTACTGATAAAATGTTCACCTAAGAGGAAAAAAAAAGGGAAGCGACAAGACAGAAAATCCTACAACTGCCGGATGAAAGATCTAAAGGCTACAGGACAGATCCTACTTCCATCAAAAACTGCAGCAAGACTGAGCACATCACTATGTCCAGGAACCAAAAGTTTTAATAAAGCAAAGCCACAGCCATGGCAATTTGTATCCAAAGTTTCAGACAGGCTAGAGAAATGCTACATAACACTATATACCACTTCCCTTTACTATTCTTAGAGCTGAGCATTTCTACACTTGACTCAGTTGTGTTTAATAACAGACAGAATATTTTCCTTGGTCTGACAGACCAAGTCATGCCTATGCAGCACTAACATCATTACCAGCATTTCAAAGGATCATAATTGCCTCTTTTGAGGCTTCTGGAAGAAATAGAGCAATGGGATGTGAGGCACCGTCGCATTAGCATTATACCTCCAACCGGGGACTCCTGAGCTGCTGCTCCTGGGAAAAGCCACTGCTCTCACATACACAATTCTCTTTTATGCAGCACCAAATATGAAAAGATGAGAATATTTAATAAAGAAGAACCGTACAGATATTAATGATGCAACATTTCTTTCAGGAAAGTAAATATTCATACCTTCCTTCATTTACAGGGCAGGAGCACTGAGCCATCAAACAGGGATTTTTTCAACACCAGGAACTAAATCTATGTTTAGCCATCATCCTACTGATTTTGAAATAAGCTGGGAGCCCAGAAGCCCTGGCAAAGGCTCAGAGCTTTTAAAAACTTAAACAAATGCCTAAATAAACACACTTACGCTGAAAGGATATGTGCACATGTGACAGAACTGACTCCTCACCATCAGCACCGGTAGTGTGCTCCCGAGTCATCTTGCAGCTACACATCTAGACCGGGGCTACACCAGACCCCCCCCCTCCCTGCCACCCAGTATTAATTTAATCTAATTTTTTTTGAAACTCTGAGCTTGGCAGCTTCCCCACCATCATGGAGGAGGCTGGAAGTAGAAGTCTACTTTCTGACCCCTGTCTCTGCTATCAGAAAGGAGACGGTTCCTGTTATTTGGGCGCTGCTGACATCCTGATGTTTGCTGGCATGTTCAATGCTGAGACTAAACAAGCCCAAGTCCTGTTTAAATAGAGGCAGGCATAACAAGCTTGGGAAAAGAGACACACTCATCACTTCAATTCTATTAATTCACTTGAACCTGCCTATTTTTCTGGAAAAACAGGTCCTCAGCAGAACCTCTCTGAGTCTCACCTGCAGACTCAGCAGTATTGCACTGCCACAGGAATTTAGTTAACTTTGTAAGAGTACTTCACAGAGGAGTCTAGGTATTTTGTCTTGTCCCTTCTTGTGTGCTCACAAGGCAAGATTTTGCACTTTCTGACCTTTGAAAGCAGACAGTTTGTCAACTTAGGAAGCCCTAAGAAACAGAGGACCAAGTGTGAACCCAAAAGGTATCTCATGGCAGAGCTACTCAAAACAATATGCTTAGATCAACCAGTAGACTTTGAGCTATGAGTTTATGCTTTGCACCTAAAGTAAAAACTCAAAAACATGCCCAAACACAAATTTCAATACATTCTGCGGCATCACTATTTCTTTAAAAATAACTCAGCAGTAAACTGTTTCTTTTCCAAGCTGGAAGTACTATTTCTCTCCATATACCCGTATATTACAGTAATTACATTTTCATGGCTATGGAAAAGGGAAGATAATTCATTGCAATCATGTTGCTTCCCCAAATTTCCAGCTTGCCTTTCCTAGATCATTGGCTCCTGCCTCAGCGACAAAACTATTCATTTCAGAAGTGCCAGAAGTGCCAGACTTTCACACAATATGGGTGTTTCTGGAGGCTGATTAACACAGTCCACCCCCTTCTCCAGAGGTAAGGTAGAGTACTTGTAGCAATATCCATGAGGGTTCTGAATGGTCACTGCTTAATCTCAACAGAGGCATTAAACCTGAAACCTAAAGATGTCGGATTAAGCATCAGTGTTAATTAATTCACGGATGGTCATTTAAATATACATGATGGGGGCAATACTCCTCCTTCCCCACGTTACTGGCAATTATTGGTAATCATACCATATTATTACTGGTAGATCAGACAGGGAAAAAAAAGAATGTGACAGAAGATAAGCAGAACAAGTGTATATTCTGATTACCAGAGCTTTACAATTAAGACTTGTGCTTTTTTACTACTTTGATATAAGAATGGTTTTCATTGTAATACTTTTCCCCCATCACAATATATACCTAATTGATTTGCTATGCACTTAATTCTGCAATGAATATTTTGATTTTATATTGGCAATTTTTTTTTTTTTAAGAAGGACTGGCATACATCACAGGTTTTTGCACCTTGTACCAGACAAAAAAATTCTATCTGCTAGCAGCTCTGAGCATTGTCATCTCAGCTATGAATAAACACATAGTGACCAAACTTCTCTTTTGGATGATCCTTGTACAGTTACTAGCCCTCAGACCATAAACTTCTCAAGCATCCACAGTGAAAGCTGTGCCAGTGAAGAATTCCCTCTACTCAGAAAGAGGGAGGGAAAAAAAAAGAAAAAGGAAAATTCAGATTATTAAAATTCCTCCTCAAATCAGAACCAGCATACCTCCACTACACTCTGAATCTCCAGTTATTTTGCCTCTGACCTCTTCTCCAACTTCCAATTCGTAAAGGTCCAAACTAATGTAACATTGACCTAAAGCATCTGAAGAATGCTCGGGGGGTTCAACAAGGCTTAAGCGTGCTTCTAAACATATTCCTGACTGGAAATGATCAGGTGGCTTAGAAATTAAACATGCAGGTAATCATCCTGTTCAGTGAGAGAGCAACCCAAAGGTTTTCCCAGCACAAATACATGTTTAAATGCACTAAATTTTGGCAAGTATTATGCAAAGAAGTCAAGTGAAGTGAATCAACGTGACAGAAAGAATGAATACAGAATAGCTTTAAATGTGGCAAAAAAGTTGAGGTTATGATGAGACCTGGCCAAAGCAGCAGATTCCAAGGACCTGGTGGAGCAATCATAAAATCACTGCTTGAAACAACACAGCCCAACAGATAAAGCCCTCCTCACATATGATCTTTCCTCAACTGGCCCTCAGAGGTTTGTACACTGCCAGGCTCCTGCTGCCACATGTGAAAAATCTGACTACCCACCAGAAGAAAATGGCTGGAAGCTTTGCTTGTCAGGTAGCCAAAGATGGAAGAGGAAAGAATGAATTGTTTTGAGTGGCTTCCCACAGTGGGGGCTGAGACAGACCAAATCTGACCTCAAAAGGTTTGCATCATCACAGCTATGTCTCACAGAGGAGCTCAACAGTCCTTATCTTCCTTGGTAAGTCATATCTATTAGTCCTGGTCTTAAGCTTTGAGCCTAGGTGAATCACTTTACATGTAAACATAGACCAATTCAGCTGTTCTCCAAAAAGAAATGTTAAATGCAAGTTAAATTTGATTACTCAGGATGGGAATCTTCCTCATTATTCACTAAGGCATATATAATGACCTGCCAGAATTTATGGATTATATCACCTAGAATTCTCATAAACACCCACAGATAGAAACACCTTCTCAAGGAGTGTGAGGCAAGACATTCTGCCCTGCACAACAATTTTAAGACATATTTTGCAATGTTGTATTAGGAACAGGTTGACAAAAACCTTTTGGTTTACATTCCAGTCACACTTATTTTAATATCTATACTGGCTTTTATTTAAGAATCTTTGCTACTTCTGTAAAACTGCCAATAAAGAAATAATTCTTTCAATAGAGCCTAAATTGGGTCTTCAAATTGTTATACTCAGCAGTTACTGAAAAGTGAAAGAAATTAAATTTTGATCTTGGATTGAGGCAAAGTCAGGAGCACACAACAGCCTGAATACAAGGTGTTCTTCATAAAATGTACAAAAATTATTATACCCAAAGTGTGAGTAGCTGAAATCTGGGATGAGTTCCAGCAGCAAAGACCTGAATTTGATCTCCTTCTTTCAGTCCAAACTATGATTGTTAATGGAGAAAATTCTGGAACTAAAATGGTGGGAAGAGGGGTGAACAGATTCTCAAGGACACAAAGACTACACATCGTGTTTTACAAAACAGATCAGAACTTTAAACTGCATAGAAAGTAATGATAGATATAATGAATATGTGACTTGACACAAGACATCAGAAATTCTGGCAACAAATACCTATGCCCACATTCAAGCTCTATGTCATTAATGGACAGCTTATCAACAAGGCTTTGAAAAACAGCTTCTGCAAAATAAATATTTACTTATTGCTAGAGACTAGGAATGTGCATTCTATATTATATAAGTGCCACAGCAATGAGGCAAACCATGTCTACCCATTTTAAAAATAAGCCATTTTAAATGATTTTCTACTTCAGTTGTAATTCTTCTCATAGTTCCTGTATTGTTGGGAGTCAAAGGTTTTACATGACAAAAAGTAATACTAAGGCACCAGTCTAATAGAGAAGAACTTCTGATAGTGCAAAGGCAGATGGCTGGGATGTTAAGCAACTGAGGCCAAAAAGCTTATCAGAGTTTCCTCTGATCTGATCTTCTCATTGAAAGCAAAATTCAAAACTGTCATATTGTTCTCTTGTAACTCTGTTAAATTGATGCATTCAGGCTCCTGTGTGCAATTCAGTTTAAATTACATCCTAAAATGAGGAATTGGCTTTCAGACTACGCATGCTAAGAAAGCCAGTCCTCAAGAACTCAAGGAAAGAAGTAAACATTCAATTATGCCTATTCTGTGGAAAGAGAACTTATCTTTCTAAATCTCCTGTGTGGAATAATTTTCTAACAATAATAGTCACTTTGAGACTACAGCTATGTCTCCTGGGTCAGACTGATCTGTTCTGCTCTCTCCATTTGAAAACTAAGCAAAAGAATTTTAAAGGTTTTGAATAAGTTGTTAATAACTGTGTTTATTTTTGTTCTATAACCAAAAGAGTTGCCTACATACTAAAGGAACAGCCTGTTTAAAAAATTTCTACTCAGGGAAGCCATCCACTAGATTCTACCTTCTTCCACTATGTAATTAACATTCATTCTACGATTTTCCCAGTATTTCACCAGGCCAAGTAGCTGGGAGGAAAACATTTCTGATAGGGAGAAATGGATGACCAGAGCAGCAGAGGTCAGGAAAACCAAATCAGCAAGAGGAGGAAAGAGTGAACCAAAACAACAGAAAGGAAGAACTTCCCCTATTTTTTCCCACCTCAAACTGATACTTTTAGCTTCCAGTTCTTTTTATCTTTCTGCTTGTGAAGCTATAAATTCCTCAGTCCTCCTTCTTCACTCCTTTCCATCTTCCTACCTTTGCCCGAGGCCATCTCTCCCATTCCCACAAGCCCTCCTAAATATTCAAACACAACAAAATCAGCAACAAAACCACCATTAAACAGAATCTTACTTAAACCCTTGGATATTTTTTCAGAGTTCATAACCATACACAGCAACAGCATTTACCATTCAGCCTTTCAAATTACGTAAGATAAAGCATCCACTTAACTCCCAAGAGCAATACAAGACATCAGTCATTAACTATAAACAGTTTTATGGTATATGGTCTTCCTTTCCTCTGTTCTTCAGTCTACATAGCTGTTACAATGGCTTGTTTAGTTTTCAAGGTCTTTTCCTTTATCCCTGTCTCAAGACTGGACAATCTCCACAGATGACAGTGCAATTTGCTGTCCTAATTTATGTCAGAGCAAAAAATGAATTGACTCCTTTAGTCTATTAACCCTGGTTCTGCCTGCAGACTCCAGTATTGCTCTTTTTGTTCTGTGTATGTAAAAGCAAACTCCAGTTCCTCTCTTAATGTTTCGTTCATTCAGACAAAGTTGGATTTTGAGGTTTTGGGTCTTTTAAAATCTTTTAATACTGTTAAATCTCCCTAGACACTGGAGCCATGTAGACTCGAAAAAATAACAGCTATAAAGAAATACATGAGGGGCTGCCACTTGGCAGGAAGACCACATCTACAGTATAATTCAGGAATTCAATTATGAATCTCATTTTTTCAGGGGTATAAGTACAGCTAGACAAATTCACTTCATATATATTTATTGCCCCCAGATGCAACTCTCTTGGCAAAATTTCACCAAAGTTGACTGTTTAATGTCTAAGAAGACTATCTTTCCTTCCAGAACAACAGACAGAGCAAGGAACAAGAACGCAAAGGTCATCACAACGTGATACACTCTTCAAGAGATTAAGACATCCTCGAAAGATACAGAGGCAGCAGTTTATCTATCATAGCATAGGATGCTCTTAGCATCTGTTTGTTATTCCTCTTCAAGAATCAGAACAGCCAGAACACCTGTAAATATATCAAAAGGTTAAAAAACATGTTCAGTTCATAGCAGCATGCTCTCACGGTTAATCTGAAAGCCTGACACAGCACAATAAATTCAACTTCTACAGGCAGGGACTGACACCACATTTTGTGTTTCTACAGCACCTACCATAAAGAAGCCTTGGGCTTATGACTGGAGTTCCTTGGCTCTACAATATATAAAAATAATAGACAGATAAAATTTATGACTTAACTCTTCTGCCACAAACTCATTCTAGGGAAGAAAGTCATGAAAAGCCTTATGATCATGTAGGCATCACTTTCCTTATAACTGGAGTTGGGATAATAGTCCTTCCTTTCCTAGAATGGTTTAGGTAAGACACATAATAAATGTAAAGTATTGAATTTCAAAATTTCTCTGTCAATAGCTCTTCAGCATTCTGACAGTAAAGCTATAAGAAGATTTCATACTGAAGTGCAGCATATCTATGCTATGAACTCCAACAGAATCCTGCTACAGTGTTTCATAACAGTTCTGACATGGTCCCAGGTATACACAACTTATTTTTTAAAAATCACAACCTAAATGTATTCTCACATAACACAGGCTGGAAAAATTTTGTTCATAAGCATTACCCCCAGTTTTCCTTTCTTCTTACTAGAGGAACTACTCCATCAGCCCTGTGTTACAATAACTCGAAGGAAATTTCTTACCTTTGTTCAGGAAGGGCTCTTCAAAGTATGACTGGCTTTCCAACCCATGCCTACTTATTGATCTCCCATCTGAAAAAATTAAACCATTGCCCATTCCTGGACCCATCAATAGGTCGTATGCTATTAAAGACATGGATAAGATTTAAATATATATTTATAGACACTACCAAACAGGATTTGCAGACAGTGTCACAAAGGGACCCTCTCATATTTCTCTTTATATTGCTCCTGAGTATACTGCTTCCAGTTGGCATTTGTCAACCTGGACACCTGCAAATACCTTTATATACATCTATAACACAGCTATGGATGCTCAACTACAAAAATGTAGTCTGCTGGTACATTTTGTACACAAGGCATGCATAAAAGGGGGATTATATAGCTGTAGCACTAACAGACACCTCAGGAGACTCAGTTCTGTGCCTCAGGAAAAGACATAGTGAGCCACGACCTGCTCTTCTGTCTGGGTCTAAAATCTCCTCCATTTCCACTCTCATGCTCGTGTTCTGAGGAACACTAAGATAAGCAAAACCTGAACCTACAAATTATTTTCTTTACCTTGTAGTGCACTGCTTGACTTCTGTGTGGCCACAACCCTTTGAACTGCATCACCAGGGAAAGAACTTCAGTTGTGCCTAATCCTACACCTGCTCAGTGGCACTTCGCAACTGTGGCACTGCCATGTCCAGAGCTCTTCTGGGACAGGAACGGAAGGGTTTTACTCTAGGCAAAAGAGTTCTTACTCCTACTCCATTCATGCTTTGAAGTCAAACCCAGTTTTTAACAACTTGATGGATATTTAAGGTATTCTCCTTGAATTTGGGGAGGCTTCCAAGCAGGAACAGAGATATCTTCAAGGAAATGCTGAGAGGCATAATTCTGGGGGATACTGTTGGCTACTTCACTACTACATGTTTTTAAGAATCTGGTCTAAAACAGATCCTTCAGTTCTACTGTAAATGGGGAGAAAATTTCACAAATAATTATTCACTCTATAATAAGAAATGTACAAACACTTTTAGACATGTAAATCAGATTAGATGAATTTGACCCTATGCACCCATTTCAGCTACAAGTTTTATCATGAAACAAGCGTAACTGTATAATTACAAGGAAGATAACAAAAATCTTTCATCTCAGAGCAATCACCACATGCTAATCTCTTTAGGATTTCTTTCTCTGATTTCTTTCAATTAGGTTCCTAATTTCTACCAACTTCTTTCATGCTTTTGGAACTCATCTGACACAAATACAATGGAACTTATGTTTTGAGTACTCTCGTCCCTATTTCCCCCCTCCTGCCTATTGACACTTTTTAAAAAAATTTATAACATATGTAATTTATTTCAAGTCATCTTATTCATCTGTAATACTACAGGACCATCATACATAATACTGACAGGCCTCCATGCTCTTTTTGCTTATAAGTAGAACATTTAAGTTAATGATTATTTTTAAAAGTAAGCAACCATCTCCATATGAAGCAGGTGGCAAAAAATTACTGAAGATGAAGCAATCGTTCCTTAAAGATCAGAGTAACTCTTTTTCATTTACTTTCTGATTTGTATGAAAGTCATGAGTTCTGGCAGCAGTAACTTTTTTTTTTTTTCTGAAATACAACAGCTCCTTAAAAAGTGACATAAATTGTATTACAAGTTGGCATGAAGTGGTTGAA
>JAYRBT010000082.1:66336947-66394806 GCA_036023395.1 Myiotriccus ornatus
CATGCAGCTGACAAGGCATGTAAAAGATACACAAGCAATAAAATACACAAATGAAGCAGATTATGCTCTGCAGTTCTTTTTAGCAAAATGGCATGACTACGACAACCCTACAACACAAGTCCAGCGGCGAGACGTTGGTTCTGCTGGTATGAAGAACATCAACAGCACACTTACAGTGGCCGACCTCTCCCCTACACAGGGTGTGAGTTCCATTCCATTATGTGTTACATTCAGTTACTGATACACTAAGGATGTCCAGCTGGTGACCTACCCATATATACACATTAGTATCCCACAGACAACCTCTCCATGTATTGCTGGAGCTACAGCTTTAGAGTACACATAGACCACGAACAGCCAGAAATGAAGGCAATGTTCACTGCAAAAGGATGGGCTGCAGGATAACCCTGTAACTACTCTCTGCCTAGATATATAAACTGTATGTAACAGTTCACACCACTACACAGAGACCAACAACACTAAACAGAACAGCTTTATTTACTTTAGAAGGAGGATGGATTTTCCTCAGCAAAGATTCAAAGAAGGCAGACTGCCATATAAAACACACAATCATCCACAGCTGCTTGAAAAAAATCCCCATATTTCTCCCACTGTGTTCATATAAATTCTCAATTACATCTAATATTTTGTCTATGTAATAGAGGTGTATACACACAGAATTACTCTAGAAAACTTGTAATTATATTACACTGATGACTCATAAGACTGTGATGATATACAACAGAACACTTCCATTTTTCAGTTTTCAATTTAAAACAACCAGAAAATGGCCCACAAAAGTGAGCCTTAACACAAAAGTTGGTGTTTCAATGACACATTCAGATATTCTGAAATGCTAGAATTAAGGCTGCCTGAGGAACACTAAGATGTTCTCATCTTAGCCATACATTATGATGCTGTCTTCAATGAGACAAACAAGCATTAATCTTTCCATGAAACTTTGCTCTGTTCAGCAGGCAGAAGAGACAATGGTTAATGATCCCTGCTTGCATTCTTTGCATTGTTGAACGTGTACCCCAAGTGCCTTTTGCACTGAGCAATATTCAAGCAGAGCTCTGAAGACACATTCTTTATTTTATGAGCTTCCCAATTAAGCATTCAGTTCTATAATATTTAAATGCTTGCAAAATATTAAAGACTTTTTTTCTTCTTCTTCTTCTGCATCTCTTTGTGATTTCGGGAAGTATTACTGCCTGCTGTATTGCAGCTGGAACTCAGGCACAGAGACTTTAAGATCAAAACCATCTATTAATTTTGCTCCAAATCTGAAGTACCTTGGGGCCTGTTGTTTCTGAGCACCAAGCATGACATGACATGTTCACAGAACAATTCCCTATTACTACAGCTACAGCTGTGAGCACTCAACACTTCTGCAAATCAGACCCTGTGGTCTCAAGTCAGGCACTGGGACAACAAAGAGCGCATGGTGAGCGGCCACATGCGAAAAGTTTGAGTTCAGAAATGCTGCTGCACTCAACTTTTTTGCTCAGGAAGGAAGAGAAGGCAGAGCAACGTTAAAGTGCACAGACTATTCTTGCCTTCTGTCATTAAAGGCACCCATTTCCTGCTTTCCAAATACTGCCTTAGTGAGGCAGACAATTGTATGAGTGGAACCCTCAGTACAAATTCATCCACAGACGAATGATCATCCTGGAAACTGAATTAGAAAGTGGTCCTTCACAGGAGAAGAAGTAAACTTAGCAATGTCCTTTGCTTCCTAAACCTTCCTAACTCCCCTCCATCCAACAGCGGTTCCTCCCAGGATGAAGGTTTCTCTTTCTGTCTTGCTAGGACACAGCACAGATGTTTAAAGGGAGTGAGCCTCCTGTGTCCTGGGAAGGTGTTGATGGATGTCTACAGCCCTGGACTGAACTGCAGAGCCTAACTCAGCCATGCCCACCTCACAGTGAGCACTGGACGAGTTCAGCTGACAGCAAACTCGTGGTACCACAGAGCCTGCACTAACTGCAAGGTTTTGGGGGAATCCAGAGCTAAACAAACTCCTTTGGATGAAGGTGTCTGACCCCTTCACCCAAGTAGTGCTCTACCTCACTCACAGGCCCAGCCTCTGAGAAAGGGAGTACTATTAACTGAACACAGACACATACTTCTTGTATGCCTTTTTCTCCCCCTCCCAAAACAACAATCTCCTTCAATGAGCAGTCAAACCTGCAAATACGGTGGGCTAAAGATGTAATTAGACTTGACTAGAAGTTGAGTCAGAACTGGAGCACTATATAATCTGATGCCCACTGAAGACAACAGGGAAAAAAACAAAATACACAGACCTCAGTAAAATTTGGAAAAGTTCCTTCCTCACCAAACATCACCTTGTTCTGTGCACAGGGCAGAGGCACAGAAGACAAGACCACTGCCTTGCTGGGGAAAGAGAGTTGTGCTCAAGTGTGTAATCTGTGTCTGTGTTTCCTCAGTGGGAAAGATCCAACCCTCACTCAGTGAGTTTTGTATCTTCCTCATGGACTATATGAATGGAAATATAAACATACAACCTAAATGAAAGGATACTGCTGTGATTATATGGTATTTTATTTCAATGCTAGAATATTTAAATGAATTATCAGAGAAGACTATTCATCTGCTTTTCTTTCTGGAGCAGTGAATATTTTAAGAAAAATAATTTCTCTTGCTCTGTTGAAGAACTGCAACTTAAACCCCCTATTAAAGAGATTTCCTTCTCAAGAAAAGTTCTTATTTGTCTAACTAAAATTCCTTTTATAGTTAGTAATTAATCTCTTGTTATGCACTGAACTTAATTTTGAAAAGGTACAGCCACTGACAGCCAAAGAAATGAATGATAAAAGAAATGTTAGACCCCCTAATTCTATAATTTCTATGTAATGACAATTAATGAAATACTATTTTCCACAGGGAATTTTTTTAAGTGATAGATTACGGGGCTGCTGTGCTTTTAAGATCTACTCTCATTATGAAATTGTGTCTTTTATAGCTATCAGAAATATAATTAAAAGAAGAATCTTCCCTCAAAATAAACCTACAGATAGTTTTTAAAAATATCTTGTTTCTTTACAGTTTGCAAATTGACAGCAATTGCTATAGAAACTCATAACTGGTCTGGTAATTTTTGCCCTGTAGCCATGTAGAGAAGTCCATCTTGAATAGCAGTCCCACTTGTCAATAGAGGAGAATCTGAAACAAATTAACATTTAGTTTTACAGGACAGATACTAATTGGGTTGTTATTTTGTCACTGTGTAAATTTTCAGTGACCTTTCCAAAAAAGAAATAACAAGTCAATAGAAACTGTTTCTTCTTGACTTTCTCCACCCCTTTTTTTTTTTTTTTTTTTAAACAGCCATCTGGAGTTTCTTAATCCCTTTCCAGATACACAGTCTCATTTTTTAGATTTTTTTCTTTTTTTTAATGTTGAAAGAATATGCAAAGTGATTTTATTATTTTTTTACTTTGCATTTTACTTTAATGCAGGTTTCCTAAGTTTTTATCTCAACTACCATATTCCATATTTACATCATTTAACATCAAGTTTTCCAGCACAAGGTAGCCTTAATTTCACTCCTCTCCTCTCTCAGGAAATGGAAAAAGGAAAAACAACAAAACAAAAACACAGAGGGGCCACTTTTCAACAACTGACCCACATTTGTGCATCTTGTAAAGAAGTATCTGAACACATAATCAGTTTACCTATATATACCCACTGAACTCACTGCATAACAGCATTTGCAAATATGAGTTATATCAACATAGCTGAGGACAAAGATTAAATCAGCCCAAATCCTATTACTTGCTCTGTACTCTACCACCATATGCTTGGAACTCTTCCCTCTGGTGGGCAAGAGATCTTGCTAATATTAAAGGCAATGGAAATCTACAGCTATTTTAAAAGGTGGCATGACCAGCTCTAGGAATATTTTGCCTCTCTCCTGAAAGCAAAAGAAGATTGAACACACATGCACGGAGCACAGGAAGCAAACAGGAGAAATTAAAAGTCTAAGAGCAGTTCCAGAGCCATGACCTCACCAGAATTACAGACATGATGGGACAGCTCACCTTACTGGTGTCATAGATAGGTACAGGCTCTTTTGGGTGCAATTTAAAATGTGACATAGGATTTCAGAGGGGTTAAAAAATAAATGGAGTCTAGAAAGCTGTATAACATTCCCAAAAAATGGAGGTAAAACGTGGCAGTGTGGTATTCTTTCTCAGCAGATTAGATTTTAAACTAACATGTTAATAGTTGAGGTCATTTGCATGCAAATTCTCTGTCAAGTCTTTCTGTAGTGGATGGTTAAGCATGCAATTTATTTTTTATATGGCAACATTTTAAGTAGCATCTTTAGCTTACCTTCTTCATGAAACCACAATCAGAAGAATTTCTATAAATGTCACTTGTCATTTAAGGAGCACTTTATCATTTCAAGACAAAGTGGACAAACTAGTTAGTATTTAACACAGCTACCAGGATCATGACACTGTTTTACAGATGAGAAAGAGAAGGGGTGCAATATCTCCTTTAAGAAAAACTGTCTGATTTGGGTGCCCATTCCTGGGCTTCTGGGGATTGTGAGATCTCACAAGTTCCTGCCATGCAGGATATTTGCAAACTGTCTGTTAATCTACAATATACTCAAAGAACTCTTAGTCTTGCAACCCGTTACCCAGTATGTTTTTTCTTAATGAAACCAAAACTCCACACATGCACTCAGACAGCCCTTCAAGAATATTGCAGTGGGATCCTTACAGTCAAGGAAATAAAACCGTGAGATTTAAGGGGTTCCCACAAATTACTAAAAACACCAGATGTCCAGTTACACACGACACTAAATTGCGCATAGGATTAGCTAACACGGTGAACTGCTGAGCTTCATATCCTATGAAATCTATGCAATCCCTACAAATAATGTTAAACAGTAGTTTTTGCCTTCTTTCCTTTGATATTCAGAAATAATAATTTAGCTTTTAATTTAACATTTTGGAAAGCAGAAAACTTTGCCAAGAATACGGTACTTCCTAACATAATCCTGACATAAATCACTCAAATAAAATAGATCCTGATGAAAACTAAGAAAACCTCCAGATACTCTCAGTTGTTCAGCAGCTACTGCCTTGACTTTGACGCTACAATTTCATTAATGCTTTAGTTCTGAGATTCTCACATCACTGACATGAGGTAGATTTCTGCTACCAAAATATAAGTATAAAGGATATGTCCTAACATGAACTAAAAAAAAAAAAACAAACAACAAAACAAAACAAAAAACAAACAAACAAACAAAAAAAAACCACAAAAAACCAAACCAACAACAAAACCAACTTAAGCAATGCATGCTTTTTGTGGTTAAATTTCCCTGACATTTCTATGATCTTGTTATTACAGTCTGTGAGAAGAAAGAAAAAATCCTGCAAAGGTACCCAAATACTAATTAGCAATACCATGTTTAACTCTGTATTTGTTACTTGGAAGCAAGCCACTTCTGTACCACGCAGAATGTTTGGATTGAAGTTAATATAAGAAATAGTAGGAATTATCTAATCAACACACAGATACACAAAACCCCCTAGACCAAAGGGGATTACATGCAGCAACTCCTCCATTACTAGTAAGGGATCGGAAAATTGATAATGCAAAACAGAAAACTCCCCTAGAAGGCGACCTCACCATCTGGCTCATCTCAAACCCAAAGGGAATTAAACAATAAAAGATAATAATTTTCCAGCAGTGATGCAGCAATGCAGAATGGAGGACAAGAAGCAGGCACAGCTGAGAGACTAATGTTTATGAAGCATTTTTATAGCACAGTTCTTCATGTCTTCTTGCAAACATCAAGCCCTAGGGAAGTGCTACAATTAACCTTGTCTTAGTAATCATGAAATTTGAAGCATACTAGTCACTTCAAAGAAATCAAATCATTAACTAAGTGAACAATACAGTTTAGAATTATTCATTTCTAAAATTGATGTCTGAATCATGAAAATACACTTCAACAGAAGTTTCTGTACTCTGCTCCAACTCTGTGAAGCTTTTGAACTTCCAAACATGCTTAATTCTACACAGAGATGTGGCGTTAACAGAATCTTAATTATACAGTTTTAAACTACGTCACCAAATCAATAACCTACTCATACTGTTTATGAGGAATTTGTTATGACAAACTGAAAACAAGTAAGAATCCAGGAGATGCATTTAAAATTCCTAAATAGTCCATTCTATCAGGAGACACTGAGACTATAAACTTTTTACTGTATACCTCAAGATTAGGCATATATTGAAATGCTACACTTAATAAAATATATGATTGCAAGTGTGCAGTATGCTTTCTAATAAGGGACAATAAGCACCATGAAGCTTTGCCTTATCAGTGAACTACTAAGCATTCCTAGCTAGAAAGAAATATACACAATACTTGCTTATCACATTTGTCTACTCTAAGGTTTCCCCAGGTGTTTCTCTGATATAAATACTACTGACCAGGAGAGAGAACAGTGAGATGAAGCACTCCTCATCTGAAGCACAGAAGTTGCTAACCTACCTTTCATCATCTCTTTCTCATTAACATACTATCACAATATGCATACCTCTGAGAACGCTAACCACAAAATCCTATAAAATCATTACACAGTTGCACAGGCATGACTGAGTACTAAAATATTATAAACTCAACAGAACGATCACAATTTCATTTTATTGTCAATGTCTAGGATGTATTGTGCACCAGTAGCACATCATTATAAGAGGTTTTCAGCTTCTGAGCACTGTTTCCATCATGATTGTCTGCTTTCCTAAACAATGCCATAAAATGGTATATCAGCCACTAAAATACAACCAGATTAATCAAGGTTTCCTTGGATAATTATTACAAGAACTTTGCACACATGCTAGTATATATTTGCACATATGTTAGTATAACCTTCCTTTCTGCAAAACATATGTAATTCCCTAAAGTCAGGTAAAATGGGACACGCTATAAGGCATAGTGATGCTTCAATGAATGAATGTAAATCCTTCCTACTTTACATTGTCACAACAGAAACAGAAGCTTTTATGCCAAACTCCAAGAAAGAATCATCATCAGCAGCAGATTTCAGTACGTACTCATTTTGAGTCCTCAAAAATCAAATTAAATACACAGAGCTTGCCCACACAGAAATGTATTCGGCTATTAAAATTAATATGTGTTTTTCATAGGTAAAAAAAAGCTATAGAAAAGTGCAAATCCTCATTTTGGATTTAAAATAAATCCTCTGTGTATCTATGCAATCTAGAATTAAAATTAGCAGTCTTACAGATTCAGGTAAAAAGATCTACTCTGGAACAGGCTTGCAGTCTATGTGCAGTCAATTGGCCAGACGTGGAACTTCTATGAGGGCAGGACAAAAGATCACCAAGCACAAGAGCACAAGATGGAAAGCAGAAGGAGAGGTAAAAAAGGAGAAAAAAACACCACCCCACACTTGCACAGACTTGACTGCATAACAAGCTCAGCTGGTGTGAATCAGTATAAAAGCTCCTCCAACACCAGTGAAGCTGTGCCAATTCAGACCAGATGAGATCTAAGCTGTCATTAGCCAAATGGAAAAAAAAATAAAAATAATAAAAAAAAATCAGCCCAGTTCTTATTTATTCCAATTTCTATGCACATGCACACAAAAATATATCCTGGGCTTCACCACTGCTGTTCCCAGCTTCCTGCAGATAAGTAGGAGAAGAATCAGAAGGATTGTGTTTCTACAGTTTTACACATAAACATCTACTGACTGCACAACAGCTTGAGCTATCCAACACCATCCTGTAACAATACTTCAGATCACATGAAATTCATCTTATTTCAGATTCATTAAAAAAACCCAGAAAGTCAGGTAAGACAAAGCAGGATGATTGCTGCCAAGCTTTAATTTTTATTAGAAGTCCTGTGGCGACCTTTGGAAAACTTCACCCTTATAGAAATTAAAAAAAAAAAATAAATAAATCAAAGTTTGTAAGCACATAGAACAAATAAAGAAGAACAGAAACAGGCCAATGCCAACCCCTTTCCTAATATGAGGAAATGAAAGAAAGTTTGGACCAGCATCTGTGCTTTGTCACTCTCAAACTTCTCAGCCATGACACAGTTCTGCACAGCTGGCATTAACCTAATCACAGCTCAGAGGGAAAGCTGAACTCAGTAAAACTGCTAGTCATATTGCTCATGCCTTGTTTTAGCTGTAGTCAGAATTTTACAATATGTTCAGACAGTCTTTCCAGATGAAGGAAATAGCCCCTTCCTCTCCCTGCTTTGCTGACAGAGAAGCTGCAAGGCTGTGTACGCAGTGCACAAAGGCTAAAGGTACATAGGCCACTTCTTGAACAAGCTAATTCAGCTGTCAGTTCTGCTCTAGCTGGGTCAAGAGGAAGCTCCAGAAAGAACAATTTACCCCACTTCTTTCTTGTTGTGGTAAATCAGCCAGCTCTGCTACAGCTAGCCTGTGGCCAACATATCTTGAGGATTTACTCATCTGCCAAGAGTACAGAACACATCTGCCTCTTCCCGTGACCCAAAACCTGGTGCGCTATTCCCCAATCTTCCGCTCCTACTACTAATCTCAAGGTAAACTAATCACTACATCAGCTTCATTAGACCAGCTTAAATTGGCAAACCTGGCAGCTATTATCACAGGATCACAATTGTGTACTGATCCTCACAAATTCTTGACCTCAAAATTTACAGTCACACAGACACACTGTGATAGGGAAATTGCAGTGCTGATCTCTCCTCCCTTTGAAGACACATAGTTAAAGTAAGAAAGGAAGGTGAATTTGCACAACTGCACTTCAAGCAACCCCACTAATAATTACGAAGGTGTACTGTTCTCTGCTCTTAAACTGTCCTGTATTCTCTGACCATGAAGAATCCTAGAAAAACCAAAAGACTACCAGAGTAAAATTTAGACAAAACTTCCAAGAGACTATATGCAAAACATCTCCCAGTCACCACTCAAAAGAAAAAGTACAAATTCTATGTTTGACATGCATTGTAAAGTTACTCTGCTTGCCCATGTGACAAAAAGGAACACAGTACCAGGATGTGATTAGAGGAAAAGGAGAATTACATTGCAAGAAGACTGCTATTATCAAGTTTTATACTCTTTGATTGAGCCAAGAAACATAAACCTGGGTCTTCAATATCACTTTGGGGCTCTTCTATGTATTTCCCATAGTTGATACATTTGCTTTAACACCTCTATAAATTTGATTTAATAAAAAAAATTAAGACAGGTGAAAATGATCAGTAAAGATTTAAAAGTATCCCAAAAGCTTACAGTGGTCTCTTAAGGGAGCATAAGCATAGGTTTCACTGGTGAAATAAAGGCACAAGGCCATCACTCAGGTTGTTAAATGGTGCTTGTCAAAAAAAAGCCAGGTCTGATTATTTCAACAATAGCAGCCAAATCCATCTGGTGCTCAGTGACCATCCAGAAAGCACTTACAAGCTTCAAAGGACTGAGTTACTATGGCACATCCTCAAGTTATACACACAAAATCATTACTAATCAATTTTTATTTTGTAAGAAGTTTTCTTTGGCCTTCTAATCTTAAAGCCCAGCTGAGTGACAACCAAGGTCTGCTGATGAATTCAGAGGAAAATGGTGCTGGGGGGGTACTTGTGAAGCCAACAGTAAACACTCTGCACCAGGAGCTATCTTGGTTTTAATTCTGTGAGACGCGATTTTACTGTTCAATAAAGTGTCTTCCAACAGCTGTGCTTTTGGGGGAGCACAGACGCAATAAAAAGCAGCTGCATATCACAGTGGCTATGGTTTCATATGCCTGACGGTTTCAAAATTCAGCAAATGTTTACTTTTGGGCATTAGCTCAGCTTCAGTCCTGCAATTAGAAGTGCCCAGCGACTGGGGAGCAATGAAGCTGATGATGCTCTGAGAAGGGTAACTGCAGACCTTGCAGAAGTACGACCATAATGGTTTAATTGTCACAGACTAAAGCAGAACTGATCGCAGTGGAACATACAAATACCAAAGCACCAAAGGAAAGAATTCTCTGAAGCACCTCTTGAGATCATCTAGTTGAATGGCCCTGGTTCAAGCCTGGCCACCTAGAGCTGGCTGCCTAAAGCTGGGTCCAAATGGGTTTTGAGTATCTTCCCAAATGGACTGACACAGGTCAATAAGCTGATTTGACTACGATAGCTTGTCTTCCTTTTTGGTTTTTCCTTCCTTTTCTTCTTTTTTTTTCTTTTTCAAGTAACAGTGAATAAGCCAAAAAGAGTCAAAACCTTGAAAAAGACTGCATTTTATATTCTCACTGAAAACCATAAGCCTCACAGAGCAATTCTTGTCTTCTGAACATGGGTTGGGAAAGTACATCCACAGTAGCCGCTACGCTGGATCATAGCAACCACAATGGACGAGTGATTTGAAAATAACAAATGGCAATGTGAAGAAATAGAAAGTTGATTTCCACAAGTAAGGTACAAACACTGTTGGACCTATTCAAGGATATTCAGTTGTTTGGGATTCCAGATGGACAAGACAAAGTGATTAGTCCTTTCCATCGATCCTGTCTGATATCTTAAAATTTTAGTCTCTAAGAAAAGATCCTTTAAGCAATAAAATGGTCTGTAACACCTTCACTATTTAGGAATGCTGAAAAACATTCTGATAGGAGGGCAGTACAAAAATGTTCATCTTTATGAAAGATCTCACTGGCAGCCAAAAGCAAAGCATTACTCTCCATGACTCTCAACTGCTCTCCCATATCAGCACAGAAGAAGAGAAGAGAATGTTTTTAATCTGTCCTTCCTCGCAAAATACATACAAGCTAATTTTTCAAAAGAATAAACAACATCTGTTTTCAGGGCTAGATGGAGAAAAAATCATGAGCAAACCTGCAGATAACCTAAGTGTACAGATTTATAAGAAAACATGATAAATGGGAGTCGATTATTTGCTTAATACATGTGGAATGTATTTCCTCATTTATACAATAGGATGGTGTGGGTTTTTTTCCATACAAAGAAAGATCCTCCACTGGGACTCATAAAGGCAGTAATATTTTAGGAAGATACTATTACACTAAGAATAGTAGAGATTGTCTTGTATTTTCCTGTTCACAGCTTTATAATTAACAAAGTAAAAATGTAGGCTGTTACGTTTCATGGAAGTTTCCCCAGAGAGATCAAACAATCTACAGCAGCAACAGCTTTCTATAATTCTGAACATAATTACAAGAGTGAATTTCTTTTTATGGTGTAAACAGTCACAGTTAAGCAGATGGGTCTTAGTGGTTGCCACTCACATTTCTAAGGGCACCTGCACAAAAGCCAGGTTGTTCTCTGCCACATCTTAGGATGCTTATCAAAGTATTAGTGTTAATAATACTGGGGTTCCTCAGGGCTCCATCTTAAGCCCAGTTCTCTCCAACATCTTCATTAACAACCTGGACCCAGGACTCACAGAAATACTAAGTTTGCTGACCACACTAAATCTGGAGGAGCTGTCAACTCCCTTGAGGGCAGAGAGGCCCTGCAGAGAGACCTTGACAAATTAGAGAGATGGGCAATCACCAACCATACGAAGTTCAATAAGGGAAAGTGCCAGATTCTGCACCTGAGACAGGACAATCCTGGCTGTATGTACAGATGGGGACAAGACTCTGGAAAGAAGTGCCATGGAAAGGAACCTGGGGGTCCTGGTCAACAGCAAGATGAATATAAGTCAGCAGTGCCCTGGCAGCCAGGAAGGCCAACCTGTCCTGGGGGCATCAGGCACAGCATTGCCAGCTGGTCAAGGAAGGGGACTGTCCCACTCTGCTCTGCACTGGTGCAGCCTCACCATGAACATTGTGACAGTTTTGGGCACTGCAATACAAGAAAGATATTAAGCTATTAGAGAGTGTCCAAAGGAAGGGAATGAGGATGGGGAAGGGTCTCGAGGGGGAAGCCTTAAGGAAAGTGGCTGAGGTCTCTGGGTCTGTTCAGCCTGGAGGAGACTGAGAGGAGACCTCATTGTGGTCTTCAACATCCTCACAAGGGGAAGCAGAGCGGCAAGTACCGATCTCTTCACTCTCATGACCAGCAACAGGACCCAAGGGAATGGCATGAAGCTGAGTCAGGGGAGGTTTAGGTTGGATATCAGGAAAAGGTTCTTAACCCAGAAAAGGTTTTAACAGGCTCCCCAGGGAACTGGTCACAGCACCAAGCCTGAAAGAGTTCAAGAAGTGTTTGGACAACATTCTCAGGCACATGTTGTGACCCTTGGGGATGGACCTGTGCAGGGCCAAGAGTTGGACTAAATGATCCTGATGGGTCCCTTCCAATTCAGCATATTCTATGATTAATTCACGCCATATTAACAAATGTATTTACATAGTTAGGAGCAATGTATATTGACATTATAATGCTGAATCTGGAATCAGTATTTCAAATTTAAGGGATGTTAATCAGAACAACAATGACCAAACAAACCACCACCCAGAGACATGGATTTTCCAAAATTTGATCCTTTTTACCATAAAAAAAAATAAAATCTCTGCTATGCTTAGTGGAGCTGACAGGGTGATCACATATACACAACAATGCATATTTACATATTTACATAGAGAGAGATAGATGTGTACATACCACACAAAGACACACCATCTTTCTGAACTAATATTTTTTGAGTTACAAAGAAAAATCTTTTTCAGCCCAAAAGGCTGATAAGAACTAAGCATGCTGATGAAACACAACTTCCACTTGAGGACAAGGCTTAGGAGAGATACCTTAGAAAATAACAGCACAGTACAAGAGCTGAAAGGAGCAGCCTGAAGAATAATGCCAAGGAAGAAGAGGCAATACTCATCTTCTGGTGGCCTAAAAAACCACTAAACATCAGCCCTTGCCCCAGGCCTTCAAAGTATGAATTGAGGCTACTACAGAGCAAGAAAGTAGTGCCAGAATTTCTCCCTCAGTGCTGCAGGGTCACATGCTCCTACAACACACAGGACCAACATCAAAGACGCCCAACATCTGCTATGGTTGCAGATACCACAGAAGCTTCTCACAGCCTGTAGCTCTTCAACAAGATAAAACTTTCTATCGTAGCCACACACAGCTGAAAAGCTGTTTTACCACTACAACTCCCTCTCACGTAGAAAAATCTTTCTACACAAATAAGATAATACACCCTGAACATCCTTCCACCATGAAATTGTATCACCTGCCCTTCTGATGACTCCTGCATTTTCTCTGTCAGGATCCACCTCACCTAAACCCAAACTGTTGTCTGGAGAGTGATGGTGACTGTTAGCTGCACATGCTGGAAGCACAAACATTAGATAACTGTACATTAACATCTCTCCTTTTGCTTGATCCCCCTACTGTTTGACAACCAGCTCTTAAGATAATCTGAAACTTCAAGTAGCAGAGAACAAGAGACTGTTAAAAAGTGTAGCCTGCAAAATAAAATCCTTTGTTGAGAATACAAAGGCTTTTTACAATAGGAAAAATTACAAAAGCGTATATTCTTTTAATATACATTTTGCCTCTTAGCCTTACTCCACAAAACTGCTCTTCAGCACCAAGAGAACAGTCAATAATTTGTTTTACAGCCTGACTTCCCTGATACCGTTTTGCTTTTGAACTTCTAAAAAGGGTTTAAATTCCCAAATAGTCTAGTCCCTCTTCATGCAGTCTGTTCAATTTTTGGAACATAATTACTAAAAATAGCCTTAATTAGCATTATATAACACCAGGGGTGGAAAAAAAAAAACCAATTAAAAATTCAAAAGAAACTGCTCTTTAAATTTTTGGGCATTGACCGAGAAACAGTACAGCTGATCCACCAATGATGTCTGAAGCAAACTGCCTGATGAGAAATACTAATTTCAGAATCAATTAGAAACTATTTTTGTAATTATGCATAATCTTAAACACGTAACTAAAAAAGAACACTGAATACTGAGGTATGGCCAGCTATGGAATAGGAAGATAAGGGGGAAAAAAGATTTAACCAGTTAGCATCAAGATATAACAGTTCTTTCTCTCCCACCAAACAGCTGTGCTGTGCTGCCTTCTCTAAGAGTAGATACCACTGTATCCAAAGCATTTTCATGCTGCCTTAATTGATATTACCTAAATGCTTAATTTCTAGCCCTGACAAAGTGCTGATTAAATTACTTGTCAACTGGATAGAAATGACAAGACCTGTCACATCTGAAAGTCTATATTTGCTTGCACTCCCTCTGACAGCTATGTCCTAGTACTACAACAGGTCTGTCTAAGTATTCCCCAGTACGTGATGAAGAAACATCTTCCTGGTGCCAGAAACTATAATTTTGGAGAAAAGGAACTTCTAGGCCTCAGTATTTAGTCTATTTGTTGTAACTTACGACTGCAATTTTTACTTATGTAGTGCTCAAGTGATTGGTTACTTAGTAACCAATCACTGTGCTCAAGTGATTGGTTACTTTTGACCAACTATCCTTTATCCCCATTAAAATTTTAACGCTTAGCTGGTGCTGCAAGTTAATTACCACAGTGTGGACCAACACTTCACCCAGCTCCTTCTTTCAAGTATGGTGGAGATGTAAGTCATCCTTCTTTTTTTCCTGTTCTTTTTTTTTTCCCTCCCTGATATTATCAGCTTTTCTCCTGCTAGTATCACCCATCTTTTCCTCCAGAAACACATCTTGCACAATTGAGGATGGTAGTCGAACATCTTCCAGTCAACTCATTTTCAAGCCTGAAACTAAGACTGAATGCAATTTGACAGACTCAGAGTGCAGAAAAAGTCAGAGCTCAAATAAGTCCTAAAGAGTACCTCAGACCACACCATGCATGTAATACTTGAAGATCCATTCTTATCTCAGATAATCCTGAGTGAAAAGTATTAGATATCCTCTATTACCCCATACCATCTCCTTCACAGAATGGCTGCAGTGGGAAGAGACCTCTGTAGATTGTCTAGTCAAATCCTTCCTGCTCAAACCAGGGTAAACTAGAACATGTCACTCAGTCATACAGTTGGGCATCTAATATGTCCAAGGAGAAAGAGGTCCTAATTATTGTTTTCTGGTGGAGTTTTTCCTTCACAAATGTGGCATCATGTATTAACATCCAGCAGTGTGGTAAAAGGCATGCCCACCATAAAATTTGCACAACTTGAGCTCATCAAGGAAAAACTCCAAAAGCATGATAACCCACTCTGAAGAATAAGCTGGTTTGAGCTGCTACTTCATCAAATCATGTAGAAATCGGGAGATTTAAAAATACAAGAATCAATAAAGAGAATAATTTGTGCTTGCTAGATAAACATAGAAACCTTGGAATAGGAAGCAGCAGAACTGTAAATAGGTGAAACAATAAAACATTTCTGTCTGACAACTCCACTTCATTTTTTTGGTGTCAGAACAAGATTTCTCCCATATTCCTAAAGCTGAGGGTTTGTTCTGGCAAGTGCTCTTACTGATGGAATACTGCTCCAGAAAACTGTGCCTTGGTCTGGTTGTAGTCAAGGATTTATGCGTTTACTGAAGGAACTATGGAAAACAAATGGAAGATCAAAGAAAAATCTTTGACGTCTTTTATGATTGTCTTTGGAGTTTCAGAGCATGCCTCCCTTAATTCCCTACTAACTTTGGAAACCTCTTAAAGTAATGATTTTGCTGATGGCAGCATGTGTGAAACTATATTAAGCTTGAAAATACATCTCTTTGATGAATGAAAGGAGACCCTGAAGTGCTAATTCCTTCAGCATTCTTTTCTGCTCATTTACCATTCCTCAAGAAGCTGACTGAACAGCAGTTAGGAAAAACTGAGTTGTATCACTCTGCGATTCACATTCAGGAAGAGCTTGTGGGACAACAGCTTGCTTTACATGTTCTGATTATTTTATTAACATAAAACTTTTAAAATTAAGTATGGCCATTAGAACTCAGTTTCTCTTTTCACCATTTCCCGAATTTAGTTACAATACATCAATACTGTATGTGGGCTCTCTTCAGTCCAGGAGTTCCTTTGGAACTCCAGTTCTTTGCCAATAAAAAGGTAACTTATTTTGCCTATGGTAATGCTTTATAAAACATGCCATCTGGAAAACTGAAACTTGCACCTACCACTTGGTCTCAATATTATATTCAGGAGTTCTGAGATACAAAAAGACAAAGACATGTTTACAAGAATTACAAAAATGGGAGTGAAAAGCACAGTGTCTATCCCAAACTCTGTCTTATGCATCACCCTCTTTTTCCCAGGAACTAAAAGAAGCCTGCTTGTTAAATCCTCCTAATAACATATTCCTTCTCCTTTTTTACTGAAAGAGCCCAGAATGACAATTTGGAATGCAGGAGTCACAGTAAAACACATCTTGAACTATGTACACACAATGTCATGTACACAGCTCAGGTTTTACTCCTTCACAGCTTTTATTCTGGGGATTGAGCTTTGTTTTAAGAAGCAAAAGACCTAGGATGAATAGACCCTAGATCTAGAAACACTTCAGCAGGGTAAGGACTAAGTTTTTTCAAATCTCTAATCCAGAAAAAAAAGAAAATGTCTTTCCATGCTGCCAGCTCACTTAGTTTCACCAAGTCTTTCCATATTGAGCTGACTTGTTTTTTTCTCCCAGATTCTGACACAAGAATCTACAGTTTTCAGAGCTTTAAAAAGTGATGTTTAACTCTTGTGGCAGTCTGAAGATATGATTTAGAAGCAGAACCAAAGAAAACTAACCCACGCCTAACATTTTTAAGCATCTTTTTTTAATTGACATCATTTGTGATGTCTTTGACTACAACTAGCATTGCTCCTAGTGAGAGTGAAGTTGCAGCCAGGAGCTGGAAGCAGCTGCCTGATCCAGGCTGTAAGCTCCAATTGACTAGTTTCCTCCAAAAACTAAAAATTCAAAAGAAAAGATTTTGGTACCAAGCTGCAGTAGTGAGCAAATTCTGAAACATTTGACATATATTAAAAATAAACAATGTGGGAGCCATATGAAATTTCGTGTTAAATACACACTCAGCTTTTTACATTTCAAAATAAGGAACTAGCAGTGCCACAGAGTTTTCTGCACTTAACTGAGGTTTTGAAAATATTTGACCTGGTTAAATCACACACCTGGCAAATGGAGAATGGAGCAAAGAGCAATGCATGGAAACACATAGAGCTATGAGGCTACTCCAGATCACATCACAGACAACACTTCCATGCAGTGGCTGAAGCCAACAGCCTATTGGTTTTTCCAAAGGCCTGTCACTAGAATACTTTCCCAAGAAAAGGGACTTTTAGCATATATGTGTGGCAGAGCAAGTTAGTTGCTTGAGGTAGCCTTCAAAAAAATGTTAAATGGCTCTCAGGTGAGTCCAGACACTGCACTCCCTTCTGCTCCAACACTCAGATCATATAAAGTAAATATCACATATGCTTTGCTAAAAACTGTTCAAGAAAATCCAGATACTGCAGGCAGCTCTGATTGTCTTTGTTACTGCAACAGCCTGGTTCAAAGAGATGTCCCATATGGGACTGCAGACCCATCTTCCCAAGCACTCCATAAACAAACTCTAAGCACTCCAAGAAGGTTACAGCCTAAACAGATGAAAGAAGTATTCTTAATCCCAGTTTTCAGATGAAGAACTGAGTCATAAAGCAATATAACACATGCTCCACAAGGGTGGTCAGGCCCTTTCTATGTCCACGAAGGACTATTTATCTCTTGGTACTCCATCATCCTTCGCTTTTTAGAAGTGCCTAGGAAGCAAACTTTCCTCCCTCTACAGGAGCAAAATGGCACCTGCAGCTCCAGGGAACCAACTCCATTAGACAAAGAGCATCACAACACTCAAATACCTCAGGACAACTTGCCCTAAATGACCTAGAAAGACTCACATAAAAAGGCACTCCCAGATCCATGACTTTCTGAGTCTTTACCTACAACACTGCTACTGTTTTTGTGCTATTTCATGAGTAATGTTTTTCACTCCTGTGAAAGTTCACCTATACACACTCTTGTGTACAAGCTAAAAATTATTTAATAAGTTGAGAGGAGACAGAGGATATGGAAGATGCTATCACTTAGATGAGTTACAAATCAAAGTAGTGTTTGTGTCCTTTGAAGATGGTGCATTTCAAAAAAGGTCAGTATAGTACATAGAAAATGTCACTTTTGCAGCATTACCTTCTGCTTTATTCTTCTGCCATTCTGCATTTTTCCCATGCCATTGACATATCCTGCTAAGAAACTTCAACACTGCCAAAACAATCAGCAATCCAAGAAAAAAAGATAACCCAAAACTTTTTACTTCAAGTTTTAAGATCTGAAAGGATTATACAAACAACATCTTTGCTTATCTCTGTAGCTTTGATAATTTGTCTGCATGGAAATGTTGGAAAAAACCTAAAATAAATATTTTAAAAACAAGTCAAATTAAAAAGTTAAGCATTCAATGATTTACATTCAGCTTGTTGCTTTGGATCTGCTTCTGCTCAGGATTAAAATCCATAAATTTCAGGAGAATTACTCTTGATTTCCAAGCATGCAAATTGAATAGATGCATCCAAGATTATCTTTGATCCCTCTGTTACTAAATATGACTATCATCTTCATCAAGAGCATAAGAATTCCTGGATCCCACTCTGACAGTAGTTTTACTGCTTACAACCCCATTTAAAAAAATCTCAAAAATAGAAAATTTGCTTTTTGAAAACCAAGCTACAGTAATTAGGGAAATTATTTCTAAACTGGTGTCAACTTCAGTGAGGAAGTTGGGGAAACAGAAAGAAGAAAATTGATTCCAAATCCAGTAATGTCAAATAAATTATTGGGTGGACAGATCTCTAAATACTGCATTTAAATGTTCAAATTCTTTATTCTTGGGAAATGCACAATATAGTGACAAAAAAAGTTTTCTAATTTTTTTTTTAAGAACACAATTTCTCAGATGCCAAACTGAGACAGATTGGTACATTATACTGAATATTTAAGAGATATTAAGGGAATTAAAAGAATTTTCAATGATGCTAGTGACATTCATTTTCAATGTTAATAACCTATTTACTATGATAGCAGTTTAATAAGCTTTTAACTGTCAGAAGAGAAATTACACTGCAATACGGCATTATTATTAACATTATGGAGGAAAAAAAACAGTTTCTTGCCCTCATCATTCAAATATTTTTATTCTTTATTTCAGGGAAATAATTAGGAGATATTTTCTCTCTACATACACAGGAAAATTCCAATCCCGTTTGTTAGGATCTAAAACTCTACGTAGCCATTGCAACAGGTGCAACCTGCCTGTTATCTTTGCAAACCTACAATCCATAGTAGCCTTTTCTGTCTGGTTTTCACTCTGCACAAAACCACAAATACTAAATACCATTGTTATGGAACATATGGGAAGCTCAACAAGTCTACCCCTCTCTACTGGAATTCGAGGGTTCAATTACTGCCAAACAAAAAATCACCTATCTTGGAAATTCTGATCTGTGTATATGCCTGTATCCAGTCACCACTTTTCTTGTGTGACTCATTCCTACCGTCTTACAAATCTTGTTGCAAAACATGAAAGTACAAGTAGCATCTCTGTAGGACACTACAACCATCCACTTTGCCAACACAGACAGAATGTTCCTTTATACTTCAGGCAGCCTATCATCTCCACCACCTGTATAAAATTTCTCTGCCACAAAGAGGTACCACTGTACAGAAACTACCACATAAACTGCTTAACTTACTGGAAAGAACTCCTTTCTTGGTGTGATCAAAAATAACATTTTCTCCTACTTGTTTCATAGGTGCAACTCAGCACACATAGCACATAGGGAATGCTAGAAACATGTATACCAAATGTTTCCTTAAACTGAAACATCTTTCCCTGTCCTGGAAGTGTAATCACTTAATTTCACAAAGACTTTTAGAAAGTATTTCAGGAGGGAACTAATATGGGTTTATTCGAACTGTCATTTCAGTAGGCATGTTTTAAAATGAAAAACACCAGCCCAGACAACTTTGAAATGGCTGAGCACTAGACATCTGTATATCCTACCCACATGTACAATATACTATTTTAATATTAGCTTAGAGTGATACTAGCTTGTAATTTTTTTCCCTGTAAGTTTTAGAGCATACTACCATAAAAACTAAGGACATGATGAAAGCTCCCTCTCTGGTAAAGCTTGATGTGGAACGTTTTCTAATTGTTCTGCATCAGAGATTGTTTCTGAACATACTTTAATCGTGCCAGTACTTGGCTGCCAAACTCCCTTTGCCAAGACCCCCTGCATATTGAAGAAACAGGCATGATGAAAGCTTCCAGCATCATTCTGGTTTCGGGGTGGTATTTCTACAAGAAGAACCTTGATTTGGTTTTGACCTCCCTGAGGAAAACACAAAGGGTATCACTCAGTGCCAAATGTTCCCAGGGGACTGGTGATATACCGAGCCCGCAAATACAAATACATTTCCCATCAGTCACTAAGCAGCAACCAAACAGTGACTTTTGGTCACTACCAAGCTGGGCCAGATACAGACTCGTGACCTGAAGGCGAAAGGCTCTGAACCCAATTACTAATCCCCTGAGCCACTGATTCCCCATGCTCCTTATTTGTCACGACCTTGATATTTATCAGAAAATTGAGAGGAATCAGTGCAATGAACAGGAAAGGTGTTGGATATTTCCAATTCTATTTTTAATTACAGAAAATATCTGGCAAGGTTTCAAGTCCTTTTTGCGCCATAACAAACTGTTACTCCTCTAGTGCTTGAATTCACACTGAGGAAAGAAAGCAAACACAGTCAAGTTTGTGACTTTTGATTACACAGAAAATAAAAAAGACAAATGCTACAGCACAGATGACTGGACACTACAGCCTTGTACCTTGCACAGACAGGTACATTGCATTCGATCCAAAGTAGTAATGAAAACTCTCCAGGGCATCAGAATATGCTTGACAGTTCTTCAAGTCCTTCACTCCTATGGCCTATCCTTGTCTAACCAGAAGTCAGGTTTTCTCAGTTTCCCAGTGGAAGAAAGTCTACGGCATATTCTAGAGTAATCTGCATTACTCTGCCAAGTCATAGGTCTATAAAACTCTACAAACTACCATTGAGGATATCAAAATAGGCACTCAGCTGAGCTGTGATTTAAATCCTTTCTAACTGCAATACAGTTGTTCCAATGATCTATGAAGAGGTACACTATATTCCCCAAATGAGACAGTTAAACTACAACAAAGCCATTACTAGAGAAGCTGAAACATAGAGAGGCTTAGGAAAATAAGCCATTACATTTTTAGGACTAAATCTACAGCAAGACTTTGATCAAAGGTTGAAAGAACTTCTCAGTTGTTTCATGGTGAGTCAGCATCAGTTTCAGGCCTTTTAACCCAGGGAAGACCCCTGGACCTCCTTGAGGAAGCACTCGCCAACCCAATCTCCATTTCATTTCCCTGCTGTTCACAAAAAGTAGATGTCAAAGCTATCTTCTTGAGAAGACACGAGCACTGCCTGCACATTGCCAGTACCCCAGAGGAAGTAAGCGATGCATTAATTCTCTTGCTTCCCCACCCACCCACTCAGTGAGCATACATGACTCAAGTAAGGCTGAAGAGAAAGATCTTGCTATGCTTCTCAGAACAAACAAGCTGAGCTATGTATCAAGATGAGTTGCCCAGGAAGTACATCAGGAGTTCCAATTATTTTTTTTATGGAGAGGTGGGTCTGATGCTCTATTTTCTGGCACTGGAAACCTTTCCCCGGTACCATGGGAAAACAATTCTGGTTCACAGCAGCAATGAAAGATAAAGAGGGAAAAAATAGGCAACAGAAAATGGGAGGCTATAAAAGTTGTGGCACTAACAAGGAATGAGGAAATTATCATAGCACCTAAGATGAAATGAACTAGCTGTAATGTGAAAGGACAGACATAAAAAGATACTATAAGGGAAGCTAGCACAGGAGGAGGCATTGATGCAAATGAATGGATGGGATCATTCAATGGATGTCTAATTGGATTGTTAACCTCGTATTACAGAGACGGGATATGTTATATAAGACCCTAAACATAAACTGCTTAAAACTTTCAGACAGAAGGAGACCTAGTAGAGAGCCATGCCACAGTTTCAGGCACTCCGGGTAAAAAAAGAAAAAAAAATATTTCGCTACTAAACAAATTACATAAGCACAAGGTTGCAAAAAGAAAAAAAGTATGAACACAAATTGGTTTAGCTGTACAAGATTTATCAAGTTAAAATAAAGTATGTTTTCAGGCTACATTCATTCCAGCTTCAATTATATCAAGAAAGGCACAAAAATAATCAAATTATGGAGCCCCAAAAGCATTTAATAATCACAAAAATGAAGCAGATGCACTAATAAAATTAACATTAATAAACTAGGTCAACACTGAGAAAAGAAAAGAGTGATGGAGGAGGAAGAGAGCTCCACCAAGAGATGCTCCTCCAGGGTTCCAGCTTCGGCACAGCACTCCCTGCACAGTGCTGTAGTAACGACTACAGATGATGCAGCTCTTTGACCTCTTTAACACAGACATTGCTCACACTGTCTCTGAAGAATCTCTGCCTGCTGCAGCTAGCATCTAAATGGTTCCTTAATATAGAAACCTGTGAGGAAATGCTCCCTCTATCAGTAGTTTATCAACCCTCAGATTAGGAAAGAGGGCCTTTAAGCCTCACAGGCTTATCTGCAGTGCAGCAAGTCTGAAGAGGCAAGCAGGCATCCCATGACCTCAGAAGGTAATTTCAGCTTTCCTCACCGTGAGTATAAACACCACCTTCTCACCTTGCCTAACATGATTAAAGAGAGGACAAACTTGAACCCAGCTGTGTCATTCCTACTCTGCTGCCCCTTCCCAAAGCTGGGCAACATTTTGCGTGAAAACCACTCCACAAAAATCAAAGGAACAAAAAGTAGTCCTCAAGACTTTGGCTCCTAGTGTTTTGATACATAAAACACAATGTACAATAAACACTGAAGAGTGATGATAAGTGCTAGACAAACCAGTAAACGCACTGGAGAGCCAGAACTGCTCTGCTCCATCTCAGAATCTGACCCACTCCTGTTATAAAACAGATGCATAAATGATCACAGTGATTATTCAGAGGAGCAAGATTATGCAAGTGCTAAGCACTGCTGTTATAACACAGATACACAAACGAGTATAAAGGGGCCTAGGGATGTAACATTTCACTTTAGTTTTCTTAGGAGGGTAAAGAAAGAATGAGAAAGAGGGGGCTGGACAAATGCAGTCAGCGGGGATTATTTAAGCAGGAAAGACAGAACTCCTGTCTTTCTGCCAGGTACTCCCTTGCTCACATAGGGAAAACTCCAGCACAGCAGCAAAACCGCAGAGGTAGAAGCACAAAGGCAATGAACTAAACTGTTCATTAAAACTCAGGATTGGAAAGAGCTGACAAGCACTATAGTGCCGCAGAAGATGATTCTTCTCAACTTTCTGGCACAGAGAAACCGTGAACAACTGCCATTAGGAAAAAAGGAGAGGAAAAAAAATCAAGGACAGAGAAGAAAAGTCACAGGCCAATTCTGAAGAGCAGGGCATGGTAGTAGAGATGCACAAAAGCTGTACATATAATTGTGGTGAATTTGGAAGCTTTCTTAAAAGACACTTTAACTGTTGCTAAAAACACTAACATTAAAAGCGCTACTTTTATATCCCCCTCCTCAAATGAAGATTAACACAAGATTGCAAAGACTCTAAGACATCTTTGGATGCAAAAGCAGAGCACTTATTGATGTACAGAGAGGATAAACCACTAGCAAGAACTCTAGCAAGTCATTCTAGAAACCAGGCTGGCTGCAGGTGGGTCTGCCCTGTCATAATATTATGTGCCAGTACAGAGAGAAAAGGTCAGGACAATCATGCAATAACCTGGGGGAAAAAAAAAAAGAGTCAAGAACATTTAATTGTAATTAATTTCAAGGCTGTTTATCAGAAAGCTCACGAATGCAAACCTTTAGCCTCAAGAGTGAGAGCAAGCTCCCCAGGGGCGGGGGGGCCACTCCCACTCCATCACCCTCCCCCTGTGCCCAGACCACCCTGAACTACACCCTCCAGCCCCCACAGAGTGTGAAAGAAGCCCACACACACTCAAGCACCAGCCTTCACCTCCTCACTGTGAGCCTCTGGGCAGGGAGCTGCACTGGAGAGACCAGGAGGCCTGAGTCATCTCAGCCTCTGGACCTGGGTGTCCCTTCTGCTCTTTGGCTGGGGCAGGAGGTCAGTGCCCCTCAGTCACTCATCCCTGCCTTCTCCCAGAAGTTGCCTCAAGCACAAGGTGCCTCCTGCCAGCACAGCTTCTGTGGGTGGCTGGTTGTTAGCCAAGCACCACCAGCTTGGTCCCATTTACAAAATGCACTTCTATTGCCTCACACATCCCAGACGGGCCAGGGACCGGCTTGAAAGAAAGAAAAACCTGTCGGGGAAAGAAAACAAACTGCTGGGGTCAGGGACCTCTTCAGCTAGCAGAACTTGGCCTTGCAGAAGGATGTGTCAGCCGAGCCTCCAGCTGAAATGTCCCTGAAACCCTCAGGGCATGAATCACTTCAGTCCTGTGCCAAGGTGGCATGTGGGGCCCTGCTCTCACATGGGTCTTTTAGCAACAGAAGAAAATCCCTGTCCTTTCCCTCTTTTCATTAAGAGCGTCAACAGGTTTTAGGATAAAGAAATCACTAAGACATTACCCAAAGATTACACAGTATTTACTGGAATTACAGCACTTTCCCTCAAAGGGATATGAACTTATTCAGGCAACATAACAGAAGATCAGAAAGATATATTTTAATCCTCACCCAATATTTTCACTGCTGCTCCTCTTGCAGACTGCATGATCTGTATGCCATTATTATAAATCCACATATTCAGACCATTTTTCCCTAGTTTGATGATTTTAAGTCATGCTTAGAATAATATATGTTTAATAATATACTGTATGAAGAGTCAAATTAAGACACTTGCAGACAACTTTTGTAAATTAGAAAAAATTACTTTCTCGTTCTAAGAAAATTGCCAAAATCCCCCAGTACTTCCTGTCTGGAATCCCCCTTGTCCCCTGTATTCTGAGGCTTCAGCTGAGTTGACTACTGCTGTCACAAAAACCTTCCTCCGTAGAAATTTTCTCTGTTAAAGGAAAAGCTCATGGATAAATTAAGAATCAAAGGCAATAGATTTAACACAAACTCTTACAATATTGCTTTTACCCAAGCTTTTGAAGATTTCCTTTCCATTCCTCAACTTGCCCAAACACCTAAAAGGTTTGAAAGATTAATGTGACCAAAGACTTCTTCTAACTGATGTTGAGTGCCAGAAGCAAAGCCTGAGGTGAAATACAGATATATGGAAAGACTAGTTTGGACACGCTTTATTATGGCCAGTTTGTTATAGCTCCATTATTGCTCATATCTTTCTTTTCTCATATCTTGCTTTTTTCTTCATAATGAAAGCTTAAATGCCTTGCCTCCAAAAACTAGCAAAGATGCACTATCAACACATACAAATATGCCCGTAAGCCACTAAAAACTAGTTTTCTGGATTTTTTTTTTTTTTTTAGGGGATGGCATACTCTAAGTAGATAATTTATATCTCTATTTTTATGCTGCAAGGTCTTCAGAGAATCTGATTGTCACTTGAGACTGTGGTAAGGCCCTAGCGAGGAGTAGGTGCCACCATAAATTTATTAACATGTCATTATGCATCACTGCCATTATTTATTGTCCTAGCTTCTACAAGTTCAAATAACATCTTGTGTGTAGGACTATGCATTTCGTTCAATTAAAAATCAATAAATCTTTTTTTATTAAGTTTTCAGCTGCCAGCAGTATCAATGGATTTTAGAACATCCGCTCCTTGTAAAAGGACATCTCAAGGATGAACCTAGAAAAGATACACCAATTTTCCTTCCTATGAAAACTCTGAAGATTAGCTTCACACATTCCTTTGCCAGGAAAAAACAAACGAACAAACAACATTTTCCCCACCTCCCCCCTGTTAAATTCAGCTTCTACAAGTATTTTTGGTCCATGCAGGAGCAAACAGATTCACAATGCTGTATCCTTGCAGACGATCCAAAGGAAGGGGTGATCCAAAAAACCCCCCTAACCTAAGAAAATACAGAGATCATTTAACCCAAAGGGAGGAAGAGCGACAAGTGGCTTACATGAAAGTGTACATGATCTCTGGGTATTTTTCACTAATACTATCATATTAATAAAAAAGTGCTGGTTTTCATGCTCCTTAAGAGTCAAAAAGTCTCAAACTCCTACCAGTTTGGAACCTGGGGGATTTTAAATTACATACATCAGTGAAAATAAAAGCCTCAAATGGACTTTCTAAAACTGAGATAAAAAGCAAAACTAAACATTATTTTCAATGTGCTGTTGCAGTGAGCAGGGGAAGACCCTTGGGCAATTCCTGTATATACAATTCTGTGGTGTAGTCCATGGGAAAGCCTGTCAGAATATGGGACAGCACTGCTATATTTTATAAGTGAGGACAGTTCAGTCATATCAATCAAACAAGTATGTGGCAGAGGTAAAACTTGAATGCTATTTATATATCAATTAACCGATATGCAAATAGCAACCCTTATTCTGCCCTTCTTTTTTATTAAAGCTACTATTCTTTTCCATCTTTGAAGATGAGAAGTCAGCTCTTTTGCTTCATTCACATCTTATGAAGGGCTCAGCTGCAGAGCTACATCTTCTCTAATGCCTGCACCTCACCTCTTTTGTCTAGGAACTTCAGCCCCCAGGCAGATGGATGTGAATCTTCCTAAAGTCATTTATACATAACACACCTGAAGTCTTAAAGCCTCCCTTTCTTGTTCAAGTTTGACAGAATTCTCCTTTTTGCTGCCAAGTTCTTTCAGTTGCCTTTTTTTTTTTTTTTTTTTTTTTAATTAAAGTACCCAAAGTTTTGTATTATGTTACAGTACTCTGGGTCAGATCACAGTATTTTACAGCAGCTCCTTGACACTGCTGCAGTAAGACTGAAGAACACAGGAGTGGAAAAGAAGCCCTGCCCTCAGGTACTGTCATACAGGATGGGCAGGACCCCAAGATGTCATCTAATACAACCATGTGAGTTCTTACATATTACTGCTTCTCTTGGGCTGCTTCTCTAAACAGTGGTATAAAATCTGACCTTCAATTCATAATAAAGTGAGTTTTTAAAAGTTGGGTTTTTTTCAGGATGTTTTGGAAAAAACATTCAGGAAATGTGATATTTCATTCCTCAGCATGGCTTATAATGAAAACAAATCAAAACATTTCATGTCAAGAAGTGATTAAATATTCCAGAAATATCTGTGTTATCACAAAAATTTTCTCAGAAATCAACCAGGTTCTTTTAGAGGTTATAATTTTGAATTAAAAAAAACTTCTTAAGCTCAAACCAACATTTTAATGAGAAAATCCATCAGCAGTCCTAAACCTTACCCTGTCAACTAGTGTCTACACCTAGTGGAAGCTGTGCATGTTTGGATGCATTGCTGTTTCCACTTTTGTTGAGCAGCAGCAAAGTTCTTTGGGGGCCACTTATTCTCCTGTCCATGAGCCTTCCAGCATCATTACCTCTGTCAATCCAAAAGTGAAAGCAGAGCCTGGCTGTCAAGAATCACGAGCACACACACACAGACTAATCGATATAGTTCTGACTGTAATCCCTTTATGAACAAAAGCAAAATATTAATTTACTCAAAAAACTCAGGCCACAGAATATTCTCCCTCGCGATCTGAACTTTTTGCTCTTACATCTGTCTGGCCTACTTAGGATGAACAACTATTTGCAGCTGATAGCTCAATGAATTATCACAGGGCAAGTAAAGTTGTAACAGCTACCAAAATATGATGTTAAAAAGGATGAGAGACATAGCAGACAGACCTGTAATCTTCAAAGTGGTTTTACATGGGAACAAATGAAAGCATCCAGGCCACTCATGACTTGTCAGCTAATAATGCAATCACTTGTTCTAATACTGCGCTGTAGTACAAGCCAATCATTTATTCTGTGAGTCTTCTAGCAAAACTGCATAAACAACAATACCCCTCCTCCAAATATGACATTTTTATTTCCTGCTATACGTGAATTAATTGTAATTCAAATTTAAAGGCTTTCTGCATGCACAGTTGGAAGCTTGTCCTGTCTCCCAGCGAAGCGTGTGCTCTAGCAACTAAACACTACTATGCTAAGTTGTCAGTTAAGCTAGGAAGGAAATTCCACATAAATTATTTTCAAGGCACTGTCTTTATTTTAAGCAAGCAAGAAATATTTATGCAGTGAGTCCTTAGCTACAGACAAGCCTTCTTATAAAAGAAGAACTCACTCCAACATAAAGCTTCATTTATTTCTAGATATGAAAAAAAAAGAAAAAATACATAATGGAATGAATGTCTTCCATCTGATGCTGCTATTAGGCCATATGATTCAGGGGCTGTAGTGTGACATTACCATTAAACTGAGCCAAAAGTTTATTTCAGTATGTTCTACCTGTCCCTACCCTAAATGCCAACAAAGCTGGAGGGGAAGCCAAAGTTGGCTGCTCGTGTGGGAGGTAAATCTGCTACACCAGCAGGGGGAAAGCTGAGCTGGGGATGGTAGAGGAGGTCCTTGTGCCTGCTGGGGGAGCCTGAAGGGTGGGGGTAGAGAGGGGAAATGCAGAAATATAGGCTAGATTTCTCTTTTTGATATTGCAAGCTCAAATCAGGACTGGAGAAAACAATCATGATGAGGATGGAGGGCTGCAACCTACTCCCCCTTCATGTGATGAGAAAAGATACAGCACCTAATGGTAGTAATAGGGATGAGACACTCTACCCCTTCTTGTCTCCCCCTGCTCCCCATCAATCTGTCCATCAGCATCAAGGAACCTAACTTGCTAACCCATTACAGCCAACCTGCAACAAGCAGACAAGTCTGATAAAGATATAAACTACCAGCTCACTTAAATTAAAAATGAAATCTTTATCTAGATAATACTTAGCAAAATATTGTGCTGTCAGACAGTAGAAACACCAGACATTGTCCTTACTATTTTGAATCGATTTATTTGAGAGGACATTTCCCAAGAATAAGTACTCAAATGAAACAGTTACCAGTTTAATCTCCTGTTTATTGTCGCAGTTGTTTTCATCCTCAGCCTGTAAGGCATGGAGTAAATGGGAGCATAACTGAGAAAGTATAGCTGGACAAAGAATCCAGAGTTTGCATAAACTGGATAACTGGAGACGACCAAACTGCAAGACCATAATGATGAAATGGAAGCTCTCAGAGAAAAGAAAAAGAACTTATTAAGATTTTAGAAGTCCATTAACAGTCAACTGAAAATTACCCATGCTCAACAAAAATCACAAGCAATTTAACTGACTAATTACCTTGCGTATTTCAAGCAAGTTCACTTTAAACAACTTTGTTGTGGGATTATTTTTAAAACAATAACACATTACACACACAGAACTTGTGTTCCCTGGCAAACATTTGATCATTAAAGGTGTCAAAATCAGATAGGAGCCTTCTTGAAGATTATCAGTCTGATAGCAAAATTATTTTTCCTCTTTCTTAAACAAAAAATAATAGAAATACTTAAAACATAACACGATTTTTAGCAGATGAAAACAGTCTCAGCTTCTCAGCTTTGGTCCCTTCTGGGATATATTTTTCCTTTGTAGAGAAGAAAATAAGCTAGTAATTACAACATGCAGCTCTAAGACCAATTAACAATCTGCAACACGCCCCACTTCTTTTATCCTCCACTGGTAACGCTACAGGCAGCATTAGCTGTCTAATAAATAGGTGAGCACTGCTTAACACTTGCAAGGTTTCAGCATTTCTCTTCACCCCGGCATCAATTTGCTCCTTCCCCTGGCTATTAGCAGATCAGTCTGGCAGTATGCAGACGCTATTCTGCTGTGTGCTCCAAGACACACACTGCCTTTAGGCTCCCCTGGGCTATGGAAGGCAGGTGGCGCATTCATGTTCTGAAAAGACAGCTTCAATAATGACCTCACAAAGGTCTCCAAGAGATATTTTTTTCCTAGTTAATCAGCCAGACAAAGAATTTACTTCTGCTTAGGAAAGGTGGATGTTTGTAAAGCCAGCTATGAGTGGGAAAGGGCAAACGTTAAAAGTATTTTTAATATGCTTCCATTTCCTGCGAGCTAAATAGTTCTATGCACAGCACAATGTGCTGTGAGGAAATACTCTAAGTGCACATGCTCTGTGTATCAGGCTGTACAGGGACCAAGCACACAGGCGTTGGTCCTACAAAAATCCCTGAACTTGATCAGCAACTGTAATTCTGCTTGTTGTCTTGTACCTTGCACAAAACAAGGTCTAGTGAAGGGCCACAAAGATGATTAAGGTAGTGGAGCATCTCTCTTATGAAGAGAGACTGAAGGAGTTGGACCTGCTTAGTCTGGAGAAAACTGAGAGGGGATCTCATCAATGAATATAAATATCTCAAAGAGGATGATGTCAGACTCCATTTGATGGTGCCCAGAGACAGGACACAGAGCAATGGCTATAAACTAGAACACCAGAAGTTCCACCTCAACAGGAGGAAGAACTTCTTTACATTGAGGGTGGCAGAGCACTGGAACAGGGGGGTCACGGAGTCTCCCTCTCTGGAGACATTCCAAACCCACCTGGACGTGTTCCTCTGTCACCTGCTCCAGGTGACGCTGCATTGGTAGGGGTTTGGACTAGATGATCTCCAGACGTCCCTTCCAACTAACAATTCTGTAATTCTGTAATTTTTTATGGTTCAAATATACACACCAAGCACCTTTATCAAGGCTGTGGTACTTGGGTTTTTTAAAAGCCAAGGTGGGGAGTAATTATGGAGGTGTACAGCCGGTACAGAAGCATGCAGGTGAATTACCTAGAGCTCACTGGTACCGCACGATACCGCTGCTACCAGGAAGATCTGTAAAAGCAGATCTCTTTCTTCCAAGATTCCTGCCAGGCAATATATGAACATGCACGACACAAACACTTTCTTTGCCTGTAATAAAGAATTCATACCCACACAAAATCGACTAGCTTGCTGTGGTGTGACAGAAAGACAAAGAGGGTGTCTGTCAAATAGCATATCACTTGAAAATCTGCATCCTACTTATCAATGTCTTCAGAAAGTTGCAGCATATGCAACTTGAGAATCAAAAGTATATACTGACTTTTATATGTTCTTTGAAGGCTGAATAATAGCAGTTTTTCTATAATAAACCCACATATGAATAAGCAAAGCCTTTCAGTCAAATATATTAGTTGGTTATGCACATTAACATAAGTAAAAGCAAAGAGAGAGCTTTCAAAAAGTCATTTCTCTTTCCTCTCTACTTCTTTAGTCATCCAATTCCACATATGCATTTTAAGAAAGGCTAGTACTAACACCCGCAGTCTTTATTTGGATGTTATCTGTAGAAAACATGTTTGGCACTTCAAAAAAAGTGGAAGAGTTTGTGTATGCATGTACTCAAATATATAAACATATACAGACACACATAAATAAACACATATTTACATAGTTTTTATATATTGTCTGCTGGTTTACAACTGTTTCAGAGGAATAAAAACCAATAACTTTGTTCTAAATTTACCTTAGCAGAATCATTATTGAAAAAAAGATAAGATTTTGGCTGTTTTGTCTAGAATCCGCTCTCTTTCTCTATTGGCTAAAGAGAACTTTACGAAAGTCACTAGCTGAGAACTTGATCCTTTACATTGAGTTGCTACATCCTGAAAGTATCATGAGTGCACCATGAAACTATTGAGTAAAATATGATACTCTGCCTTTTCCATTCACCTCACCTCCACCCTTGTAGATCATATTCTACACTTGTACCTACATTAGTGCCCACAGATCATGAAATCTGTCCAAGGGATGATCTAAACTCCTATGAATAGAACTATAAAATAAAGACCATATGGAATTGTTCTGCGCTACCCCAAGGAATAGCGGTATCATCCTTTAGTCTTTGTTTCACACAGCAAAAACTTGCTTTAATTATCACCAACTTGTTGACCAAAAGAAGCTAAGAAAACAACCTTCTCCAAAAAGAGAAATCTTGAGGTGGCAGATCAAGGGAGATGATTCTGTCCATCTACTCCGCTCTGGTGAGACCCCACCTGGAGTGCTGCATCCAGCTCTGGATTCCTCAGCACAGGAAGGACACGGACCTGTTGGAGTGAGTCCAGAGAAGGGCCACCAAGATGATCAGAAGGAAGGAGCTCCTTTCCTATGAGAAAAGGCTAAGAGAATTGGGATTTTTCAGCCTGGAGTAGAGACGGTTTTGGGGTGACCTAATTTCAGCCTTCCAGTAACTGAAGGGAGCCTACAAAGACAGATGGAGAGAGACTTTTTACAAGGGTTGTAGTGACAGCACAAGGGAAAAGAGATTTAAACTAAAAGAGGGTGAGTTTAGATTAGATATTGGGAAGAATTTGTTTTCTGTGAGAACGGTGAGGCACTGGAACAGCTTGCCCAGAGAAGCTGTGGATACCCCATCCCTGGAAGTGCTCTAGGCGAGGTTGAATTGGGCTTTGAGTAACCTGGTCTAGTGGAAGGTATTCGTGCCCACAGCAGGCAGAAGTTGGAACTGGATGATCTTTAAGGTCCCTTCCAACCCAATCATTCTGAGGGTCTATGTCTCCTACTTCTTGTCCAGCTTAAATTCTTCTCAAATCAATAGCAATATTCCATCAACACAAAATGCAGAAATAAAGAACTTACTAGCAAAGGCACTGCCAAACGCTAATACGTTTTACCAGCTTTCAGACTGGAGTTGGCTTGCAACTTACCAGGAAGTGTGCTGCCAAAGATAACACACCAAACATGGGCAGCCATATTTGGGCCAACAAATACAACGCTATCCACTGCTCTTCATAGGGTGGCCAAGCTAGAGGTATGTTAATAATGCAAAAGAGCCTTTTGAATTTGCACAAATACATTGCATTAAAAAATAAGCACCAACAGAAGCATGGTATTTTCTCCACACATTCAATCCAGTGCTTATTCTTGTCACTTTGCTTTCTCTTGTCCCCCTGAGAAGAATACTTAACATTCAGGTGGGGACCCAAGTAGTGTTTTGTAGCCAAAAATCAAAGAAAAAAAATAAAAAGGAAAATTTAGGTTCAGTTAGGAGGGAAGAGAGAAAAAGCAGAATATGAATGCTCTATCATCAGTTTTAATTCCAAAATTTTGGTGCCTTTTTACCCCATGCACTGTTTCCCTGTGTGCTGACTCCAAAGGATGCTTGGATTATTATACTCTTTTTGACACTGAAGCAGTTTAAGTAGTTCTATTCTCCCAGTCCCACTGAAATATTTTTGGCACTTGGGATATTGCGCTGTTCCCATCCAGTTCCCTGTATGCGAAGGGAAACGAAAAACACATATCGGGGAAGGGGAGAGATGATGGAAAAAAAAAAATTATTCCTCTTTGTACACCATGGCTTGAATTGAGGAAATATCCTCAATGGAAAGATCGAAAGAATCCCCTCAGTGGTTCAGTTTTGGGTACCAAGGAGTTCACCATATCACCCTCAAGTTCTGTGTACTCAGAACATTTACTCTCCCGTTGACAGCTCTCTTACCTCATCTCCATTCCAAGCTCATCTCTTCTGCCAGTGAGCAAACACGTTTTTGATTCGTACATTGATCCAAGCAATCAGCACGTGCACACACTCTACAATGCTCCTTGACCCCAACACCCACACACACAAAATGCTTAACAACGCTCTCGTTCACGGGTTTGACACAGATCGCGAGCACCGGCACATGTGAAGCATCTACTTGTAACTTTGAGTGTGCTGGTAGCACTTACTGATGCTGTAAGTGCAGCTCAATTCTTGCTAACCAAACCTAAGCCAAGTCAGTCTTGCTCTATTTATAATGCAGGCTCAGCAAATCAGTCCAATGAATCTTAATTAAATTTAAATAAACATTGATTAGTGTAAAACGTAGTGTGCATTTGGCCAGTGGATCACCTAGTGTAAAAAGCCCTGAGCAATAATGTTTTAATGCATCATACCTCTGTGATTTGCACTCTCAGAATAAAGGAAACAAAGTTTGCTTAAAAAAATGCATCTCAAACCACCTCATACTTTCTTCCTGCCAATGTACTCAACTATTGGTGTTATGCTCATAGAGTCTACATAAACATTCTCCTAATCACTTGATAAATTGCTTAATAAAGAAATAACTTCCATAGTTGTCACTTAGTTATGTAATCATCAAGTATTTGCTATCCATCAAACAGCAGCAGCAAATTTAACTGCAAAACACCACACTGTACCAAGGGAATGGGGGAGCAGGGAGAAGATAATAGAAGAAATTAAATTAATATTGTTAGCATTTCATGTCACCTGTGCAGACAGTATTTTGATATTGATGGAGTCAATTTTATTCCTGTTGCCCAGCAGAGCTAGCCATCCTCAGCTACAAATTCATAATATTCCCAGCTCCTCTTCTCAGACTCCAGAAGATACCAGCAGACCAGAAAAAAACTGATCTCAACAAATGACGAAAGAAATTTTTTAAAAAAGAAATCACCACAAAAAATTTCCCAAATAAACAATATTCCTATTGCTTTGGACATTTTGAAAATCAAACTATGGCCCAATCAGACCTAATATCCACTGCTTACTATGCATCTTTCCATCATCATTATTTCGGGAGACATGGATTTAAACCTTCCCCATTCAAAATATTTTTGGTTGTTATTTCCCCAGAGATTTTCACAAAGATGACCAAAAAATTTTTTAAAAAGTAATTTTAACCACATCCAGATATGGAGAAAGGACTGAAAGACATAATGAAAGAAGCAGCTCTGACTCAAATCTCAAATTTGACTGTATTTTGGCTATGATATTCAATACTACTGCTGAGAGTGAGACTGAGATTCGAACTAGAACTTACTGCAAATTATCTGGTGTGCTGGAGGTACTAGAGCCAGTTTCTTTTGATGTTCACTTAGGACTTTTCTATCAGTGAATAGGAAGACCATTCTACCCACATTGCAGAGTTCTACCTTTATATGAAAATAGATGCAAGAAGCAAAATTCACATCCTGTTGCTTAATCACCCTGAAGAACCTTTTGAAAGACAAAATTCATTTGGGCACTGAATTACATATCAAGGTCACTGATATTTTTATTGCCCGCTGCCTTCACAGGACTTGCTCATTTCTTTGTGGTTAAGCCCACTGGTCAGAGAAGGAGTAGAGATTGTGTTCACTAGCAACACCAGGACAAGAACTATCACTCTGAAAGAAGATGGTTAAGCTAAACTTCATTTTGTGTTCTCAAACTACTGATACATAAATAGAGGATTCTGGCTAAAAACTTTGACATTTTATATCAGCAGGGATTTTACTCGTAATTTCAATGGAAACACTTATGCCTTTAAGTCATTTTGTTTAAGAACACAGTTACATATCTTGCATATTTTCAATGGGATTCTAAAAGCCAGGAAAGGTCTGACACTTAGACTAGCAATCTGAACGCTTAAAGTAACATTAAGCATTGCAGACCACAGTATTAATATGCTGCAGTAAAGCTGAATCTTTACAGCATGCCTAGAGACATCTCTTAAGTCAACTTGAGTTCAAAGTTAAGACGTCTTCTTTAGAGATTACAGATTAAAAACAAGAAAGGAAGGATGGGGAGAGAAGATAGAAGAGACAGGTCTGCAGCGGTTACAGGCAAAATTAAGCTGTGACTAGTCCAAGGCACTAAACGGCACTTGCCACTTTGTGAACAAGAGACCTGTCAGGGAGCTGGCATAGCAACAGCATAGTAAGCGAACTACCGTTACTGTTCTAGAAAGGGCACACAATTAACAAATTTGAGCAGATTGTCTACTGATACACACAGTTGCTTCTTCAAGACATCGGGCAAACATTAGTGCTTCTTTTCTTTTAAAAGTCTTAATCTTCCAGGAATTTTATGTCAAATCTTCTATACCTGCCTTCTTCAGTTCCTGTACCAGCCCTTCTTCCATTTCCAGTCTAGAAAGTAACAAAACATTGAAACACTACAAAAGGGTTGCTTTTGGTCCCGCAAAATAAAATCATAAGCACAGTGAGAACCACCAATGAATGTGCACCAAATTTTACCCAATAGCAACATAAATGCACAAGCAAAGTGTTATTTGTGTGTCTGCATGTCTGGCTGGCTGGACAGACAGGCAGGACTAGATCTACCCAGTGAGAATATTGGGTGAACAAATATTTATTGAGAATTACTCAGCTGTGATACAGAAGGGGATTCATGGCATAGTGCATCTGGACTCTGCTCGTTTTTTATGAGATAATTGCACCACGGACTACCTCAAACATGGCATGACTGAAGGATTTGCCTTTTAAATTTAAGAACATGGAACGGACAGGAATTAAATCCGTCATGCCTCTGTGTAGCACACAATGGAGAAAGAATATAAATAAACAGGCAACCAGAATGGTGCAATAAGAACGGGATTAATCCAAGTGTGATTAATTCAGTGTCAGATTAAAATTGATAGTGCCAGCTGTATCGGGCCCATTCTGCCACATTATTCTCGCCTGTCATGGTTTGTATTTTTTTTTTTTTTCTTTTGTCCATCTTCTTTCCATCTCCTTGGTGGATAAACCTGCTGGAGAGTTAATTGTCACATACATGGATTTAATCACATTGTCCACAGTGTTTGGGGGCCTTGCCTTCAGCGATCCATGACTAATTGTTGTGGTAATTTTTCAATCATTAACAGCACCGCATATGCTGCGGACAAATCCCACGACACCCACTAAAGCCCCGGCGGCAAGCGGCGCACACGCCTCCATCAAAGCCCCGTCCCCCGTCACCCGCCCTCCTTGCCCATCAGCCGGCTGCATCCCGCCCTCGGGGGCGAGCTCGGAAGCTGGTACCGCTGCCTTTAAGGAAGCAGCGCTGCCAAAGGTGGGGGGAGGGTGGAGGGCGAGGGAGGAAATTAGGAGTCCATCTGGGACGGCTGGCGGGGCTCTCGCTGTCCGCCCGGCGCCCCCAGCTGCCGCCCCGCTCCTCCCGCAGCCGCCGCGGGTGCGCCGGTGGGACGGGACCGGCCCCGGGGGAGCCCTGCGGCGGGTGGAGGCACCGCTCCGATCACCGCGTCAACTCTGCCGAACCCATTCGCCTGCACCGACTCCGGTAACTACACGCGTTTCATAAGGCACAAAAAAGCGAGCCAAAAGCTCCCCTCCTGCTTCAAAGGCAAGTGACAGCCAGAAACTTAACAAATCGCTGCACCAGCAGCCCTGCAGCAGCAGGAAGGATCACTGCCACGGCACAGTGAGGATTATACAAAAGTGCCACTGCCTGTCCAAGCTACGTGAATCAAGTGACCCCAGCTCAGCTGGCAAAGAGCTCGTCTGGGGAATGAGGCGGCCGGCATTCCCAGTCACCTTCTGACTTCTTGTTCCCGGAGCAATTTATTCGCGGACTGAGGTGTACGACACCCTCCAGTGGTGTACGCCAGAGTCCCTGCAAAAACAGTATTGGGTTTGCAGCTTTGAATGGACCGATTGGATAATGTCATGTTCTCACCCTCCCTCACCACCCCTCTTCCTAACATATTAACATATTAAGCTGGTTTATGCGCCTGGGATGTCACACTTATAGATTATGCATATCAGCATCCTCAAAGAAGGCTTGAAGGGGGAAGGAAAAAAAACCAGATGAGATTCTGCAGCATCTCTGCCTTGAAGAGATCACTTTAAAACAACGTGGAATTTCAGCAAATCACCCAGGTGGCTTTAGAAAACACTGACAGATCATTTAATTATTGAAAGCTTTGGTAGCAGCAATATCGACTATCAAAATGTAAATGCAGGCAAAGAAAAAAAAAAGAAAAAAAAAACAAGGAAAAAAACCCACAAGAACTAAGAGCAAAATCAAGGCAGGATTAAACAAAAGCAGGAGCCCCCCGATCCCTCTGAGTAGAGGAGGGAAAATCACCAGCTACACAGGGGAGTAAACAACAGCATTCTAGGCTTAGCTTCTGATTCAAGCCATAAGGAAGCAAAGGGAGGGAAAATCCTGTCGTTCCCGCAAGTTTCTGACAGTCACACCACCAGCACTCTTATGCAACCATTACATAAGTTGTGACAGGACCAGCGCCTTCCCCGCTCCCCGCCCAGGCAAGAGGCAAGCAGGGCTCCTGCTGCCTCCCCAGACACTGTATGAGCAGGTCACGCTCTCCTCTGCTCGCCCCTGGGCTGCAGATGTGGTGTGATACACAAATACATAACAATCCTTTGCACTTTTCATTATTTTTGACATCTTTCTCCCACCATCCATGAGTTGCTTTCTGCCAGAGCGGGGGAACACTTAGTGGCACACAACTGAAATAATATTTCTTGCCTTTCCTCCCCCCCCGCCTTATTCCAGAGAATACTGTCTTATCAAAGCCAAAAAAATGGGTTGACAGCACGTAGATAGTTTTGTAATTAATTTCCGCATGTAGCAGTGTCATTGCTATTACCATGCTGCATTGAGTTGGTGTCATGGACAGAAGAACCACATGAAGTTTATGGAACTGCCTATAGCCCACCACAGATGACAAAAGATCCCAGCAATGGCAGATGGCATGTGAATCACTGCAAAGGCAATTAGCAGCTAGCTGCCGGATTTTGACGTGCTGGGGAGGACGGAGGGGGTTTTCTCTGCTCCGAGCAGTTCTCACCAGAGGGGATGGAAATAGGCATTAGTCTCACTTTGCCCCCACAGAGTCTTTGCAACCAGTGTTGCTGGCTTTGAGGCTGCTGTATTGGCAGATACCTATAAGCACCCAGTGCAGAAAGATTTGCAGCAACAGTAAAAATGCTGCCTTTTTACCTTGATAACCTCAAGTCACAGCTGCCGCAAGCAGAGTAAAAACCAACCAACCAACCAAAAACAGAAAAAAACCCACTTATGCAGCAAAGGATCACAGCTGCCAAGACAAGTGCTGTGAAAACATTACATTACTGTAAGCAGTGATTGAAAATGCACCAAAAACATCGAATTCTTCTAAGCAACAATGACAAATAGATTCTGGAACTGTTCAAGTTGGATACCTCTCAAAATGAGTTTGTATGGTAGACAGCAGTTCTAAATTTTGATCAGAGAGCTAAAGCAGAACCCTCCAGCATGAGCCTTGTCAGCATATATCTTTATCTTCAAGTCAGTAAAAAGAATAATATAAAAATGTACTAGTAAAATAATGCCCAGCAAAGGTCTCCTCTGTGTGGCTGCAGTGCAGACCTTGGATCACACTGAAGCAGAGACATTATTCAGAACAATCTGACGGACAGCACTGTGACCAGTAATACTCAGAAGGCTACTACTTTATTTAAGAAGCCCAGGGTGACACCTTACATCAATTTTTCTCACACTTATTAGTTTGTTTGCTCATTACTTGCCAGGTCACTGCTAGTTCTTCTGAGCTCTGCAGTGGGCATTCTTTTGTACTCTTTATTTGCTCAGTGCATGTTCAAGAACAGTAATCCCTTTCAGGGGGCTCCTTGCACTGATTAATAGCATAAACTACAAAACCTCGGTCTCAAAACACAGGTGCTCTGCCTCTGGAAGCACAGTATCTAGTAACTCTTTTTGCTGCAGGAAAAGCTCTACCAGCTATCATCCATGCTTGTACTAAGTAAGAATGTCCACTTAAGAAGGGCAGCATACTACCTTGTATTTTTCCATCCCAAACTGAGCATGTTGGTAGGTATTCAGAAGAGGCCAGATAATGCTACCTTTCAGAGAGATAAGATGCTGTCAATAAGCCTTGCTTCCATATCAGACAGCTCTTCCTGTGACCTGCTTGGTTTTGCATTTCCCAGGAGCCAGAGGCTGTGCCTCTCTCCACAGTCTATGCTTCCAACTGTTTGCCAGGCCTATGGCACACCATTTTGGCACCTGCTTACAAGCCACCACTGCCATCCATGCCATGGGTTGCCTACTTCTCACTAAAATCCAAGGCTGGACCACTCTAGTTCTACCATCTAGAGGTTTACTGACTAGACTTGCTGACTTCCCAAGCTACTTTGCACTTGCTGACTGACTTCCATCAGTTGGTATGACAGCATTTTGCGACTCCTAATCAAGACTGAAACAACAGTGAAGAGTCAATAAGTTATTATCTCCGTTTCATACACAAGTAAATGGAAGAAGACTGTGAATGCAAGAGAGATGTTAAGTTCAAGCAAATGGTATTCAATAGTTTTAATATTGATATCATGCCTTACACGCAGTTAACTATGCAAGTTTTGTGCAGAAGGCAAGCACCAAATCGAATAAACCAATTTTTAGCTGTAAGCATGCCTGTGCTCTAATCTAACTCAGTGCAGAAAAAGTGCTACATACTTTACATACATGATGACTAATCACCTGGACAGAGACTAATAGCATATCTCCATATGAAATTGCACACCATTCTGCAGATGGCACCAAGACTACAAATATATTTAGAATGTTTGAGAATTGATTTGAAAAGCTAGTAATTTTATCACATATAGGAATCTCCTACAATAGAATCAGATCTAAGGATCTGGCAGTTTTGACATTTTGCCAGTTACAGAGACCAAAAGCTATAATTATGCAATAATGTGACTACAGGTGATGTTTCAGCAGTTATAACCCATGCAAGTCAGTGATCATCTTGACTTGCAAAGACTGATAACCCAGGGAGATTTTAATTCTTGCCTTGTTTGACAGTATCTAATCATGTGAACTATAATGTAACATGCAGAACTTGAGTGCCACTGAATTCCAGATAAATTGTTAACATGCAATTTTCAGGGATTTTCCAAACCTTTTCTAATACATCAGTCTAAGTGCACCAAGCCAATCACATGTTACAAGAAAGGAAAACAACCCTTGCAAAAATAAAATTTATGGATATTAAAAAAAGTCTTATGAATCTCAGGGAGTTCTCACGTAACACTGGAACATACTTTACTCAAAGTTTCTGTTAATTCCTCCAGCTCAGAGCTTCTCAGGTAAAAAGAAAAACAAAAGGAAAGCCCAGCACTAGCAAACATTCTCAGCCAGAGATCTGTGTTTAGAATTAATTGAAATGTTCTGAAAAGGACACTGTAAGGAAAAAGCAGAGAAAAAGAAACACATGATGTGAAGAGTTATCTTCCAAGTGGAAGGTGACAAGGTAGCAGTACTGTTGCCCTTACTGACAGCAAACAACCAAGAGGGCCAGTTTCTTTCTGAGTGGATAGTAAGGTGACACGGGACAACTCACTGCACTGAGTTGTGTCACACTTTCCTTCTCTGTAAAACATGCCTAATAATACAGCTTTCATAACAACTATTGGGGCACGCTGCAGAAAATTCCTATATAGCAGCACCATTTTTATTATTATCCAGGAGAGGGCATCTAAGCAGGACAACACAGATTGGCCACATTTCTGTCACCAAGAACAGCCAAGGTCAGTGTTCCTCTCCATTACATATTCATAATATCTCCATTATTTCTTCACATGCCTTAAAAAGCAAACAAAGCCCCAACAAAACCAACCAACCACCAACAAAGAAACCAGTGAGTTCATCAAAGAAAGCTTTCAGATGGATGCATTTCAGCAGCTGAAAAAGACACATTGCTAGCATATCTATTTATTAATGCTTTCTCAAAGCTATGATACCTCCAGGTGTTCCAAGTCTGGATTGGTACCAAAGCATCATGTTGTAAAGGTATTTGCACCATGACCAACAATAAGTGAGGAGTTTTCAGTAAGGTAGGACTCCACTGCATGAAGACTGAAGTCAAATAAGGCTAAGGAAGAGTGGAAGAGAAAGGCAAGATCTTGGGAAAACATACGTCTTTCAAACCATTAGACTTTACAGCTTTAGCTTAAGGTTTTTCAGTTGACATCCTCAAAAGAACAAAACCAAATCCCCCTAAGTTTCATTTAGAAAAAAACATCCAAACAAAAATAAATTTAAAAAAAGACTGTGATTCCTCAGGTCTTTTCTCTGTTCCAGTTACAGCTGCTAGCATGTCTTAAACTTCAGCTATCAAGAAACAGCTACTGCATCTTTTTTATTCCCTATTTTCACCAGTGGTCAAGTCCTCATACTGATTCCTAATACAGCATTTTATTCTAATCCCACCATTAGCCTCACAATTACTCCTCATCATGCTTTTCATCTCTCCCAGAGGAAGGCTTCAGCTTACATTTCACATCTCCGCAGACATGGCAAAAATGTCTGTACACTGGATTATCCAAACTAAAAGTGTCATTTTACAAGAACAGGCTGGGAGTTGAGCAAGAAAATCAAAGTCAATGGACCAGGTTGCAGGTTATCAACAGAGACCTTCAATCACCCGTCAAACACCTTTCCTGTTCAAGACATAAGCCCAGAACCAGGAGCAAAGCAATGCCTGGGACAAACTCTAGCCCTCCAAATTTGGTGTCTTGTACAAGACTCCCAAGAGAGCTGATGAGCTCATGCAGGCTTCTCCCCTGCTGTCTTCCTTGACACAGTTTTCACAGCTGTGGTTTAAAAATCATCTTGGGGTTGTCCTTCAGCCACCAGCATACTTGCTGCAATTACTCTCTCCTGCTACGAAGCCTTTTGGGCGTCTCCAGGGAGCCTGGGAAGGCCCTTCCAGCTCTGTATTGCACAGATGTGTGGAACACATAAAAGAAATTACAGATTCAGTGTCCCTTAGTTCATCTGCCTTAAACTCCACCTGTGAATTGTACCTTCACAGAGCTTTTCCCTAACTTAAGGTGTATGCATTTTTCTTTAAGCCCCATGAGAACAGAGATAATGAAAGGGAGATGGGAGTAAAGCAGCAAAAAGGTCATTGTAGGGGAACTCTAGCTTTACAAATTTGAGACTTTCAAGGAAAGAGCTGCTGATTTTCTCTTCCTGCAGAGTATCATAAGGCAGTAAGAAGGTCACTGTAAGGGAACAGTAGCTTTTTCAAAATTGAGCCTTTCAAGGAAAGAATTAATGATTTCCTCTTACTGCTGAGTATCACACCTGCAGGTGTTATGAAAAGAAGACAAGAGGCTGTCAGTGAAGTAAAGGAAGTGCCTTTTTTTTTTTTTTTATGATTGCAACTGTTTCTACCTCTAAGAATTATTTTAATAATTTAGTCTACCAAACCAATGCCGTCATGAACTCAAGCTCTAGGCATGCTTGTTGCAAGGGGCTGCTGTACCTTGTTTTCTTCTGATAAACCCAGTGGTCAGTATAATGAAGAACACCAGAAGGGGAGAAGTCTCTGATGGTTATTGATCCATGAGGAAGAGTCAAGAATGTGAGATCATTCTCTGTCTGACATCAGAATGCCAACAGAGGTCTATAGGAAATGATTGGTTGCACTGCTTCTGGAACTGCTCCTAAACTAGGTGAAAGATGACGTGAATTTCCATCTATCTCATCTTCTAATTGCACTCTCTCCTGTTTTTAAATACCAGTTGCTTAAAAGTATCTGGTAGAAACTCCAGGGCAACACCAGAGTTTATGAAAGGTATGTAATGTAGCAATAATAAAAAAATACAAAAACAACCAGTCATCAGTCATGTGTGTGTAAATATTGTGTCCACTGATGATCTTGCATACTCCAATACTCTTCCTCTCCTGTTTTTAAGACTTAATGCTTCTGTGACAGCCACACAAAGATGACAAATACAGAACTACTGATGGGACACCACAAAAACCACGCTATTTTCTATTCACTGACTTACAGTCATATCATATTGACTGCTTCTTTCTCTCCACCCCAGGATGTACAAGAAATGATCTTTCTACTGTGATCCTTTTGTACTGACTAACTGCATAGAAACAGCACAAATTATACTTTTTTTGAGCTAGAAGCCAGTCTGCTCAGCATCACATGCTACCAGAACAAAAGAGCAGCTTGTTTCTTGTCCCACTAGGACAGCAGCTCATAGGGTCACTTTTACAGAAACCCAGATGCTCACCAGTGCATCACTCTCATCACCTGTATTGTACTTTAAAACCACACACACGGAACGGAACAACTTAGGAATTCTACAGAGAATAAAACAACAATTTTCTAATGTTTGCTTACAGTTCCTCCAATCAACCATATGCAGAACATGGTCAGTCTGCTCAACTTCACTAGTGATGTGCAAAAGCTGAGAGCAAGGTAGGCACAGTAACTTTTCTTTAAACTACTGTACAATTAAGTGAATCTTCAGATGGCTTAAGTGAGCTCTAGCTTTCTGTTCTGGAGTTGCTCTAGTAAATTCTCACTTTCTTTGTTCCTACTGCTCATGTACCTATGACATGAAAGACCTGCAATCAGTTGAGTTATTAAATCTTCTCTGAACTTTAGGCTGCGAGGAACTAGACAAATAAATAAATAACCACGAGAGGGACACAGGACAATCTTGCAAGCAGAGCACTCTACACAAAATAATCTCTCCTGTATAAGATGCAGAGCACTCTACACAAAATAATCTCTCCTGTATAAGATGAGCTGCCACCTCTTACTACATAAATAAAAATAGCAGCAGCAAATGGAAATATAGTTAGAATACAGTTTTCCTTTCTAGGATCACCAGCTTTTATTCAATAAGACTAGAAAGCAATTTAGCACTTGTAAAAATGACTAATTCTGCTCCTGTCTTGATTGTGATACAATGGGTTCTAATACAGTAGCAGAGATATCATGGCAATTAGAGCTTCTGCTGTGAGCCACACATTAGTACTATATTAAGAATATATTTCTCCAAGATGAAAAGAGGAGTCCAAGTCAGGAGTTTATCTTGGACCGTCACTTTTAAAACATGCTAAGCAAGTCTGAAGAAATATGAGAAAAGGATTCTCCTCACTGTACTTTTTCTTTGGGAATAATTCATTATCTAAATACTTTTCAACCAGTACAGTCAAAGTCCTTGCTGGAGTCTCTTGACTTATTTAAGTAGATCCTACTAACTTTTCCTCTGTTATAATCCCCACTGCTATTTCATGTCAATCACTGTTCTAAAAGAAACTCAGAAAATCCACTTTAATTTTTTTTTTTTTAAGCAGAAAAAACTCTGAATTACCCTGTTAGTGACAATCTTTGTCATCAGCATAAAGAAGACTGGTACATTTGAATGAGCAACTCAAACTTCAGGGGTGGAAAACACATTTTTTGTTACTTTTTCATGTGTCCCCACAATTTTAAGATAAATACGGAATAAAAGTTATTTCAGGGTGAGGAGTTCAACAGCTCTAAAACTGTATCCACCAGCTTATGGGCTTTTTATTGTTTTTTGTGGGGTTTTTACATGTTGCTTTTTTTTCTTGATAAAGCCAACCTTTTGAACCAGGGAATACAGAACTTGCCTAGATTTTCAAATATTCAAATAAAGTTTTTAAATAATCCCAATGTCCTCAAAAGCAAGGAAACAAACATGTACTTTCCCCCCTCCACTCTCCATTTGTCCAAAAAGAAAATAGGCATAAGATGACTTCCACAATTACCTCTTAAATTCCACTTGTCATTACATACAAAAGTTTCCTGGGACTCTGCCACAGTATTTAGGATCAAACTTATTATTGATGCTCACTGCGTAGTCATCAGAATACATAATTTATAGCATCCATTCTGTTCAGGAAAAAGGAGACATTGCTTTAATACCTATTAGTAGTCTGTCACTGTTATTTACATGGGGAAAAGTGTTAAAAAAGGCTGGCATTTTCCCCTGATTCATTTCAGGTACAGCAGCAAATCCTGCACAAAACTAGCTGGTACATTGCCTGGAATGGGCTGTCTCCTCTCCATAGCTGTGCTGCAGTTGCCTTCCAGGAGCATGGAGGTGCCAAACCTGATGCAGGTTCTTTCCTTCCTTCTGGAAAAATGTTTATCCTTCACAACATTATCACCTCCTTCTGAACACTTTGTGTAGCAGAGTCAGGAACAGAGTTAGGGGCGCGCCTGTAAAATCTCTTCTCCAGCCTCAGTTGGGTCGTTCTGATAAATGTCCGGGGAACAGCAAAAATGAATATTGCAGTGCAACAAAAATACCCACCGGGTATCCTAGCCTGATGAGGAATTATATTAGGCTCATTGAACCAAATTCTGCGTGATTAAAAACATTCAGCATTCACCATATAACAGTGTAATAATTCAATAGTATTATTTAGCTGTATTTTCATTTGCATAAATAAAGCCAAGGGAAACACCTTCTCTGCACTATAAATTGTTGCTCTTATAGGTTTTTGAGAGTAGCACTTTCTTTTACTCGGGAGCTGCTTAATAAACTACATTCATCAATATTTAGCCTTCTCTTGTGTGTGGTGCTCTAGTCCTCTTGCTGCGTCCCAAGGAAACAAATCATAGTGAATTACTAAACCTTTAATTTACTTTTGATTAAAAAAACTTAAGGGAAGGAGAAGCAATACATACACATGGGCAAACTGCTTCAAAGGCAACAGAAACTTTGGAATACGCAGCTGCATATCTCTTTTTTTGTTTTCTAGATTTCAAATGGACTAAAATCAGCCTCACATATAGTAGGGGGAGCTTTCATTCACTCAGTGGAAAGATGTACCAGTCAGTCAAAAAAACACTCTAGCTGGTTTCAAGGTTTGTGTTAGACTGAGTTAACCCTTTTTCACATATATTTTTATGCGGGAGAAAATGAAGCACGAAGACAATGTAGTTTCCTAAATTACCAAGACAAGGAACTTATATACCAACTAAAAATGTAGTCTTGCACCATGAAAGGGAAATTACCCTCTAAATCTACTGACATTACTACTCTTAACACTAAGCTGGAAAAATCATATGGAGCCACAAACTCAAACGGCCATCCAAGTTCTATAATAACTCCTTACTTCCAAGATTCAGTTCTATAGTTGTTCTCCTACAAGATACCCCGTTAAATAAATAACACATTTACCTGAAATAGGTATAATAGAATTGTCATTAAATGCAATACTGTATTTGTTCAATATATACAAACACTACAGACTCAAAGCAAGCTTATATTAATTCTTTTGAAAAACCCCAACTTTAACACAGATAATGAATCTGTCAAAGGTAATAAAATCGGAGAAAGCAACATTTCAAAAATGTTACAGGTTCCTCCTGGACGAAAAACTTGACGAAAACACAGTTTTAAAAATAGATCTGTAAATTAAATAGAAGACAACAGGCAAATTATCTTGTTAAGAAAAACGGAAGGGCAAAGGAAAAGTTTAATTTTATAACACAACACATACATCAGACCTGGTGGTGTAGCCACAGGTAATAGAACAAGAAAATCCAGTAACAAATGAAACAGTGCACCCTTTGATTGACAGGATCATCACCACTGTATAACTCATTTCTGTGTTTTGGTTTGCTTATCAAGGAAAGTCTAAGACTTCCTCACAGTCAGTTCAAAAGAAACCAAAATAAAATCAAACCCAAAAGGCAATCTCCATCCAAACGCAGGAAATAAACTCTCTCCAATTTCTTCTTTGAGAGGGTAGAAAGGAGGTAGAAGAAATAGCTTTCCTATATAAGAGTTATTCTAATTTTAAAATACATGCTCCTTAGAAACTTGAACCTCCAAAGTCCTAAGAGTCCAGATCTAATCCTGCCAAAATTTAAATCACAAGCTACAGCCCAGCTCTTGTGTAAATATGTAGCAGTGCTGTATCTATTCCCTTTGCAGGATTGGGATGCCTAGCAAACCAGCACTTAGGTTTGCAATCATAAAGATTGCAGGGTGGCATTAATTGTTAGTTCAAGAAAGTGGCTGATATTTCTGCTGCCTCCTGCTATGGATGATTCCTTTACAGTCAAGAGATGTGGTAGTCAACTAAGAACAGCTAATTACCCCTCCACAACCCTCAATTTACAAACTAAGAACAGCTAATTGCCACTCCACATCCCTCAACTTAGTCGACTGGGCCTTAACTCTTTTGCATAAATGTTTTCCTGATAGCCACCCAGGTGACTACAACCACAGCTCCTCTCCTTCAGACACGCTGAATCACCACAGACTTTTAGTGAAAACCAGGTTATCTGCCACATTACTTACTTGCTTTTAAACTGAGCAGCACTGTCTTGGGTAAACACATCTCTGGATGTGCCATGTACATACATTTGTGGGTATCTGTATGAAATGCTGCAGAACACAGATAAAAATTCAATCACATCTTTCTATAAAAGCCCACAACTCCACACCAGCTCCATGTCTGACTGAGCAAAGAAAAATTTCAGTGGCTGCCAGCTCAACAGAAGGTCTCTCAACTTAGCCAGATGTGACAATCAGTTTTTCTGATCTACACTGTGTGTGTGTGTAGAAACCCACACAACAAAACTTAAACAAGCCAAGTATGTCTCACTCTGTACTTAATTGGTCATTGATTTGTTTTATTTGTCTCACTCTGTCTTTGTTTTTATACATACACACACATACGTATTTATGTGCAAATGTAAATCACTGGGATGGATGGAGACAAAGGTGACCCAGGAGCTGAGCTATAAAGCTTGCATTCAACATGAGTTTCTTCAGCAGGCAACTTCTGAGACCCTTGAGAAGTTAGCAAAACTCAGATGCTTCCTAATTTCTAATTTTGTTTCATCTGAGACATTATATCTTTGTGAGATACTCACTTAACCTTCAGATACCTGCCTAAATTAGGAGACTCTGCTCCCCCTGAAGCCAGACATAGAAAGAGGCTGCCCAGAATACTGATCTACAAAGCTCCATACATTCGAAACACAGACTTTCTTGAGTATATAAGGACTGCAGGAAAGCTAGCTTTAACTAAGGCAGTTAAACTCTTTGTCTGCAGCATGCATGTGTGCATGTGTGTCAGCTTCCTGTGCACTTCAGTTCCATCCCATAAATGAGGAATGATAATAGTCTCAGGAAAATAAGCACAGGAAAGGCTGGGGGATTCAAGGTGCTTTGGTAGTGTGGTTGCACAGGAGACACACAGTGACCTAAAATGACCCCAGAGAGGTTTGTGACAGGGAGGTGTGAAGCTTACGCAGCAGACCTAAGTTGCTTTGAATGTTCGTGGGGGAAGAATGAGCCTGTCCGACAGCTTTACCTCACGTTCTTGGGAAGCCCCAGGTGCCCAATACACCAATACCTCTGTAACTTTAATTTCACCTTGCAGAGTTTCAGGCATGTATTTTAAATGCATTATATTTACCCTTATACACCATATCCATATAGACACACACAGCGTTAACTATTTCAAGGTCCCCGCAGAGAGCTGTTAGTGGAGACAGAACATGGGTCGGCATACTATTGAAGCCACATGCACCATCTGCTCAAACATTTTAATGTAATTTACCAGGCAAGAGCTGAGCAGGGGGAAAAAAAAAAGCTAGATGAAAGATATTAAATTTCCCCTTCTCCAAAACACCCCCTGCTGCTTGATATATGAACCTAACTCACCCATAACTAATATTTGATTAAAGAACACATTCATAAATTTAAAAAAAAAAGTCCTGTGCCTCCAAGGTAACAATGACATAATTTTTCTGTTAACTACTAACCTGCTGCCCATGAAGAAATGTTCAAATTCATAATCTTATTGCCAAAACCAAGAAGGAATGGACAAGCTAAGAACTTAAAAGTAGTTACTTCCCTCAGACAGCAATTGATGTCCTTCAGTAAATGAGTAAAGAAATCAGACAGCAATTTTGATGATCTTCAATAAATCAGTAAAGAAAGATTTATTTACTGCAGCATTGAAGCCAAACAAGTTCTACATGTTAAGACTTCTATTTGGCTGAAGGTGGCAGCCCTGGGCCAAGCACTATTTAAATCTTGGAAATAAGTCCTGCATCTCATAATTTAAGGGGATTCCAAATGGGAAAGACTTATACTTCAAGAATCAGATTTCATGACAAATAAGCTTCCACCTTTTTCAAACAAAAGCAATGACTTTCAGAAGTTATGACAAACTCCTTTTGTTGTGTTCAACAGTATTCATGAAGACGTTTAGACAAGGTTAGCAACTTTTTCTTCATCAGAAGTACTCACAAAATTAAAAAGAAGCCTAAAGAAGACGCAGGCAGGAGTGATCATGACTATCAGAACATATGGACAGGCTCCCATATAGGGAAGGACTGTATGACCAGCACCCTTTGGCTTGGAAAGAAGTCAGTGACAACTGAGATCTAAACAAATACTGAGTGGCTTAAACAAGGTAAAAGGAAATAGATATTCACTGACACTTCTCACATGAGAGAAGAGCTCTAACTTTACCTCTAAGCTGCTGGTCGGAACAAAAACAAAGTAGTTCCTCGTGAAAGTTATGCAATTTCTTGCTACAAGATGCTGCATAGAGTAAAGGTTTACCGGGATTTGAAAAACATTTTGACAAAGAAAGGTAAGAATATTCCACAATGACAACTGAAAACAAACATACCATTTTCAGCTCAGGAAACAGGCAGCTGCAGGTGTATATCAGGGAAGGATCAACATAATCATGCCTTTTCTACTCATCTTTAGGAACTGGCTTGGGATGTCATCATGTGATAGAGGGATGCTCTGGATGTTGGATGGACCTGGTGTGCCACCCTTACATTATTTTATGATATACTTCAGGAGTTAAAGACATCATGAGAAGTTTTACCAAAAAGTTAAGGAATTCTCCTTTTTTTGTTTAGTTTGGTTGGTTGGGGGGGGGTTTCGGGGGGGGGGGGGAAGGGAGTGTTTGTTTGGGGTTTAGTTTGTTTTTAAATGATCTGCTTTTTAGTCTCATGGTTTTGAGGTAAACTTTAGTCCTGTTTTCTTGCTTCCATCCCCAGCCACCATATTCCACAATGCTGAGCACTGAGAACATTGCCATTGATTTTCATCAGCAAAGGATCACACCCTAACTGCTTCCAATTTCACAGTTACTAAGCAACACTATGTGATCACAGGCTCTGAGTAAGCAACATCCTATATTCAAGGTTTTGAACCTTAGAACTCCATATAGACTTGGAACTTCAGCACCTATCGATGAACACCAGCTTTGCAAAGCTTGGATAACAAACTCTTGAAGTACAGAAATAAATACCTTGGGTGCTGTTAATTGAAATTAGCTCTACTGAACCACAAAATTTCCTTATATCCTCATCATAGTCCTAAAACTGAGAGTACTTCCTACAATACTGCAAACTTTCTGTATTTTTACCAGCATTAACCAGAACAAAAATAACTTTTCCTATATCAAAATTTATACATAGCACTCCTATTAAAATTATGTATTCAGGTATAGTTTAAGACAAAAAACAAAGCACACAAAAATGGAAGTTAAACAGTGCAATAAGCTAGATTTTATACTTAGTGAAAACTGATTATCAAAATTATCTTCTGTGTTCACTTTATACCAAATACTTGCTCTAGTGTAGCACCATCAGACTTAGGGGAACATGTAACATCATTCCTGACAAGTCACTGCATCTTTGCAGAAGTGCATATTTTTTCAACAATTATATAAAAACACTGTCATAAGGTATATATTATTCTTTTAAAATAGCAACTATCACTGTTAAAAAATAGTAAATAACACCGTATTCTCAATTTTATTTGTCGTAGGAGGCTTTCTTGAATGCAAACAACTGTTAAAAGACACTCAATAGTTGGACTGGCTTTAATGGAAATGATACTTGCACCCTTTACCAAATTGTATTTGCTCATCTACACACCAAAACAACAGAAACCTTGCTCGCTGTTAACATGGAAAATCTGAATGGTCCAGAAGACCGGATCATTTCCACTGCCCAGTGAATGACAAGAATGACGCTGGTTGCACCTCCCTTGGCTAACCTTGATCTGGTTTAACACTTTATTAACGTGAAATTTTAAGGGTGAGAAAGTACTGTTGAAGTCCACACAAAATAAAGTTACCAAAAAAAACTGCCGTAGAAACCACTTGTGTTTCGTGCACATCCATTCATAGACACACACACAAATGTAAACGGTCATTGTTTTGAGGACACAGTTTAACTCTTCTTGCACCTATTAAAGGAACCTAAACTTAAGAATTGAGCAACATAAAAGCTTTTCAAGAAGAAAGCCTGGGCACTGGTCTGTTACATCTGATGGAAATAATATTACACAGCAGTCTTTCACTTGTAAGGCTCATTAGAAGCTGTATATTACATTTACCACACCATGAAGATAATAACCCGAGAAAGAACATCAGCATAAATCACTAATTCATTGGAGAGAAACTCTGGAAGAGGATATCTTTTTAAAAGGAAAATGATCACATTAAAATACATGCAAACTTTGAGGAAAAAAAGCTGTGCCAAGTAACTGGTGCCAAAATTAAGTAATTCATAGTTATCACACTTGGACTTCAACAGGAATAATTTAGACCATATGAAAATACAATAGCGTAACAAACCAATGGAAAAAATTCAACTGAGTATTAACTTGGCTATCTGAAAACACACTTGCTTTCAAGTCATATTCCAAAAGGCTTCTGTACATAATAAATAGTGCTGGAAGACATTGAATGAGAGAGGTCTGAACACATGCAGTCTGTCCTGTGCTAATGAAGAATTACCTATTCTCAGCAAATGAAAAAGCAAGTAAGCAAAATTTTCCATTTAGACATAAAAAAATCCACCAATTCCTCCTCTCCTTCCTCCATACTTACAAATTTTAGAAAGCAAAATTGCCAGGTGAAATTTCTCTGTAATAATTTCAATTAAATAAATTATGTGCTCTTAATGCAGTTTGCAACTTCATAAATAACTAACCCAAGGAAACAGGAAACAAAAGAAAGGCAAAAATTTACCTACTATTTAGCCAGTGACCAAATAGCAATATGAAAAATAGCACATTCCTCTTTCTATACTTTGCAGACACAGAAGCACTTTGATATTCCAGATAATAGGGGATGTTATTTGCTAATGATACTTTAAAATCATAACTATGAATGCACTTAACATCTCTTGGAAAAAAAAAACACCTCACACCCTAATTTGCAGGTTCCCTTATAAAGCTGACATCTGCCTCTCTCCTTACTGCACAAAATAAAAGGCAAGCTTTCTGTTTGCAGGCTCCAGATCACTTGCTCAGTTGTTACTCTCAAATCACAGCATGCAAGGGTTGCATTCCACCTGAGGGATAAGTCTGTGCTCACCAGGGTAGAAGGGGGCATTTCAGACTGTGAAGCTGATTGCTCTGGAAATGTTTGCTAACAGAGACGTCGATGAAGTAAAGGAGTTTCAGTACCTGAGTTAACAAGCTGTTGCTCCATGACCCCGCAGCCCAGGACCTCCATCCATTCTCCTTGGAAGTTGATCTCCATCTCAAAGGAAGGGTGAGTAAACGGAAAGTAGCAGTCTACCCATCTGACTTGCAATCCTGTAGCAGTGTTTAAAAAATAAATAAATAAATATGAAAGTGTGTATGCTTAAAAGGCCATCCCTCCAACCATCTGTAAAACTTGCCCTTCAACTAATGACATCAATTACAGCAATCCAGAGAAAATAAATAGCAAACAAACTAATTTACAACAGTCATGCAAGGCGATAAATCTTAAAACCTGTGGAAAAAAATGACCATGTCTTTTTTAATATGAAAAATGCTTTGTGCAATTCAAGCATCCTTTGAAACCAAATCAATCATTTGTCAAACTCTAGCAACCACCTGGCATCGCACAAAAATGAGCCAAGATCACAGGAAAGTCAGTAATTCTGTTATGCTTTGCACCAAGAAATTACTAACTGCTTCTTACAAGAAAATCCTAGCTAAGTCTTTAATTTTTACTTAGTATTTCATGGATTGTCTAGGCAAGTAATTTTTTTTCATCAGAACCTAATTAAAATACAAAGCTGTTCTCTCTGTATACCAAAGTTAAAAACAGATATTAATATACCCAAATAGAAATATATATGCACAGAGTTGTACATTATTAAGGTATGAAACACACAGAGAACATTCTGGACTCAGCAGATAAGTGTAAGAGAAAAGCACCAGTCGGTAACTCCCCATCGTCCTCCCCAGCTCAGCAACTCTGCAAATACCATTGCGCAGAGTGAGGAAGCTCCTGGCATCTCAGAGCAGAAGAGCCAGAAGAGGACAAGGTCTACACTGCTGCCAAAAGCAGAGTTGTTGTCAAGGCCCTTATTATATTTGACGAGCCTTAGTTCTTCTAATGATTTACAGAGGCTTTGTTTCACTAAAACATTTTTTCTAGCTGTTTCCTAGGTGTCAGGAAAGAAGTTTCAGAAACATGAACTACAAAAACACAAAACAGAACTGAAGTGCAAAATCTGTAAGCTAATGCCTTAACCCCATCGTCCTTTCAGTTAAGCCAAATACCAACCAGTGTTGAACCAGGCAAGTACAGTTTTTAAAATAAGGGGCATAGCAAAAATTGTTTGAGTGACAGTATCTGTTAACATTCCTGGTTTGATTTTCAAGCTTTTTTGGCATCATTTCATAAAAGGAATGTAAAACATCAAATCGAATGATTTATACTGAAAGTTTTCCAAATAAAAATATTTTACGTAGCCTCAAGGATTAGATTTTCTTTGATTACTTCTGAAACATCAAATGTGGCTACAGAAACCGAAACAATAAGCTACAACAAAAGTACATGCATGGCCAAAATATAAAATACCAAATGGTTACAGGGAACTTTTCTAGATGTTATGAACTTTCAAATGGTGAGGGAGGTTTAAAACCAAATACACTGGTACTGCTAGGTTTTCTTTTCTTCCTTAAAAATTAAACTAAGGAAATTATATGAAAGATAAAAAAGCTTTTTGATAATTTTACATACAGAACTTGAAAACTGGAAGTATTTGCAATCATACCATTCACCACTGTACTGTGATTTTAGCAATCATTTAATTGTTTTTTCTTCCCGCATAACAATAAAAAAATACACAGATGAAAAGAGTCATGTATGTAACAGTATGGTAAGCAGAAAACATTTTTTAATTTCCTGATCTTGGCATTTTTAATCCTAGGGCTGTACAACCCTGCATATGCTGTAAAGCCATACACATATAAAATATTTACATTTAGCTTGCAAAATTTGGACCTATAGAAAGGACACTGAATAATCAAGTAGTTTTGTGTTCAATAACAACATTCAGATAATGGTTTCTTTTTAATCCTCTTATTACTTCAAAATGAAGATCTGAGGAAAAAAGGGATTTCTCAGCTGTTTGTTCTTAATTAAAATAAAATTTTAAAAAAATAATTTAAAGCTCTTTTTTTATTTTTGCATTTTAATGCTTATTAGTACTTAAGGGGCTATTGTTTTAAATGCAAATAAGCAAACAAACAAAAATCTGAATAAACCAAAACAAATTCACAATGAAGAAACAACTCTCACGTTTATTCTGTTCTCTAAAGTAATAGTTAATCCCATATACCACAATAATTTTATTCATACAGTATCACAGGCAATTGGGAATACCTCTGTAGTTCATATTCAAGTGTTCTCTCAGACTTTTGACTCTAGAAGACTTTACTGAAAAGCAGAGTGTTCTCAGCCTTCAGCAATATTAAGCCTTCTAACTGCATTTCTATAGACTGTCACAGAATAAATGGGTACATTTATTATTTAGATACAAAATATTGTCTTGGTGCTCAATATATTCCCAAGGAATAAAGGGCATTGCTCACACTCAGCAAATTAGACCACTGAGGACTTAAAAGGATTATGAAGATTAGGCTTTCTGTATTACTACATAATTTACCTGATTAGGCCTAATTTATTTCTTCATATACAGCCTATGAAATGCTGGCAAAAACTGATTTTTTCAACAAATTTTAGAAGGCTGAGAGATGCATAACACAGCGGTACTTACAAGAGTACAATGCTGAATCTAACCAGAGACTGACCAATAGATACAAACTCAGCAACTTCTCCGATTCAAAGAAATTATTTGTGTTACCAGGAGAACACCCTCTCATTTCAGAGCCTCACAGTACTCATGGGAGTCCTTCCAGTAGGTACATGTCCATTAGTAACTGTGGTGCCCACCAAAGTAGCTCTATCACTCTCCTCCTCAGCTGGACAGGGGAGAGAAAACACAACAAAAAGTCTCCTGGGTTGAGATAAGGGCAGGGCGAGATCACTCACCACTTAGTCATGGGCAAACCAGATTCAACTTGGGGAAATTAGTTTATTACAATCAAATCGGAGTAGGATAATGGGAAATAAAAACTAAATCTTAAAAACACCTTCCTCCCACCCCTCCTTTCTTCCAGGCTCTACCTCCTCCCTGCCAGCAGTGGGGGAACAGGAAATAAGGGCTGCAGTCACTTCATCACTCCTTTTCTCTGCCACTCTTTCCCTGCTCCAGCATGGGGTCACTCTCACAGAAGACAGTCCTTCATGAATTGCACCAGTGTGGATCCCTTCCACAGGGTGCAGTCCTTTAGGAATAGGCTGATCCAGTACGGGTCTCTCACAGAGTCACAAGTCCTGCCAGCAAACCTGCTCCAGTATGGGCTCTTCTCTCCACAGGGTCACAGGTCCTTCCAGGAGCCTGCTCCAGCATGGTCTTCCCATGGGGTCACAAGTCTTCTCTGGGCATCCACCTTCTCCAGTATGGGGTTCTCCATGGGCTGCAGGTGGATCTCTCCCTCATGGGCCTCCACAGGCTGCAGGGGCACAGTTGCCTCACCATGGTCTGCACCACGGGCTTCAGGGGAACCTCTGCTCTGGTGCCTGGAGCACCTCCTCCCCCTCCTTCTCCACTGACCTTGGTGTCTGCAGGGCTGTTTCCTGCACATGTTCACATTTCTCTCTCTAGCTGCATTTGTGCAGGGTTTTTTTTTCCCCTTTTTAAAATGTGTTATCCCAGAGGCATTACCACCATTGCTGACTGGCTCAGCCTTGGTCAGCGGTGGGTCTGTCCTGGTTGGCATTGGCTCTGTTGTACACAGGGGAAAAATCTGGCAGCTTCTCACAGAAACCACCCTTGTAGCCCCCTTGCTACCAAAACCTTGCCATGCAAACATCTACAATAAGCACGGAATAGTGAATACTTATTTTTATTTCTGAATACTGAATCGAGGTAAGGAACTGGTCATAGCCTGCACTCAAAAGTAATGGTATCAGATATTAAGCTAAACAAGTGCTAGCCTAATTGAGTCTCATAATGAAAAAGGCTTGACCAAAGGCACTGAAGAAGAAAGAAAAGAAAAAAGAACAAACCAAACGCATTAAAGCAGCCTATTGTTACACTACAGCACAGAAGCAACAAAGCCTAAGACCCAGATGGTCTTCACTGACCAGAAATTCTCTTTGTTCCTGTGAGGATTATTTTTAGAGATGAGGTTATGGGAGAAAAAGGAGAGGGGCACAAGGTGGGTGCTGGGAAGCACAGAAGGTATCAAACTGTGGCCTCTTGAGGTGAACGTCGATTTGTAAGTACTCTACACCTCGTTGTTGCAGATAATTCATCACACTTGCAGCAGACAGGAGCTGGCTGCCCATAAACCTACATTAGCTCACATTTTTCAGAAGTTATTAGCCAGACCATTATGTCCTCAATAAATGATTTTTTTTCTTTCTTTATAAACTCCTTACACTTCAGATCTCCATGTAGTGAAAGGAGGTATCAGTACAACAGAGTCAAAAAGAAGAAAGAGAAAAACAACAAGTTTGATTTAAAAGACATCCAGTGGCTGTTCAGTGAAAACCAGGAGCAGCAAAGCCATCAGTCAAAGCACAGCATCACTCACTCTTCTGCCTCCCCTTACCAGTGCCTAGAAACTGGGTAGATAAATATGGGACAGTAGTGAATTTTGAGCCATTTCATGTAAAGCAACAATTCACAGAACCAACACACAATCAGTCTTTTCTATTTGCTACAGTAAGATTACTTCTGAATCTCTCAGGGTCCAAAAAGCTTTTGACAAATTACAGAAGGGTTACAGAAAGAA
>JAYRBT010000082.1:66394906-66405796 GCA_036023395.1 Myiotriccus ornatus
CAAAATCAGACATGGCATACCACTAGAAAAATCTCATAAATAGAACTATCTTACACTGTGAAGTATTTAAAACAATAGCTTGCATGATCCAGATCCTTCCCCCTCCATCTAATATCTATGTCACTCCTTTGTTGTCAAAGCCAGAAAGAAATAAAAACTTCTGGAATAAGTGTAGGTAAAGAGTCGGGTAAAGCAAAACTGTCTCATTAAATATTATGAAAACTAACCTAGAACAATACAGAGGAAAAAAAATTGGGAAAAAAAAGGACAGGTCAGCGATCTGACCTTTCTGCAGAGATCCTGCAGGGATCCACAATCTGTCATCAATCTGAGCTGGTAAATTCCCAGAGAAGTACTGCAGAAGCACAGCTATCCAATTCCAGGACTTCAAGCATAAGCGAGTTTATGCAAAATTAACTTGCACAGCAGACCTAATCTACAATCTAAACAATCTGCCTATGAGTAACAGTCGACTGTGTGACAATGTAACATTTCAATAGTTTACTGCAGCAATGGTCACACTATCCTGCTAAGAAAGATGTGCAACTTCACTACAGTGTTCTGCTGACACCACAGGCTGTAAAGAATACAACTGATGTGAAGTATAAAAGGAATGAAATTTTTGCTTTTAACAGAACATGAGGCCTTATGGAATATCAACACAAAGGAAAAATACAGAAATTTTCCAAGAGCAATAAACACAGTAAAACACATTTCAAAATTAAGTTAAAATTTACAGGTGTTGAAACAAAAAAAAGGAATCAAGAGTATTGTGTACAGAGAAGAGTAAAATGGAAGCTAGAAGATGACAGTAGTCAAAAGAGAAATATATCTATGTGTGTCCCAAGACACCGATCTCATACACCTAATGCCTAACATGAACTTTGCTCTCTGAATACTATATTCAAGTATCATGAAATGTGGGGGAGAAATAAATATATATATATTATTACACTTAAATCGCTAACTATATCTTGTCTTTGTATTTCAGGAAAAATATAGCTGAAAATCCCTACAGTAAGAAGGTGGCATCTACTTTTAGTCTGTATGTTTAAAATAATTTATGAATATATTTTAATGTCTTTCTAGCTACTGTGTGGACTGTAGAAGAACTGCCAGCATGCTGAAGCTTAAAGTGCAGCCTCTGTCAACACTTATAGAAAGATGAAACTGTAGACTGATAACTCCTAAATAACTCTTATAACTAATAACTTCTAGAAATTGTTCATTTTAAACAACAACCCCGGCATCTGAGGTTGATCTAAAAATATCGTTCTTAGGATCACTGTGATCCTAATTTTTTATGCTTCAAAAGGCCACTGTTCACTAAAATGCACCCACAAGAAACTCTGATCTGAAGAACTGACTTTTTGTTCAGGTGGAATAGAACAAAAACTGGTACAAGTTTTTCTTGCTACAAATTCAGCTTTAGAAATTCAGAAAAATATTCAAGCAATCATATATAGGACTTGGTACCATTATCAATCCGCTCTTGGAAATACTGCTCTAAGTGCAGTAAGCATCTTAAAAGACCTTTGAAAGTAGGCAGGATACCTGATACATTCTAATATCACCCAGCATTTCCTCAACAGAAAAATGAATCAGCTCAGAAGAGCAGCCTCCTTGCCAGGAAATAGCATTAATGTAGCAATTTTGACTCAGGCCATTTATAAATTCTGTTCCTGAAAACTGAAAGCAGGTATTTCTGAGGACAGAATATTTCATTCATATACGCATTTATTACCTTTCCTCATCCCACTGTAAGCACTAAAAAACAAGTATTTTTCAGCTTGCGTCAACTTAGCAAACGCCGTCTCCCCTCAGCTGCAAGGTTTAATTCATTTGCACACGGGAAACACTCAAGGCACTTCATGTGCATACAGAGCAAAGCAGAACATGCACATATGTCCCCTTCAGTGGTCCTGTCCATCTCCACACTGCTGGTGAGGTGTGAGCATTGCCATGCACCCTCCCCAGCAGCACCCAAGCTCTCAGGCACCCCCAGCTGCGATGGTGCACCTGTCCCTCTGGGAACATGGGAATCTCATGAGGATAAAGCAGAGGGGGTCCTGCACAGCTTTGCACTGGAGCTGGAGTTGCCTCTCCTCACAGGATCCACACTGACAGGTCCACCACCTTTACTCTAACCCTGCTGCTGCCCAACAAGTGTTTGTAGTTGAGTCTGGCATGTGTCTCCACCTGTATTCCCCCATGTATATGCCCACTACATTACCCTGACATGCTGCATACCAGAACATTTTCACAAAAACCTGATGATTCAACACAGTGTTCTGTGCACCAGTATTTAGGAAAGAAAGGAGGGTGTGGCCTCTTGAAAAAAGCCATTTTTTGGAAAAAATTCTGTACTCCAGCTGTCAACACCACTCCTAAGCCTCCTGTTTGTATTTAGACAGCAAAATGTGTCTCCACAGCCCAAAAGACTACAGCCATGAGCAGTCCAGGAGAACCTACCATCACCAAAGATGTGAGTCATGAGCTTTGTGAGCACTTGCTTCAGGTTGAACTCCACCAGCCTCACTGCCTCCATGGTGTGACACTCTTGCTTGTGTGCAGTGCGATGGCCTTGCTCGAACAACTGTAAACCTTCGCCATCTTTAATGTTGGAGAACAGCTGCAACAAAACAACAAAACACCAGTGTTTTGCATCATTGGCTTTCTAAATTAAAACAGAGAATGAAGTTTCATTGATTTAAGTGGAAATCTTACCTGCTAAGTCTGCACCATAAAAAAGAAACATAAAGACCATGATTTTCTGAAATTCTGTGATTTTTTTAAATTTTGTTCACTAAATGCAGAGATAAATCATCATAGGAATAGAAATATTCAAACAATTAGATTTGTTTTATTTCTGTATACTATATCTTCAAATAATATGATTAGCGACAGCAAAATATTAAGGTATAAAAGAAGCGTCTCTCTTTTTCTGATTCTGTTACTGTGAAAGCTGTCATGCAGAACAAAGTCCTCCGTACCACATAAATAAACCATATCTCACAGCTTCAACATTTTTAGTAACTGAATGATGTAAAAGAAATACCAAAACATCCAACACTATTTGAAAGCTATAATAAAATTAACATTTAAAAAATAAAAAAAAACCCACAAAGCTATAAAAAAACAACTAATCAAAAACCATCAAAAAACCCCAAACCAACCAAACAAAAACCCACCTAAGCCAAAGAAAAAAAGTCACTGGCAGTTTAATGATACCTTAAGATGCTTACAATTTGATTCACCTTGGGAACAGTTTATTCATTTAAGAATTACCATTTTCCTGCATATTCCCACACACAGCATCCGTTTTGCGTATAGGAGTTTTGTCTGTGGGGCATTTAAGGATTCAAGATCTTGGGCTGGGGTTTCCAAATATATTACAAAGCACCCAGACAGCTGTTTTGGGATGTGACAGACTTATTCTTCATTCAGAGGCTGCTCCCCACCACACTTTCTGCAAATTGAAGATTTCTGTTTCCTGCATATCCCCGTATGTTTCTGGCCAGGTGATCCCAGACAGACACATACCAGCAAATCTACATCCTCTCAGAGAGACCAATAAAACACTAATTAAACAGCGTCATTGGAGGCTCTGTGTCGTGGGGAGACAAGCAGGCAATTTTACACTCTAAACGGTGTATTTGTTGGAAATCCTTACAGCTGTACAAAAAACCATCTCTGTTAAAGTCTGGAGAGTAGGGAGAGCCAATTGTGAAAGTGTTCCTAGTGCCCTTTCCTACCCCTCCTCCTCCAGCTTCCCACAGTCAATCAAGCACACAGAGGGAAAAAACATGCACCAAGATTTTCTTCCCATTAGGCTTCCCAGCATAACTAGCTCTTACTCAGGAGATGCCACGAACAGTGTGTAACCTTAATAACTTGCAGATGCCCACAGAAGTTGTTTTAATTGCAGTTTGATGCCTTCAGTGCACTAAATGCTCTAAACAGAAAGTTCAAGTGAACCACTGGTAGCCTACAAACGCTGGATACAATTAATTAAGACAAGTTTCTAACACTTTTCATACAAACACAATGCACGCCTGAAAAGTCTGAACTCAGACAGAATGCAAACTAGCAGCAAAATGGATTGAAGGAATAGAAAAAAAAATCCAGTAGTGTTTAACTTTTTATTCCTAGTCACAAGGAGACTTTGCTGGCAGCTTGAAAAAGCACCACTCCACTTAATCTCCTCAGTGTGCTGCAGAAAACACCAAATAAAAAAGGAAAAGCATAAATACCAAATAAAATAATTCTACATCAGTCAAAAATGCCTTTACTAACCAAAAGGTAACAGCTTGACAAAACTAGGTATTATACTTTTAAATAACAGATTCTTTATTCAAGTGCTAACCTGAAAGATTAAACCCCCTTCTTCCTACTAGATGGAAGTAGGAATTCTCTAATTTGCTCCTGGATGGAACAAGCAGATGACACCCACCCTATAACTAATTTGCTCTCAGCAGGCCAGATCAGTCATCCAGCATGTGGTTTTGAAAGCCAGGGGGAATTCAGAGGCCAGCATTAGCCCAGGGAGGATAATTTTCTTAGGCTCACCAGGTGGCGAATGAAGAGACACAGGCTTCCTCACAGAAGAATACAGAGTGGCTAAATTAGGTTCCCGCTTTGAACTACCCTATACAAGTAGCTATCTTTCTATTGACTGCCCGACTCAGTAAGCCAGAAACATCCTTCAGGCAACAGAGATGTTCCTTCCCCCTTTGGACCAGAATACACTCTATTTACACATTAGAAGGTACATTCATTATTTTCCCTATCAGCAGTACTTTAAGATATGAAACTCTTTTCTTCCTTTTCCCCTTCATTCCTCCCTTCAGCTTAAAACCAGCTCCTCATGACCACCGCAAGGAACAGTCCGGACACTAGGCTTTAAAATACATCTTATGTATCAACAAGTACATAGAAATACTTTTCCTTACCACTGTATTATTCCTGAAACATGGATGTTGTAACTCCTGTCTTAAGCGAGATTTTATTTTAGTAGTTTACATCAGATATGGAAATAATACTTGTGCAAGAACCATTAAACACATTTAGCCACACTCCAGCCCTCTAAACTGCCTGAGCCTTCATCCTGCCAAACTAGTCCTATGAACCACCTCCTTTCCCAGGCCAGGATAAGTGTCCATGTGGCAAGGTACTGAGCCAGCTTGGGAGCTGGGTCTGGATGAGCACTAACCCAGGAGAAGAGAAAAAACCGAGAGACATGAAAACAGTCAAGTTCAGCTCCGTAATCAAATATCAGCATACCAGTGGCACTAAGAGACTTCCTGGCACATGGAACAGGGCTGGGCCACTTTAGGCACAGGCGTGATTCTACTCCAGTTCAGACAGGCTGTGAAAACACAGTCATTGGGAAGTCCCCAAAAAGCAGCCCCCCTTACAGGCAGGCACCAAGATGCACTTTGGTATTCTCCACAGAGGCTCCATCAGCTCCTGTCAACTTCAGAACAGCTGTGGATGGGGTTATACTGAGAAAAAAAAAAGATGCCTTACAGTTGTATTAATATTTATTCCCCACTTTCCATCCACTGACATTGCTATGTCAATATGAACAGCTTTAACATATACACTAATTTCACTATTACAATGATTGGAACTGTGCTAAGTACGTCTTGGATTAGGAACACTTCAACATTTCTACAAAGCCAGGAAAGTCAAAGCTTGAATAAAATGAATAATCACCTAGGATTGCTCCTTTTTGATGTCAATTTTTCTAAATCACATATCTGAGCAAGTGGAGGGAAAAGAAAATGTAACAGACTGGCATAAAACACTGACACATTCAAGATATCACATTTTCACGTACATTTATTCCTTCAGTGCACACTAAACCAAAATGCACTATTTTATTGTATTGAATACAATCGGTCACTTCTACTACCAGAAATTTCCTGTAGCCATAAATTGAGCACCTATGTGTCTGTCTACTGTAAGGACAAGAAGCTTTTTCTTTAAGTGAAAGTGTGCAAAACACTGAATATTGTGTCACCATGCAGGAGTTAAAAAAATTAATCATTACCAGGATTTAACAGCACATCTAATTATGCTGCATTACAAAGGAGCAGGAAGAAAGGTATTGAAGTGACCTAACCATGCAGCATGAAACTTACTCACAATTTAGTTCATAATAAGAATAAATTCGTATTTGATAACATATAATGGCAAGAAGATGTGGGGTTTTAATTGGACAAATAAAAATGGAGGTATGCTCCTTCAAAAGCACATTCCAGTATATCTCAGCCTGGCACAAAGGGCAGAAGTCACACATGCACTTTAAATCAAGATCCCAGTGTTTCCTCAGTCACTTAACAGATTTTTTGGTCTCACATCCCTTCATTATCCATGCGTTTAGGATTCAGTCCAAGATTAAGTGTCTCTTCATAGGACAGCATTCTGTCTTTCCACAATGCAGTTGTGTATTCCTCCTGCCAGTCATGCATTGATTAAGATAATGAATAAATCATGCTCATGTACTTATACTCACAGACAAAGCAGCATTTAAGATTATCTCTACATGAGGATCTGCATGTGGCAGCACTTGACCTTGCCACACCAAATACATTTTGTCTCACTGGCCCTGATAAATGTCCCTAAAAATGAACAAACAGCTGCACCCTGAATCCATTTACTAAGAGCAAGCCATTTCCATAACATTTTAAAAGTACTGTGGAACTCTCAACTGATGGATCACGAATGATGAAGATGACGCCACTCATAGACATCTCAAAGAGAAAAACTAATGTCACTCTCAGTCAGCCTCCAAGAGGTAAACCTGCACCCCAAGCCAGGCAGTTTCAGGTACCAAAAAACCCGCAACCCACCATCTTCATGACAGAAGGCTCTTTATTGCATATCAAGAAGAACTGGTTTGGGGAGAAAATGGCAAAAATCACTTGAAGCCACAAGCTTGCAGGTGCTCACCTTAGTTTCTACGTATTTCCATTTTCAGTTCTCCAATTACAGCAAAGAAAGGTTATTTTTATTGTTTGGTTGTTTGTTTTACCTAATGAAAGTGTTTCTGGAAGAAAAGAGAAAACCATAGAGATGTCTCTGAACTGAAAGAAAAAGTAACACTGCTACAAAGACACCTGTTATAATGAGACATATATTATATGACTCAGACTTCTGCTTTTGTCGCAATAGAAATTCCTTTACTTTTGAGCACCTCAGACTTCCTAAATACACCTGCAGATATTTTTGCTCTTTTTTTTTTTCTGTACACAATTAAAATATCACATTGAATAGACTTAACTGCTTTATTCTGAACAATATCGTTGGATTTTTTTTTTTTTTTTTTAGCTGGATGACACAAAGTAAGACAAAATTTGAAAAAATATTTTACATAAAGTCTTTGCAATAAAAGATGCACCGGTGGTTTTCAAACTTTCTAGACCATGGACCACTATGAAAATCTCATAGACCTTCTGATGTCCTTCACTGTCAAATTTTCAACCAAAAATAACAAAGAATACAATGTGGGTCCTCAGACCAGTGAAGATCTATTTCTTATGGCGTGATTTATATACCACAACTTGGAAAATACTACAATATGCACAACTAGGATAGACAACTGCAAAAGTGAAGTCAGTTCCACCTGAATTAGACAGGCTCTCTATTCCTACCACTCAGCCGAACTGCAGGAATAGATTCACCTTGAAATATTCTACCAAAGTAACGCTGCTGCTCTTTTTTCTTATCAAGGTGGACCTAGTTCAGGTGCCTCTGGCTCCTGGACACCCTTCATTGCTCCCTGAGAGAAAGAGGGGCATCTCTAAGGCTCCTTGTGACTGATGCTTTGCTCACAACCCTATCCATAAGTAGCAGAGGGCTAAGAAGAGTGCCTGTCCTTGGCCACTTAAGCCTTCTAAAATATTTGTTCCTCAGTGCTCATTGCTATCACAACTTCCAGTTACATACACAAGCATTCTCAGCCTGATCCCTGGAACACTATAAATTGCTTTAAATTCTTTTACGTGTGAGGATTAAAAACAGTGACTGAAGACAAAAAGGAGCTTTCCTTTGATACAATGTCAAAGCAGAGGCACAGTGTCTAAAGCTGCAGTAGCATACAGGATTTTGGAGAAGTCAAACCTAAAGACACTTGTTTAGCAAGTGAAAACCTAGGATGGCATTTGGTTTAATAAAAAAACAAAAACAAACAAAAAAACCTCTGTAGATTATTGGTCAATCAGGTGTTCACACCCATCCCAAAGCATAAGGAAAAGGATAAAAGCAACTTTTTTTTCTTTCTAACAATGCAAAAGTATTATTGCCAAGATATACCAACGTGGAAGATGAGGAAAAAAGTATGTATACACTAGAAGTTACTCTTTTTCTTTTTTTTTTTTTTTTTTTTTTTGCATTTATATATGCTACTTTGGACGAGCAGTCCTCTGTAACTGGAATATTTACCATTTTTACATTGTAACCTAAAAAAAAAATGTTGTCGTTTCCACCATAAACATTTCAGTGGAGAATAAAGATCTATCCCTACTACTTCTAGCACAAACAAGCATTTCTTCATCTAAACAATCTGGTATTGGCCTCCATTGGAACAAGGTTACTAAATTAGAGGAGCAATGCCTATGTTTTAGCATCTGTTCCCCTTAAAATTTATGTATAATTCAGTACCGACTATAAAACACCGTATGAAGTCTCCTTCCAATGTCTAAACATTTTTTTATATCAACTAAAAGCTGTTCATTGACTGCCATTGGGTTTATATTGGCTCCCTCTTCTGGCTGACATGCACAAAGTGCAATTTATTGAGATTTTTTTTTTCTCTTTTCCATAAATTATGGAGCTGCATCAAAGACATCAGCATAGCAGAGAAATAATTTCTTTCATAATCCACCCAGGAAAGTTAGCCAGTTCAAATCTGATTATAGCAGTATCAAAATTGCCAATCCAAAGCACTAAAAAAAAAAGAAAAAAACCATAATCCATAGAAGGAAAAAAAATCTAAACAACCATTAGAAGAAAAACAGGCATGCCGGAGGAAGAGAATAAAAAAGAAATAACATTTGGGGGTACTGTTTAAGAAAAACAGTTCATTTTATGTTCAGGATTCTGAAGCAGATTTGGGAAGCTATTTTTGGCTCTGGTTTTAACTATTTATATTTCATTTCTAACTGTTTCATATATTACATTCAGGTAATAATTACCTAAAATATTTTTAAATACATTGAAAACATGTCTACATAGATTTTTAAATGTTCTTTGATAGCAGTCCAAGGACACTTTTTTTAAGTTTATGAGAAATTTAAGCATAAATTATTCTAACTTTTAGCAGTGACTTAGTTTGGAAAATGCAATTTCTTTAGTTCTTTAATATTTGCATTCCAACAAAGCCGCAGAAAAGCATCAGTTAGCTTTGAATTATAGATTAACTTTTCTCTTTAAAAAATAATCAACCAACCATTATGAAAAACTGTATAGACAAAGAAGCAAATAGCTCACAAATATCTCAGAATAAACACTGTAAATTTGCAAACTTGGATTTGTTTTTCCAGCTCTTACTTCCATTGTATTGACTTTAGCTTTGATATGAAGAAGATTATACTGAAGGTTTCCATCACAGGGCAGGAGTTTTAGCCTAATCTTGGTTACAACACGTAAAATTACTATATTGGCCATAAGATGAAACGTACCCAGGATTTGTAGTTAAGAGCTAACAGTTTTTCCCTCGGTTCCAAAGATTCTGATCCTTGGTATTATGGAAATTTCCTCTTGCCAGAGACTGCAGCCTGGTTATGAATGAAAAGTCTGAAACAAGGGTAACAGGCCCTGACATTCACACGGTTCTGCTCAGTGGGTTACAACTTAAACATGAGTATAAATAAATTATTATTAGAATATTTCTCTCATGTACTATTACCTCTATTTAGTCTTTGTTCCACTCAGGCAGTTCCTTCTGGAATTATTTAAATGTGGATTATTTTGAACAGGCAACCGGAATATAAAACACAGAAACAGTCCCCAGTGAAATTTCAGAATTACACATTCAATTTTTAACACGAGGCTCTTGTGGTTATGACTGTAAAAAGTGTTACATATGGCAAAGCTCTATCAATATTTAAACGTGAACTGAAGCAAAAAAGGATGCTTCACATTACGCTCAGGTTTAGAATTTCCGCATATTGCCCAATAAAGACTTTACACATTGTACACCACACCACTATTCTTTCTCTGTCAGTATAGAAAGTCCAATGGACTCTGACTCTTTAGAGAGACAGATAGATTTTCCAGCACATAGCTAACTTCAAATCCATCAGATATTACTGTTCTCCAGTAATACCTCAATTGTTTTCTTGGTGAAAAAGAAAGAAAATAAAAAGAAACAAGCAATTTCCTATGCAATGAATTAGACTGTTAAACATCGCATTTTTCTAGATAGAATATGTCACTGAATATTTCTGTAACTCTGTTCCCAGTTATTAAAATCCTATTATTCCTATTATTAAATTTGTAGAATAGAAATAGTCTGTCATTAAGATTAAAATTTCTTAAAGGGATATATTCATTAACAAGTATTTCAATAATTAGATCAATCATAACTAAATTTTCAGAAATTTCATCCTGCAAGAATGTTGATGTTATAATTTTGTGGCAGATAAAACCTTTCTATCTGAATGCCTGAACTCCTGCTCAACTAAAAAAAAAGTCATGAACAAAAAACATTAAGAAATAGTATCTTCTTAATATAGTATTATACACTTTTTCCATATACTCTGATTGTATTCACAAGTAGGCCTATGGGAAGGAAAAGAACAGCAATCAAAGAAGACTGGATAAGTCTAAAAGAGTTCCATTTCGTGGTTACCAAAGAAGCAGTTGCAGGCTGGATTCCACACC
>JAYRBT010000082.1:66413635-66457576 GCA_036023395.1 Myiotriccus ornatus
TGATGACAAACTCATCTCACTGCAACAAGTTTCAGTTTCCCATGCAGTCCCCCAAAGGCTCTAGTTTTCCTGATAAACAGTGTCACTCCAGGATTGTTCAGATTTATCCATAAGTTTCCCACTTACTAAAAGGATAATGCTTCCAGATGTATGATTTGAGACAAGAAAAATGCATTTCTGTAGCCAAAACACTTGCAAACTCTGTAGCTATGCTGTCAAGCTGGTATTAGACTGTTTCAAATACTGCCATAATCAGGTTTACGCAGTGAATTTGGTTTAAGCAGTTCAGAACTAGAATATGCACACACTGGAATTTGTGATCAGCAAGCTAATCAGGTACATCAAATTGCTAGTCAGATAGTATATAATTTTACAAAAGAGAAAAGTATACAGTATAACTGACAATAGAAGTTAACAAATTCAGACATCTGGGGGGACGAAAGACACCAAACTCCCTAACAAGCAAAATTCAGAAGTTTAAGGTGAACAGTCCAACCATATCATTTTCAGTTAGACTGGAAAAAAACAGATGAATAAAAACAAACCAAGCAAACTCAGGGGAAATTCAATGCTTTCACTATCATTGAAAAAAATATTATATATATGCATGACAGATTAAATTAAGGAAAATCACCTCCACTATATCTGTTTTTCTCTCATTTATACATTAATTATTTCTTGCCTTATTTTTGGACAAATTAAAACAGAGTTTGTTATTTACTGAAGAAATGGCAATAAGGCCCTTTAGTGGTAGCTTTCAATAGTGTGAGATGACTAAGGCACACAATACTACTGAAAATGAAGCAGCTGTGAGCTCCTGCTGACATATCTGTGCTCTTCCCTTTCTCCACAAAGAAACAAAAAAGCTAATAGTCAATTCCATATTTTAAGGGAAAATCCTCATTGCACAAACATATTTTGAATACATTACATTACAAATTACAGGCTGTGAAAAGGCAATGCAGAAATCATTCTTAAATATTCTCAATGTGTCTCCTGCTTTTAAATATATCCATTTTTCATGGAATGCAATCTGAAAAAAACACTACCTTTGGCTGCTGAGGGAATATTCTTTTTCGAATACCTTGAAAATGTTGCCAAACAGCTTTCTACATTAGAAGACACATTGTAAATAACTGTCAGATGAAAGGGACAGAGACTTTCAAATACCTATAAAATCCTCACTGTAGTCAAGATTACCACTACCTCTTCTGTCTTCTTTTTATCTTCAATATCTGCAACTCAATTATCTGTATTTTTCTACAGAAGTATATTCCGACAAGAATTTTACTTCTATAGAATTTCGTCTGAGTACAAATAAATTTGTTTAGAAATTAAATGTCAGTTGTATTTAGGTATAGTGGTGTACTTTCTTAGTTCTCATTGATTAACTATTCTATTTGGGTATAATTGAACAACACAGACCTTATCCTGCCTTAACAGGAGGGGGGAGTAATAACTTTAATGAAGTCAGTTATTAAATACCAAGAATGGGACACGTGTAGACTTGGTAACAGTGCAAAGGATAGCCAACCAAGTTTAAGTAATTAATTTTAAGCCTTAATAATTTCTATTACGGTAATGCAAAATAATACACCATAAAACAAAAACCCCACAGTCTAGGGGGGCCACACATGTGGTTCACACTGCATCCCTGAAACAGTGAACCTCCTGAACTTCAGCCCTGCTTCTCACATAGAGAAAGTCACCTCTGGGTGTGTTACTACACATCAGTGATCCCTATGGGGCGAAGCAGCACACTGTAATACACTGCAGAAAAGTGTAAAGCTGCAGGTATATGCTTTTGTTCTACAGTTTCAGGCAGAATGGCTCAACCACTGCACCACAGCCACTAGAAGGGCTGGATCCTCCCCAGCAATGGCAACAGCAACCCAGCCCTTTGGAGGTGCCTGTGGTAGACAAAGAAGATATCCTTCAACTCAGAGGTGTCATTCATCAGTCAAATAATGATTGCCTGCGCCCTCCAGGGAAATGGCAGAAAGAAACTCAGCAACATCTTACACACCCAGATACAACACACATGCTACCCAATGGGCTACATTTCACCTTCAGCTGCAAAATATTCAACATGCCCAACAATCCAAGTTCCGGATGCCTCAGAAACAAACACAGTCCACCTAATAGTAAGAAAAAGGAATGATTTAGACAGGTCATGTCAGAGGAGGCAGCTAACATGAATCACTCAGTTCATCCACAAACAAGAAAACGTTTTCAGCTTCACCTGCTGTTTCCCTGTAGTAATTATTCTCCTTCCATTCTTCATGAGAACTAGGGAAATCCATGACTTACCACCTCCAGATGCCCTCCTTAGTAATACCTTAGCCAACACAATGTAGTTTAAAAGAATAATTTAAGTATTATTATGAAATTAAAAAATAATTAATATTTTAGATCAGGGAGTTATTTCATGGTTGTAATATGTATGCAATCAATATTTAAATTGAACAAACCTTTTTAATGATGTTTCAACCCTAAATAGCAGCAGAAGTATTGTAAGTTTTCTGTCACATCAATTTTCTGTCACATCAACCTTTAAAGAGATCAATTTCACAAATTTGCTATGATCTTGAGCCAGAATATCACCAGAGTTCCACACCTCAGAGCTAGCTGTGATGTGAACTTGATCTCAAACTCAGCTTGACTATCATTCCTTGGTGTATCTCTCTTATAGAAATAATGAAAGTGTGAACAGACAGAGCCTTTATCAGGACTGTGAATATTTCAACAGCTAAACAAAAAAAGAAAGAAACAAATATCTCTATGGATTTTACTTCAGAATCAATAAGTCTCACAGATTTCAGTATGGATAAAGAATAGAATATGCAGATGTTTGCAGCGGAAACTCCACTGCAGTCTAAGACCTCCTTCTAAGTTAGAAAATGTATGGTCATGTGTGTTGTCGTGGGTTTACTGGCCAGCACCCCCCGCTCCTGAAAATAGTTTTTTCCATGTGGATTTCTGGAGAAAAAGCCAATCAAAAGTTTTAGTAATGCCTCTGCCAGTTACATATTAAGGAAAACGGAAGAGGAGGTTGTTGCGCAGATGAAATTAGAAGCCATGTAGGAGAAGGCGGCAGGCCCCAAGTGGGCCAGGCCCCCCTCCTTCCCCCAGCCCTGGGCTGGGGGCAGGTGTGGCACTGAAGCCCCCCTAACCGAGATACGTAACAGAGTGGAGGAAAAACTCTAAAGGAAGACTGTCTAGATGAGAAATACTGCAGAAGGAATTCCAGGTAGAGATAGCACAGCCTACAAGGTCAAAACTGGCAGCCGGAGGAGAGAGAAGCCCAAAGCGGAGGAGAACTCCTTCTCTCTCCCCCCCTTCTCTCTCTTCAGCAGGGAAAAGACTGAAAACTAAAAAACCCTGCCGTCTGTGGAAGATTATTGAGTGAGGAGACCCTCTGCAGCTCATAAAGGAGCACACGTCGAAGCAGAAGAGTGCATGAAGACGTGACTCCATGGGAGGCCTTAAATGAAACAGTCCTGCTGGAGACCTGCGGCCCATGGAGAGAGAGACCTCCGCTGGAGCCAAGTCGGCCTGGGTAGGATGTTGTGATCTCAGTGAGGGATCCAGGTTGGTGCAGCTGAATATGTGACCCAAAGGGACAGCAGAGAATGGAAGAACTGTTGTCCGAAGGCAGACTCACGCTAGAGAGGTCCATCAAAGACTGTCTCTCGTGAGGAGGGTCCCCACAAGAAACAAGGGTGGATTCAAAGCCATTATCCCCTGTGACTCTGTGGTGAAGATCCATGGTAGGCAAGTGTCCCCTTGCAGTCCATGGAAGAGAAGACCTTCAGGGCCTGGGTAACCCCCAGCCTCCGGTCTTAGCCCAGGAGGAGGTAAGCCTGGCCCTGAGGTTGACATAGAAGAGAGAGGGAGAAAGAGAAACAGTTCCAGTTGCGACAAATCGGAGCTGTCATCCTAAAGATAATAGAAGAGAAATATTTAAGTGCTGCAAAATTATTAAGAAGACCTATAGCTCTGAAAATGGAAAAGAGACTCCTTCTCCTCCTGAACTGATACAAGGGTGGAGGGGTATTTTTGTAAATACATAGCATTTTGACTAGTTAGAATTGTTATATATATAGTTCTTTAGTTTTTATCTTACTAATGATAAATCCTAATATTATTCTCCCCAATCAGATTTCTTTTGTCTGCATAAACCTTCTCTCAACTTATAGCAATTGTGTGGGGAGGTGAGAGAAAATTGGTCCAAAGTAAACCCATGACATGTGTACAAATAAGTCATCCCTAGTTTGAACTGCACCATCTTCATTTATCTGTTATGGGCTCTGACAAAGCATTTAAGGAAAAGAGTAGAAGGCTTCTAAGGAAGGAACTACATTTACCTGCCTGGGGCATACCACTTCTCTGAGGTTGGTAGGAACAGGGCTGAAATATTAATGACTAAGCCATTTGTCAAGAAAATGATGCAATAAACCTTGGCAGCCACACAAAGTGGCTAGCAATAAGATGCTAAGTTAGGGTAGTACAAACTAAGCACTTAAAAGAGAAAAGGGGAAGGAAAAAAAAATAGAAATCACTTTTATTTGCTTGTCCATACTCATAAGCCTTGGAAGAAAACAATAAGTTAATGAATGGGAATATTTAAATATAAAAATTCATCAGACTCAGAATTAGTAATAACAGGTACTAACTTCTGAAAGGGACTATGAGGTGCTCTAAGTCTAGAATTCATGTTTTCAAGTCTTGCTTTGTTCAAGACTTTTCTTCTAGTGATGTTCTTTGCAAATAAATTGCTTACCATGAAATATCATAGCTAAAAGGTGGCATGACAGAAGCCACTTAATTATTGAAAATTTACATAAACAAATGAAAAAAACCTCGATTCCAATAAAACAAATATACCAAAATCAACAAAGAGAAAGATATACTAAACCAAACACATACACTCTCCTCGAGGTTTCCTCACAAATCACAGTGAAGAAAAACAAAATTGTGACCACTCTGTCAAATCAGATGTTAAAATCTATACACCCTAAACATATTAAAGATCTAAACCAGTTCTCTGAGTTTCCAAGTATCATTTCTTCATCAGAGGAACTTGGAAAGCAAAAGGATTAAAAAAGTTTCCATCAGACTCCATGTTTTATATTTATTCATAAATTTTCATATCATTTTAATATAAGTATGCTTTAGAGACAGGCATACTATAATTTTATATAGCACTCTTTATGAAATAAATTTTAAGGGTTAGTTTTTAAAGGGACATCACTAATTTTTACTGTAAGCAAATTTCAAAACAATGCAAAGAGTCATCATATATTAAAAAGTAATCTAAAATTTTCATTAAAAAGAAGATGGTCCTATTAGCAAATAAAGCAAAGTAATAATGTATGATGGTTTACCAAAACATAGACATAGTCACTTTGCCAAATGTTAAATATGTCCAACAATGTGATCTATGCATTCAATCACCGTTGACACCAACTGGACACACTGACATATATCCAGAACAGTGTTATGCAGCAGCATTTAGACTTGCATTAAGTAGCACTCTGCTCTTCCAAACCACATCTCTACATAGGATTTCGAAGTGCTTTTCAGCCATTAACCAATTAAGCTCTGCAATACCCTCATGGGAAAAGTATTGCATTATTTATACACATTAGTCTGGCAGCTCCCAAGTCAAAAGCACCATACTTGAATACCTAGGTGGGGATTTTTTCCAAATTGTTTTGATTATATTGCCATTTTCCTCCATGTTCAGAATTTTTTTGTTGTTTGCAATATCATTTTATCAACATTTTAGCATGTATAATGGCTACTGTGAATAGAATCAAAACAAGCTGCTTCTGAAAGCAGCTTGCCAAAACTGTCTTTTAGGAATCATGCTGAATAGTTCAGAAATACTGAGTGATAACCATTGAAACAACCTTCTCCCTGAATGTGCAGATCTTTAAGGCTCAAACCTACATTCCTTGAGCAAGAACTACAGAGTGTCTATATTGTGGCTCAAACTTCAATGACATTGTAATTACAATTTCTTATTTAGCATGACCAGGAAGGATCAACTGGAGAGGCAGAAGACATTTTGGGAAGAAGAGAGGGTATATAAATGAAGCATTATTGAGGCAAACAGGGATATGAAAGAAGAAAGCAATAAGCTGGGTGAAGTGGCATTGGACACACTATTGCTACTGTACCTGGTCTACAGCAGGGTTGCCCTGCAATCGAACATGGCATTCACAAATTGTCCTCTTCTAAATAGAATTTCACCTCTGGTCACCATGTTTACAAGAACCAAAGACAGCATTTACTTCAGTGAGGAAATTATATCACCGAATCACAGAATAGTTAGGGTCGAAAGGGACCTCTGGAGATGACCTACTCCAACACCTTTGCCCAGGCAGGGTCACCTAGAGCACGTTATACAGGAATGCGTTCAGGTGGAGTTTAAACGTCTCCAGAGAGGGAGACTCCACCACCTCCCTAGGCAGCCTGTTCCAGTGCTCTGCTACCCTCAGCGTAAAGTTCTTCTTCATGTTGAGGTGGAACTTCTTGTTTTTTAGTTTATGGTCATTACTCCTCGTCCTGTCCCTGGGCACCACCAAAAAGAGTCTGGCAACATCCCCTTGGCACCCACTTTTGAGATGTGTATATGCATTGATGAGATCCCCTCTCAGTCTTCTCTTCTCCAGACTAAACAGGCCCAGCTCCCACAGTCTCTCCTCATAGGAGAGATGCTCCAGACTCCTCATCATCTTTGTGGCCATCCATTGGATCCTCTCCGGTAGCTCCGTGTTGTTCTTGTACTGAGGAGCCTAAAACTGGACACAGCACTCCAGATGTAGTCTCACTAGGGCCAAGTAGCGGGGCAGCATCACCTCCCTTGAACTGCTGGCCACAGCCTTCCTGAGGCACCCCAGGAGACCACTGGCCCTCCTGACTGCAAGGGCACATTGCTTGCTCATGGTCAACTTTTCATCTACCAAACTCTGTTTGCTAGGCACCTCTTTTGAGGAAGTTTCACATTGTACCTAACTGTGCTGCTGCTCTCGCCTCAGATTATGCAGAGTGAATCATGTAAGCCTGCCGGTCCAGCCTGGGAAAAGAGTATTACAAGGTGGGTTGTTTCCCCTGTATCAGTTGTGAGAACTAAGAATCATCTGAGATTCAAATAAACACAGTACATAATGAGATCTAAAGCAGACAATAAAGATAAGAGTTTTTAAATCACATTTACCAGTGCAAACCTAGACAAAAGTCACAGAACGCCATCAGCCTTATGATTTGGCTTTGCGGGGGACAAAGCACCCAGTGCTGGCCTGGCGCAGCAGTGAGCATTTGCTGAAGAGTTTTGCAGAACCAAGGTCCAAGAGCTCAGCAGAGACCACCAAAAGCCCATGACAATCTATGAGTAAAGGAAAAAGAAAGCAAATCTAACCAATGTCACGAAACAGCAAAGAAGATGTCTCCTACACCATCTGTTGCTACTACTGTAGTAGCCATTGATGAAAGGCAGACTAGAGATGAAATATGAAGATGCAGCACCTAAGAAATTGTCATGCGTGGTGCCACCAGCATAGGCAATCAGAAAGAAATGTGAGGTCAGTACTGACAGATACCACATACTAGTGCTAAATAATCCTACATTATAATCTTTACCATCATCGGCAGGCACACAGAAAGCAAACTGACAGTCTAATTTAAAAGCATTATAATATGCTTTGAAACCAAATCATTATTGAACAGAGATGTCTCAAATGTGCAATAAGGCAGGAGACAGTGACTTGCTGACGCCAGAATCAACTACGCAGGACCTGGAAGGTCACAATGAGTTATCTTAAGATTAAAGGTATGGCCAAAACCCCTCTCCCTTGCAGACATAAAAACCAAGAGACTACTGCTATAATGAGCTGCAGGTAAGGGCAATCAGGTCCCACCCAGCAAAGGAAAACATAACTAGCATCTACACAACATCTAACTCAGACAGCCACAGATTTATGATGTGTACTAACATTTTTTCATTATGAACCTTTTATATTAAACTCCTGGAGTTCCAGGGACCACTGCCCAGAGCTATTAAATAAAAATGATTGTTTAGACTTGTTTTATTCTCTGTACCTGCTAGTTCACAGGTTCAATTTTCCAAGTATAGGCTATCATGTAACCAACATAGGGATTGACTTTGATTATATTTTGGGGGTATTTTTCTCTGTAGTTATTACCTTATTGGGTTTTTTAAAAACATTAATTTTATTTTCATGCTGCTACTCCATGTATGCTCAAAGAACCAAAAGAATCACAGGAAATTCGTCCAGCTTTTTATTTGATACAACAAAATCTGGCCTAGCATCATCTCCTTTTCTAGGCAACATTAAAATATGAATACTGGACTTTACTTTTGAGGCTGAGTAGACAAAATGATAATCATCATGTCTGATGAACCTGACTTTCTGCAAATCTACTGAATGCCCAAATGTGAACTCCCAATTTAGTCAAAACCAAGTAATCAAAATGGCAAAGATTTCTGTGCATAATTGCAAACATCTAACTTCTGTGCCTCTAAAATAAACCTGCATGTTATAATTTAATATTTGTGAATTACAACTAAACATTTCCAGTTGTTTACACACATTCACCAGCCTCCAGCCACACCAAGATACGTGCTCAGCTGGATGATGTTCAGCAGGACTGTGCTCTGCTCTAACCACATGACAGCCTAGATATTTCTAAGGCTGCTTTGGGGGCTGTTCTTAGCTAACGCCAGACTGAACACCAAACACTGTTTTAAAAAAAAATTACTCACATGAAGCTAAAACATTATTTCAGTGAATAACATAAGGGCTGAAAATCATTCCCTAAATTATCAGATCCTTTATCATTCAGTCTAAACTGTTTGGCATTGGTTTTCTGTTGTTTGGGGTTAGGGACAGGTGAAGAGGTATTGGTGTACGTTGTTTGGGACCTTTTAATAACAATTATTTTCTGTCAACCCACCATAAAACCATGAATGTTCAACTGCTGCCTTTGACATTTACTTAGCCACAGTAGAACAACTGAATTTTGTTGAGAAATATTTCCATAAAATCTATCAAGTAACTAAGGCAAGGATGAAATGACTCAGGATGAAGGGTTTTTTAATTCTGAAAGTTAAAGTTACCATCCTGGACCTCTATGGCATTTAATTTTCTGCCATTTCAATGCATTCACTGGCGTCTGGGATGAAAACTCTCTTTTTCCAATTCTTCTCTCTATCATCTGCTGGGAGACAGAGTAGAATAATTAGATTGACTCAAACACTTGCTGATTGCTTTCAGTGTGTAGTTCCCTCCTTGACACCACAGAGTTGATAAATAAGGATCGATGGACTCGATAGGAATGTTTAAATTTTCTGCAAAGCTGAAGAGCAATGCCTCAAAAAATGAACTTTGATTTTTTAAGGCACGTTACTTGGAAAAAAAAAAATTGAGTGAGCTTACTGCATAGCAAAGTTTACCAAAGAGACTAGAATTTAAGCTGAATGAAACTGAAGTCTGTCTTTTCAGTTCCTATTTACTTATTACTACAGAGCTATCAAGAAACACAGCTCAAAGGAAAAGAAAGCAATCAAGGCGTGATGTTACCATTTCAACATCAGTTAAAGAAGAATTACATCCAGAGAAGGGACATTCAATCACAGACTGTTGCAAAATCATGTATAAAATACACCTTTATAATCAACACCTCTGTTCATAATTACAGCAGAAGATCCAATACTAGGTACAGGGAGACAGAAAATATAAAAAATAATAAAACATTACAACCTCTTGCTTCCAGGCCGATGCTATTTAATTAAGATAGAAGCATGGGAAGGGCAGTTTCTTGCATTATCATTGTTGTCATAGACTTGTTGTGGGCATTCAGTCTTCTTTAGCACTATATGAATTTAAAATAAAATAACTATAAAGCACTCAACTAGACTTTTTCCCCTTAAATTCTTAAAGACAGCTTCTTCTCACAACAAAGTAGAAAACTGGGAAAAGGTCTTTTACACTTTCAAATTACTTCTCTGTTATTTTGTTAAATTTGATACCATGTAAAGTGAGTAAAGCCAAATGTTTCATCAGAAAAAGAAGAGATAAATTTCACTGGTCTTTTAACCTGAGGCACTTTTTGTTGCCCTTTTTCTAAGTTTGCTGAAAATTGAGATAAAAAATTATGTTTCGGTATGTCTGAAGATGACATATTCACACTTCAAGCTGAAATTCACCACTTTGCAGAAGGGTGGCACCCAACTCATTGCCAGGTAAGCCTTATAAAGATAACTATAAAATCATGTACAGTTTTGATGCCTGAATCCTGCACTAGATGTATCTCACACAGCAGGAATTTGCACCTTCAGGTCTGAACTCAAATCTGAGAACTTCAGAACACAGCCTTCTGACATACCAGATACACTCAAAGATATTTTGTGTAAATAACATTACATCTTCATACAAATGTCTTGCATTCAATTACTCAAATAATTATTCCATCTAATGGTATCCACACTTTCTTCAGTTTAAGTTCCACGAACATCAAATTTAGTGCAGTCAGTACAACTGCCATGCTAATTTCTACCACTTCACTCAAAAATCACAAGTTTATTATTAGCAACCTGTGGGCCATTAGTGTAAACATCAGCAGACTTGGATTCATCTTAATCAGTGTTTGTTTCAATTCCATGGGCAAACAAGACATCACCAGTAAAACCCTACAGTAAGAATACTGATGACTTTATATCTAGCTATAGTCATGCTGCTGTGTTTGGCCCTCTCTCTCTCCACACACAAAAAAAACCAAAATGAAACCCAAAACAAAACAAAACAAAAATAAAACAAAAAACCAAACCAAACAAAAAACCAAACATTGAATTCTGCGTATTTTTCAGTATGTCACATAATGCTTCATGACATACAATTTAGCCCCTGACATATTTCTTTCTATAGATACAACAGTCAAATAAATCATATATTCCATGACACAAAGTATTCACCAGTGAAAAAGTGAAATGTTAAGTTCTGAAACAAAAGACTATTTTTTGATATTTGAAAAGATAATTTCAAATTTGCTGCTTCTCTAGTAACTGTGATCTGCACTGTTACAAGCACACAGTAATTAATTACAGGAGTCCAAAACACAGGCCTGACTATCAAAGCTACTAAAACAGCCATAGAATATCCTGCTGTCACCATTCAACTATTGGTACCTACTAGTGTGCAAACAAGCACCTCCACCTTTTATTTTCTATGCTATGAGATAATTTATCAGCAATGAAGTCCTACTTTGCACACACAAATAACTAGTCCTACTTCTTTCTTATGCACCAGCAGATCATTCAGAATTTCAACTTTCATTCTATCCCACTGAGAAACAGTGGGGAAAAGATAGCCCATGCCTGAAACCACGAGATTCCTAATTTCCCTTTTATGCTTTCCAGATTGTATTACCAAAGGAAAGGCAGATAATTCCCTCACATATGCTTTCTTATAAGCAGGTATTTTCTACAGAAAATTACTAGTGAATAAAGGCAAAATTTGTTGATTCCATGACCCCAAAAAATTGTTAATATCTCACTATCAAAACCAAGAAGGTGTACTAAGTGGGGTTCTGCAAGGATCTGAACTTGGTCTAATTTCAGGGAGTGTTTTCAATAGCAACCTACATAACTGCACAGAGAATACTGGGCTTGAATCTGCCAATCAAGAGCCAAAACTGCAGGTACACTGATAACAGGGATGGAACTTGAAATTATTCTGACCAGAGAACTGGGTCAGAAAAACAACAGAAGGATTCATCAATCTCAGCATCTATTTAGTAAGTGCTTTAACATTCTAGATTATGGCAGCTGCTATATAAAACACAAGCAGTATTTTCCATATTTTATTCCCCTCATTGCCATTCCTATTCTCGGATTAACTGGCAAAAGTACAAATATTCATAGCAATTTTAAAAAACAAAGTTCGAGTGCTCACTGACAGCCAGTTAGCTGTGTACTATCAGTAAACAAAACACAGCACAACAATTTTCCTATTCTACTGCAACAAAATTTCTCAGTAATTTTTTGTATAGCAAGAAATATGATGGTAGACAAACTTCAGCGGCTGTTCAAACAGATACCACCTGCTAGTTTTGTGTTGGAATGATGCTACCTGACTTACTTAAAATGTATCAGGGCTGTATTTCAGTTAGTCCATTCATCTTGTTTCATAGCATAGGATAGGCAGAAAAATTCATTTGGATTAGGCTTTTCCCTTCATAATTTCATCCTACTCATGTTTAAGGTTTCTAGGTGATCTGGGTAAAAACTCCCACTGAAGTTAGAGAATGACACCAGAAACATCTACGGAAATCATACTGAGCTGACAAGATGTTATTTTTACTCCATTCTTCAAACTGCAGTTGTACATATTGTGATTCTTCAATATTTTTTTTAGTATTCCTTCATACAGAAGTCATCATTTCTATCACTTGGGTTCTTGAGTAACTTCTATTTTCTGTTTGATCTCTCTTTTTAGGGAATAAGGGGACTGAAACTGAATACAGTATTCAAGATACAATATTTCAACTGATATTACTGAAACAGACAATAACTTTGGGAAGGTCATCTCCTCCTCATATCCCAACATTTTTCTTTACTTACATTTCATCTTGGCTACACTCCTGACAACAGTGAGATTAAACATTAAGCACAACATGAACCTGTATGATACCTGTGACTTTACTGCTTGAAGGACTTGAAAATAAAAGTTTTTACTTTTGTCCATTACAATAAAATATGAACAGCACTGGCTCCTAATTAGTTATATCTGATGCTCACACCCCACTGATTCAGAAATGTCAGTACTGTTTTATTTCAGGGTAAAAGAAGGGGGTAATACAGGTGAATAATGGCAAAAGAAGAGGAAAAATGTTGATTTTCTTCTATCTATTCTGCGGCATTTAGCAAAAACTTTTTTTTAACAATATATCACTTGAGTAACAGCTGCCTCCTATTGAAAAATGCTCACAACCATGGAAAAATCATGCAAGATGTCAGATACATGGTATGTGCCGACGTGTTTTGTTTTTATGCGTTTAAAGTACATACAAAGTCATCTGAAGACAAATATTAAGTAGGACAACTGGAAAACCTAACAACGCAATTCCTGAAGTGGAAAGCTTCTTACTGCATTGCACATCACAGAGTGGTTCTCCCAGTGAAGAGAACGTTTCAGGGTGCACTTCTATGTAATCACAGAATCTACTACACTAGGAGCAAAAATACTAATATAGTGTCTCGCCAGTAAGGTTAGAGAAGGTGAAGGTAAGATAAAGAATAGGACACCGGATTTGTTTCCCTGAAAAAGGCATGTTCAAGTAGACCCAGACTGTCACAAAAGAAAAGAATAAATCTGCAAAGGGCATCTTAGAGTCATAACTACAGAAAGAACAGGACAGCAGGAAAACTACGTTTAATTGTGAAAGGAAACAGCTTGGCCCTCTTATAAAGCATCTTGAAATCAACTTTTTTTAATCTTTTTTTCAATAAACAAACCAAATACAGAAGAAATTTTAAAACACCGATCATGCAAAATCCCCTGTGACTTATTGCATTTTGCAGGACAGAGAGCTCCAAGGCAGACTTGATGATCAAATACATATATGTTAGCACACATAATCATTCCTTGAAAGAAGCCAGCTAAGTGGAAACTAAAAATGAGGTCATCACCCCATCAAAAGCATTTCCAGTATGCCTTCCAATGTGCCTCTGTCCCTTCTCCTTGTAGACTTACCATTGATCTTTCCATCAGAAACACAAATATAAGATCAAGGGAATCCATCACAGAAATGTTCAGTATAGAAGACAATCCCTTTCCCTCCTTCCCTCTATCAGTTCTATGAAGTAGAATAGTCTCTTTTTAAATTCTATGTACCAATGATAGAAAAGTAGACATTTGGGAAGCAGATTGCTTCTTTACTGCTAAAGCAAATTCCTCAGGTCACATTCTTCTTTCTTATACCATTCCATCATTCTGAGGTTCTAGCACATCCATCTTCATCAGGCAGGTTCCCAATATGCTCAGGCAAGAAGTGTAATAAAACAAGCACACAAACAAACAAACAAAAAAATCTCTTCCCTCTCTAAAAAAGCTTTCATTTGAGGTCATTCTTCTCAGTGGCAAGTCTACTCCAACCAGAAAAATGCATCCTGTGTTGCTGTGTTCAGCTCTGGGGCCCTCAACACAAGAGAGACACGGACTTATTGAGCCAAGTCCAGAGCAGGGTCACAGAAATGATCCAAGGGTTGGAGCACCTCTCCTAAAAAAGAGAAAGGCTGCGAGACTTGGAGCTGTTCAGTCTGGAGAAGAGAAGGTTCTGAGTACCTAAAGGGGGCCTACAAGAAATCTGGAGAGGAATTTTTCACAAGGGCATCTAGTGATAGGAGGACAAGGGGGAATGGCTTTAAACTGGAAAGGGGTAGGCTTAGATTAGACATTAAGAAGAAATCTTTTACTGAGAGGGTGGTGAGGCACTGGAACAGGCTGCCCAGAGAACCAGTTGACCTTTAAGGTCCCTTCCAACCTAAACCATTGTGCAATTCTATGCTCTGCTTCTAGCAAATTAGACTCAAGATTAGGTCTCCAAAGGGGGTGTTTTTTGAGTAGCCCTGAACACAAAATGCAGCTTTAACTTGGGACAACAACAACAACAAAAAAAACCCAAACAACCAACCAAACAAAAATAACCAAAAAGAACCCCAAACCAAACAATAATGCAGAATGTAGAAATCACTGATAGTCAGCTCAAACATATTAGCAGTAAGGTATCATCCAGTCCCACAAGACAGCAGACCAGCAAACACTGTGGACACACTTCCTTGTAAAGAAAGAATAGGATATCAAGCACGGCATGCTAACCACAGCCTTAGCCCAATGGAGATGTACTGTCTCCAGAGATATGACAGTCTGATGAAGCTCTCCACCTAATGTAACAAGTGAGAATCACATCTCTCCTTCTCCCTGCCCTTATAGACCTCATGACAGTTTTGTAGTCCTATCAGGCCTCACTTCCACTTCTGTCTCTAAACAGAGGTTACTCACAGGTATGCAACATTTAGTCAGTCAAAGGAAACACTGAACAGAAATCAAGGCATAATCATGCTGGATGAATAGATTCTAGACAATAAATCCTGCTCTGAATAACCCCTAGAGTTTTATACTTTTTAAACTTTGCTAATGCTCAACTGGCTAAAATGACACCAAATAAGTCATCCAAGAAACCTACTATAATGCTTAGAGGAAGAGAAAGTACAAGAACTGATAACACTTCGTATTTTTAAACTAATTTCCCACTCAAATACCAATCTAGAGGGCATGTGGAACTTCTCCTTTAGGTAATTTCAGGTGAGATCTGCTACGTACTTTGTGTAACATGAGTTTTTGAAAGTCCTATTTATCCATCTTTCTGGAACTTCTTTATCCTACGAAGTATGTAGGCTATGACTCCTGGAAACCAATTAAACCTATAATACTTCCAAATCCTCCTAGATATTCAAACTACTTCAAATAAACTTCATCCCACACAAGCATAAATATTAATCATATTTTGTAAATATTCTCACCAGACAGACACTCCTCCTTCTTTTTGGTTTGTTTTTGTTTTTTTGGTTTTGTTTTAATAACTATAGAAGGCTTTCCTCTTCCAGAATTATTCTGACTTTAGGAGCAAGACAGGCAACATTATATTATAATCATGATCCTGAATCATTATATGATTATATTTCATGATTATAATCATGAATCTGTTTTAAAAATCCCATATTTTTCAAATGGGAAAAGGTGGATTATCTGCTTTCATCCACTGCAGAGCACATGTTTTTTATTTCCTGTAAAGTTTCAAGGTACTAAATCTTGGGTGCATTTTGTTTAGGTACTGAATTTTACTGCAAGTAATTCGTACAGGCTTCTTATATGTATTGAAATATCTTCCTTTCTTGACTATATACAGCAATGAAATAACTAAGGAGTAGATTTACAGATGAGGGAAATGAAAACTACCTACAATAAAAATGTAAAACCTTCTAAACTGTTAGTAAATAAACTTCTTTTCTGTAAAACATTTTTGGTGTACTGTATATCAAACTCAATGGTGAGTGTATAGCATAAAAATTTTACTGATATGATTTTAAGATTACCACTTGTGACTCACAAGCAACAATAGTTTTTATACAAACTACTGTATAGAAGTGATGGTAAAACTTTTATACCTTATGACACAGGCCATCACTGTTCTGCTGACTAAAATCCTAATTACATGTGTAATGCTGGGACATTTGTTCACAGGTCACACAGGGTCTCAAGTCTTCATGAATTTCCATTTGATAATAAACCATTCCCTTCTTCCCCTGCCAAGTCTGTCTTGGCATCAGGTTAGACTCTACCTGTTTTTCACTCTTTCCATTAAAATCATAAACTCTCTCAGCTCTGCTCAGCATCTCAATGCACAAGGCATTCACCTGTGCTTCCAGAGGTTACCAACACAGGGTAGAAATGAAGCTATGTACTAAAGTAAAATGAGGCTTTGAGCAATACAATTTGTAAACTTTACAAAACCCCAAAGAACTTAACTTACCCCAAAGTTCTGTCATCTCAGTCTTTCTAATTGAAAGTCCAGTAATTAAAATACAGTCAACTTTTGCTTGATTCTACTGGAATATGAGCTCAAAGACAAACTTGAAGCTAGCCAAGTGCTGTCTGATCCATCACACTTCATCAAGTCGTTTTCTGGATCTGTAGACATGTGCATAACCCAGTGAAAATTAATAATCATTCCCATCCTCAAATATCGTGTTGCACAACAACTTAAACCATGTGATTTGTCTGCAAAGCAAGAGTTTCATGTCAGTAGCAAAGGGTGAGGGGGGAGGAACAATCCAGTGATTTTAACCTGAAATAGATTTTATTAAAATTTTAAGTATAACATAAATTCAATTTCATCTGCACATTAGGATGATACCAACTTGCAAAACAATTGTCCCAACTCAAAAGTCCCTAAAATAGAGCCTGTAGAAAATGGGAAAAGATGTTTTCACCTGCCATGGAATATCAATCCACGACTACAGCAACCTAAAGTGAAACAGACTTTTAACAGATCTCCTAATCCATTTTCCCTTTCAAAGGCAGACTCTTTGTGGAATGATTCTAATGTTGCATAGGGATTTTCTCTTTAGAAAGAAGAAATCATCCTTCTACAATTTTTTTGCCTTAAGTGACATACAGACATTTTTTTAATCCCTGCTCAGTAGATTCATGTAAAAACTGCATAACATTTTAATAGTTTAAAGTTTGATGAAAAGCCTTCTTTAGCCAATTCTTTAAGTAAATTTTACAATAAGGACAAGAGGAGGGAAAGAAATGAAGGGGATCAGACTCTGTTTGACAAAACAATCACACACATCTTCTCCTCTTGTTCTCATTTATTTGTGTAAAAGAACTGTGCAGAGCAGCCACATTGACTTAAGCAGCACTACAGTGACTGAAGAGATCTGGCCCGCAAAAGACCTACTGAAAGATGATGAAGTACCAATAGTATTGCAGAATAATAACAATTTACATTAAAAGCTAACTACTTGTTCAGTAAAAATGTTCATTTCCTCTTTTACTCACATGTTGAAAAGAGCCAGAGCAGAGTTTAGAATAGTCTTTCTCCATCTGAACATCATCTGTTCATTTAATTAGCTGAGTTCTTGCACGTCAGATGTCCGTACAAACCATATCTATTTTAAAGCATATCTATTACCAGCTTAACAGAAGTACTCAGCAAAGCCAAAGGTTTTCTGCTCATAGAGGAAGCAAAGTAAACAGGTCCCACATGATGTTGGAAGCCATGTGTCCAGAAATTTCTAAGAATCGCTTCCCAAAGTAAGTCCTCATTCCCTTCAGGACCTCCATCATTCAGATGCATGCAGGCATGAAACTGTGTGCATCGTGTGTGTAGGAACACACCAGTTTATAGAGTCCTTGAGAAGTAATATCGAAAGGATAACCATGCTACTGGTTTGGGGAATAATGGGTTTTTTTTTCTGACAAAAAAAAAAAAAATCTTTGACAAAAATCTCTATCTAAAAAAAAAAATATACACTTCAATGGCTTGGGCAAAGGATGTGCCTTCAGACACATTTTGGAAGCTTAGTAACTGTAGAATCATATTCCCTTCTCTAACAATTAACCCTTTACTGGATGTTTTGTTCAGTTCTGAGTGAAAGCATTAAATAACAAAGGTGAAAGATAATTTTTTTCTTTTAACACTGAAGTTGAAATGTTCAGAGTACACATCAGAAGACAGTATTTTCAAACCCCAGTAAGCTACTTTAAAGCAGACAAGAAATACTGCCAAGGTAACAAAAAAGTTCCACCTGTACATATGTAACAGCTTTGCTAATAGCTGGAAGATGCTGTGGGCACTACCACCAGTGCCAAAAAAAGAACCAAAAAAAAGCTGGAAACCCCTGTGATTTAAGGTATCCCTGATGAACCAGACCGCCTAAACATAAGCATGCAATATATATGCTGCTTTTGCAAACACAGTTGGATACTGCTATTAAATTGATTTAAAGGTTACAAGACTCCCATAACAAAACCCAAATACTTTAATAGCAAATACTTTAATTTTAATTACCTTAAAGTGATCAAAATAAAGAAATCAGATTTTTTGGTTCAGAAGATAAGTAAGTTTGCAGCTACCTCTTAGAAACCACTTTATTATGTGATCTGCCAGCACTTCCATCAACTATTATATATTCTATTAACCTTTCAGACACTGCATATTATGAGGTAGATTTAGAGTCACACACTCACACTTTATTCCATTATTCTTTATTTACCCCTAAGCATCCTAGGCTTAATTCATCATCAAAATAAGGCAGTAAAACAGCACTAAAAGCAATCATGTTGCAACAGTCACAGCAACCATTTGTTTCAGTCACTACTGATTCCTCCTGACAGCTGGATCATCTTGAGGTTTGACTGCACGAAATGTGTCCCAGGAAACAGATCTACCGCACTGGACTGAATTTCGGATGCCATGAAGTCTGAGGTGGCCTGTGTTTTCTCCTGATGTAATGGGAAAAGATGATCCTGCAGCCTTTTTGCCACCATCTGTCCAGGCAGGGTGGGAAATGAGCCCCTGAGACCTGAAAGAAGAGAACTGCTGGCCCAGGCATCTGACACCCAAATAATATAAGGGTGTCTCCTTACTTGAGAACAGCAGACAAGGATAAATTTAAATAAAAATTTGTCTGAATCTGTCTGAGGCATGTTAAGAACATTTATGTTCCTCCCTTCAATTACAGCAAATTATTATTATTACTGGAATGGAGGAAGCCCAAATTGAAGTCTGGGTTGAAGCCTGAAGTATAATCTAAGCTCTGCACATACATACATACACAGTCCTCCTCTCATACAACCCACAAGAAAGGAGAAAAACTAAAAAACAGATAGCCCATGGAAAGTTTCTTCATATTTTTTCTTCTGTCAAAATCAGTAAGATAGAAAAAAAAATATTATATACTCAATACTTATATCCATCAATAAAACAAAGTAGTATAAAGAACAAAGCTGGGGAACACTATCTTCCTGCATAGTAAAACAAGCACCTGCTAACATCTGGGAATACTTAATTATTGCAATAAACCATAGATCAAAATAATTCTAAAAACCATGGAAAACAATATAAACACCTTTTAGCCACTTAATCATACTTCATGCATTAACTTTTCCAGAAGAAAATCATAATGGTCTTGTCAGACCAAAACCACCTGCACCTTTCCTTCTCAAGATGATACCCATTATTTATAAAAATTAGAACACGATTTCCAGAAACATTCTCCTTCATTTAACAAAGATACTGTCTATGTTTAGTCTATTCCACTAGTTTTAAAAGTGGAATATGTTTTGGGGGAAAAGTGCATAATGTTTGGTTTCTATATTCTTAATTGAATTCAAATTTCCATGGAAATGCAACTGTGCATGTCCCAAATCAAAATCAATAATTTTAGCTGGTAAGCAGGAAACGTATCAATCATTATTTTATAAAATAAGAATGTGCAAATATTAAGAAACCAGCTATATTTGTGTTAAGGTGTATAACTGCTTAAACATGCAAAAATCCATGCTTATTGTAGCATAAAGGACTAACACTATTTACCAAACAATTTATTTCACTTTTTGCCAGCTGCTAAGAATAAAGCATTTTCAAGGAAAACAACATATAATGTGCAAAACCTTCTCTACTCCTTTAAAGAATCCACTTTTAATTATTATTTAAATTAATTCAGCTTGACTGATGTCCTGGTTTGCTCCCACCAAACTTCAAGCTCTCCCTCCCACGACCAGAACGAAGCTTCAGACTAAGAGGTATTAGGGAGCTGCTAGATCACATAAATGATTTCTAGTGTGCATCAAAGGAAGGCCTTTACAAGTGTCCTCCCTAACAATCTCCAAGTGATGCTCTCAGGAAAACTGATTACTCTCTAAAGCTGGCAGTCTGGAATAGAGTTCCAACTCTCAATTAACCTGGGCTGGTTTCAGCTAATGAAGTGGAAGTGAGGAAAAAAAATTAACAAAATATATTACACTACTTTTAGCGTATGAACTCATTTATATTTGGTACAAATTTAACCTGCTTCAAAATCTAAAATGATGATTTGATCAACATATAATGAAGTTAAAATGAGCAAACAGTATTATTTTATTTGGAATATCTAAACTAAAAGTGTTACTACAAAAATAACAGGCAAGTTACATCAAGAAAAAGCAACTGCAGTCTAAAGGTCTTCCCTAGATAGGTTTAGCAGAAAACAGAGATGGGAGAAAACATGTCAGTTCTATCTTCAGGAAGGTCAAGAAGGAGGATCTTGGGAACTACAAGCCAGTCAGGTTCACCTCAATCCCTAGGGAGGTATTGGAGCAATTAATCCTGGAAATAACTTCCAAAACATGTGAAGGTGATTAGGAGCCTTCAGCATGGATTTGGGAAGGGAAAGCCACGTCTAATACACCTGCAAGCCTTCTACAGAGAGATTTTCGGCTTGGCAGATGAGAGGAGAGCAGTGGGCATGTTGGTCCTGACTTTGGTAGGGCTTTTTGTGGTGTCTCCTATGACATCCTCATCAACAAACTCGCAAAGTACAGACTAGGTAAGTGAACAGTGAGGTGGAATGAGCTGTAGTGTCAGCCTCAGAAGGCTTGTTATCAGCTGCAAACAGTCCATCTGGAGGAGGCTGGTCACCAGCAGTGTGCCCCAGGGTCAATAGGGGATCCAGTACTGTTTCAACATCTCCATTGGTGCCCTAGACCTAGACAGACAATACAAAACTGGGAAGTATTGCTGATGAACCAGATGAACAGGCTGCCAGTCAGAGGGACCACTACAGACTGGAAAAATGGGCTGACAGGAACCTCAAGTTCAACGCAGAGCAGAATCCTGCTCCTGGGAGTAACAACCTCTAGCACTGGTGTATGCTGGGGCCTAGCAGCAAAGTAATTTTGTAGAAAAGGACCTGATGGTCCGGATGGATAACAAGCTGACTGTGAGCCATTCACATGTGACAAAAGGCCAACAGTAAAGCTGGGCAGTGTTAGCAAGATCACTGCCAGCAGGGCAGGGAGGTGATCCTTCCCCTCAGCTCAGTACTAGTAAGGCTACACCCGGAGTGCTGTGTCTAGTCGGGGCTTCCCAGTGAAGCCCAAGGAAGGGTCACAGAGATAAAGGGATCGCAGCATCACTGCACCGTCCTATGATAATACCTAAAAATTATACAATAATCAGGTTTCCATCTCTTTTGGGTGGCACTATTTCCTCTAATACATGGCTGACATTAAGCCTTTGTAACAATACTGTATTTAATTTACTCCACAGAAAGCAAAACAACATATTCCAGCACACAAAAATTATTAAAGAGATAATGCCTTTCTCTTTTCATCCAGCAGGATGTTTTAAACTACCTTGGTATTTTCAAGAGGAAGGATGACTACTCAATTCTTTCAGTATTTTTAAAAATAACATAAGATTTCTGTTTTCAAATAAAACATAGAGAAAAGGAAAAAAAAAACCCACCCAAACAAACAGTAACATGCTGACTTCCAGTCTTACATATGACAAGCCAGAAATACTCTTGCAACAGCACTCTATTTCTTCTAGCAGGTATGTGGGGGTGATGGGTTGTTTAGTTTTTCCAAACAGAGCAGCTACAACTGCTCGCAAATCAAAGAAATTCCATCACTCTCTGGTGTAAAGACTGCATATTTCACTTCACCAGAAAGAGATAGTGGCTCTTAACTGTGCTAAGAAAAGGAAACTGCAGAGCTCTAAAACAGTGTCCTGCTGTTAAGAAACACAGGCACGCAACCTGAAGAAAAGCCAAGTCAAAACATACATAATCCCTACCAGAAATGGGTTCTCTAGAAATACTCTGCTGTATGCTCATAACTCCTTATGAAATAAAAGGCCACAGTATCTGTGCAATGTTTTACAAAGGATAACAGAACATTTTCTTCATGACTATATTTGATTTCATCTTCTAAGTGTTTAAATCTACACTGGCTCAAACACCACCTACAATTATGCCAACACTTGGTCAAAAATAACTTCCTTTTTTTTTTTTTTTTTTTAAAAAAACCCAAACCCACACCACCTATCTATCCTAACTCCTGGAGTCAGGAGAAACTCAATGTGCTGGGATCCCCCATCACCATCTAGAGGGTGTTATCAAACAGTGCAGTGAAGTGTGAAGAGGGCGGGACAGAGACAACACCATTTGAAAATGAGAGAAAGCCTTCCCTTGCTCCTCTCAGAATTTGTAGAATATAAAACAATTTCTGGGTTACGTTCTTTCTAACCCACTCCATGTACCTTATATATTTATTACACATCTTCAACACCATATTTAACTCTGGTTTTCATATTTGTTTTCCCCAGAGCATATTGCCAATATTAAAAAAAAATAGTATTAAGTTTTATACTATTCTCTTGTGTCATTATTTCTTTTCAACTTTTTATCTGATTGAGTTATGCTTCATATTCTACTTTCTTCTCTCCCAATACAAACTCATACACAGTCATTGGCATAAGCGAGCACACTGTCTTACATAATAATATCCTTCTTCTGTTTATAAATGTCTTACCGTCTTTGGCCACAGCCTTTCCTTATTTATTTACAACCAGTACTGTCCACTCCTCTATTCTTCCTCTAGTCTCCAGTACACCACCTGTAAGTCATTCTGTGACCTGACATCAAGGCAGCAAAGCATTTATACTTTTCAATGTCTGTAATACTTTAAGCTAAATGTCTCCTAAATGGCTTCAGCAGATCTGAGCAGAACACCCAGTGTCCCGAAGAACCAAAGTTTTCCTTCTATCCATTGAGGAGAAAATTTTTTTTCACTTGGGGCACCTGCTCCAAATCAGTTCCTGGAGAAGCTTCTTTGTCACTTGCAATACAGTAAGAGAAAAGAAAAAACAAAAAACAAAACAAAACAAAAAAAACACAACAACAAAAAAAAAACCAAACCAAAACAAAACAAAAAAAAAAAAACCAAAAAAACCCAAAACAAAAAAAAAAAACAAAACACAAAAAAAACCCAACCAAAAAAACCAAAACCAAACAAACACAGAACAAAACCAGGGGGCTGTTCCTGTCCCATTATCCTATAGCATCCAAATTTTTAATCCTTCTGGGCTTTTTGCCTCAGATTAACCTGTTATGCATACTGCGTGCACAATCAACCACAATAAGTACTGCTTTGGTACATCTATTTTCCAGTGTCATGATAGTTTTAACTATTTATTCCAGGATCCTTCACGCAGATGCTGGTTAAGTATTGTTCTTACCTTTATTTGGGAGTCTATCAAAACCCCACAAATAACTATTAATTTCATTCCCAAAGTATTAAGTAAACAGAATGATTTTCCTGCTTAAATACAACCTATGTGTAATGAACAGGTTACCATTTCTTCACCTTTCACAAGGCAGGAAAAGCAGCTGTAATGCTTTAATCCTTCAGGTTAATTGAAAATCTTACAAGCCTTTGTCTACCCACCATAAAGTTTAATAGAAATTTCTCCCATCATAATTCACAGGTTTAAGTGGCTATGCACATGACTTCTCAGCTCATACTGATTACTTCAAAGAGTCTATGAAGTTTTAGAAGGAATAGTGATAACATGGTATCATAAAATGGAATAATTGTAGAGATTAAAAAAAGACAGAAAAGAAAGAAAATCAGCTGATTTTTTTTTGTTGATTTGTTTGCTTATACTTGGGGAAGCAGCAGTACTTCTTGGTGATACTTGGAGGAGAAAAAAAAATTCACATTTTCTTCATGAGAAGTATTTTTTCTTGCCACACCTAAAAAACTCCAAAATGCTTAGAAAACAGTCATGTAAAAGTAAGTTTGTCTCTTCCTGGTATTTGAAAGTATTTTCGTGATGTACAGATAGGAAAACTGCTCAGCTCTAAAGGTCCTCTTCACAATTCTGAGTCAAAAAATAAAGCAGAACTCTCCATCCATGCCTGTCCTTTACTTATAACATTTTTATGGAGCATCTCATATCACTTGGCATTGTACTTAATGTCTCCAGCTTCCAGAACGGGAGATGAGAGCAGAAACAGAGTTTCATTTTATAAACATACATTCCTTAAGGAATAAGCCTAGAAATGTAAATTTGTAATTTTCCAAGCCCAGAACAACAACGGTGGATGGCAAATACAACCACCAACATAAAGGCGTTGTTTTAAATACATAGAAAAATAAATCAGGGTTTCAAACTATCAGTGTTATCACTTAATTTGCTTTACTACATATGAATTAAAGAGCAAGCTCCGACAATAGGAAGCACAACTAAATTCTGTTTATGTTTCTTGCAAATGAAGCATATATGTTTTGGAATCTTGGTTTGAATACATGAAAGCAGTCTGATCCCTCTCAACATCTGTGAGGAACGAAGGCAAGAAAAGCCCAAAGCACACATGCTGTGGAAATGGACATATCTGGAAAAGAAAAGCACTAGTTTGGGTTAAGTTGGGTTAGAAAACAGGTTTGAAGCAGAATTTTTTCCCAGTCTATCAACAGGTCTTGACTTGGGATAGATCCTATCCAGGAGCTGGTAACAAATTTGCTGCAGTTGATAATCATTCAGGTCTGTGCCATTTACACACACGTGTGTACATGTGCATACACACACACGCACAGATTATATATACATATGTATTTGATCCCAAGCTGTTACTCATTTACGCTTTTCTCTAGTTGACTGAGGAACACTACTAGCCAATCTCTGTCTTTAAAAATACCTGGAAACACATGTGATACAATTTCCATTAACTGAAGTATTTACACGTAGACTGAACATCTCTGAAATTTATGCCCTGCCCTAGCCAGAAGTTATTGGAAAGAATAGATGAACTCCCTCTGATCATCCCACTCAAACTGTCAATCTAGATAATATAAAGCTCCCTCCTACTTTCCCATCAGTAACAGTTAACTTTGGTATTTTATATTAAAAACAACAAGGAGGAGAAAAACATATATTAAGGACCCATAGAACTGAAGGTGCATGTGCATTTCTCTCTGCTTACTACCTCATCTTTAGATGACCCTCATTAAGGTGAATTCCCAAGCAGGGTGAAGTTTTAAAATATTTAGTATCCATCCATTTATCTGATTATTTATTTCTTTATTATTGTCATCTTTCTGTTTCAAAAAGACAGTCTTGTTCAAAGATCTCCCATGCCAGCATGCCATCCCCTCTCCACCACGCTGAAGTTCTTCTTTAGATGATAGTATCAGTACCTTGGTCCTTTATGAGAGTAAAAGACAGAACACTGACCTATGGGTCAGATGCTTCATGTAGCTGCCTGATTTATCCGCCAGTATGAGCCCAGTTGCTTAAAAAGCACCAAGGACTAAATGAGAACACTATACATAAATAAAAATGTGCAAAATCAGCAAGGGAAATCTGCAACTGACAATCTCTCAAATTTTCCTCAATTTGATGTTCTAATTTACCACAAGTAAGGCAAATGAGCAAGTTTCATCACAAAAACGTATAAAAATGTGTACTCGCAAAGCATCTGGGTCAACACCTCCACTTTGATCATATTGTTTTATTACCCTCTTAAACCACTTCTATTTCTGCCTGTTAAATAAATGAATGTAGGAATCCCTCTCTGTTATTAAGTACATATGTCAGCCTTGATTCAAGGCATTAGATAACGATCCATTTGCACTGTGACCTAAAGTGGAAGGGATGTATGTGTTGATCATTTTTTGATCATTGCTTTGGGGTCTGCACTTTAGATCTTCTTCCAAAAGATGACCTTTTTATGCCCATTAGGCAGGTTTCTCTACAGGTTCAAGTTGGAATAGAGAATGAATTGCGAGAAATTAAGTAGGGAGAGAAATACACTTGGTCCTCAGCTGTCACATTAATTTAGAATTTTTTTTGCATTAAAATCACATTGTTCTTTACCAATATATTCTGAGGCTTGAGTGTGCCTCAGTTCAGAGGTTAGTGGAGAGCCACAGAAAGTGACTCCAAACCATTCTAAGTCAGCAATATACCTTAAACTTGAGGTGGGGGACTTACACTAAAACAAAAACAATATGGAATCCAGTGAAGAAAAATTACGTAAGCTCTCCCTCAAGCAGTTCTGAGTGACACAGAATACATATCGCTATTGGCTGGTCCAGATCATCAATACTAAAACCCAGATATCTAGAATGACTTCCCTTTGTACAGAAATTCTTCCTGAAAATATCAAGATTAATTTTTTTGAACTGACATTTAGGGTTGGGGGGGGGATCACTGAGGTCAAACTAAATTCAACTATGTTGACATGATTCTCCACCACAAATGACAAACTACTGCTATCATCACTTCAGTCTGTTTACTGTAGTTTAAACCTCAATATTACAGAATTGCAAAGTCATCAAACAGAAAAACTGTGCAGAGAAAAAGAACAGTTACTAACAGTTCAAAGCCATGGACAAAATATGTCATTCACCAGAGGCAAACTGGGATGCAGAAAAGTTGCTATAACACAGTAATACCCTATAAAATAAAATTACCCTATAAAGTAGTACCCTATAAAAATGCAAATGTATGTTAATACCTTTATATTTCACTCTCGACTAGCCAGTAGCGTTATCACTGTAGATTACATCAGTTCTCAGGGTTCTCAAGTCATTGCTGATAAACAGATTACAATGAACTATGATTAGAATAAATCCCAGTATAGATATTATACTACCACTCAGAAAAAAAAAAAACTATAAAATCTCACACCAACCAAAAAAACCCCAAACAAATAAACAAACAAAAGACCACCAAATGCTGATCTACAGAACTTTGCTCTTTGCCTCCTCGAATCTATCATCTGTCATTTATCTTTGTTCTTCCCATATCAGTGACAATAGCTATTTATTAAAACAGGACAGCAAGAATAAATATAAAGATACGTAATGAAAAAATAACGTAGTAACCATAATGAGGATAATGCTCTGTTCAGATATCTCCTTAATCAAATGGCTGGTGGCAAGAAAAACTCTTTCAACAGCTATATATAACAAAATACAGTACAGGGTAGGGGGAACCATACAACTAATAATGAGGGGAGAAGAAAGAGTAGGGGCAAGCCAAGAGAAAGTTCTGGTAGTATTCACTATGAAATTCAATACTCAGTATAAAATTCAGCTGGGACCAAGACCTACATAAGGATATGGTTACAGTACAATGTCTGGAAGGGAAAGGATGAGGATATCCCAGATGTCTGCAGGGAAAAATATTTTAGTTTTCTAGCAAAAATATTCAAGAAAGTGGCATTGGAACTGAAACTCAAACCACATAGTCATTATTGCACTGCCACTAGGCAGTAAGATCAGTTACATCAATGCTACCTTAAGAGCTACGTGACACAATAATCTTAATAACTAACAAGTAACAAATATGTGACTGAGTTCAACACAATCAGATTTCTCAGCTTTTCCTATATCTGTGGCCACACATAATATGTGCTTAAACATTTAAGGTTTACCTGCATGTTCATCTATATTGACCTGTGTTCCAGTATTACCTATACCAGTTTTAATAACATATTAGAGAATAATATTTGTGGCCACAAACGGAAACCTGGGAACAAGGTCCAGTAGTGTAGCTGAGCTCTCTTGGAAGCTGTTTACGAGCACCACTTATGAATTCATCTCTGTGGCTCCTACCAGAGTAGTTTTACACACACTAAACAACAGCTCCTAATTCCATGAGAAGTTCCACTGATTTCCATAGGACCTGCCAGGGTCTAAGACTCAATTCTACAGAAAGATAGGTGGAAAAGATGTCTCTGTTGCAAATACTGAATACATGTTCAACAAAAGACAGCAGAGAATTCATGTTCTACATATACCACATTACCCTCCAGAGTCTCTAAGGGGCAAATGGCATGGGACTTCCCACTCCCTACCCCACACCAAAGCAGCTTCACCTACCAAAGCAGAAGAAAGAGGATGAGGTTGGAAGGAAGAAGCAAAGAAGACTAGGAAAGCACAGGGAAACAGAGCTGTGAAACTGCGGCCTGTCCTTTCAGCCAGGGAAGCTGTTTCATTTGGTATCAAGTATATGCTTTTTATTGATCCATTCTCAAACCCAACCAGGTGATACATTTTAAACTAATGTGCAGTAAAACTTGTGTATATTCAAAAGACTTCCTAAGAGAGCGGAATACCTTTATTATAATGAAAATACCCCAATAGGAGACTTCAACCTGAATATTGAGCAGGTGGGGAAAAGAAGCTACTGACCTACTTCAGAGATGCACGGTCATGATAGGTGAGGGTTAGTCCTACACAGTGAAGTCTAAACACAGTCTAGAGAACCTCACACACTCACAACAAAAGGTTTTCTATTTTAGAAGCATGTTCCCTATCCTGTCTCTTCAGAGAAGAAATAAATTCTCAAACTTTTTAAACGTAGTTTGTTATAGGTAAAGCTTGCATTTTAACCACTTTTCTGTAACAAATTTATGTTTTCTGCTCTCTTGTGATAACAAATGAAACAGAGATGGATTCTCTATTGTTCTTCATTCTTTTAATATTTTAACAACAACAAAAAACCCAAAACAAAACAAAAAACCCCAAACAAACAACAACAACAAAAAAACCAACCAGTAAGAGAACCCCTATATTAATCACTGACGTGGTAAAACAGTCCACTAAGGACAGGCATAATTCAGTGTTGCATGGATTACTTCATAAGGATGGGCTGAGGAAAATAAAACTTGCAAGCTGGCTAGAGAGAAAATGACAAAAGAAAGACATCCTTGAGTCCAATGCTCACCAAACATACAAAGACTTTGCACCAGCCCCTATTGGAAATCCCTTGGTGACTTTAAAATAGAGAAGAACCCAAAAAAACCCAGAAGCAAAAGAATCCAGCAGATGGCTCTAAATGAGGAGAACAGAGACAGGTGACTAACTAGCCTGAGAGAAATAAAAATAAAATGGGAGCAGGGCCACAGTGTTATCACTTTTGTAGAGCCACCTGGAGAGGTAGCAGGGTTATCAATGAATGCCAAAAATGAGTAGTACCCATCTGCTCACCCTAATAAATAACCCTTACTAGAAAAAATATAAAGGGATATAATTCCCTCAGCACTACTCACATGTTTTCAGCAGACCTGTTTGTTTAAAATATTTATTTGGGTCTTACATGGCTTAACAACTACTTGCTGTGAAGACAATAAATGCTTTCAGATGACCTTTGCAAGCATGGGGCAAGTCAGTAGTTATAAGAATTCATGAAAACAGAAAGCTCCAATAACTTCCTTTCAAATAAGCAAAACCTCTGCAATTATCACTGCTTTCAAAATGTCTTTAGAAAGACATCTCTGACCAAATGAATGGACTGATGGCAAAACCCTACAGGACAGGGGCAGTTCAAAGTTTTAAGTTAGTACTCCTCTGGAGATAACAGCAGTGGAAAATACCTCCATTCAAAAAGAAGTATAAGAACCATGGTACAAGCTTAGTTTACCTCCTCTCCTGGCCTCCCCAAATGGCAATGACACACCATCCTGCTGATTGTAAGCATGGATTGAGAAAGGAGGTCAGAGCTGGCAGGAGGTGAAATGAGGAACACTCCGGTCTCTCAAAGTACCACTACAAAAGGAAATGGCATGGAAGAGAAGACTAAGGCAGACAGATGGGTTTGCCTTCAAGAGTGTGAAAGCAAAATGCCTGTTCTTTAGCACTAACCTTTAGCAGTTCCAACCATTGCTTATGCAATGAATGATGACACAAAAGTATGGAACAGCAATTTCAGCTTGCTAAAACTGAGACACTTTCAAGCTGGAGTTCTGATTCAGTGGTGTATTTATTTTTCATAGACAACATACACAGCAGGAAAATACTCCGTTCTGTTTAACATCAACAATTCTACCACCTCAGTATAAGCAACTCAATCATAAAAAACTGTCTGGATTCACAGAAGGTTATCCAGAACAGGACAGGCCTGTCTACAATCACTACCATCTTTGCAAATATGTATGAAAAGAAAGGAGAACACGGTAAAAAGTACTTTTGAGGAGATACAGATCACAAAACGTGAGCCAACATGTATCCACACAGGTCACGGTTTGTAAATGTCTGTACAAACAGGGCCAGAGTTCCTTCATAATTACTACAAGAGATTTTTAAAAACTCCCAAACAGCAGTTTACCAAAATTGAGCAAACAGATACTGCACTGAGTGCAACACACAGAAGCTATGCACCACTGAATTCTTTTTTCTCTGTTTAATTCAATACTCAGGAAAAAGATGTCTTCAAAATTAAAGTTATTTTGATTGTGTACATTCTTTTAAACTTGGTTAACTTCAAAATTTTGTATTGCAACAAAAGCTGCAAAAATCAGACCTACTGCTTCTGGGTTAGAATTGAGATCCTTGGCTCCTATAGTCTCAAATACCAGTTGCAAATGCCAGCTCTCCCAGCTGAAGCACAAAAGACAACACTATAGTATAGCCGTGAACATTATTTCCACTGCTTCGTATTCCCTGCATTAGCATGAACCCACAGTGAAGTAATAAAAACCAGCTAATGTGACTTGGGTCACCAGTGAACTGGCCTACATTTTTTGAAATAATGTGGGTTAAGAGTGGAAACTCTCAGATACAGTACAAACAGAAGGCTCTGTTTAAATTCAAATGAACAATGCCTTCCACCAAAGAAAATAAACTTTCAAGGTCAAGTGACAGGACTTTACCTGTAGCATTTTCCACATGGCATCGCCTTTCTAGTCCAACAAAAACAACTGTTTTGGTCTTTTTAAATAAATAATTTTATGAAACACTTGAAGCAAAGCCTGAATCACCTAAAACTTGAAGGTGAGACAGCTATCCCTCAATTTTCACTTCTATTATAAAAATGAATCAGGATAAAATTTAAACCTTCTATAATGTTAATCATCCAGTGTTAGTAGCAAAACATTCCTTTTACTGCCTCCCTTAGTGGACTGCATCTTATTTTTAAAACATCTGTGTTTCAATATGATACGAGTAAGATACATTGCCATGGCAGATAGATCTCACCCATGCTACAAGAATGAATACAGGCAGCTAGTGCCACAGACAGATAATTTTTAAAAGGCTTTGGATATGGTTTTGCACTCACTGCTGAAGGCTTCTCCTGATACCTTTGAGAATGGTACAAAACACAAATTATTTAAAGATACAACACATTCTCATTTTATCAAGCATTAAATTGCTCTCATCACGAAAAGAAAAAAGCGTGCCTGTAAGTGGTATCACTGATCTACAGTTACACAGCCCACTAAGACCATTCCAAATCCTTTTCATAAAGGTCTTCTGGGGACAGGATTCGTCCCAAAGCACGACATCTTGCCTCTAGGATGCATAACATCCCATTTATCTAAGAAGAAACTGTAAGCACCTAGGCAGATATATTCCTAAATTTTAACCTTTGAAAACATTTCAGTTTGCTAAAAGCCTGCTTAAAATAAAAAGGAAACAAATTGCACAATGAAGTTTCATATTTTGTTTAAAAATCAGATGTGCATGCCAGCAATAAAACCTGATTCAATTTTTCAAGGTATAATTGTATACTGCATTTTACTTTCCTAATCTGTCTTGTGTTCACATTTGATTAAATACAGCTAGCTAGTAAGAATTAGTCTACCCAGACCTGAAAATATTTCAGCATTGTAGAATTTGAGCTTAAAAATCTTCCTAGGAACAAACATTTTGATTTGTCTCAGCAGAAACAGGTTCAGGTTTTGATCTCTTATGATTTCTTTTTCAGATGAAATTTTATCACATGTGCGATCAAAAATTGTTATAGCCTTGACCAACAGATTTTTTTTCTAGAAAGTATCCTGAATTATTTGGCATCTTCACAATGCAAAAGCAGGGGTTTTCTTCTTTAGCCTTTCCATCCAGGTTACCAGACTGAATAAGAGTCAATGCCAGATTCACTGAAAACAAAACTTGGTAAGTAGCCCACCCCTAACAATTACACTTCTGGAAACCATAATTTCTAGAAGTATAACCAGCAAAGGTATCCATTACACTTTAAATATCTGAATCAGAGCCTGAAGGTCCAGTAGTTCGGACAAGGTCTTATTTTCATATAAACAGAACAATCAATGGATAATCAATGACACAACAAATATAAAATCTGAGTTCTGTCATGTACCACTGAATCCTTTTAACAAAACCATTTTGGCTACTGACAAACACAAGTATATGGGGAAAATGGCTTCAAAAGTATGATATTCACCTGCTCTAAAAGATTCCTTCCTGAGGAAGTGGATATATGAAATGGAATTACATTAGCCACATTGAAAGAACAAACTAAACCCATGAAATCTTTGCTGATGCTGGCACCAGGTTATTTCAGCTCCCACTCATGAACCTCAGAGTTTTTCTAGGACAACAGTCCTAATGCTGGCAAAGTCCAACCAGCCTGCTATCAGACAGGTGAACTTTGTTCTTTGTCCTACTGTACCAGAAAACTTGTGTCTTCTGAATCGGAGTGGTTTGATTTTGATTGTAAGCTGTCTGTGTATCTATTCTAACGGCATGAATCTAGTTATTCAGCCTTATTGTAGTGTGCTGGCAGAGTCTTCCTTAAAGAATTCTGCTGGGTTTCCTGGCTGGCTTGGAAAATTAAGAAACTTCTGTGAGAAAAGCAAACGAATTCACAAAACAAACCAGATGCTCTTGGTGCACAGTAGATGAAAGCTTTCAGCTACCCAGACATCCTTAATTATTTTCAGCAAATAAGTCATCTGGGTAAAGTTGCTTGTTGTAGTAAAGATTTTGCATTCCTCTACTGAGTTAATCTCATCTTGAAGCACTCCGCATTTCACTGACAAAATAATAGCACATTTTTTTCTCGCAACTACTAAAAAGAGAGTAAAATCATGAAGTGAAGCAAACATTTTTTTTCTGTAGATCTAGAGAAGGCAAGAAAAAGAGGTTTTTTGGTTTTTCATGCCACTTGTAAGACATTCTGTTGCTACTGAGCAATGGCGGCAGGCTGTCATTTTGCAGTGGTCAGCCCAGAGTCTTTACTTCTGAATATTCAAGATTCACCTTTTTAAAAGTACTTATATTATTTATTACCTTATGTAAGAAAAGATTATGATGACTAGAAGACACAAAGATCACTTGCATTACACAGCAGTCATACAATGGTGCAAATTCATTCCCCAGGCTGTGGTATATTTGTATCTAGGATTTTAGGGTTCAGGATCAACAGAGAACTCACAAAAACTACCATAAACAGCTTTCTAGAGAAAGGATGCTTCACATCTCACTATGTTTATCCTCTAGCTTCTTATGAGGGTAAAAGGCTACTTCAAATACAAATCACAGATTATAAATACCCAGAGGTGATAGATATGTCATCAGAAGGGAATCTCTATTAGCAACCATCAGTATGAAATAAAACCACAGTTTTCTAAGAATTTCGTATTCACATCTGATGATGAGATCTTTATATAATTTCTTCAATGACACTCTGAATGGGTATAGTTTGACAGGTCCAAATCTTTGGTTCTATATGATACTGTATTTTAAGAGTGATGTATAAGACATGATTTCACAGTGTAATATTACCTAATACATGCTTTGCAGAATAGCAAAGGACAGCCTCTAAAAATTGTTGGTTTGCTTTTCATACACCACCTCATATTTCAAGGAATGGAAAAGCATTCCTTCTAAAATCAAATTATTTTGAATATTTCCAGTAACAGAATAAGGTCACCTAAGTTCAGATTCTGGACTGAGGCATGATCTCCAAACGGCAGGTGGTTTGGCTGCAGTGGTGGGGGGGGCGGTTTCTGCATGTGTGTACATGGAGAATGGGGACTGCAAAATACATCCTCCTTTGTTAAATCACTTCAAGTTGCATAGAGGGTTTTTCCATGTACTATAGTGTTCAAGCAATCAAATTTGCATCAGATGGCCCACTGTACTAATTGCTGAAGCATAGATTGGGATACTCTCACAGCTCCAAAAAACTTTAAGAAAAGCAATGAGAAAGGGATACAGAAAATAAAGTGAGAGTTGCATTTCTCCGCCACATTTTGGAATAGCAGTAATTTCCCCCAGAATGGGAAAAATGGACACCAAATTCTCAGAATTAACCACTGGGTAATAAACTACTGCTGTGGCTGTGGTTTTCTTTCACTGGTGACAGGTACCACAAAGGAGCAGCTTCCTCAGTACAAACAGATTAGAGAAATTAAGTTTTAAACGCTCTTCCAAAACTGCAGGACTGAACAAATGAGCAGTACAAGGAAGAGTTTGTGCTGAACCTTACTCTCAGGATGCATAAGCCCTGTCTTTGGGTTTAGTAATTGCACCTTAGTCCACCCCAGAAAGAAGCATAACCTCTAGGATTACATGATTCTGATACAAAGAACCCAATGGTTTAACAACTGGAACTCTCCTCCACATCCCAGATGCTCACAACATGCATACCCTTGTCTAAAATCTCAGTTACAAGTCCTCCACAGAATTAATGCCTCAGTCAAGGTGAAGGTCTATCTCCCACTTCCTGACAAATACGATCTATTGATGAGCAAAACTGCCCACAAGAAAACAAAATCTAATGACAGTAAGAGATGGATGGTCCCAGAGCTGGGCTTAGGGATGACAGGGCTTTCAAAGTTACCTCCAGGACCAGTCTCCTGTAGAAATGAATACAAATTTTACTTCTATATTTCACAGAGTTGCAGGACCATAAACTTCCTTAGGTTTAAAGAGAGAACTGGAGGTGGTCCAGTTCAACACCTTGTTCAAAGTAGGTCACTCAGGGACTTGTCTAGTTGGTTTGAATGACTCCAGAAACACAGTTTCCACAACTTCTCTGGGCAATCTAACTATAGCTAGTTTGGATTTAGTGCTCTCCCCAGCATGAGTTCCTCAAACAGAGAGACCCACACAATACCTTTGATTGCTAACACACAGAAGAAAACTATAGTTAAGCTAATATCCTTTTTGATGTTTTCAAAATGGGAAAATGGGCAGAGACTACATGTGCCAAACTTAGGAAAGACTCAAAGGTTCACAAACATCTCAACAAGTCACACAAAGAGAAATCTCACACTTACACATCGACTTCTCAGGTCTTAAAAACCCCACTTACTACCCATCTGACCTGCAGTACACAGTGTACTACAAATGCTCTACCTTTTCTTTTCTTTCTGCATCTAGTTATGAACACACCTTATTGATGGACTTTGCAACTCTGTAAGAGGAAAACAGAATTCTCCTGCACAGCTGCTTATCCACAGCAGTGAAAAAAAATGCCAAAATATGGTGGAAGATTTCTCTGATCTCTGTAGTGAGGCAAACTACCAGATTTAAAACATATAAATAAATAAATAGTAATTGATTTCTTGGACTCATTTTTTACAAAATTATTTTTCCCAGTTATGGATTTATATTCCAAACATCTAGAATATTTCCACTTCAGAATTTATTTGTGAAAGAAGGTTGTTATACCACAAAATGAGAACAGTTTTCACTTAAAAATAATTCATTTCAGATCTAATACATCACCAACAGAGACGTCCATTTAAGCAGAAGAGTTGATAGGTTTATGACAAGCTATTGTGTACTTTTCCAGATGATGGCAACACACTGACAGCTTTAAAGAAGTAGATGTGTTACTGTAAGGTTTATTGTCTAAGCAGCAGCAGCCTTCTCTCTCTGCAGCAATCTATAGCTTATATTTACATTTGATTACAACTTCTATTAAGTTCCAACATTTGCTAATCATTTCGGAGACTACGAAAAATAGCATCATCAGTCTCAAGCCTTCTCCTGCAGATATACTACTCTTCTAAAAGTCTGAAAGACAACACAGGCCAATTCTTTCTCCTAAAGCATCCATTTTTGGTTCTTTTAAAATATTTCAGACAGCACTATTCTATTTTTCTCTTCAGTAAGTTGTGTCAGCCAGTGGAACATAATTCATCCTCAGGCTAAGGAGTTTGCAGTGAGCTTTCTTTTTGTAAGCAGCAGAACCAGCAAATCTTTATTTCCTCTGTGTTTGGAGGCAAAGTTTGTTTGCAGATTCAGTGGTAAGGGACAAATTCATCCTGCTACCTCCGCTTTAGCTGAGGAATTAATAGGATCTCTCTCCTTCATTAAGCCATTTTTTCTCACACACCACCAGTAACTCGCTGTCTCTGGTGATTCAGACATTCCTTGTGAAACTTAACTGAAGTGGAAAAAAGAGGCCTTACAGCAGATGCACAAATACCATCTTGGAGCCATTATCTCCTTAGGAATCTAATCTTGAAAACTGGAATTTTTGAGAATGAGTATTAAACTCAACCCGACAGTGTCTTCAAAAACTGACGGCAAAACACAGCACCCAGCAACAGCTTAAGTGCAAGTAGCACTCTGGTTCTCAAAAACCATACAACTTTATAGTCTGCTTTAGCAATGACCTTTATCAGTGAAAATAATCTGCCATTCTGGGGGCAGATTACACTTACATACATCTATTTCACTTCTTTCATATCATCATCCAGGATACTCACTGCGTTCACAGGGCTGCAACACTTTTAAGTGCGAACAGATTGATTAACAACCAGAAATCTGAAACAAGCTGCCACTGCATTTCACTGTGGATGAAAAGGGATTGCTGGAGAGACTCTGTAGAGTCGAACCCCACAGAGGGGCTGTGCATCACAAACTGCACATTTCAATGTGGGTGATCCCGGGCAGAAGACTGAGAGTCATTGCTTTTTAAAGGTCTGCTTTCTCAGAGGTATTGGAGCTATGACAGCAATGATGATAGTTTTTTGAAACAGTAAAAACTCACAGAAAAAATAAGCTATTTCAAAGCCAGAGAAGTTGATGAACTAAAATACTGCAACACAAAAAAACAAATCCCAATTCCTAATCATTAAAGGTCAGACAACCATTCTCTAACTATATCCTAAAAATTCTTTGGCAGTTGTCAAACAGCAGGTTTGTGACAGAGCAAGAGAAGTTTTCCCAACTGCTACAATAATACCATGATCTTTTACCTATGCTGTCTCAAGATATATAACAAGCAAGATAGGATATCTTGTTTCACAATACATTAATGTATTAAACAGTATTTTCCTGCTTTTATTTCTGTTTGAAACCCCATTTTTATATACCTGTTTCTCAGATTTGTACCTTAAAAATACTGTTCTCCTTCTAAAAGGAGTTACTAATTTTTAAATAAAAAAAGGCAAGTGATAAAAATAATTTCTTTACCCACACCCCTTCTCAACTGCAAATGCAGAAGTAGCAATATAAGGTCATTAATCAGCAGCTAGATACAAAAAAAATATAACTACTTAGATCACTTAATTCATTTTCTGTGGTCTGGATCACTCCCTAAAGCATACAAATATCCTTATAATACATATGCCCCAAAATCATTGTAGATGATACGTAATCACCCATCAGCATGCCCTAAGCACATGTCATGCTTACTTAAGAAGGTAATGTCTGCCTCAAAAGGAGCATATGTTCTGTGCTGTGTTGCAGTCACTATGAAACCTTTCTTCTTGTAAAGCAGTAGAGAAAATACCACCTAAACCCTCAGAATCTTGTTGGTATAGTATTTAATGCTGCTTCAGTAGGTCTTACATACTCCTGAGGAAAAAAAAGTTGAGGCTCTTTTCAACATATTTTGACACAGACCTAAGGTTTTTAGGTTAGCTTTCACTGACAGGTATAAAACTGACATCTTAGAGAATCCCTATTTATTGTGCTAAAATTGGGTGCAAACTACCCAAAGCATAAGTAAACCCAAGTGACAGATTTATGCCTAGTTATACAACTGCTAAAATGAGAAAGGCTTATAAGCTACCACCCCACTTTCTCCATTGATTTTTATACCTACTTTTCCTATTTATGCTTCTAATACATAAGAAGCCTGGTGGCTTTCATAAACCTTTAGACTGTAAATCATTCAGACTCACAACAAGGTCTGCCAATATTTGCAAAGCAAACAAGACACATCTACACTGGAATCTCTGCATTCAGTATCAACACCCCCAGCCAGCTCCCACCACACTTCCTCCCTTACCCTAAACAATACCTTAACTTCATTAATTGCCGCAGGTAAGGCATTGGGGCAGCTCACCTAATAAGGTACAATACAGCAAGGAATAATGTGATAGAAATCTGGTTCAGGGTAAAAACATTTCAAATGCTTCAGAGCCTTGTCTACAAACTTGCCCTTGTGGAGAGAGGTTTCCTCTGGTTGCCACCCCAACTCACATAAATGTAAAGGCACATCCCAACATGAAGCTACATTGCTTTACATAATTTAAACTAAACTAACAGCATTAATAACTTCAATGTGATTCATGATGAAAATATACTCTATTGGATAACTAAACATTTGACATTAAAGAATCTCCATTTTGCTCTCAGGTGAAGACAGTCTATCAAAAGTTAAATATATTAAAAGGTTAAATATAAGGGTAGGATTTTTTTTAATGTATTTCAAAATCAGACATACAATGAAGTTACAATTTGCTCACTTTTTCAGCACAATGACATAGAAATAGATCTGTTTGTATGTGTAACATAAGATGATCAGGTTTGATGCTATAATTAGAAAGAAAAAGAGGTTTAGCATAGAACATCTTAACTCTAAAATGGAGGTCCACCTCTAGGAAAGCAAATTGTGGGTACTTCTGCACTTGCCATATCATAGATATACAAATATATTGGTTTATGCAATCTCAGTAGGTAAGAAACTAGAAAAGCCAACATACCAGCATTTCCTGAGCTTGCTGTTAATTAAATCATATGCATACAGGTTCTATCCAAGGATGATCAAAGTTAATGAAAAAAATTCCAGTTTAATGCAATGAACCATGGATCAGTTCCAGACAGCTAGCTGCTATTCCATCCTCTTTCGTCTTCATCAAAAAGCATTCCAGCAGTGTGAAAGTGAAGAGGACTCCATATGAGTCTACAGATTTTGAATTTCCCCTCAGATCTGAATTTTAAATTAATAATTTGACAGTTGACTACATTACATACAATTAAATAACTTTTTCCATAAAGGTGTATTAGAGCCTACTCCAGGTTTTGAAGGAAAACAGACTACTACTATTATTGTTACATTAATAACTTTAAAATATTTCAACTATTTATTTCATACACAGGTTTACCCTCATTATAAATTGAATTATGTGTCACATTGCTCACACCTACAACAATATATTGCCATATGTGAGCACGGAACTATACTGGAATACTTCCAATATACTGGAAATAGGGCACTAAATGTATAAGGCTTCTGAAGATTAACAGAAAGATAAACTGGTGTCATCTAAAGTCAAAAGAAAAAAAGAATGACTGCATTTCTTGTTGGAAAAGGCTTTTTTTTTTTTTTCAATCAAATCCATGGCATCCAAGTTCAAAAAGTTTTGTACATATAACCAAGGAGGTCTGCTCCTGGCACGTCCTTCTACTTCATTTTAGAGGAGCATACTAAAAACAATGGAAAAGCAATGGTATTACTACAACTTTTATTACCGCACCTTAGGCCTCCTTTGCTGTAGCTACTCCAGAAACCCTGGACAGCTATGCCTTCATGACCAGGGAGTCAGAGTGCAGGATTTTATTCCCATGTAATGGAAAAACCTCCCTCATGGAGCCCTAAAATCCTGAATTGGAATGTGAAATGATTCCCCAGTCTGCTTGACTCCTTCTCACTCAACCCCTGTCAGAGAGTAAAGAGACAGATGTCAGAAAATGGTGACTGAAATCCCTACTATCTTTCTTCTCCTTCACTTTGCCAGCAGAGCCACATTCAGGCATCCAATTAAAAACAATACTAGCAGGGCATTTTTACTGGCTCCAGACATGTAAGAAATGGTTCTAGACTCAGCTCTTGACTGAGTACAGGTACAGTTGCAGGATAACATGGATTATAGTTTAAGATGCTGTGAGTAAAAAGTGAGTCCTATAAATTTACTGCTCTTGAAAGAAAAAAAGAGACTTTCTTCTACTTTAAAACACTACTGTCAGCTCACTCTCCTTCATAAGAGCCCACTGTCTCTGAAATGTGCAAACGGGACCTACAACGTTTACTAAGAAGTAAATTCTATTTACTCCAAGATTTTTTTTTTCAGATAATGCAAAGAACTCCTTTTTTTTTTTTTTTTATGATTCCCTATCTCTGGAACTCTTTCCTGTTGACTGTGAAACAGAAATCAATGACCAGATTTTTTTATTCTTCCATTTATTTGCTAGTGGTTTAGGTTGTTGTATTGATCTCTTACAGCTAACAGGGTCTAGAAGCAGAAGACCCCTTCATCTCTCACGACCTATTAACCAAAGTCTTAGGCTAGAATTGCAAATATATACTATGTTACTATGTTTTGTTAGCAAAAAAAATCTGTCTAGAAACTCTGTATCATCATTTACATTCGATCCCAAATCACATGGGTTTCAAAGACAACTAAAGCATGAAAAAAAAAATAAAACAAAAGTATAAGGAAAAGCAGTTAGCCTACACAGTGTGGTATTGACTTGCATGCTGTAAAAGAAAAAAAAAACCCACAACTCACCACATCAGTTTCTAATTGACACAGTTCATTCCAATCCATTTAACCTACACGAACAGCAAAATTTGCAAACAATAAAGACAGCTCTGCCAGCAAGTCTCACACAATTACAGTATCTATCTCAGTACAGTTGGTCTCACAGCAATATAAATTTCAGAAGGTAAAACAAAAATGAAGATTGCACTGCTGAACATTTTCAGTTTGGTTTCCTTTACCCTGGTCTTTTTAGCAAACTTATTTACTATAATTACATATTTTTTTAAAAACACTTTGCTGTTATTTCCTTGATTCCAGCACTAAAATTTACCACATGTGAATGGATAATGTATTTCTTCTTCTAAATCCCACGTGACATTAACAAGCCTGCGTGCTGCCTCCTTAGTCTTCCGACACACTGTTGAGCTGCAAGATGAAAGACTTACTTTGCTCTTTTAAGCACAAGCATAGCCAAGAAAACACACAAGAATTAAGTACCTAGGCAACCTCCATTAACAAGCTTAAAAATTTTACTTTGCATATTCTACAGTTATGAATGTATGGGGTTTCCAAAAGACAGAAAACCTCATGTGTGAATATTCTACTTATATTATGAAATATTTTCTGTAACTATAGCTAAATAAATGCATTAATTATGTTTAAAGCCTAAGGATAAAAAAAGTACTCTTTTTCCTTAAAAACACTTCAACTGCAACAACTGACACTGAATTATAAACAATGCTGCTGATAAATATTGATGATAAATTTTATTTTTAAAAATGCTCAATTTTAAGTTCTGACTATTCAAATAAATACAAGTCAAATTTCAAAAAGCATTTGCTTAATCCTGGTCTAATTTCCTGATACAACCGTTCTTCAGCTCTGTCAAAAGTTTATAGCCAGGATTAATTCTGAAGTATTCAGGCAGACCTACCTTGTAACACTGATTACATCTGAACTTGTCTGTCTTTACAGCCTTCAGGAGGTGCTGACATCTCCTATAACTTGTTAAAGAACTAGTTCCAAAATATTCTGTAGCAAGCAAAGCAAGGCAAGCATGACTTAAAGTATAGATTCAAATCGTGTCTCCATCCAGTCCTGCTACTACCAGATTAAAAAAAAAAGTTTGAGAGTGTTACACTAAAAAGAATGAGACTAGTATTACTAACTTCTTTCTTTGACATTAATGCTAGAAAATAGGATAAACTTGAGTTCATGGCTCACAACACCCTAAGATAATGGGCTCCCAAGAAACTTCACGCTCTAACATCTTTAATATTACTGGGTAACATCTATAAGGCTTGCTAATATTGATATACTTAGACATATAATGCTGATATATCAGACAAAGTCCAGCACAAAGAACAAAAGAAAACCTTTGTTTGAAAGGCCTTGAGAAAGCCATGGTTTTTATTTATATCAGAGAACCTTTCTGTGACACCAGACACTTGCAAGTTGCACTGCCCTCCAGAGCAAGCCTCAGTGAAAGAAAACCTAAGACAGGGCTTGGGACACACATCTCAGACTAAGGCATATGGAAGTCTTTCTCCATCCAGTCTTTAGATAACAAAGGCAGCATCCCCTCATCTTGCATTTTAAGCCAAGATACACACATGGACTAGGTGAAAAAAGCCATACAAGTCAGGGAAGAAGAGAAAATAACAACATGAAAGAAACAAATCTTTATTATTAATGAAGAATAAGATGTTATCATGGATAAGGTCACATACGACAAAATGATCTTCACTTAACTCCACGTTCATTACATACTGAGAGAATAAAAATTAAAACATAATAATTGTTATTATTTTTTTCTTTAAAACCATCCGTAGAATTGCAATTTGCCACATGCTGAAAGATCATATTCCACACAGGCCCAGCAGGCTCTGCCACTCAGGGCCTGGAATGAGAGTAGTCAGGGACACTGGGGTCAAATGGACCCCTAATATCACGTGAGAAAACAGGATTTGGTAGAACCTGCAATATCTCTTAAATTAAGTTTATTTTATAAAGAATAATTTAAATAACAACACAGGGAGTCTGATAAAAGTAACTAGAATAAACACAGTGTTACCACATACTTAGTTCAAGTCTATCTGGCAGAGTTTCTGTTTGTCAAATGAATACTGTATTAACAATATAATCTACCACAAGAAAACAGAGAAAAAATTGCACTATTAGAATAAGGTATGTTGTGAGTGGGGGTGGAATAAGAACCACAATCTGCATGGAGGGAGAGGGACAGAAAGGAAAACAGAAAAAGTTACCCTTTATCAAGCAACATCTCTCTTTCTGTTCAGAACAACATTCTTTCATAAAACTTGACGAAGTTAGTGTGCCAACATAAAAAAAGCAAGCAGTCTTCCTAAGTTCATCAAACCTATATAGAGTCAGTATTTAATTACCTCTTCAATATCTATTAATTTTACATATATAGTACCATAGTTGTCCATTTTACAATATTATCTTCCCACTGGAAGAGCTGGTTTAATGTACTATGCAATTTTCACAGTGAGAGTAATTAGTATAATCAAAGCTAAAACAAATGTTGGGAAAAAAGCTACATTCAAAGCTAAAATAGACAAGAAAGCAATGACAAAATTTTGCAAATAGTCTCAAAAGTAAGAACACTTAACGAAGGTCTTGAACACTTTCTTCAAAGTTAAACCAATTTTGAAATCCTATACAAACAAAAAAAATTAAAAGAATCATAGAATCATAGAATTAACTGGGTTGGAAGACACCTCTGAGATCATCAAGCCCAACCCTTGATCCAACCCCACTGTGATTACTAGATCATGGCACTCAGTGCCACATCCAGCCTC
>JAYRBT010000082.1:66464185-66480334 GCA_036023395.1 Myiotriccus ornatus
AAGGTACAAAGTTAAGTTTATTCTGCAGTGGCAAAACTTTCTGCAGAGGAGGATGCTAGATATGTGCTGTTTCCAGCAACAAAAGGATCAGAATGCCTCTGGTATAAACAGTAAAAGAAGTTCTTAAGCAGAAAAAGAGGCCCAGCCTCACAGCAGAGAGGAAAGACCAAAAAATAGCAAATAAACAGGTAGAATTTACTTTTTAAATGGCTTCTGTCTGTTGTTCTGTGGACTGTAAGATACATAGGCACTTGTACACTGATTCCTGACTGGGTCCTACCCTCTCCAAGGCCAGTTTCAGCGCATATGGGGCTCGTGTGTTAAATTTACCCAAAGTTCGACACAGTCATTCATTTTCTGAAAACCTGTACAAATGGAGAGCCTTAGAGAAGGGCACTGATAAAACCCATGTGGTCATTTTTCAGGTGGTGAAAAAAGTAAGAAAAGAAGTTACGAAATGGAGATTTCCCATTGAAATAAAAGCACAGAGGCAGGAAATTCTTGCTCTGTCAGAGGCTCTCACTACTTAAACAGCAACTGAACTATAAGTATAGAGGTCAAGCTACTTTAAAGAGGAGAATTCATCTTAAAATGGGATATTGAGAGAGAAACAACTCACATGACACTGTAACACACTCGGGCCTAGAACACTAGCACTGATGAACACTGACTGCAAATATCTGCAGTGATTTCACAGTATCACAGAATATTTAGGGTTGGAAGGGACCTCTGGAGATTTCCTAGTCCAACCCCACTGCCAAAGCAGAGTCACCTAGAGAAGGTTACACAGGGGGAAGGTGTCCAGGTGGGTTTGGAATGTCTCTAGACAGGCAGACTCCACAACCTCCCCGGGCAGCCTGTTCTGGTGCTCTGCCACCCTCAGTGTTAAGCTCTTCCTCATGCTGAGGTGGAACTTCTTGAGTTTATGTCCATGGCTCCTCGTCCTGTCTCTGGGCACCTCTGAAAAGAGTCTGGCACCCTCCGCTTGGCACTCGTCTTTGGGATATTTACATCCATTGGTGAGGTCCTCTCTCAGTCTTATCTTCTCCAGACTAAACAGGCACCACCTCTGCAGTCTCATAAGAGAGATACTCCAGACCCCTCATCATCTTTGCGGCCCTCCAGTGGACCCTCTCCAGCACATGAACATTGTAACTGCAAATGTCTACAGCGATTTCGAAGCAATCCCCCGGCACACACCACTTGTTGCTAGTTTCCAGCCCCCGACCCCATCCCACCGCCCGTGACACACCAACAAGTGTGGCGTGGGCACCTCCACGCTGCCGTCACCGACCAGCGCCTCTGAGCGCCGCTTTCGCCTTCCCTGTCGCTCGGGCCTTCCCTCCCCGTCTCGGGCCTCTCACAGGGGCACGGCCGAGCCCGACAGGAGCCTCGGGGCAGGTCGCGCCCTGTGCTCCCCGCCGGAGCTGCCCGGCAGGCCCCGGCCCCCCGAGCCCGCCGCCCCCGGGGCTGCCCCGCCCGGGCCTTGCTCCGGGCCCGGGCCGAGCCGCCGCTCACTCACCGGCGGCCCTGCGGCCCCGCTCCCGCCGCGGCTGCGCCCGCCCGGCGCGGCAGGCGGGAGGGCGGGGAAAAGGGGCCCCGCCGCCGCGGGAGGAGCCGCCCCGGTGCCGGCAACATGGCAGCGTCCAGCCGTGCCCAGGTGCTGCGGCTGTACCGCGCCCTGCTGCGGGAGAGCCAGCGCTTCGGCGGCTACAACTACAGGTGCGGCGAAGGGCTGCGGGGGGGAAAAGGGGGAACGGTGGGACCGGGTCTCCTTGCCGAGGCGTGGGGGGTCCCGGCGGCGCTTGGGGCAGGGCCGCAGGCGCGGGGCAGTGCGGAACCCGGGGAGCCGAGCCTGCCCGGGAGGCGGGAGCGACAGCGGGACCCGCTCCGTCCTGGGCCCGGCTCGGAGCGCAGGGAATGGGCAGCCCCCGGTCTCTATGCCAGACCCAGGGCTGCCTCGAAAGCACCAGGGTGTGGGCTATGCCTGCTGTAAGATGAAGGGACAGGACAGAGACTGTCCCGACCTGGAGTCTGGAGTACTGTGTCCAGTTCTGGGCTCCTCAGTGCAAGAACAACAAGGACCTACTGGAGAGGGCTGCTAAGATGTTTAGGGGTCTGGAGCATCTCTCTTATGAGGAGAGACTGAGGGAGCTGGGCCTGTTTAGTCTGGAGAAGACTGAGAGGAGATTTCGTCAATGCGTATAAATATCTCAAAGGCAGGTGTCAAGAGGATGGTGCCAGACTTTTCGGTGGTGCCCAGAGACAGGATGAGGATTAATGGCCGTAAACTAAAGCGCATGAAGTTCTACCTCAGTGTGAGGAAGAGCTTCTTTACATTGAGGGTGGCAGAGCGCCGGAACAGGCTGCCCGGAGAGATCTCTCCCTTTGGAGACATTCCAAACCCACGTGGACATGTTCCTGTGTAACCTGCTCTAGATGACTCTGCCTTGGCAGTGGGGTTGGACTAGGTGATCTCCAGAGGTCCCTTCTAATCCTAAATAGTCTGTGAACTTGACAAAGTTCGTGTCTAATCTGGCTGCTGCTTCTCTCCTGGAAGGGGAGAACCGGAGCCAGGTTGCAGCCAAACCCTGGCACCATGTGCTTTGTCCAGGCTCAGGGTGCTGTGTGCAATGGGAGCAGGGTTCACTCGTCCTGCTACACAGGATGCTACACTGCCTGCCTGGCTGCCTGCCTGCCTTCTCTGGTTGTCAGTGAAGGACTTACACTGTTTTTTGGCAAAGGTTAGGTGTAAGCCTGGTGTCTGTTAGATAATCTGCTGTGTGTACAGGGGGTGCTACCCACCAGCACTGCAAAATTGCGTTGCCCACTGATAGTTTATTCACTTTTCTACTCAACTGGACCACAGGCAGAGACATGTGAGCTACTTTTGCAGTGACTCATTTCCATGTGGGAAGAACTGGGAGCAGAAGCCTCTGAACTTGCATAACCATGGTGCACTCTGTGCCCTTCAAGGCACAAGTATTCCACAAACCTCATGTGCAAGGGAGTGCCCTGAGAAGAAGGACTGTCAGGCTGAAATTGAACTAGCACTAATAAACCTTCATTGCCAGCTCCACACAGCAGTGTGCATTTACATCATGTTCCCTTGCTGTCAAGGCCTCCTCCTGCTCTTCACTGTCCTGAGTATCCCAGGTTGCCCTGGTTCTGGCTAACAAAGAAAGGATTGTATGTAATGAAGATGGCTTGAGGCCCGTGAGATGCACAGTTGGTGAACAGCTGACTGAAGCTCTTGTTTGGGCTATGCCATGCTTTCTGCAATGGGTTTGTGCTGGGGGGTGAGCAGTGAGGAAGCTGAATCCACAGCAGTTGGAGGAAGCAAGCCAGCACCACCTCATTGGCTGTACCAGTAACTCGTGGCACCAGCCTCACAGACCTTTTATGAACCCCTCCCTCTGCTCAGCCCCTTCCTGCTGGAGCACAGGGGACTTGGGAAGTTGTTGTAATCTCTTGCCTATGAACCATTCTCAGAGCTCAGGCCCCCACCTCAGATCCCCCCCCAAAATGAAGTATGTACCTGGTTTGCTAGCAAATTTTAAAGGATAAAAAACATAAGATATATGTTTACCTTGCATGTCTGATTTTTGACACCATATCAAAATTCAAGTTATCTCTTTCCGTAAAGGAAAGATCTCAGTTTTTGATGGGTCTGTCCTTAAACACTATAAAATCAGCAACCACATTAAATCTTGTTTACACATTTGTGAGCACTAAAAGCAGTAGCGTTTTCTAGCAAGAAGTGATCAGCAGCTGTTATATTTAGAGATCTGCTGGGATGACAACAACAGTTCTGCCTCGGTGTTCGTGCCACGCCCATAGGTAAAATGAACACCCCGTTAGCTTCTTCCGTGCCAAGATAAGCAGTCCTGCCGTGTCCTCAGGGCTGCTGTAATGTGATATGGCAATCCACTGGAGTTAACCTAAGGACTTCGTAAAGAACCAACTTGTAGCAAAGTAGGAAGTATTAAAGATTAATATTATTGGTTTGTGATTTTTCGTTAGAGAATGTCAGAATATTTTAATATTGCAAACAGTGCATATTTGTAAGCATACATCTGGAGTATGGTCAGCTAGTTATTGTCTCCTTATTTGCCTGCTGTGCTTTTTCTCCTAATTTTGTTGCCCTGGTTTAACCTGACAGGCAGCTAAACACCACACAGCTGCTCTCTCACTCCCCGCTCCTCAGTGGGATGGAGGAGAGAATTGGGGGGAAAAAAAAATAAGTAAAATTTGTGGGTTGAGATGAAGACGTTTAATAGGACAATAAAATTAATAGATAATAATAATAGAATCAGAATATACAAAACAAGTGATGCACATACACTTGCTCACCACCTGCTAACCAATGCCCAGCCAGTTCCTGAGCATCAGCCCCCAGCCAGCTTTCTGCCTAGTTCATGTACTGAGCATGACACCATATTGTATGGAATATCTTTTGGGCCAGCTTGGATCATCCTGGCTGTATTTCCTCCAAGCTTCTTCTGCCCCCACCTACTTCCTGGTGGGTTGCTGTGAGAAGCTGAAAATTTCTAGACTTAGTGTAAACCCTGCTTACCAACAGCTGAGACATCAGTGTGTTATCAATATCACTCTCATCCTAAATCCAAACCACAGCACTTTGCCAGTTACTGGGAAGAAAATTATCCCAGACAAACCAGCACACGTGTACATATAGATTGTGGTGGAAAATTCAGTATTTTTGCTTTATTACATTCCTGGCAAATATATTCTATATGTCATCTAGAAGTGCCAGATTTTCTTCTACCACCTGGAAGAACTTAAGCAGTAACTTGTGAAGAATAACATTCATGTCTTAGAGTAACTGAGGTCACCGCTGTCAACCTTCAGAATAACACAGGAGCATCTCCAGAGTCCTGAAGTAAATGTCACAGATTGTTTGGAGGCCCAGATGTATAGGCCAGGTTTTAACATCAGGGAGAGAGAATTTAGTAGACTGTAAGTAATTTCATGTCTGCCCTTCTGCCTTATTACCCATGCAGACAGTCTGAGGAAGGGAGAGTGATTTGTACAGGGGGAAAGTCAATATGCAGAGAGGCAAGATGTTAGGTTTTGAGTCAAAAAGATGGTTCGTAATGAGTGTACTGTTTTCTTCTGCTTGGTTGACAAAAGTGGAGCTTCTGATAGTTTATAATATGCTGGGTTACAATCTCAACTAAATGGATTTAAGGGGTATTTCTAAATATCATTTGTGATTTAAATAATGGCATTACGTTGTTTCTGGGTTTGGTGCAGGAAACACCTGATTGTAAATGAAGATAGTCCAAACTTAAAAGTTTCTTGTTTGTTTAATGTGGCTGAAGCTCAGTGGTCTTAGCGCATGGGAATCTAGTGGAAGGGAGTTCTCTTCAGAAGGGCAATACGGGGCTGGAGCAGGTCTCCCCTGAGAGATTTTGTCATCTCCGTTTTTGAAGATTTCTGTGACAGGTTTAACCGAACAGCACCATGGCTGACCTGACCTTGTTGCATGTAGGCCTACTTCAAGTGTGATGTTAGCCTGGATAAGCTCCAGAGATTCTAGCTAAGCAACATTACTATGATTTTCACATCCCCAGCCTTCTTTGGCCTGTAAAGATACTAACAATGGGTAATAAGTTCAGGGTAGCATTGTATGATATGCTTCCAGCTCATTTCCTTTTGATTTCTTTAATTTCTTGTAGTAGAGCAGTGTCAGAAGCTTTAAGTCTCTCTGTTGGAATTTTTCTGCAAATATTTTTTTAAGGTCTTTTTTGATTTATTGTAAATTTATTTCAGTTATCCATTATGTTCTCTGTTAATTGGTGGATGTTGCATTTTTATTTATAGATATATTTTTTCCTTGTCTCAGTAAATAGCATTTTAATGGAATTTGATTTTTCTATTAGAATGTGCAATATTATTTGATTAATAAAACTACCCAGAATATAGAAGAATCAGGGAAAAAATTTGTCAAAACAGGTTCTGCATTGGAAACAAGTTAATTGAATGCACGCAGTTTCATCTGAGACATGTCCTTCAAGATTTTAAAACTAGTACATTTGATTTTTGCAAATCTCTGCTAACCTAACAACAAAACAATTTGCAGTGTTTTTTCGGTGCCAGTTGCTTTTCCTGCTTTGACCAACAAGGTTGTTGATCTGATATTGGGGAGTCATGGAACACAGAGCCATTGAACAGTCTCAATATTGCTAGCCCTTGTTCTCGTGAGGGACTTCATCTTATGGGATATCTGCTGGGAATATAATACAGCAGAAGGGAAGCAGTCTAGGACGCTTCTGGAGTGTGTGCAAGATAAATTCCTAAAACAGCTGGTGAGGGAACCAATTAGGGAAGGTGCCCTGCTGGACCTGTTTTTTGCCAACTCTTGAATGATGTAACTGTTGGAGGACACCTTGGGCAAAGCAATCATGGAACAACAGAGTTTTTGATTGTCAGAGAAGTAAAGAGGGGGATCACCAGAACTGCCACCTGGACTTCCAGAGGGCCTGTTTAGGAGACTGAGTGAGAGTCGCTTGGGAGGCAGTCCTGAAGGACAAAGGTGTCCAGGAAGTCTGGACATTCTTCAAGAAAGAAAAAATTCAAGGCACAGAACCAGGCTGTCCTCATGTGCTGAAAGATGAGCCAGCAGGGAAGACGACCAGCCGGGCTGAACAGAGAGCTTTGGCTGGAATTCAAAGGAGAAAAAAAGGAGGAAAAAAAAAAGGCAGAGGTTTTGACCTTTAGAAGAAAGGCTCTTATCCACAGGATAAAGAAAAGGCAGAGGTACTTTATGCCTTCCTTGCCTCAGTCTTAATAGTAAGACCAGCCCCTTGAGCTGGAAGACAGGAATAGGGAGCAGAATGAAGCCCTCATAATGCAAGGGGAAATGTTTGGCGACTGGCTGCAGCACTTAGACATAGACAGGCGTGTGGGGCCAGATGGGATCCATACAAGCATACCGAGGGAGCTGGCAGAAGAGTTCACTGGGCCACTTGCCATTATTTATCATCAAGCCTGGCTAATCAGGGAGGTCCCAGGCAACTGTAGGTTAGTCAGTGTGGTGCTCATCTACAAAAAAGATCAGAAGGAGGATCCAGGGAACTATAGGCCTATCAGACTGACCTCAGTGCCATGGAAGGTCATGAAGCCAAATATCTTTAGTCCCATCACACAGCACATGCGGGACAAACATGGGATCAGAACATGCCAGTATGCGTTTGTGAAAGGCATGTCCTGCCTGAGCAACCCGGTCTCCTTCAGTGAGTGTCCTGGTTTCAGCTGGGCTAGAGTTAATTTTCTTCCTAGTAGCTGGTACAGTGCCGTGTTTTGGATTCAGTATGAGAATGACGTTTGATTGTTGCCAAGTAGTGCCTACCCTAGGTCAAGGACCTTTCAGTGTCGTGCTGTGCCAGCAAGGAGGTGCACAAGAAGCTGGAAGAGCAAATATGGCCAGGGCAGCAGACCCCTAAACTGTCCAGATGGATATTCTTTACCTCAGAACATCATGCTTGGTATATAAACTGGGCAGAGATGTCTGGAAAGGGCCGATTCCTGCTTGGGGACAGGCTGAGCATCAGTCAGCAGGTGATGAGCAATTGTATTGTGTATCACTTACTTGTACTGGGTTTTATTTCTCTCTTTTATTTGTTTGTTTTATTATTATTATTATCATCATTATTAGTACTATCTTTTACTTTTTTTCTCATTTTCCCCCATATCTGCCCTGGGGGCAGTGAGGGGGAATGAGAGAGCAGGTGGACTGCTGTGTGTTACTTAATTTCCAGCTGGAGTTAAACCATGGCAGACCTGCTTAGTGGATGAGGAAAAGGTTGTGGATGTTGTCTACCTAGAAACCATTTCCCATAACATTCTCCCAGAGAAACTGGCTGCTCATGGCTTGAACACGTGTACTTGCTGGATAAAAATCTGGCTGCATGTTCAGGCCCAGAGAGTGGTTGGTAATGGAGCTAAATCTGATTGGTGAGCTGACAGACTGAACTAATCTGAACAAGTGGTGTTCCCCAGGGCTCAGTATCAGGGCCACTCCTGTTTCATATCTTTGTCAGTGATCTGGACAAGGGGATCGAGTGCACCCTCATTCAGTTTGCAGGTGACACCAAGTTGGGCAGGAGTGTTGATGTGCTGGATGGTAGGAAGGCTCTACAGGTGGATTTAGTCAGGTTGGATTGATGGGCTGAGCCAATTGTATGAGGTTCAAGACAGCTGAGCGCCAGGTCCTGCTCTTGGGTCACAAAAACCCCTTTCTATGCTACAGGCTGGGAGAAGAGTGGCTGGAAAGCTGCCCAGCAGGAAGGGACCAGCAGCTGAACAGGAGCCAGTAGTGTGCCCAGGTGGCCAAGAAGGCCAAAGGCATCCTGGCCTGTATCAGAAATAGTGTGGCCAGCAGCACTAGAGAAGCAATTGTCCCCCTGTACTCAGCACTGGTGGGGCCACACCTTGGGTTCTGTTTTCAGTTCTGGGTCTAGAGCACAAGTCTGATGAGGAGCACTTTTTCATTCCTCAGGGAAAGAGGTCTGCTATGCGCTGATCAAGTAGGTCGACTTGACAGGCTGCAAGGGCATTCTGCTCATGGGCTTTGGACTGATGGTTTATGCTCTTGATTTCAGAAAAGGCCTCTGGCCATGCCATATGGGCAAAGGAGGGAAGCTGCTCAGAAGGTGCCATCTCCTGCTACTGTTGCAGTAGAAAAGATGATGTCCAGGAGTAAGTTACTACTGCAATAGCAAGTCAGGCTGCCCACTTCTGTGTGGCACCTGTCTCAATCGTTCCTCAAACCAGGGAAAGAGCAGGTTATGGGAGTATCAGATACACACCAGTGCCAGTTCAGAACTTTCATGAGAGCACCTAGATTTTTGCACAAATATAGGTTGAGTTGACTTGTATTTGCATAATGACCTGTTTTTCAAGGGGACGTGAAGCTGTTAAGATTCTGCTAGCAACTATTTCGACAACATAATTCACACCAAGTAAAATTTTTTCAAAAATGTGTTTCTTTCTCTTCCTTCCAACATCCCTTATTTTGTCACTTTAATTGAAATGTCTCCCTTTGTTTTTAGTCCTTGGTCTATAGAATCCTGTCACTGTTTCTTTTTTCACTTTTATCACTCAGGTATTTAACAGTCTTGTTAAAATTTTACATGTGATAGGTATCCAAGCTGAATAAGCCTTTTTCTTGCTGCGTCTCTTAATGAAGTTTGTGATTGACAACATTTGCCAGCAGATTGCTCATGTTTCTCTGTGTTAGGGACCAAAAAAAAGACTAAATGGTGATTAAAAAGAAAAAAATTCCAAACAATAATGAGAAAAGAGAGGCGTGCCATGTTTTAGAAAGTACTGTGTTCTGTCCAAAGTGGTAGTTTGTAGCTGAGATAAGGAGTGCAGGAAAAAAATGAAAGTGTCAGTTCTGTCCAGCAGAGATGTCTGACTTCTTTGTAGGAGTAAGGTGACAGAATTGAAGCTTTACAGTATCTGTTTCTCCTTGGCTGTGCAAAGAAGGCAGATAACATTTTTTTTTTTGTTCTCTCTCTTTGTAATTGCTGGCTGCGTTCTGAGTGATAATAAACTTCAGGAGTCTTTGAGGTAATTTCCCACATGATGAGTACGTGGCTCCCTCTGTAACGTACTTGAAAAGTATAAAGAAGCCAGGGCTGCAAGCAGCTATGGTATTCCAGAGCCTGGGGTGTGGGGTGGTTTCCATCCTATGCTATTGCAGACACTTGTTTTCACTTGACAGTAGCATGGCCCAGAGTCACAGGTAAACAGGCACTGCATGTTTGCAAATCATTTTGCAGAGCACTCACAGATTTGTGGTTGGCTTTACTAATGTCTCTTTCCTTGGGGAAATTTTAGCTATTATTTCAGTGACCACATATTATTTTGCCATTAGATTATTTTAGGCTCTCTTATGTATATTATATTGCCTTATTTTGTTAGAATCATGTGTGCTTGAATAAAGATGTTGGTATTCTAAGAGCTCTGGATGCTGCTCAGCCTTCTGATTAGGATGGGAACTCTGAAAAGGACTGAGATAATGACACTGAATTATAGTAAAACATGGAAATATATGCGCTTTTGGGGAAAATGTAGAGGTATAAGAACGTGATTTTGGATTGGGGTCTGACAGGATTAAGTATTTCCATTTGACTTCAGTATTGTGTATACAATATTTTTGAATGACACCTAAACCACTCTATTCCAAAAATGTCAAAACATAACCATTAGATACCATCAGAACATATTTCTCTGAAAAGCAATTTTAAACTAAATGGAAGCAGTTTGGCCAAATATTTTGATTTCTTGATAGGAACATTTCCCAACTGAAAATCATTGCCTCTAAGTTCTGATGATCATGTTCATTTGGAGTTGCTTTCTTGGATTTAAAGGTTCAACAGTGATTGTCATTTTCCAAATACATTCATTTTACCCTTGTAAAATTATGGTCTTTCTAAACAATAAATGATATCTATGGGTTGGTTTTGATATAATTTTCTTGACTTCCTTTTTTTTTTTTTGGCAGAGAAGGATTTTGAATAGTAATAATTTGGAGGAAGAGTTTGGAGCACATATGTGGCATACAGAGATATTGAAAAATTGAAATTTTATATTTGGAAGACAAGTGAGTGTGGGCTTCCTCTAAAGACTGACTTGCTGTTGTTTTGCTTTTTTAGTAAAGGCACCCAAATTGATTAAATCTGCTGTGGCCGCTTATTATTCTTTCTATAGCACAGTAGAAGAGGGGCATGTTTCTTCTTACATAAGATTTATTTACCGGTAGTATTTGTTTGAAAACTAATGAGAATAATAGAAAAATTACTGCCTCTGGCAGTGATTCATGCACATAGACATGTGCATATGATTTCTGGTAGATGAAAAACACTCTGTAATGAAATTGTAGTTCTTGAGTATTAAAATGCTGTCCTAGCTAACCTCCTCCTTTCCTTACTCCTGGGTGTGGATTTAACATTTACTTCCTCACCATATCCATGTGCTGCAGCCCATAATGAAAAGATGCTGACCTTGTAACATCGAGTTGGTTCAAGGCACAGTAGACACAAGCTATTTTTTCAAGTGTTCTTTACAAGATCAGCATTCTGGATCTAAAGGAAAAAGAAAAGTAATTTTGTAAAAAAAAGAAACTGCTGTAGGTAGGCAATGTTCAGAGCCATTTGCTGCAGCAACGCACAGGGAGGATGCTGTCTAAACTGCCTCTTTGATAAAGCTCTTCCCATGTGTTTTTGGGTTTGCTAACCAAAAAAGTACAGTCCTGGATTATACATGGTTGTCTCCTTTTTCAAAATAAGTAGGCATGAAAGGAAATTTTCTTGGTTGTTTTCTTGCATGTGTGAATACTTGAGCCAGCTGGTCCATGGCTGTTTTGCACAGAACCCAGTACAGAGGATGTCCTTAGTGAGGAATATTCTTGGGGATTCTTCTTGATATACTTCTTCCTCAAGAGTGAAGGTGCCACAAATCATCCAGACAGTATTCTAGCTAGGGTGGCATTATGGAATGTGACTTTTTTTCCCCTCACATTTTTTCTACTTTCTATTCTGTTCTATTCTATTGAATTTTTTTCCTATTTACCTGATCTCTGTATAAAATTCTAACATTCTTCTCAGGATGCAATGCATTTAATATGATAATAGTGAAAGAATTCAGTTGGGTTCAGGTGCTTTGTCCCTTAACAGAATGTGTGTGAAATAAAATATTTAAAGTATTCTTCAGGAAAATTTGAAGGTCCTGTGCTGGGAATGGCTAAATGCCAGGCTTGGATGGTATTCAGAGACTGAGGACTCAGTGTAATACTTGGGACTAGACTTTCTTCAGCATCATGTTTGTTGCAAAGTTTTTGGGAAAGCTTCTGCTTAGATACATTTTTTTTTTTTGGTAATTTTTTTTAATAAATAACAGTTGGTTATATCTTATTACCTCTTCTAAAGAAAAGAAGCCTATGCACAAAGTAAATACTATGTGTGTGTAGGCATATATGAATGTATTGGTGGCAAGAGGTTGGGAATTCACTTCTGCTCAATTCCAGTAATCCTTTTGCGAAATCCCTATTTAAAGCAAGCTGTGAATCCATTGTGGAAACTAGAGAAAGTATGACAGCTGTGTTAGTCTTATTACAGAAGAATCTCCATTGACAGGTCTTGACAGTCCTTTTGAGTCTGGTTGTCTGGCATATCCTGGTCTGGAACCATTAAAGACCTGTTTTTACATCATTAGCTTGTTTAAAAGTAAGATTCTATATTTTAGCTGCCAAAGAAAGTGTGTGTAATTTAAATTAATTTAAAATATTTCCCTGAGATGGTAATTCATTCTAATACATTGTTAATAATCACTAATCCTTTGTGGTGTTGGAGATTATGTAATTAAACTTAGTTCTGTGACTTTAAGTGCCTATGAAAATAATTTATTGTATCCTGTGAGGTCAGTCTTTACAGAGTTGTCTCCATCTTTCTCTTACACAGCATGTCATTTCTGCTAACTAGTATTTGCTTGCAGGATACATGGTATTTTTGCTTGGTAGTATTTATTTAGTGGCATCACATATTTCCCCAGCAAACATACATGTTATCACAATACTCAGTTGCAGTCACAGACAGATGTGAACGTCTGTTTATTGTTTGCCTAAGCAGGAGAAGTGTGGGCACGGGTTTCCTGAGAGCCTTGGGGTTGGAAAAACTCAGTTTATCTTGTCACAGTTACGCATTGCGTGAATGTTAAATTTCTGCAGACTGCTAGAATGGCAATGAAAGAGCCAAACGTGGCTGGGGGGCGGGGAGGGGAGATTCAGAGCCCTCATTTATTTGCATTGTTAGTCACAGTTAAGAAGAGGGGAGTGGAAAGGGCCAGGTACAAGCCATCGCACTTCATGAAGTTTTGTATTGAATCACTAATGAAATTCTTTGTGAAACAATCATTCATTCATTCATCCAAATGTATTCAGTGTTTTTATTTATTTAAATAACATGAGACTGCCTCCTTCTCAGGAAAATGTTTTGAAGTCAATATGGCTCAAATGAAATGCATAAGACAGCCCTTGAAGTTTATAGCTTGAATTATGTTTGCGATGCCAAATAGAGCTGTGTTGTGTTGCCTTGAAACTAACCTGCTACTGAGTTTCAGAAAACATCTTTGACCCATCTAAAATATCACAGCATTTTTCTAGTCCAGTTAGTTAGCAAATAGGTTTTCAAATTAATGGTCTTCATATGTAAACTAGTTTTGAAGAGAGGAACGTTGAGGGTTTAAGTAGTTTTGTTACTGGCCAAAGTAAATTATATGTCTCACTCGTAACAGTTTTTTCCCTGATCTAATTTATAGTATGAAAAGAAATGTTCAAATGTTTTGTTTACAAAACAATAATAAGCAATGCATTTCATGGAGAGCTTAAATAGGTTTCCTGATTTCCAGAGCTATTGAGCATATTTTTTACTAAATTTAATTTATTATTTTCAGTTCGTAATTTATACCCCAAATTGCTGCCTATTATTTTCAGAGTTTGCATGGAAATATGAATATTTATCAAACTGGTGGTGGCATCCTCACAATCACCTCTGAAAGCAATGGCAACATAGGATGAATATAGTCCTGTTAGCTACAGCAGTGCAGGGCTGACCAAAAAATATGCTATACATATATCTACAGAACTCCTTGTTCTGTGAACTACTGGCAGTGCTTGCTAACCTGTATGGATTTTGAGGCTTGATTGTGGGGTTTTATTTCCCAACAATTTGTTGGAACACTTGAGGGAGAAACTCTCTATCAGTGCAAGTTATTGTTACCATTAGCTGGGGACCTGGTGCTCCTGCAACTTCCGTGGGTAATTTGTTCCTAGATTGGTAGCCTTTTCTGCTGCCCAGGGGAATGGAAGGTCATGTCACATGTCAAAGGGAAGGTAATCTGGTCATAAAATGTTACACTGAAAGCACTGTTATGATAAATAGACCACTCCCGATACCTCTTTCCCTCTCGTATTATCTCATGCAGTAATCTGAGACAGTACTCATCCAAGTTACTGAGTTTTAAGCCACATGTTAATTCTACATTTAGAGTAAATGATATCTGAGAAGAACTTCTTGCAACCAGCAGCCATGTGCTTATGGGAGGAGAAGGAGCTGGTGTTAGCTGTATGTTTTATTTTTCCTTCCTTGCAGATAGAGGACAAAAAGTGCTCCATCACTCATGTTGGTAAATATGTTCCTGTGACTTTTAATTAGCTATTAAGTACTATCTGGGTTTTTCTGTAGCACACTTTTGGCTTGAAATGCAGAACCTTTCTCGATATATAGTTGTACCGCTCTGAACTCAGTCTTATTAAATAAAATATATATAGATATAGATACAGAAATAGAATAAGGTGTTTTTTTTGTCCTTCTTAGTTTAAGAATCTAAGAGAGAGCATTAAGAGGTTGACTGGAAGATTCCTTAGCAATTACTGATGCTAACCTGTCTTCACCTTTAAATTTTAACATCTATACTTAACGTACTTAGGCTTGACTAGATTAAAAGACGTTTGTCAATGTTTCTCTTCTTGAAGAAAGAAAATTGATCCCTCTCTTTGTCTTCCTGAGTATTTCTGATCTTCATTTCTATTACAGTGATTAAACTATTTCAATGCACAGAAGATCTGTCATCAGGTTTTTGAATGACTTCTGTTCACTGGACTAGAATAGCTTGAGTTTTAAGTTTAATCTCATTTTTCTGTCTCAAAGCATATATTGTCTGGTCAGATCAAAGTATTTTGTTGTATGCTGGGATCTACAGTGTGGAGGGTAAGGGTGTATGCACCACAGTTTTAGAGGTGAAGGCCATACATAGCCCAAAAGAAATATTTTGGCTGGTAGATGTTCTTTGCTTCATATTTGGCAGATAATAATCCATCCTTCTTTTTTTATTTAGTGTAACTGTAGGAGAAATAGTAGGAAAATTGGGTGTAACCCTCTTTTTTTCTTTTTCTTTCTTTTATGTGAAGACTGTTGTGTTACTTCACTCAGGTTTTAGTATATTACTTCTGGACTTCAGAAAAATATGTACAGTGTATAGGTCCTGAGAAGCAGAATTTATTTTACTGGTGCTAGTGGAGGTCTTGGTTATGTCTTAGCTGATCATCATTACACCCCAAAGATAAAAGAGCTGTGGACATATTGTTCCATAACTAACCTGCGGAGGGTCTGGCTTTTTCCAATGCTTACTTATGGAGGTACAAGGAGTGGAGAGCCTGGTAGTGTGGAAAGTCATGGTGGGTAGTTCTGGCACATCAATGTGCTGCGTTATTTATGTGGATGAAAATCACCTAAGCCTGCCATAGGCCTTCAGATCTGTCCCTCTGACATGGTGAATCCATCACTCAGCTTTACCGAGTAGAATATTCTTTTCCCTTTGAACCTTGCCTCTGTTCACCCATGGGTCATCATGCTGTTTCATCGTGTGAGAAGCATCCTGTGGGGATGAAGAGATACCCAGAGTTTGTATCCATTGCATTTCTGGTTACTGTTCCACTCTTGGTTGAGGATGGAGTTTTCAGCCCCCCTTTCTTTCACACTAGTGTAATCACCAGTAAAGGTTGTGAAGACTTCCATATCTATAACTAATTAAAAAAATCTCATTTTTTTTTACTCTCTCTGCCTTAGATAGTGTTCATAGTATGCAAAATAACCTACATTCCTTTTTTTCTGAGCCTTGAAACATGACATGCATTGTCCAAAGGCATGTATTTGCAATCCCAAGTATCTGAAAATAATATTCAGTACTCTGTTATATGCACAAAGTAGGAGGGTGATTTTGTTATGAACTCCAAATTGATTTTTTTTAGGGTCTAGATTTGACTAATAGGCTTTGCATATATTAGAATTTTCTATGCTGCCAAGTATTACATTGTAATTTCAAATATCCATCATTGTTGTCAAAATTGATGTTGCAGATTTGCTAAACTAAACATGCAGTGCTTTGCTATAAATGAGGGAAGGTCACTGAGCCATATGGTGATAGGAGGTCCAGTGGGGGATGTTTGTCATTACTGACTGAGTTATAAGAAATAAAGATTTTTTGATCAGCTATAATGCTGATAGAAATGGATGAGAGAATAAATTTTGGATAATAACTTCAATGTTCTAAATCCTGTAACTT
>JAYRBT010000082.1:66480434-66514409 GCA_036023395.1 Myiotriccus ornatus
TCAGCTATAATGCTGATAGAAATGGATGAGAGAATAAATTTTGGATAATAACTTCAATGTTCTAAATCCTGTAACTTTTAGTATGTTGTATATAAGCAGACTGAACACATGGTATGTTACTTCATATGGATTGTTCAATAAATTGTAATTCTGGTTTATTGTTATTTTGGTCATGAGATGACTGGACCCTATCTAACGTCAGTACAATTTCTTTTACTAGATTAATTTTGGACTTAGGATGCTTAAATCTCTCTGTCATAAAAAACACAAGTTTACTTGAGCAAAAACCAAAAGGCAAAATTAATCGTCTTTATTACTAGAATCTAAGGATCACTTTTACAAAATAAAACTTTGTTAGGAATCTGTTCAGTATGCTCAAAAGTACTACTCTGTCAAAATGACCAACAAAGCTTCACCTCAGGTGACCTTCAGAGAACTGTTTTTTAAGTCTTTCATAAGTCAGAATATCTCATTTATTTTAAAACTGTATGCTATCAACACATTTCTGATACTTGATCCCTTTTTCTTCTAAGGAATTAGCATTTCTATAATTTCCATATCAAAATAATAATATGGGTACTGTAGATGTTTGCGATATCTGAATCTTTACTGTCAGAAATAATGCTGTGCTTCAGAAATGTCCTATCAAAATCTCATCATCATCCTGACCAGCCACACTGCAGTCCAAGAAGGTAGAACATCCCAAGGCTTTATGCCTTGCTGTTTAATTAAGAGTAAGCACTACTGCTTCATCAAAGGCAAATCATTTCCCACTGTCAAGTGGGAAATGCTTATTTCCAGCAAGGTTGCTTGGCACCCAGTGGGTTTCTAAATGAACAGTTACAGTCACCAAGGGGTGCAGTATGTTTAGCCCCCTTCAGGGTACCCAAGTCACAAGCTAAACTATGTCTCTTCTTAGAATAGAAGGGGAACCCCCACCCATGCTGAAGAGTGAAGTGTTGGCCACAGCACTGTACTAAAACTCTAATTTTTCCAGGAAAATATAGTGGAATTTGTAATGACAATACACAGCAGGCCAGACCTTTTTAAGAACTGTTCAGAAACACTATCACAGCAAATGGAGTGGTGTATATCTGTCTCAAAAGAAAGAAGAGAGAAATCAGCCTTGTCAGGGTAGTAGTTTCATGAAACTTGTAGTTTCATGGCATTCCCTGCCTGATAATTGGACTGTTGAGCTCCCCCAGTGTCCTGGTGAGCAGTTGGCAGGGACTTGGCAGGGAAAGCTCAGCAGAGAGCTGTTACTCATTTCATCAGGACACTTTTCATCTGTAGCAAATTCTGGTTCTGGTTCTTGCAGCACATCCTTGCCTGGTGCCTCGTTAACTGACCAACTTGTTCAGTTGGGTCCTTCACTGGTAACCCTCTTTTTTAACCTCTCCTGCAATATAACATTGCAGTTGCAACTCGAATTAAGATTAAAAGAATTCTTTCACTTGAACAGCTTTACTTTTTTCTTTTGACCTTGACCTTCCGAAAAGGATTCCCTTCTGCAAAGATTCTTTACACTTAAAATCAAGCCAATAACTGTTTTTATTTTTAGAAGTATAGAAACAAAAATGTATGTTTCAATTAATGGCAAAAATAATCATAGTTAACTGTGAATAGCAGGCATAGTAATTCTGGACCATGAAGAAGGAAGTGTTTGGTGACTGAGCTGTGTGCCCTGGCAGCAAGGAAGGCCAAGACCACCCTGAGATGTATCAAGAGTTGCTCAGTGAGCAGATTGATGGGAGTGACTGTGCCTCTCTACTCAGTCCTTGGTAGATGACATCTGGAGTACTGCGTCCACTCTTGCTTCCCTCAGCCCCCCGTACAGGAAAGGCATAGACAACCTGAAGCCAGCTCAGACGAAATCACCGAGGGGGCTGAAGCACTGTGAGAAAAGGCTGAGAGAGCTGGTCTGGCTGATCCCGGAGAAGAAAAAACATTGAGGGAACACAAAAGCAGCCAGTAGATCTGCCTCCTGTCCCAGCATCCAGCCACCACCCCCACCCACCCAAGCAAATCCTGTTTCCAGGAATAAACTTTGCTTTGTTTTTTAGAAAACAGACAGGTGGTGGTGGTGGTGGTGTGCTGTCTCTTGAGGTGGCAGTGCTGAAAATGTCTAGTGATGGAGTTTGAGGAACACCTTGATGATAAAACATTGCATCCACACCCCTCTGTTGGTCTTGTGTTTAATTAGACAAATCACAACTACTTCTCTACGAAGAACTTACCTCTTAGTCTCAAACATACATCTATTGTCAAATGTTCCTTTCTTTAGTATTAAATGGTAATTACATGCAGCTTTTGCTTCACCTTTATTGCTGTCTTTCAATGAGACCTTTATAGAGGAAAAAAGGGTTGTAAATACGTACATATATATGGAAATACGTATGTTTACACCTGCATATATTTATATAAATAATCATTCCCTCTGAAGCAATTCTGTATATGGAGACATACATCTCCACTAATGCTAATAAAACTTTATGGTAAGCTAAAATGATTTTTCTGCATATAGTTTTTTTATTATAAAAATTTTCTATTTTAAATGACGTGTAATTCTGAAAATGTAATAAGGCAGATCTCATGTGGTGCACATTTTTGTAATAATAATGGAAAATTCTGAAAATTCATGCTGTTGCTACCTTAAGTTAGTAGACGTTAATTGGAAGGCAGCAGTCATAAGAAAATATAATTTAGTGAGGAAAGGCCTTTTTAAAGGCCTTTTTAGTGACCTTTTTAGAAAAAGGATCCCTCACCTGATATAATGGTACTGTATTCTAAATCATTATCCCACTTTTGTAAATTGTATCCTTAAATAAAAGCATCATATACTTCATTCCGAAATTATTAACCCTAGTGGGCTTCCTGGAGGTTGCCTACTGATCACTTGCCTTAATTTATTAAATACAACTCAAGCTAAGAAGGAAAAATGCATTTTACTCTAAACCTTTTTTTAAAGTTGTGAATATTCTAACCTGCTGGGCTCTTCCCTTGTACTCGTTTTTGCTTGCACAGTATATGTACCACAATCGTCCTCTTCTATCTCTGTGTGTGCACTCAATGGCCGATAACTTATAATAGCCATTGTTTTCGCCGTATGTTGCCCATAACTGTGGTGTGATCTACTAATACATTGTACTTGTTGACAATCACAAAGACAAGAGATGTCAGCGTGTTTGTAAATGTGTTTTGGAAAGATGACTTAAGCCTTTAATGTGTTGTGATACTGGTAAATGCGAAGTGGTTCTCAGAAAGACATTGCTTGGTCAGTTTTATTTTGAAAGCTTGGTACTGTGTACTTAAAAAGCAAGAATGTTTGCCTGATGTTTCACCTTCTTTTCTTACACTCTGGCTTAGCAAAGCACAAAGATTTTTACTTTTTTTTGGCCAGGCATGACATAAGTAAACATTTTGAAATAAAAATATCTAAATCCCCAAACAGATACTATTTTCTGAAGTACCTCAGCTGTGATTTCATTTTTCATTAATAGTCGTTATTTCAGACTTTTCTTCTTACAGGCTTCATTTTTATGAGGACACATGTTAGGTTTTTAATTGTGCTTCAGAGAAGATAAAAGAGGAACTCTTTGAAGGTAGAGTAGCAGGACAAATACTGTTTTCATTGTGTTTTTTACTACTGTTTGGAAGCATCGTTGTCCCTTAACATTATCAGGTAGTGTCCATTGCCTGTGAGTCTGTGGTAATGTTTTGGCCCTGGTGTTGTTCTCGCATTAACCCCCAACCACTCTTTCTATTTTCTGCTGATGTGCATCTGCTACCTTGTGTAGCCACCCACCTGTGGCAGCTTTGGTCTGAAGCCATCGCACTGAGCCTATTACCCAATGAGTGCATTCTTTTGATTTAATTGGGAACCAATTCTGTGACAGATGCATGTAAGTAGGGATCACAAGGAGTGTTTTGAGTGTGCATAGTAAGAAAGTGCTGAGTGAATATATTTATCTGTACACTCTTGCTTGGGCCCTGCTGCCACTAGTTCACTGGCAAGTCTTTGCAGAAGATAAAATCAAAGGTGTTCTCTATTAAAATTTCAGTGCACTTGGATGACAAAGGCAAAATGCCTCATTGCATCTTTCAGTCATTTTTCAATATCTGTTTTCAAAGAATGGTGAGAAAAACAGTGCACTGTGAAATGTAGTTTGAGTTTTCATTTACGTTGTGTTTCTTAATGAATTCTACTGCATTAGGAATTAGACCTTTCCCACAGGTCTATAGGACCTGAGTGTATGTATCCAAAATTGCTTTCCCATTCTGTTTCTCTGGAGAGCTTGCTTGGGACCTTCTCACCGAACAGTCCCTTTTGTTTACGTGACTTGCTTAGCCTTTCTGAAAGGGATCAGTTTCAAACTGTATGCATCAAAATTAGTACTGCTGTATTCCCTCCTCCTCTGTGCTGATACTCATCCAATCCCATGCAGAGCCTATGAAACTCACTAATCTGGGAACGAAAAAAAATAAAAAAAAAAAAAGAACAAAAAATGAAGTTAATTCTTGTAGTACGTAGGCCTTCTGTCATGTTACCAAGTTGGTCTGGCTCGCTTGAGGCCACAGACTGATGTGCTGGTCTGAAGGAGGCAGAGGGTGGGTTTGTGCCTACCAGGGAGCATGGCAAAATTGCAACAGCTCCTCTCCGCTCACATTGGCTGAAATTTGTTGCAGTGCTGTATGCCCTCTGTTCCTTAGTGCCCCCTTGGATAAATAATCATCTATATAATATAGCCACTTGTTCAATTGCCAGTCTGCCTTTCATCTGCCACTCTGCCTTCAGATAGTGCTTCTTTTAGGTTACTATTGTAAAGTTTTATAAAGATAACCATATATTCACTGTCACTGGCATTTTGAGCTGTGCCTTCAAATGGTATGTTTGGTTTTAGCATTTATTTTTATTGCATTGAAAATACACTCCATTAGAGCAGCTGATCACCTGACCACTCTGTTCATCAACCAGAAGATCTTTGGAGCAGTGCTCTTTGAAAAAAAAAAACCCTAACATATATATGTCTGAATGAACAAGTTCTTTTCATAGCATGTGTGTCTTTACTCTATGTTGCTTACACTCGCTACTGTACTTTCAGAAGAGCTCAATTTTTTCATGACCTTGAAGCAATATCACAGTTCTTAGGATAGTTCTTGCTTTTAGTGCCTGCTCAGTTCAGAAACTCTTGAAATGGAGAGAGGGTTAAGGTTTGGATTTGACACTGCTCACAATTTTTGTTGTATATAAAAAGTTGTTGTTTAAAAGAAAAGAAAACACACACACAAAAAAACCACCCACTCCAAACTTGGCAGTTTGTTTATATCCTGACTCAACACTTTTTACAGAATTTTGAAGAATTTGAATGTTGGTCAAATGTTCCCCTGGCACTTCTCAATGAGGAGGAAAGGATGTTTTACAGTCATTACAGTACTGGGTTTGAGCTTTGAGTTGAGCTCATCCTTATTTTAAGAGATATATTGAATCTCACTGTAACCTCGGTAAAGAGTAGTGTCAGGATACAGAGTTGGTCTTTGAAGTGTGTTTAGACAACAGTGGAGATACATTGACTGAGCTGTAGAATTAAGATTGTGTTAAAGACTAAAATAAAATAAAATAAATTCCTTTAGGTGTTAATATTCGTAAAAGTTTAAAGAAATCATAAAAGATAAAAACAGTGCAACTTTCTGATTATAGATAAAAGTTGGTCTGTTTTCTAAGTATGTATCTCTTCTTTCTCAACAACTGTTGGATGTAGCGAGAAGGAGACAAGATGTAACAATTAACGCATCATGTGTACAAAACAAAAAAAAAAACCACGAGCTGTAGGTGTTATACTGAACAAGAATTTGCTTTTGTCCCATCTATCTTTTTTATGTAGATAGCATTTACTCATTTGTATTGCAATTTGAAAGACTTGTACCCACTAATGGATACTTGGTGTTGTTGTTGCTTTTTCTTTTAAGCTAAATATGTATATGTTAGTCTTTGTATCTCTTGGAAACATGTCCTTTCAGAAAATACATGTTTCGGCACAGTTTAACCCTACATATGTATATGGGGTGATTTGAAATCAATCCATTATCAAGCAACAGAATTATACAACATCCTAATGATTTGAGGTTGTTTCTTTTCTAGAAGAAATAATCAGCTTCCCCTTCAAACATTGCTAGGACAGCAGCTGCAGATGAGAATGAGCTTCCATATTTAATACATTCTATTAACTTCACACATACAAACACACACTCACACGCTCAGTCCTGCACCCCAGTGTCACATAATAGGTGAACAGGCCCTAATTAAAAGCACACACCATCTGCCAGTGTGCGGCAGCAGAGTGGCACTCCATAACCATCCTGATTTCTGTGATTGAAATGTATTATTTATGAGCTCAAAGAGAAAATACACAAATGCTTGGCTGGTGAAAGCTGCATTAGGAGCTGGATAGCACCATCTAATGGAACAGGGTGCCACTGGCTATTCATCTTCCCTCTTCTTCCTCTCACCTCTTCAGTCTCCTCCGCAAAAATTTTATTTTTCAACATTGTCTTTGGATTTTTTGATGGTGTTTTAGCCAATTTTGTCTCTCAAGTTCCACTGTTATACAAGATTGAAAAGGGTTGTTGAAATATTAAACTATTTATGGTATTTGCAGCAGCCTTTTGTTTCCTTCCAGTGCCACATGTAGGGTTTTACTTTCTGGAGTAAAAGTGATATTGATGTGATGTGGTGGTACAGAATTGGGAGACTATTGAGATAGCTGAGCAGGATCAGTTTACTGCCATTTCTCCTACCCTTCCCAAAGACCCATGTAAAGACAGTATCTACTGCTCAGTCTGAAAATTTTATTTTAATATGGAAATTGGCTCTATTTTGTATTGAGCAGTACTCTACAGACTGTGGTTGGAAAGAAGGAGCAGTTGGAAAAGGCTGCAGCTTTGGATCTTCCTCTCTGAAAGCAGAGATCATAGCATCTTCCTACTTGCAGAATAATGTCCTCTTATTGCTTGTTATTGGGGAAATGGATAAGGAAGGATATGTTGGAATGAGGGGTGAAATACACCTTGGCAGGAGAGGAAAAGGCTGCCTGGGAAGGAGTTCTTTTTGTTATGGCTGGTCCATCAGTCTGCCTTTGTTCACTGCTAGTTTACAACATCAGATCTAATAAAAATATATAATGTATGTAGTGGCTAGCTCAGTGTACTTTAAAATACACAGGTTAAGAATAGTCATACTGATTCAAAATAATCTGGGGAACGACTTTCTTGTCCTTAGGCTTTTTGTTATGTTCTTGAGCTTTGCAGTATCCATGCCAGGCATCCAACAGTATTGTTAAAGCACTAAGGATGGACTGATATGTGAAATACTAAATGTTTCTACAACAACTTCCAATAAACACTTTTCTTTTAATTAAAGAATCTGGACACTGTTTCAACTCTGGCAAGACAAGACCCTGAATAAAAAGATATAGGTATAAAACTGGGCAAAATATATATATGTATGTGTATGCATTTTATTTCTTTATATTAGCTTGTTTTAAGCAATGTTGAAATGTCATAAATTGCGGCACATCTGTGAATACACATCTTCCTGTTGTTTGTGTTTAGAACATATGCCATCAGAAGGATAAGAGATGCCTTCAGAGAAAACAAGAATATTAAGGATTCTGAAAAAATAGAAGAACTAGTGAATAAAGCCAAAGCAAACCTAGAGGTTATTCGTCGGCAGGTATGTGTATTTCTCTCATTCTATCTAAGAGTTGTATCCTCCTCAGTTAACTGTCTTATGCCACTGGAGATGGAAAAAGTAGATCCTTGCTCAAACATCTAGATGAATGTTGGGTTTTGTATGTCTTTTGAAATGATGGTTGCAATAGGGGGATTTAGGTTTGTTTGTTCCATTAACTGGTACAGGCCTTGTCAAAAGTTTGTATGCTCTTCTTACCTTCTCCGCTGTTTTGTTTTGCTGTCTCTTCATTCTGCTTCTCTGCCCTAATTTTGCTTTGAATCTGTTTCCTCTAGCTCATGTGTATTAGATTCCTTTCCTCAGCCTTTCCTCCTCACATCATAGGTTTAGAAGGGTGACTGTGACACTCACTTCAAATAGTCTCACCTTCTTCCGTGTTTGTTTTTTTCCTGTGTCCTGATAGAACGTTAGAACAAGAAAATCCAGAAGTGAATTAAGTAAATTCTGGCTAAATGTGTCCATACAGCATGATACATTTTTCTTTGGAATAATTGAGTCACTGGCAGTATTTTTCTTCTCTGACTAGTACTTATAACATCTCTGTTTCTTCTATTAGTACATGCTATTTAGACACAAAGTAGACTTCATTGAACTTTAGATACTTTTTAACTTCTCATACATACCTGCTGTCTGTCTACAGTGACCACTGGAAATCGGAAGAAAGCAAGTTTCTACAGCTGAACTCTCTAAGGGCGTTTGCAATGCTTTAGCAGTTCCTCCTTGCAAAATCTTCGCTTGCTGACACCAGTCAGAGCTCAGTAGTACTTTTATTAAGCATCAAATGAAAATGTGCACCTGTTTCTCCACAGTTTGTTTTAGCATGCGTCTTTAAACAACCCACAGGTCAGTTAGATGGATTCTTCTTTCAGTAGGAAGCCGGGCCCTTTGATTTGACAATTAAGTATGAATACTTTGGTGCAACTTAAATTATTTCTTTGGCATTTCTTCTTCCAGGAACAGGTGTTGTTTTGTGCTACCATAGTTTTGCTATCTTTTTTTAACCTAAACACTGCTATTTTTGTATTTTAAGTGTTTCTCAAAGAAACAGTTCAGATTGGATTGCTACAATGCAATTGCATTTAAATATTATGTTTTTTCTCATATCTGTAGGTGATAATTAGTGTTTTCAGCTCTTATTTTTGAGGTTTTGTCTTGGAGACCCTTGATATCCTTGATACTTCTCCAGGGAAGTACTAGAGGCTGGAGAAGAAAATGAAGGAAGGGGTGTCACAGGAGAAGACTCAGGTATCACTTGTACAAATCTGACCTAGTAGTTAGTCTATTGAGTTCTAATCAGTAAATTTATATACGTAAAATACTTAATTATTGCAGACAGATTGGCGTTCAATACTCCACTACATTAGTATGTAGTGGAGTATTGAACGCCAATCTGTCTGCAATAATTAATAATTAACTTAAAGTTAGAATGGGATACAAAAATTACTGCTTAAGCTTGCTATATGTATCTTAAATGTTACGTACAAGCAAAAAACATCTCTTACCAGCCTGCTGATATCTGGTGTCAGGTAAGGTATCTCTCAGCCTCGTGGGGTACCTCACCTTGAGGAGCATCCCTGCTCAATGGACAGTGGTTGTGGAGGGACCTCGTGGCTGCAGATATTTATAGCGTAAGGTGGATGGTTTGGAGTCAGATTTTCTGCTGTGTTAATGCACTTAACAGCCAGTCTCCAGGTTTTTTGAGGGTGTGGTGCTGAGTTCTCACCAATTACATCACACAATAGGATGAACTTCATTTATGCCTTCTTGCTGTGCCTCTGCCTGGACCCAGGTTCAGTTGTTGAAGTATCTCTTAAATCAAGTCTTAAATGTCACACTTGTAGAAATTTTCCAGGCAAAGTATAAGCATTCAGTTTTGGAAGGGTTTATCTTACATATTCCCAGGAGTAACAGACAGTAAAACACACAATAATAATACACAATGGAACTTTTTAGCAAAAAATAATCTGATAAAAAAAAATTATCATTTGTCAAGATAATTTTTTTTTTACACAAATCCCTGCAAGACTTGATGTTTGGGTTATAGACATTTTTTTTTTGTAAAAAATTGAGAACTTTTGTGCTTTGCAGAAGTTCTGTTATGTTTCAGTGTCACTCACTTTCAGCCATAAAGCAAGACATAAATATTGTAAAAATAGCGGCTGTCTTTAAAGCCGGTTTTTCATTGGGACTATTAAAAACCTTAGCATCTAAATACATATTAATATTTACTTGCTCTCAAATTTCATCATGCTCTGTGGAAAAAAATTGGTTCTTCCTCCCTGTTTAATTGAAGATCTTTGTAATGAAGTCATCTGGTATTATTAAGACTTTATATTTAAAACTAACCAAGCATAATATAAAGTGCTTTTATTTTTAAATGCAGAAGTACTGAAGCAAACATGAGATGTAGTATATAGTTTTTTACTAAGTTTGGGGTTTATTATGATGTAGATCATCTTGGTATTGCTGACTTTTTCATAGTATGTTGGTAGAAATTAAATAATACCCCTCTTTGCTGACAATTTGTCGTTACTCTAAAATCAAATTTATATTCACTTTACATTCTAATTTATGGTTTAGTCATCAAAGTGACCATTGAAGTGTAAGGTTCATAAATAACTATTTGAATCAGCCTAGTGGAAAATGCGAAATAGTGACAGATTACTGTCATTTTGTTCATGTCAGTCACTGTACAATTTGCTTCAATGTTATAAAAGTAGCTTTATAATGCTGAAAAGCATGGAGGGACATTAATCTCTGCCTTGATCCTCCTCTGCTTATTATTGGTTTCGATTTTAAAAATAGTCTGTCTGCAGGAAGGAACAACCCTGATTCTTTTTCAACACTATAAAGATTTTGTGTGTGTACGTTTACTGTGTAAACAACACAATTTGTGGTGTCTTTCCTGTAAAGAAAGGTGTTGTGAGAAATGCACTGTAACAAGTAAGTTTGAAACAGAAAGTTTTAAAGAGATCTGAGGCAAACTTTTGAGGTCCTTTGAGGATTTTCATAACAGCCATTCCCCAGCTATGCTAATATGACTTCATTTGTGAGTTTCCATTACTATTTGGAGTATGTTAGCAGTAGGAGAATTTGCACTGAAATGTACTGCTGAAATAAAAGCCACTTTGAAGATAGGCTAATACTGAGTGTTTGGAAGTAGTTTTCTTTATGGCATGCTGTCTCTCAAGTTTTGAAATGAAAATATAAAAGTGAAATTCGAAACCTATGTTAGACCTGTGTGCTCTGATTAAAACCTTGTTTTAATCTATAGATCTCATTCTTGCATACTCCTCTATAATACTTTCTTCTCAGTTTTATATTGTAGCTAGAAATTATCAGCCATCTTGTTGGTAGTTTTGTTTTGTATTTTGTTTTTCCTGGCAGCTCTGAAGGCTTTATTATCAATTTTACTGGTCTTAACATCACACAACTACAGTACTCTTCAACCGTTTTGACATTTCACAGCTTTTGTTTGTTTCTTTAAATAATCCAAACTGATGAGAACCATGGTTTTTACAAACCTTGAACAGGGAGACCAGAAATGTACTGTGAACAGTTAGACAGTCAGGACTATGGATCTGCTTCCTTTACTGCTGCCTGGCCATTGGTGCTTTTTTAAGGGAACAGATGAACTTTTGTTTTGAATTTGTTTTTCTTCAGGCTTGACCTCTCTTACTGTTCCCTTCAGATGTGTAGAGGAAGGAAGGAATGTGGTTTTGAAGCTTGAGAACTCTGTTAGAAAGTTTCCACTGAAAATGATAACTATTGAGTACTTGCAGCATTTTTCATATCTGCAGCATATTGTAAAGTACATTCTAATCCTTGAAATATTCATTGATAGTAGTAACTTTAGTTCCATTTCTTTTAATGAAATGCTTCATAACAATGCCTTGATAAAAGCCCATGTCATACTTAGTGGAAGATTTTGGTCTTGTATTCCCATGTTTCTTCATGTTCAAAATTATTAGTATGGTCTTGTTTTGAAATTTTTGCAAAATAACAGTTCTTTTGGATTAATTTTTTTTTTAGCAAGCCAAGTTGTCAGTGCAGCTGAGTGTAGCCAAGTACTGAGCCTTCTTGAGGTGTTCATTAGCAGTATCTTATCTTGGCAATATCGTAAATTTGAGTAACAGTTGAATGGAAATGGAAATTATGCTGAATGAATGTACTAATACAGCACTCGTATTATTATGAACTGGTGATAATATAGCCATGGCATAAGGAAATTTTCTGTTAATCAAAATAGCCTAAGTGTTAAAGCATGTTTAATAAATATTAGCAAGACAAGCAATTTCAATTATAGTTATTCTAGCAAACAAAAGCTAGAGGTAATATCTTAGTTTACTGCACCTGCTTTGGATTGATTGCTGATCCTTTGAGCAGCAAATATTCCCATTGTTTTCCGTAGTTCAGTTCTAGTAATCCTGTGATTGGTTTGCAGCAATAGCAGGTAAATTAGTAAATGTCAAAGTGTTATGTATTTCTGGACTGAAAGCCTTTTATTGAGTATTTGGGGGACTGGTACCAGTTTACAGAGTTGTGAGCAACATTGGAATTGGCTGGCTCTTACTAAACTTTAAGAAATATTCTGTATATCTGAACATAGTTGTGTTTATACTGCAGAGCACTGTAGGCTAGATGCCCTTTGCAGGAGAAGGTTCATTATCAAAAATCTTGTTATCAGTTCTAGTTTCAGGCTACAAGTCATATTCCTGTCTAATTTTTATGAATATGTAAGAAAGTTACAAAATAATGTATAATGTATTTCATTATGTTGGCAGCAGTTTTGAAGCCAAGAGGAAAGAATAGCTGGAAAAGCATCTTGAGCACAGGGGGCAGCATCCACACTACTGTTCAGGAACATGTATGGTATTGGCAAGTCATGTTTTCCTGCTGGCAGGAAACAATTATGTTGGAGCTCTAATATGATTTCCTCTTATTAAGCTTGTCACTTCAAGGAAGTTTTAAAATCACAGATTAATTTACTGCTTTTCTTGAGAAGCTCCCAGAATTTGAATTTTATCTTCTTTATTTTTTCGGCTTCACAATGGCAAATACCCATTTTTCTACAAAACTTCTTCAGTAAGATGATCATCCTTGGAAGTTTGCTGGTTTTTTTACTTGTATAATATATTTGTATTTATTACAGTTGGACCTCATTTTCCAACCAGGATAGAGCCAACGGTATGCACAGAGAACTTTTCTTAAATCTCGAGCCATTTAGCTTGTTGGAGCAAGTGTAGACACAGTAAAGTTTTCAAATGCTCATTCACAGTAGAAGAGCAGGAAGTGAGTGGCATAATCAAAACATGGACAAAGATCCTATTGAAGCAGTTTTGTCAAGTGAGGACATGGTATCAGTGCACTATCTGTACACTTCTAAATCCTTGGAATTGCATCTAGAATTTAGCAAATTGTTGGCATGAGCCTTTTGCACTTCTCTTGCTCCTAGCCTGGTAGTCAGTTTTTAATTGCTGATGAATTCTCACTTAATTGGTTCCTTACATGCATTTACCAAAATTATACTAGAAACTTATGGCAAAGACACAAACCAAATTTAAATCAGCTGACTTACAGTTTAGAAGCCATTAAGGGGATTTTTCTGTGTTTGTTAGGTTGCTTTTTTTTAAATTTCAAAGCTCTCTGGGGTGATATTTTTAGATATTTTCTTTCCTTTAAGGTCATTTAAGTGTTCAAGTTACACTTACTTTACATGCAGTTTGAAAACTTCTTTATAACAGTAACCTACCAGGAAGAATACGATTAAGACAGCAACAGAAATCCTGAACATATATTAAATTTCAGTGTTCTTTGCTTGGAAAGACACCAAGATGCAGGTGGAGGAATGTATAACATAGGAGAGATAATACCTGTCTTTCAGTAAACAGGAGAAAGCTTGAAATTGAAATTGGGAGGCAGTAAATTCAGAGCTAAACTGGATTTATATTCCAGTAAGAGAGTAAATGCATTTTATATACAGTAAGTATCCATGTGGTTTTGGGGATTGAAAGGGAGGAGGAACAAAGAAATAGGTGTCCTAGGAGTGACTTTGAAAAAGGCTTGGTAAATTTAAGCAGACACCCAGGTAAATCAGAACTTGTTCCTTCCCCAGGACTTGTTAGCAGCGAGATCTACTTTGTCTAGCCTTTTCAGATACCTTTTTCATCTTGGCATGTAGGCTAACCTTGGAGATTTGGAATACTGTAACAGATGCCAAAAGCTCAGAGCTGTCATATCAGCTTAATTTCTGGCATCTGAGGGTGCAGAAAGTGTAATAGACATTTTATTCGTCTTCAGGTGCCATGGCTCTCTAGGTTACACCTATGTGAGTCCCCAGAGCAGTGTTGCTCCTTAGGCTTTCATTTAACTCTCCTGATGGAGAACAAGATTGTGTTTTCACAAGTGATTTGCTGCCATTTGCTTTGCTGACTAAACTACAAGTGGCAGGTTCTGTCTGCAATATTAAGTACCAAAGTAGACCCTGCATTCAAAGTAACCTTTAGGTCACCAGCAGAGGCAACTCAGGTAGAATGAGCTTTGTCTTTCTGATGTAAGAGCTCAGGGTAAAACATATTGTTTGATGTATGCAGTTACCTTTCCTGAAAAAAATAAAAAAATAAAGATGGTTAAGTGTTGGCAGCTGCTTTTAAACTACTCTAATTATGTGTCATAAAGAACTGTCATTATTTTTTTTACATGTATTTAATGGCTAATCTGGTGAGGTTGGGGCCTTATCATAAATAGTAGTTATATAATGCATCCAGAGATCTGAGCATCTGATGTTATGCACAGAGGAGGGCTGTCTAAAGGACAGGAGAAGGACTTACTTTCTAGTGAGCAGTTTGGAGTGGCAATATGTCACATCCAATCAAAGAAATGTTAGGTGTAAACTTCCACATGGAAAAGAGTAAGTTTTATCATCCTGACTGGTCAGTAGCTCCTTGAAATAGTTAGCAGCACTAACCATTCTGTGCTGAAGAATTTTCAGGCTCACATTTTCAGGCAGATGCGTTCATCTGCTACTCGTTCCTTGTGCTTCCAGTTCTCCTGTGTTCAGCCCAGTGTGTAAATGAATAGGGTTCTTTGGAGTGGCTGGTGCAACAAAACTTCAAGGGAGGCCTCTTCCAAGTGAGGTAACGGCAGGTGCATGTGTTTCATAGTACAAATAAAGCATAGTGTCAATAGAGGGAAAGCAGAAATAAGTGCTGAAGTTTTGATCACAGGTCAAATTACTTCTGCTGTGTTAGTAATCTGACTGTGTGATCTTGCTTTGATGCCTGTCAGTCTGGTTTTTAGTGGTGCCCATTGAGGGACAGTTTGAAGATTCAGTTTTTTGCATTAAATTATGTTAACGTTTGAGTAACTTTTTGTCTTTCTTGCTCTGTGTGGTCTACTGCAGAGCAGAACATTTGTTGAGGATCTCTTTATTAATTAATAGGAAAAGTATGGTGATTTTGTGTGTTATTTATGAAATGTATAACTCTGTAACAGCCTTATGTGTGTAATGGTTATGTCAGAACACTGATCTCTCAATGACCATCCCTTTTCAGGGGTAAACCTGTTTTATGTACAGCTAGACCTTCTGGAAATTAAAGGGATTGCTGTTTTGGGGACTTCTGAAAACAGTAAGAGAGAAAAGTGCTGTTATTACACCAGTGATGTCTTGATCTCTCAGCATTTGTAGGTTGCTTTTTAATCTGTTGTTGTTTTATTTCTTTTTTCCTTGCTCAGAAAACTTTCTTTCCTGGTTTTGTACTGCTTATGAAAAGGAGACAGTGTTCAGTTCAATGGCACAGCAGCTGAGCAAGCACACTTCCCTCCAGGAGGAGCTTTGGCACCATTTGACTGGTGCCTCTGATCCGCAGGACTGTGTTTTGCTGCCCTTGAACTGCAGTCTGTAATTCAGGATGATGATGTTGATATTGACGCCCTCACTATCCAAAAAGTCACCTAGTCCTGTAGCTGTGGTAAAGTGGGGGTTTTTTAATGACGTTTTCTGTCCCTGCCCCGCCGCCCCCACCCCCGTGCTCATTCATCAGTCTCTCAGTATATTACAGTTACAGTTTTTCCCTTTACAGCTAACAACAGGAAGAGGAGGCATTTTAGCTCGTCCTTAAGCTACTTGAATTCTTTACTGACCTTTCAGATGCTTCTCAGCACACTGAAAATGTGCTGTAAAATCATCCCCTGCTATTCTAAATCAGGTGCCTTTTTTTGTTTGTTTGTTTCTTTCACAGATAGTTTGTCAAGTCTAACAAATTTATTTCCTTCTTCATTCTCAGCATAAAGGCAGCCTGCAAAGAGTCCTGTTTGTCCTATTTGCTCCAAGAATCTGGTTTCATGAGTGCTTTTTATTTCCCCATCTTCTTATCTTCATGCTTCTTCTTTTGGTTCAGTCACTAAAACTCTTCCATTATTCCAGTTGCAGAGGTTATACTTGTTTTCTTATTTTGAAAATGCTTGTCAAAATAAAAGCTGTTTATAAAATCCACTGATATTAACTGTCATTTAATAAAAATCTGAAAAAAAACAGTTACCTAAAAAATAAAAATAGAAATTGAAGCCTTCTTCTCTCTTCTCTGTGTCTGATGTGCCTGCATATATTGTAACCTTCTGAATACTCCTATGGTTTATCATAGCACCAAATATGGTCTCTCTCACTAAGACCATTTGGCTGAGTTTGCAGACAGATAAAATCACAGTGATCTGGCTTTATTTTGACAATAAACTCACCTGTGGCCTTCACATAAAAGCTCCTTCAAACAAAGAAGCTTTATCATTGATGTGTTATGTTTCAATATTACCTTTTTTGCAGTAATTCAGATTCTGTCTAGTGTCTCTGTCGTAAGCTGTTTGTATTGAGGAAAATGTCTTTGATCCATCAAGTTGTTATGAAGGCCAAGATTTAGGGAAGAAAGTTGCTAGACTCCAAGATCAGCATGTCTCATCCAGCCCTTGGAAGTTTAAGCAGGGAAAGCTGTTTTCTAGACAAGACTGTAGAGAGAAGTTTAATTAGTGTTTACGCAGTCTCCTTGGCACTTGGTGCATTGCTGCTGTCTTTAGCTCTGTGCTTTCTGAGGTGAGCCTGGGGTTTTTTTGGCCATTAAAGGCTATATCTGCAGTGCCCTTCATCTTGGTGACAGGCATTATGCCAGTACAATAACTCTGAAAGTGAGTAAAAAACAGAAGAAAAAAAGAAGCCTAAACTCTTCCAGTCACACTTAAATCACAATTTGACTAATTCCTGTTGTTATTTTCTGTGGGGTACGTCAGATATATGTTTCCCCTCTTCTAGGTATGGGCTGCCTGAACATCCTTCCTAGGCTGTTTTCTTTGCAGGAAGTGAACCGTTACTAAGCAGAGTTTCAAGTTCACCTTTATAATTTGGTCACCCATAGAAAGTACATAAATGTGTAATTTGAAACAAAGATCTGCTGTTTATGCTGTAGAAATAATATCCTGTCCCTCACCAGAGCAGTTATGAATATTGCAGTATAGTGGCTAAATAATACATTCATAGTTTTTCTCCTGTGAGCATAACTCACTTTATTCAACCAAAGCACTTGCTTTGGTAATTTTTAACCATATTTTTGTCCAAATGTGGTTAATGAGAGCATTATATGACTTAATCACTTAGCCTTTCACATTAATATGGATCTTGTTTGTAATTCTGTTGATTTTGTTGTTGACCCAATGCTTTGGTTCTGTGTTCAAATTATCTTAATTTTATTTGAAAGTACTGTTTGTCTCTCAGAAGTCTAATTTCTATTTGTCAGTAGTGAATACTTACTAGGAGTGATTACTGTCTAACTGCTTGCACCAGTATACCTCTGGGAGGTTAATCAATCTTGTGCTTTTTAATTGACATCAATAATGTGTTTACATTTATCAATATTTCTTAATTGTCAAGTTATAACAGTGGAACTTCAATAATAAATCATGCCAATGGTTAACTTCATACATTAGATTTTTAAGAGTCTCCTTAAGCAGTTTGACATGTTGTAAATTGCTTTTAAAATGATGTATGTATGCTCAGGGGGGAAGAGGAGAAAAAATTGGTAGGCGAAGCTGAGCTGTAGAATAACACTGAAGAACTAGCCCATTGACAGTAACATACCTTTGTCACATGCATGGAGTACTTTATGGGGAAAAGAAAGAAGTAAGTCTTTTCAAACTGCTTGTTTTATTACTAATAATTCTGTGAGCATGACAGTACTCATACATTTGTTGTGTCATCCCCAGGGACTTGCCAAAGCTGGGACTTTCTCCGTTCTCTCAGCTGTACAGGCAAGGCAGAGGGCAGAGAGAATTAGTAGTGCTACTGCTCCTTTACAGAAGTAGCCCAATTTTAACTGTGCATTTCACCAATGTCTTTAAGATGTTGAGGTGGAAATTAAGAAACTTTGTTGAACTTTAACCATGTATTTAAAGACTTGGGCTCCTAGGGAACGGAATTATTTGCCCAGGTTCACAAAATATGCTTAGAGCAGGAATTAAGGCATGGTATTCCTCATCTTACAACACTATCCATCTCAGAAGTTATCCCTTTATCATCTAACTCAATCTGTTCTCTATTCCCTTTAAACCTAAACAGCAGTATTCTGGAGGAGGAAATCTGCCTAGATAGAAAGCTGGCAGGATGCTGATCGCATTGTGTTAGTCTTACCATGTTTTATGGGCTACATAGAAGACTATACTAAATTAAAACCCCTGCCTAATTAACAGTGAAGAAAGACTTAGTAGTTAATGCTGTTATTTTCTAGGTAAGTGAGAGCCAGTGTGAAGTCCAGGATAGGAAAAGACAGAAGTAGGGAAGCAGCTGTTTGTATTTTGTGCAACTTCACTTGTCTTTTTAACTGAGATCCTAAAGTTGAACTGCAGATTTTCAAGTAAACATGTATATATATATTAAAAAATGCAGATAAAAGTCCTTAATATTGTTAAACTCAAATATGATACAAAATTAGTTATTTGAATGTCTTACTGTGTAGAGCCTAATTTTACAATGCTACTTGTAGGAGGAGATGTTGACTAAAGTAGTTATTATCTGAAATGCTGTAGAATTAAATGGTATTTTACATAGATAAAAATACAGCATTTGTAGTACATATACACCATTCGTTTAAGGTGAAAACGGGATTAGAAAAATAAATGCTTATATTTGCAAGGAGCAGGTGAGGAGCTGGAAGAGCTATAGAATGGATGTGACTGACCTCTTTAATCAGCTGAAACAGTAGGAAAAGAATATAAACCTGAGGATAACAAATCCTCTTTATCAAGAGGTGAGTAAAAAATTCACCAGGCTCTCAGTCCTAGGAAACGAAAGGACTGATTTAAACATCAAAATATTGATGCAATTATCGAAATTCCCTGTCATTTGAGCAATTCAAGATCAAATATGTCTGCATTCCCGTTCCTCTTTCCTTCCTTGATCTCTATCCCAGCTCCATGCTCACGTAATGCTCTAGCTTAGTACTCTAAAGCACTGTATTTCTCTATATTTCAAATAAGATACTGTTGGTTGAAAACTGTTATTAATAGATTGATAGTTATAATTTTACTTTTTTGAACTTGTTTAATAGGAAAATGGCTGGCAAAGAGATGAGTTAAACACTAGTATGCAATCTGATGCCATCCTACCTGGTGTCATCACTGAAATTTCTATTTCTGCAATTCCTATCCTCTTCTTACTAACTGAATTCATATGTTGCCCAAGTCCTAAAAAAAAAGTCAAACCCAGAGATTTTGTCAGTCTACAAAACTAAGATGTCTGTATTCTAACATAAAGGCTAGCTTTTATATGAAAAGACTATGTATTAAATATTTCCAGTTTAATCTACAGCCTTTTTGTTGACTTCTTGCAAACGTTATAAGTAAGAAATTAAGCCTCTCCTTCCCTTTTTGAATGAGACAAGACTGGTAAGAAACAGCTATCTAATGAACAAAATTACAGTAGTTACCAAATCAATTCACATTAAAGCAAGTGTGTGCAATCAGTCTCTTTGTGACGGGTAATGCTGCGCTGGTCCTGAGCTAGAGGTCATTCACATCTGTGTCTAGAAGGGTAAGCTTGGGTTGGCATATGAACGTGTAAACAAGTCTTCAAGAAGTGGTGACCTTTCAGTGGCATTCAAATTGTATTTGCCCTTTTGGTTTCAAACCTGCTAAGGTACCTGAGGTGTATATGAAACTAAATTTAGTTTGGCTGTGTGGTGGGTTGACCCTGAGTGGACACCAGGTGTGCACCTGGTGCTCTATCTCCTCAGCTGGACAGTGGAGAGAAAATACAATGAAAGGCTTGTGGGTTGAGATAAGGTCAGGGAGAGGTCACTCACCAAATTACCCTCACAGGAAAACCAGGCTCATCTTGGGGAAATTAGTTTAATTTATTACCAATCAAATCAGAGAAGGGTAATAAGAAACAAACCCAAATCTTAAGAACACCTTCCTTCTACTCTTCCCTTCTTTCCAGGCTTAAATTTACTCCCTATTTTCCATATTTCCTCTCCCACAGATGGCGCAGAGGACAGGAAATGCAGGCTGCATTTAGTTCATCAAACCTTGTCTCTGTTGCTCCCTTCTCTTCAGGGGGCACTCCTCACATTCTTGCCTTGTTCCAGAAGGGGTCCCTCCCTTGGGAGGCAGTCTTTCATGAACTTATCCAGTGTGAGTCATTCCCAGGGGCTGCAGTCCTTCACGGTCACAAGTCCTGACAGCAAACCTGCTCCAGCATGGACTTCTCTCCACGGGTCCACAGTCCTGCCAGGAGCCTGCTTCAGTGCTTCCTATGGGGTTACAGCCTCCTTTGAGCATTCCTCTTCTCCACTGTTGAGTCCTCCACAGGCTGCAGGTAGATCTCTGCTCCCCCATGGACCTCCATGAGCTGCAAGGGAACATCCTGCCTCACCATGGTCAGCACCACAGCATGCATGGGTGTCTCTGCTCCAGCACCTGGAGCACCTCTTCCCTCTCCTTCTTCACCGACCTGGGTGTCTGCAGGGCTGTTTCTGTCACATATTCTCACTCCTCTCTCCAGCTGTAATTTTGCAGGGTTTCTGTATTTCCCCCTTCTTGAATATCCTGCAGGCACTGCCACTCTTGCTGATGTGCTTGACCTTGACCAGTGGCAGCTCTCTTGTGAAGCCGACTGGCATTGGCTCTCTCAGGACTGGAAGCTTCTACAAGACACTGCAAGACACAGGAAGCTTCTGGCACCTTCTCACAGAAGCTATGCCTGTAGTCCCCCACTACCAAAACCTTGACACATGTTGTTAGCATGAAGAATGTAAAATCTTGTGTTAATTAAGTTCAGAAAAAATAATTTTTATGCACAGTCCTCCAAAACTATATTTAATTCCAGCACAGCCTGAAGTGGAGGTAAATCTAGTTCATTTGTCAGGTTTTCCACTCCTTTGGAGGATGACTGAAATTGGTGCTACCAGGTCATCAAGTGAGATGTATTTTCAAACATAAGTGGGCCTGGTACAGGAAACTTGTCTTTCGACCTTCTTCCTTTCCTCAGACATCCTACATTGAGTGAATACTGGGGCTGATTACTGAAAAAGTAAGGGGTGTAATGAATATCCATAATATATAATCCCATAGGCTGAGAAGAGAGGATGACTCTTTTTGTTCAGAGAGTACCTGAGGAGACTTAAAGCGAGCATCCAAACTTGTGTTCACACATTTATGCTGACTAATATAGGCACTTGAGAGCTCAAGGTACTCTGGAAGTCATTAGAAAATAAGCTACAAAATTACATAAGCATTCAAGAACATGAACTTTTTCCTTCTAATACAGTTTCATATTTGAAAAAAAAATTAATACACTGTTAAAGTAGAACTTGTAATCTTTTTCATGTTTTAGTAAAGTACCAGCCGTCTATGTTTCTATTCCTTTCCTAAATCTTCAGCTAAAAGAAAAATAACTTCAAGTAGCTCTGCTGCAAATCTATAGGGAATACTTCCTTTAGGGAAGCTGAAGAGAACTGTGGAGCTACACAGTGCACTTTATATTTTTCACGGGTGCTTAGCATGTGCATCTCCTGTTGTAAAGCTGAAAGCTTTGTGTAGGGGAATGATGGGGCTTCAGAAGTGCCCAGTAACCATTGCCACCGTTGTGTTTGCTGACATACTAAAAGGAGCCTTGCATAGAATCACAGAATGGTTTGGGTTGGAAGAGACTTCAAAGATCACCTGGTTCCAACCCCCCCTGACATGGGCTGGAGCACCTTCCACTAGACAAGTAAAGCTCAGCTGATCAGACTTCAGTGATGGTACCTCCAATTTCAAATGTTTGTAACAATCAAGAGTTGAGAACTTTTTTTAGAGAACACTACACAGCTTTTACTATTCTGTGCAAGTCAGTAGTCAGTTCACACCTGACTGCTCTGTCAGGATGACAGTTGATCTGGAAAGAGTGGCAGATAATTCGGGCAAGAGCAGGTCACATGTTTTATATATCCACCTAAAGTGGTAAAATCCAGCTGCACAGCGCATTAGTTTCGTGAGTGCCACTTGATTTTTGTTTTCATTTTCAACTTTTTTCAAAAAGTAAGATTGGAGCTCTTTATTTGACTTGCTAGCTAAGGCTTTTTAAAATGTAAATAGCAGTCTTGTACCTCTAATACAGATTGCTGCGAAGCTGAGAGAAGGAGAGTCTGACCTACTCTTACAAAAGAAAACAAAACTGAGAAAGGACGGAACATAGGAACAGAGATATCCAAGGTTTCCCATCATATAGTAATGGATATGACCTTTAATATGGAGGCCTTTGGATCAAATTTAGGTTGGCATTAAAATTTTCTAATAAATTCCCTGCTGAATCTCAGAGTTTTTTTCCTCAGATTTAATTCAATAAGGTCACAATAAAGCAAGTGCTGTCTGTGCTATTGTAATTGCTCTCAGCAGGCTGATAATGTTATTGCAGAGAAGTGCCAGCTACTGTGCTTTTATTCCTTTCTTCAAGCACTCTTCTTCCTACATGCTTGCTCCCCTTGCTCTCAGGTCTACCATAAGTAGGAAGTGAAGCTGTTTTAAATGCCATTTCCTTCTCATTTTAACATGTTTTTAAAGTAATGCTTTCCTGAGTCTCTTCAACAAAGGGAATAAAAACATAGCCTGTCTTATTGCAGAATAATTAGAGACTTGTGTTTCCTTTCCTTAATTTTCGTCCAACCATGCATTAAATTCAGCCTTTTCAGTTCTTAAAACCTGGTATTCCTTAACATGCAATGCTCCTTTTAACACTCATTAACAGGCAAAGTTCGTTTTAGCTTAGTGCTTCTAGGGTTTTGGAAAAGATGTACAGCTAAATGAGTTTTCTTAGGCACAGGGGGAGAAACACTGAATACCAACTGTCCTGTGTTTTGTAAATGAAAATGACAAATTGCTGATCATCACAGTGAGGTGTATATATTTGGGGTCCTGCATTTGTAGGTTGATACCACGCCTTTTGCAACATGACTTTCAGAACAATGTTGTTAATGTGGCGTTTCTTGTATGAATGCAAATTCATGCTTAGCATGGTACCAATAGATCTGTTACTAAGGTATTGGATGTAGATCAGTACAGTAAATAATGCCCAGCAAAGTGCTGTGATCACGGTTCTCTGTGTAATTCTCTGTGACTGTGAGAGACTCAGTCAGTGCAGCTTCAGTATCAACCCTGCATGAGCTGCACTAGGTGCACTGTAAGTTTCTGGATGCAAAATCCTGGTTTTTTGCAATCAGACCTGCTGTCTAAAATGACAGCTTTCTGTTTGTAGTGGTGGAGCTGTGTACATCATGGCCATTTCTTTCTTAGCAAATGAAGAGTTGTCCTAAAACTTGATGAGTATTTTGGGGCCATGATGGACCAGTCTTTTAACTGTGGGGCTAGATATGTTTTTCTTGACTGTGAACATGAATTAATAGTTAATGTTCCTCTACATAAGCATAGCTCAGGCCTTTGCAGTTTCAAAGGACCAATCTGGACGTAGCTGAATGCTCCTGCCTGGTATTTGGTTTCCTACCCTCTAACTGGCTTCAGAATTACCCCTTTCTACCCTCTTGGTCCATTACCTTCTTGCGCCGTTTTTCTGGGGGCACAGAATGTCTTAACTAAAGTGTAATGCACAGACACGTGTGCCTATCTGCAGCTAGGCAGGCACTTTCATGCAGGCATTTACAGTTCTGTGCCCATGGCATTCATTTCTGCCAAACAAGCCAGTCTCTGTACAGAAGGAAATTACTGCCATGGATATTCGACTGCTTATGAGCAGTCAGCTAACATACGTACAGTGGGATATGTCCTCTTGCCCACATGTGATTGACTGGAAATGAGGAGCAACAAATGATATTGTACAAAGGCAATTCCAGTTCTGAAAAACATCCCCTGTCACAGCTTAAGACTTACTGGCTTAAGACTTTCGCTTCTTGTCCTACTGCTGGTTGCTTGGGAGAAGAGATCGACCCCCACCTTGCTCCAGCCTCCTCTCAGGTAGTTGTAGAGAGTGATGAGGTCTCCCCTGAGCCTCCTCTTCTCCAGACGAAACAACCCCAGCTCCCCCAGCCGCTCCTCACAGGGCCTGTGCTCCAGTCCCTTCACCAGCCTCGTTGCCCTTCTTTGGATGCTCTCCAGCACCTCAGTGTCCTTCCTAAACAGACGAGCCCAGAACTGGACACAGTACTCAAGGTGCGGCCTAACTAGTGCCAAATAGAGGGGCAGAATCACTACCGTGGTCCTGCTGGCCACACTGTTCCTGATACAGGCCAGGGTGCCATTGGCCTTCTTGGCCACCTGGGCACACTGCTGGCTCATGTTCAGCTTCCTGTTGATCACACTTAGGATGATCTGTTCCATAACCTTGCTGGGCACCCAGGTCAGGCTGATAGGCCTGTAGTTTCCCGGGTCTTCCTTCTGGCCCTTCTCATGGATGGTCATCACATTAGCCAGCTTCCAATCATCTGAGACCTCCTCGGTGAGCCAGGATTGGTGATAAATGATAGAGAGCAGCTTGCTGAGCTCTTCTGCCAGTTCCTCCATCACCCTAGGATGGACCACATCTGGTTCCATAGACTTGTGAGGATCCAAGTGGCTCAGAAGGTCACTAACTTCCTCCTGGATAACAAGGGGGCTATTCAGCTCCCTGTTGCTGTCTATCAGCCCATGAAGCTACTTGTCCTGAGGACAACCAGTCTTCTTGTTGAAAACTGAGGTAAAGAAGGTGTTAAGTACCTCAGCTTTTTGCTTGTCTTTGGTAACTATGTTCCAACAAAGAATGGAGGTTTTCGTTGCCCCTCCTTTTGCTGTTGATGTATTTATAAAAACACTTTTTGTTGTCCTTAACAGAAGTGGCCAGGTTAAGTTCAAATTGTGCTTTTGCGTCTCTAATTTTCTTCCTACATGAAAACTTCATTCCTAAAACTACATTCTTAAACACTGCATTAGTTGCCTGCCCTTTTTTCCAAAGGCAATAGTTTTTCCCTGACTTCCTGCAAAATCTCCTTGTTCAGCCAGGCCAGTCATCTTCCCCACCTGCTCACCTTTCGGCACGTAGGGACAGCCTGCTCCTGCGCCTTCAAGATTTCTTTCTTGAAGTATGTCCAGCCTTCCTGGAGCCCTTTGTTTCTAAGAGCTGTTTCCCAAGGTACTCTCCGAACCAGCCTCCTGAAGAGGCCAAAGTCTGCCCTCCAGAAGTCCAGGGTAGATGTTTTGTTAACACCCTTCCTTACTTCACTGAGTATTGAAAACTATTATTTCATAGTCACTGTGTCCCAGACAGCCTCTAACCACCACATCTCCCACCAGCCCTTCTCTGTTTGTAAGCAGCAGGTCTAGCAGGGCCCCAGCTACACAGGTTCATTCCTGCTGCACAGTGACTTCCAGCTCCTCTTGCTTGTTTCTCGAACTGCATGCACTGATGTACATGTACTTCAGCTGGGCTGCTGATATCACTCCTAATTCTTTCCACCCTTAGGCTCTTCTCTGGAGAGCCCCGTTTCAACCCCTTCCCAAGGTCTAAAGACCTCTTGATGAGCCCTGCCAACTTATATGCTAGGGTTCTTTTGCCCTTGCTAGATAGATGAAGCCCATCTGACTCTAGCAGGCTTCGTACCACAAATTTTGCCCCATGGTCAAAAAAACCAAAATACCACTGGTGACACCAATCCTTTAGCCACCTCTTGATAAAATGGGTTTTCCTACTCCTCATTCATGTCTGCTACTGCAGGAATTGAGGCGAACACCACCTGTGCTCCTGTCCCATCAACTAATCGATCCAAAGCCTTAAAATCCTTTTTAATTGCCCTGGTACCTCTTTATTGATCTCATCACTGTCAGCCGTCAGGGGGTAATAATCAGAGGGCAGAATTAGCTTGGGAAATCTCCTGGTAATATCCCTCACCCTGACCCCAGGAAGGCAGCAGACTTCTCTGTGGAGTGGGTCTGGTTGGCATACAGGGCCATCAGTTCCCCTCAGAAGGGAATCACTGACTACAACTACCCTTCTTTTTTTCTTAATAACTGTGGTTGTGATCCATCTAATAGACAGGGTGCAACCAGGAGACCCTCCAGACAGATCTTTTTCTTGAGGGTCATTTGCTTGACTCTCTGGGTCCAGGGCCTCATACCTATGTTTTAAGGGCACCTTGGGAGGTGATGGGGGTTGGGAGGGGATCCTTTTACCTCTCTGACCAGGGACCTGTTTCCCTTCCCCACCATCCACTTGGTCTGTTCCATCTGCCTGATGGCAAAAGGGGCAGGGCTTCTCTGACTCCTTCGGAACTTCTTTTGGGGTTGAAAGGGTATGACTCCACCAGTCTATTTCCCTTTCACTTTCCTTAATACTCCTTAGCCTCTCTACTTCTTCCTTAAACTCTGCCACTAAACAGAGCAAATCATTCACCTGATCACACCGTACACAGGCATCTCTCACACTGTCCTCCGGTACTAACGCTCAGATACTGCCTACAGCCAGTGACCTGAACAGCTGCATCCTTCTTGGGGAGTTCTGTCTGGGTTAGAACACTCCTGCTGGCAGCAGCAACAATGGCTTTTTATCATATGGAAGCCGTTGCTGCATCTAGTTGAGTTGGAGAGGGGGAAAAAAAAAGGAAAAGAGCCACCAAACAAAACCACACACACCTACCACAGAACCCAGCAGCAAGATCCAGGAGAGTGGCTGTGAAATTATGTTACTGACCTGAAACACTTGAAAAAGCTTGATTCTGAAGCCTGCTGTAGTTTGAGCTTGCAGTTTCTGAGTTAGGTTAACACTGCCCTGAATCATTGTTGAGACATAATCAGACCACTGATTCGTAAATTAAATAATGAAGTGTTTACGTGTGAGAGTTCCTACTATAATTGATATTTAGACTGTGCTTTGAAAAGATCAGAGTCTACATCACATGATGGTAGGATCTGAAATTTGTTTTTCAAACTTGACTTTTAGTCATAGAGACATGAAGTCTTCCAAATTCCAGGTTTGATTTATAATACTTTGTTTGTGTATTAACTGTAGAAACATGAGTGAATAGTTGGATAGCCCTTTGGGGTTTTTTCCCAACTAAACTAGTAATCTGGCTGGAGTTATTCAAATAAAATCTCCTGTGGTTGAGGTAGTTTTCCTGTAGATCTCAGCTGTAAAGTATTGGTTTCTTTGAAGGATTTTGGTAAAGCAGCAAAAATGAAACCTAGCTTCCTTGCCCACTCTTGGCAATTTACATGTATGAATTGCCATTGCCCGGGGGCTTCTGAAGTGCTCTATGAATTGCAATCGCATTTATGAATCAGTCTGCTTTCATATGTCAAACAGCATATATTTAACACTTATTAGCCTAGATATAACATTTTAAAATCCTGCCACTCTTGCAAAAAATTTCCATGCCACATACCAATTTTACCCTAGCTATTACAATCATCCATCAAACTGCACATTGTGGGATGCAGGATATCCCGGCATGGAATATGGATTCAGGGTTTAAGAAAACACACTGCAGTCACTCTGGGTTTTTTGGATTACAGAGACAGAAATTTAACAGCTTTTAAAGTTTCCTGGCAGAATGTCCCACGCTGTGGTAAGTAATAGAAAGTTTCAGCTCTCTTCCTTGCACAGAAAGCTGGAGGTGAGTAGATCTGACTATGGTATTAGAAAGACTTGGCGTTTTGGCCTGAATTTTAACTGTGATATTATTACATGTATTTATAAATGTTTCACTCTTTACCACTCTCAGTCTCTTAAGTGTGGTGTTCACCGTGAACCCCTAAGATCAGAACACTTTTGTAATAAAACCCATTAAATACTTGCCAGTAAATACTAAAATTTTTCAAAGAACTGAGAACTTGATCTCCTGATTTAACACAAAGTATCTTTCAGTGACATTTCTTTGGAGGGGTAATAGGGGGATTTCAGATAGCTATTTGTTTTCTTCTATGTAGTATTTGATAAACAGGGCAGTTAGTAGAAGTCGCATTGAGGGGGACAATGTAAATTCTGTGTTACTGAGATCCATTTAAGCAATATCTATCCTGGAAATATTCCTATATTGAAAGAATCAATTGGACATATTTCTGATTTGGAAATGCTAGGGATTTGGGCAGATAAGCAAGGATCATATGACCTACTGGACTTTTACCTTTGGTTTCATGGACTAATTGTTAATCCTGGGATCAGTCGGAAGGTGAAAAGCAAACAAAGCTGTAAACATTTCACATACTTTTTGTGTACTCAGTCTTCATAATGAAGAAGACTGCATGCAGAAGCTTTTCCTCCACTGGAGTTGCTCCTGCTATTCTGCTCATATCTGAAATGGCTCTGGGTAATCTTTTAGGTATCATGCCATGTGCTCCTTCCTTTTGGCTGCTCTATGGATGTACGTGCTCATCCACCTCCAGATGACTTTAAACCCTGATCTTAAACCTTACTATCTTTCAATTCATGTTTTAGAAGGAGAATAATTAAAAAAATAAAAGCCAGAAGAGCAGCTTACGGTCAAAAGAAGATTTCTGTAAGAGGCAGGTCTGAAATAGGAAACCACATCTGTTCTGATCCAGCTGGCTGTTTTGCCAGTCTGTTTCTCCAGGTCACATTTGTATTGGTTTTGGATTAAGTAAGGCAGCAACATGGTTCAAGTGCCAAGAAATCCAAGAAGAGGAGAAGGAGCTGATGACATTTCTTGCATTAATGTTCCTGCTCTCTGTTATCCCATTCAGGAGACTGTGACTCAAATGATGCTGAAATGCTGTCTCCAATATCCCATTGAGATAAAAATCACACCCTTAGTAAAAATCTGTGCTGTACTGTATTGATATACCAGGTCACTTTTAGAAAGGTGTTTTTTGCCAAAATTTTCCACTTGGGTTTTAGCTGAGATTCAGGTTTTGGAGGTATTAACCTGTTTGAAAATTCACTATCATTGTTTACCTGGTTGTGACAGCAACAGGGAATTTTGGGATGGCAGGAATGGAAATACCACTTTTCAAAGATTTGTTTGGATTGTGATACTGTCTATTTAGAATTTCGCTGCTATTGTAGTAAGTACAAAAATGCACTAAACTTGAGGTTTCTATGAATATTTAGTCTGTTCTTGTTAGCAGACTGTCCTCCTGTGCTGTAGGTATCAACACACAGTTATTTTGACTTGTTTCTACTGTTTGTTACTGAGCTAAAATGGAAGAAGCTTGCAGTTATGTATCAGAAGATAAGACTGCCAAGATAGGCAGCAAACCAATTCCAACTGTATGTGACAGTGAATGATACCAAAGGTACAAGGCAGTGACTCTGCATAATTCAGGGCACTGCTCAGCCCACCTTGATGGTGTTTCTGCAGGGGGCTGCACTCCTGACGTGGTCCCATACCTGCTTTCTCCAGCACTTCTCTGGAGGGAAGGGGGAGCAAGTTGTTACTCCACAGTTGAAGCCAGTGAGTGTCTCTGTATCCCAGGGCTTGCGCATGGAGTGTTGAAGTCCTGTATCACAGACAGGTGGGAAGGATGAAGAGGATGTCAGTAAAACGTTGTATTTTGCAGACGGACTGCACTTTCTTGACTCCCTACATGGTGAACTTGTGGAGCCACACCGGAGGCTCCTCATGACGTTCCACCTTGCAGCCTCCTTGGAGGAGTCCAAAATGTGTAATAGTCCTGCAGTATTTAGTGATTTAATGATACAATGTTTTGTAGGGGTATTGTGGAAGAGTTAGGTATTCTTTTCTATCTAAAACATGTAGTAGGGGGTTTAGCTGTTGTTATTGTTCTTGGTATTTTGTGGGTTTGGTATCTTTAGAAATTATTAGTGCTAGTATATGATTATTTTAACCATTGACTAAACTCGTGCTTTCTTTTCATCAGAAGTGTTTTGGAAAACAATGGCTAAGACATGGAATGCATTCTTCTCCCTGGAATTTTCAAAGGCGTTTTAAAAGAGAGTTATGTGTTTGCTGCGTAGCCCTTACTCGTGGGAACACATTTCTTTCAAAGCTGTCCTTGGGGCTCTTAACTATAAAACAACAAACAGGTGCTGCTGTAACATGCTCCTTAATAAACAATTTGAGGGTTTTTTACCTATGGTACAAATAGTTGTTGGCATAGTCTTTTCATCTGAAAGACTGAAACCACATGCAAGGACCATGCTTCTATGACACAACTTTTGATTAACTACAGATATTTTTGCAGATATTTCATTTTACCTATATGAAATGGTAGTCACCATTTAGTGAAAAAGAGGATTCATGGAGAGCAATGCCACAGCTAAAGAACAAATGCCAAGAACATGACGCTGGAAAAAAGGTCTCTCCTGAGATGAAAGAAAACATTTAAATAGTATTAATGGAATTTGGCAAGAGTAAAATAATGCAATCCCTTTGCCCTGTAACAGTGTGAAAGCTTTGTATATTTATCCTTGTTCTTTTTTTTGGATACCTAAGAAACTTGCAAAGATTGTGAGGTAATCAAAGAACAGAATTTTTGAAAAGTCACCTTTTAATTCTGGTTCTGCCACAAACTTCAGTCATGTAGAACATCCTTTATGCATTTTACCTTTGCCTGTTTTCTTGGATTCTCCCTTTTAAAACAGGTAATCCTTCACTTGTGTATAACAAAGCTGGTTTACAGCTCACTTAATATGAAAACGCTTTTTGGTGTTGGGTGCTGTGAGTATATTTTTCTTTTAGGAAATGCCTTTTAGATCTTCAGCTTTCCTTTAGAGAATTTACAGTGGTTTGGACTTAAAGTTCTTATGAGTTTTGAACTTGTTCTCAGGGATCCCAGAGAGTTTAGTTCCTATGTAATCTGTGAAGAAATTCAAGTTTACTTTTTTCTTCCTCAGTTTTGAATTCTGCTTCCATTGAGCATCTGGGGATGGAAACCTTAATAAGCAATAGACACTGAGCAAATTATTGTTAAAACTTGCGAGCATTGGTAATGAATTTCTTGATTATCATTGAAAAGCACCAAATACAGAAAGATTTTGGCCAGACATTATAGAGAAACAATGGAGGTTTTATGGTAGTTTAAAACTGAGTTTTAAACATTTTATTCTTCATTCTGTTGTGAGTTTGTGTAGAATTGACTATAAACCTGAAGTTTAGCCTTTGTTATTTCACTGGCACATATCTTTGCAAAACTGACCTTCAAATTGGAGTCAAGAAATGTTAACTGGAATACTATGTAATGTCAGAGGAAAATGTATTGCTATAGTCTGCCTCCAGAAACCAACAGAGTTTTACATCATAGAGGTTGGTTTGTTTGAATTGGAGATATTGTGAATAAGAAGGAAATTAAATCATTGTAAACCATCCTCTTAGAAGGATCAATGGTATCTTAAAATTACCACTGCATAGATAGTGTCAGGCTAGAAGTGTTACTCATTTTCCTGTTTATCTCACATGTAAAGCTGGTTTTCAGTTGACCTCAGTCAGAAGGGGGCTGAATTTTGCCTCCATAAAATGTTCTGTACCTGAGGTTTCTGTACTCCATATCAAAGGATGCTGTACACTTGGGCATTAGGTATCTGTGTAGCCCGATTATAGAGTACAATTAAAGTATGCCTCTGCAGAAAATTGAACCTACTTTTTTCCCACCAATTCAGCTTTCATTGCACTAAGAGGATCTTAAAGTGCTTGTTGTTGTTTTGTATATCAGTATTTCAGCATACCTCTTTGTATTGCATGTCTGTAAAGGGTAAGTAATTTTTATTATTGTAATCAAAGTTCGATGTATAAATTTTATTGATGGCACACTGCAATTCAGTCTTCCAGAATTTGATAGGGTTTTCTGGTTTCATCTGCTTTTGGTAGGGTTGGGTTGTTTGGTTTGGGGTTTTTTTTTGTCCAGCTCTTTATAAGTCACATTTTCATTAATTTTATTTATCATACTGTGTCAAGACTGAGGCATTCTGAAAATATAGTGGTTTTTTTTTTATTTTTACTATTTGAGCTTGATGGAACACTTAAACGGTGTTCCAAACCTGCAGTATATTTTCTGTAGTTTTAGAAACAATTATTTTGGTTATTGACAATAATTTTTTGTGTCTGGCTGTGAAATTCCTCTAACTTTTTTACACTCTTTCCTGCCCTTGAACATGGTTTAAATAGATTTAGAAAGAGGTGTATCTATTCGAGGTATCTTTATTTATCAACAGAGAAATCACAACTAGAAGAAACACTTAGGAAAATTAGTCAATCTCTTTTAAAAGAATATAGAAATGGTATGTGGAGTGGCAGAAGCACCTGTGACAAAGTGGCAGAAACGCTTTCTGTTTCATTGAACGGAAAGCCTAAGTGATTGGCCCAACAGAAAAAATTAATATAGTTATTTTTTCTCTTAGAGAAGCAAAAACTGTTTGTAATTTTTTTTTAGGCTACATGACATTCTTCGTTGTCAAAAGACTGACTCTTTGCTCCCCTATGACATGCTGATATTTAGCATACTAGTGAGACTCTGAATTCTTATAGACCCAATTATGGAAAGTCAGGTAAGTGGCATTTTTCTTTATTATATTGCACAGCTTTTAAGTTGTACACAGTTGGTATGCAGATACACTCTGAAACTTATGTAGGAGACATGCGCAATATAATAATATTAAAAAGCCACTTACCTGTTTGTGCAGCCAATTCCATGGCACATTATTCACTGTATGGTGGGCATGAAGCCCCCTGTACAGTGCATACAGTTGGCTGAGTGCTGACCACTGTGTTTGGTAGTGTTTGACCACTGCTGTTCAAACTTGGGTTTTCTTAAGGGTGAAGGCCAGGAAGGGCAGGTGACATAGACTGGAAATCACTGCAAAGCTGCTCTGATTTGCTAGTGCTCATACCGTTTTCTACTGCCATATTAACAAGCATCAGCAGTGGCTTATTGAGTTTACAGAACTAAAAACTACTCTTAAGAGTAGAGTCTTGAGGAACTTTATTATTGGTTTTGTTCTTGCACTTGTGCACAGGAACTAGTTACAAAGAAACTTTACAAAAATGATTACGATGAACTAAAGATAACACTGCTGTCTAGCTACCCGAAGAGCTTGGGAACTTAAGCAGGAATAATGTTGCATACTTTTATTATTACATAAACAATTTCCAAATGTCAATATTGTTTAAAAAGCCAATTCTATATCTGTAGATGATGCAGAGCAGAAAAACAATGTCTAATTTGGTCATGTTATATGCTTGTCAAACCTGTAATTTCGATTATTCTCTCTTAAAAGTAATCAAATAACTATTCTCTGGTACATGTGCTACAGATTATTTTTCATGTAGAAAGTGACATTTAAGTACTACTTAGGAGAGATTTCTATCCAAATCAGCTTTCAGATTTTAAGCCTATTTGTTTTAGCCTTATTTCTTAAGACCAATGTATTTAAAATCTTTTATTAAAACAAAAGATGTTTTAATTTATGGGTCTCCACTGTATCCTCTATTAGATCTAGGAAGAATCTTGGTCATACTTCGTGGGAGAAAATATTGCTTTGGGAATAGATAAACACTGGAATTTCAATCAACATCATGAATTTTTCTGAAAACTTTTGCAGGGTAAGAATGGACATTTGACTAAAACAACTCTCAGTCTTAGCTGTTGTAACATCACCACTTGCCATAAAAAATGAAATATAAAGTTGTGGGCATAAAACAGCAGCGGGTCCATAAGGTTACACCTGAAATAAAAGTTGTAATTCCTAAGTTGTTTCTACCGAATTCTACTTTCTTTGGGGGGGGGGGGGGGGGGGGGGGGGGGGGGGGGGGGGGGGGGGG
>JAYRBT010000082.1:66514419-66574779 GCA_036023395.1 Myiotriccus ornatus
TAATTTCTTCCCCCCCCCCCCCCCCCAATGGAAGTGGAAGTTCAGGTGCACTTTTGAACTTCAGTTTGTGGTAAACTGTGCGTGTTTCATCCTAGTTGCAGGGACAGCTTTGACAAGGCAAGAAAAGTGTTTTAATATCACCTTCAATGCCACCCTTACCTGTCATAATGAGAAAGATGCCTGTTTGGTGACTACTTTTTCCCAGCTCAAGCCAGCTGCCTCCCAGCTAGGCCTTTCTTTGGGAAGATCAATCACCAGATTGCATATATATCTCTTGGGAAATTCAGTGTGTGTGAGCAGTAAGCACAAACACCAGTAGAAATTCCCCATTTCAAATTTTTCACTGACTTTGAAAGATGTTCTAGTCATCCTGGTAATATTTAACAACCATAAATAAAGAGCACATTTTATAACTAAAATGAACAGCAAAGCATTTTTATTAATTATTAGGCATGAAAACAAATCTCTTTTCTCATATCTAGGATTGGTCCTCTAGATAAGGTTATAGGTATATTATCCTGATAATGTGGGTAATTTATGATACAGCCAGAGGCGTAATTGTTCTGTGAATAAAGAGAAGCTTTTAGCTTCCAGGGATAAAAAGTATTTTTCATGAATATTAAGTAAATTTTAATGATTGAAGAAAAGAGCAAAGTAGAGGACAGTCATTTATATCCTGTCTAAACTGGCCTACAGCTACATTAATGTTTAGAACAGATTTAGAACACAGCTAAAATAACAGTAAGGTTTTCCTTCTCTATTTCTGTACCCTTTTCACCACTATTTAAATATACATAGAATTAAAAGGGTGAAGGCTGTCTGCTTATTTACTGTAATTTACAGGAGACATGAAAGAAAAATGGAAAGTAACTGTAATCAGTGCTGTGTGAGAAGTAGTGATGGATGGCAATTGAATGGTTTGAGGCTATTAATTGTGATGAGATTATACTGGTTGAGATACCTCTGATACCAGGTGCTTGAAATGTTAGTTATTTCAAAGACAAATTGGATTATAAATTATTAGTAAATCTGTACTGAGGTGATTAAACCTACTTGTAAACTGTCTAACGTGAGTACTTTTTCAAGTTGTAACTCAGTCATTTGTATACGGGAAAGGGAGTTAAGAGGTAAATTTAGGGGTTATATGGGAATATGTGGAATAACTAAGTTACTTGTGAAACTGGGCATTTCCTGTACTTTCTGCTTTCTTAATGAATTTTTGTTCTGCCTTAACGTTTTCCTAGACCACCACTAGTCTTTTCATCTGACTCAAGGATGCTCTGGAGGAGAAGGAAGCTGCTGCTCTAAGGCGAGCTTACTAACTTTCTTAACCACATGGGGGAGATAAAAAACAGCAGATCAATGCAGCCTTCACACAGGTCACGGATACAGTAATGGCATCCTCGAATTTCCACTCAAGGATCTGCCATTTATAGACAGCATTGTTCTCAGTTAAAGCAATAATTTTTTTCCAGTAGGACAGAGAAAATATATTGTACTGCGTGGGTCTTCCTGGTAATACCACCCCTAGTCATTCTTCTTATCATTAATCAAATGTTGCTTATTGAAGCAGATACAGAATCGCTTAATGGTTTGGTATTGGATTTATTGAATTTTAAGGAATGATAAATTGGAACAGTAGAAGTGGAGGAATAGTTCAGTAGCTTAAAAAAATTCCTATTACTTTCTTCATGTAGCTACTGAATTTCACCATGTTTGCACACTCTCACATGCACACATAAACAGTAAAGCATTCCAGTCTCCTGCACAAGATAATTAAACAAAGCTGAAAGGCCTAACAGGGTGTACATCCAAAGTAGTGAAGGGGATAAAAAGCAAGAGGACGTCTTTTTCCATTTATTTTGTCCCATCACTGTTGTTTCATACCAAGCTTGAGGCTTTCTCATTGATATGTTGTACGTGGCATGTGGATATTTGTAAAACAGTGTTAGCAGAGTAACGGGCATTTTGGGGGGCTATTTTTTACTCTTCGTTTTTTTACATAGAGGTTTGGTTGGGTCATTACAAACCTTGGCATTCTAGATATTCTGTTATATGTTCTATTAAAAGGCAATAATCCGTGGGAAATATTCTCAAAAAATATTCGATTGGTAACTCTAATAGTAAACAGATATAGTTTATACAAAGTAATGCCTCTGTGATGGGTATCAACATTCCTCCTAAGTGCCCTGGGCTGGAGCTATGATTCAGGGGCAGGAGGGCTCCTGCTTTCATTCTGCGTTGATTTTTTTGTTCTGTGATCTTTCGGTTTCTATTCACTTTTGGCCATTTCTTCTAGTTGAAGAACAATTCTCTTCTTCTCACTCCTGCTGAGTATCTGACATTTGGTCTCTGCTCAATTGCTGCAGCAGCTTGCTCCATTTTTTTTTTATTTTGCTTCTCGGTCAGTGCTCAAAATGTGTTCCTCTTTCGGCGTTGTAACTTGTGGCCTACAGTGGCTTCTTCCCTTTCTCCATGGGACCCAGCGTGAGTCTTTCCTCTGCTGCTTGTAAAAGGCAGGATCATCTGGCTGCTCTCTTAGAATATCCCAAGCGTGCACAGGACATGGTTGGTTCCTTGTCCAGAGATCACAGGCATCAAACCACTTCACAGAGCTGTCTGTGGGTGATGCCATATTTAGCAAACTTCTGCAGATTCTGCATGCCTGGAAACTCCAAGATCCCCCTTCCCCATAAGCTACTTCCTCAGGTTGCCCACTGCAAATGCCTATAGGGCAAGTTATTGAAAAGAGATTGTCAGCCTTTGATGTTTATAGAGATGTGATAGCCACAAAAAAATTCATAGCCCACCCTCATTCTTGTGTTCATTAAAGAACCCATGCCTTACATTTCCGTCATCATTAAATGAGTCATCTCTTAAAGGACTGAACTTTCCAGTTATTTCAGGTAGTTCTCTCAACTAAGAAAATAAATGTTATCTCTGTGAAGTGTTGTTATTTATACATGCTTTTAAAAACAAAGAGATTATTTATAGGTAGAGGTAATTGTAATAATTTTACATCTCTAAACCCAAAAAGCCAAGTATTACACATTTCACATAATGTGTGAATCCTATTTTCAGACTACTGTTTTGAGAGTTATGTGTTTCACAATACAACTGTAATGAAATTAACAGGTTACTGTGGCCATGCAATTTGCTGTGAGGTTAGTTTGGGGTTTGTTTTTAGACTTTATAAATACATGTATAAATGCACTTATCAGGTACTTTTGCATTTTTTAAAATGCTCCATTACCCCCAACCCAGGAGGGGAAAAAATAAAAACTACTCAGTACAAACTGAACATCCTCAGCCTTGTTTTGACTTCTAATTCCTTGCGTGTTTTTGCTTTCTTCTCTGCTTATTTAGATCTTCAGTCTTCCACTCAAATGTTTTCTGGCTTTTAATACTGTCTGAGAATCAAGCAAAAAATGCTATACTGCTAATTCTAGTGACAGTATTAGAGCTGGTAAGGTAACCCATTATCCTTTACTGTCATTTTGTTCCAAGTGTCAAGCAGGCATTTACCATCTCTACTGTGCAGCAGTTCAGCTGCCATGTACTGTGTAGGGGAGGTAGTCCATTCAACAGATATAGTTAGAGACTATAGACTATTAAATGCAGAATATTTAGTGTCCTGAATCCCCTATAGCTCTAGATAATTGTAGCAGAGCTTCTTATGATGGAAATTTTTAAAAAGAACAAAATTAACATACTTTACTTTCATTATCAGTTGTACTCCCATGCCTGTCTCCAGAGGATTCATATGGTTGTTGCCTCTCTCTTTTGCCAGAGGGACTTACAGCATTTTATGTCACTTTTACCTGCTCCACCACAGAAACCTCTGCATCCTCACTCCAGAATCTTTTAAGCTAATGAGGAAGCATCAATCATCATTCATACCTTTACAATGTGGTGTTGAAGTGGAAGCAAAATATACCTGGAAGTTGCAGTGTTTTACCAGTGTTTAGCTCAGGAAGTGATGTCAGAATTTCATCCCTTCTTTTTTAACCTTGCTTACATTTTCCTTGATGCAGTACAAAAAATCCCTTTCATTGATTAGGCTGAGTTATAAAGTGTGTAGTATAGATGACATTTCAGTTAGGGAAGGACATGTTGGAGCATTATGGTTGATTCAAGTGAGTAATAACACTACGTATGAATTGAATGTCTTTTCTTGTGGATGAGGGAAGAGCTTTTGGCATTTTAATGTCTTGTCTTTTAAATTAAAGCAAAAGTTAATTCCCAAAACCATAACAAGAATTATAACACAGGCTTGCTGCTACCCTGCTATATGTGTCACATGGCCACCTACCCCTGTTTAACGTGGGTGTAACAGGCTGTCTCACTGCAGGTGAAGAGTTCTGAATCAGCAGCAGTTGTGCAGGCACTTTGTGCTTGCTCAAGACTCAGTAATGTAAGGTGTGGTTGTAAATACAGCCCAGCAGGGAAGGGCAAAGCTGGCTGAGAATTTTGGTCTTAACATAAAGTTCCTTTCCCTTGTAGCACACAGTTTGTCATTTAGGAAGCAGTTAAAGGCTAAACTGGGAATGAAAAGTCATATTCCAGAATAAACAAGTAGAGGACAAAGTGAAGAAAAGTGTATGTCATTCTTACCATGTGAGGAAAGTAATCACATACATGCTTTTGTTTTCTAAAAATAGGTTTGAAGGATGCCTCCTCTGCATGAGGTAGTTCCCTGAATGATCATTTTTAATCTGTTTTTGCATGTGTGCAAAGAAGCAGACATATATATATAACATATATGACTGTTTGTTTCGTTACACAAAGTTAGCTACCACTTCAGAAAGCTTTGATGTAGAATAAGGAAGATAGCACAGGTTATATACAGTTCCTTATGTGAATTCTGACAAATGCTTGCTGACCTTGTGATGATGCATATGTAAGAGAAATTTGTTTTCTTTATTATCTGCTGTGCAGTGACTGTCACATAGGTCATGTCCACTCAGGCAGGTATTCCTACTGATGCCCAGGCTGTTGGATCACTTTCTGGGTGGCAGATGCTTTGAAGAATGGGAAGAACTGTGTGTTCCTTCACCAGCCTCTTGCTGTTACCTGGCATCCATTGAAACCATTGCCAATACTGAACTATGATGATCACATGAGTTTTTAATAGGTGTGCAAGCCACCTGTAGTTATTACACCACAGGTATTGATATTGCATTACCTGCTGCTACCCTTATAGAAGTAGGGTCACTTTCTCCACAAAAAAATTTGTGTCTTTTGCAGTTGGTTGTTGTTTGTGTGTGCATTTGGTCTTGTAGTACTGAAAGAACTTTTGTGTTTCACTTCACAGGTTGGTGGGTCTGCATCTACTGTGTTTGGGTCTTAGTTTTGCCCTACATGTAGTAACAGTAGCCTTCTGCTATATAGAGTGTGCCTAGAAGTAAACAGCACTTTCCAATGAAGCCTTCCAATCTAGCCCATTCTCTTTATTATTATGAACAACATTTGAATGCATCATAGCCCAGTTAATACATACATGTTTTAAGGCAGCTTTACCTTCTGCTATAGAGTTGTAGTAACCCTTGATATCTGAGTATCCACCTGATACTGGAGCTATAACGTGAAGAAAAATATGCTTCTAGATTTAAATGGAAAAATGTTCAGAGATCTGGTGTGGCGTTACAAGTTGCCTACAATGAGACATGTGCTTGTTTCTGATTGTAAATTGGTGGAGAATTCTTCATGGTAACATCCATGATGTTGGGATAACAGTACTGCTGTGGCAGTGAACTGTGGGTTTTATGAACCATACTGTTACATCAAGGGGATCATTACAGCAGAACTATCCAACCAAAACACCCTGAAAAAATGAAACTGCTCATTTAACAGCACACTGCCAACCAGTGCTGTATTACTACTTCATGGTTTCAGTCTGGAAAGGCATCTCTGAGGACTGAGGAATTAGGCAGGGCAGTACAGTGAGAGAAAGACTCAATCTAGTAGTCACTGGACAATGTGGGTAATGTAGAACCCCACCTGATGCAGTTGTTCTGTTTTCTGCATGACAACAAATTATTCTGACATCACTGTTACGTAAAGCAAGAAACCAGTAAAGTTTAATTTGATTGGACTGTAGCTGTACTAACTGGGACAGTATTCAGTAGTTATCTGTACTTTTTAAAAAAATCCTGAAGCATGGCGATCTCTTTTCTAAAAGAGACATGCCAGTGTATAAAAATGCTTTTCTTCTTTTTTCGATATTATATGTTTACTGCTAAAACAAAGTTCACTCAAAGAGCAGTTGATTTATAAGAACTTGACTTACTCTTTATTATCTTTAGTGCGATATTACTTTGTATTAGTTGATCTTACATTGATGCTGGCAAAAATATTAGATTGAAAATTAGAATTCAAAAAAGGATACCACCTCTAAGTACAGTGCTACACTTTGCTCACAATGGTGAAGTATTTCAGTCACTACAAAATTATTTAATTTTTGAAAGTTTGTAGTTGCCCTTTGATTCATATTTACCTTCTATGTTTTTTAGGTGACTTCTGGCTTTCTTTTTTTTTAAGTGGCTTCTGGCTTTTCTTCTGGACAGGATACTTAGTTTTCCAAATACATAGGTGAACAAAAGGAATAATTAATATACCTGTTGCAGTGGATTTATTTTTCTTTAATCCCCTGAAAGTCTATTGCTGAAGCTTGCCCTTTGTGCCTCCCTTGGTCCGTTGTTGTCTAAAGTTTTCATCGGTGCCTGCAGGTGTGGGATCACTCACTATTTAATCTTTGGGGGAACCTACAATGTGTTCAAGCTACTGTAATACCATCTTCATGCTGATTTGTAAGGTGATGAATTGAACATACGGAAGAGGGAAAATGGAGGAAATCTTTAAAATCTTCCTTATGCAGATATTTGGATATTATCACAGTCCTGTAATTTTCTCCTGCAAACCGTTTTGAAGGAGTTGGGGAGGTGAAGTAGCTGGTGTATACAGTTACCAGGCAGTGTGAATAGCAGAAATCTGTATTCATATCTTGTTATGCAGGCAGAGCTTCTGTGGATGTTAGCAGAGAACAAGGGGTCTCAATAAAAAGACAACATGGCAGAAAATTTTGTGTAGAATGCTGAAAGATTTTTGGGAAATATTTTGATGTATTTCATTCTCACTGTAATTAAATGGTCTTTCAGAGCAATGATTAATGTAGACTCCAGAGGTCCACTGTGGGAACTGTTTCTTTCACATTTATACAGAAGTGATTGATTGGAACTAAGTTGTATTTATATGACAGAAGGTCTAAAAATACAAAATGTGGTGTAAACCCTGGGTAATTCAGCATATAAATGTGAAGGCATCTTTTGTGGCTTTGGTTTTGCATTTTTAACATTGTTGTAACATGTTGGCATTATGTATTTTGTTTTGTAGGGGGGAAAAAAAAGAAAAGAGGTGCTTTCTGGCTTTGTGAATTATATACTGTTAGAATCAGAAATTTCTCCTGAACTTGACTTTCCATAACAGGTTAGAATAGCAGTCTCTCTGATCTCTTGGGGCTTCTAATTATGAGCTAGTATTTGAGGCAATACAGAATGTAGAAATGCAACCCATCAGCAGTTTGCTGGATTCAAGTTTCTGTGTGCAGAATATTAAAGAAGTATGAATGAAGTTTACTAAAATACATTGAGGCACCCTGCAGCTATCTATTGCTGCCACAAAAATATTACAAGTATTCTGTAGAAAATAAGAGGCTATCATCCCATTAAAATGAAGTAAAATCTGTCTTAACATTCATAAACAAAATCTAATTATGAATGCGAATATATGAAATTAAAGAAAGGAAGTAGTAGGATGCAGTTTTTTAGTGCATCCTTTTTAGTGATTTTGCCGTACAGAAAGTACAAAGGGAGAGGCAGCATTAGAAGATGCAAGGCAGAGTCTCCCCTGGCTCTCCTTTGTTCTCCAACACTTCTCCAAGGCTCTTACATGTTCTGCTGAGACAGACTGGTGTGCGCCTGCTTCATGGAGGAAGTTCATTTTGGAAATGAGACATTGAAAGGAAGTAGTTCACAGCTGCTGCTTCTGGAGAGGAGGAAGCTCTGCTAATAGGAGAAATGATGAAAGGAAGGGAAGACTTAAGGGCACAAGGGTAAAGGATGAATTAATGGATAGAATGAAGCAGTGTGGGAAAGAAAAAAATAGTTGTTGCTGCATTCCCACAATTTTTTAAGATTTTTAGCTCCCTGGTATTTTTCATGTGGGTTTGACCACCGTTGCATAGAAACAAAAAACAGAGAGATGTCTTTACTGATTAGTGTCTGCCTAAAAAATAATCTACTTTTTAATTATGTCTCTATTTCTTCTGGACTGCTGTCCTGAATCTGTCAGCTCTTACTACCTCCTTTGTAAAGTATATGCCCTGATGTCAGGCAAAAGATTTTAACCTGTTTTTTGGGTGATGATTTAATATATATCCAAAATCACACCAGTGTTACAGTTTTCAGCCTGTGGTAGTTGCACCTATTCTGCCCATCTTACCAGAGTACAAGATATGTTAAATCAGAGCAAGTTCTTTAAGACACACTTTTGTGTTCCTGTTTGAATATGTACGTTGATCTGGTATGGAATTAAAACAAAAAAGAAAGACTCCACCAGGATTTTCTATGCTTTCCCCTGGTGTAATTAAGGTCTTGTTTTGATTTCGCAGTTCTGCATATTGGTATTGGTCAATGGCAGTAACTCTCTTAGAAACCAAGGGAAATTGGTCTTTTTTTTTTTTTTCAATAAATTAAATTGTTTGGCTGAAGTGTCCAATTAGCACCAGTCCAATTACAAGATACCCTGGTGAAGGAAAGCAGGAAGCAATACATCTTGCTTCCTAAGTAGAAACTTCATTTTATTTTTTAATCAGTGCTATTAAGGAAGACTTCCTTGGGAGCAGGCTTCACTGAGGGTTTGTTCATTATCAGCTCAAGGTGAAGCCAAGGGGAGCCTTTCTTATTTCATACCAGAATTGATTTTTTTTTAAAAATAAATAACAAGTGCATGCACAGGGGGTTGGTGCATGTATTAAGAAGTGGAGTTGCCACTGGTAACACAGCTGATTTCCTTTGTTGGAAAAGTCATTGTTCATTACTTACCTGAAGTGAAAGGTTAACAGCCTGTAGTGATCTGAAGAAACCCCCACAAAAATTCACAGCAAGGATCTAATGTTGTTATACAATAGTGCTTTCCAGATACTTTTCCTCAGGTAAGACAGGCACAGAACATAGCTGTTGCTGTTCTAATGTATTTGATGGAAAGTGGTGCCCAGTATACTGGAAAATGAAAAGGCTCCTGCTACTTTCAAACAGACAGCTGTCACCAAGGGCACAAATTTTACTTGCTTTATTGGTGTTTGCAATAGATGCTGACTGTACTTTCTATGAAGTGCTGAACTTCCTTTCCTTAAAAAGCATCTTTGGTGTAGCAGAAGTAACTTATTTTGTAGTGTGGCTGTTGCTTTAATTGCTTTCTCGATAGCTTAAAACTGTTACTTCAGCACACTTTTTTGTTCTTGCAGTTTGAATACAATTAAAACTGAGATCTTGTTTAGTGTGTTTGATATCGAGGTATTCTGAAGAATTTTGTTGGCTCTTGAGCACAAACTTGAACACTTCAGGGACATCAATTAGGCACCTCACTGAGACATGCCTGTGATGTAGGATTAAGCCAAGTCACTCAGGGAAGAAGATGCAGCATTTGTGTTTCAAACGAGAGAAAAATTTAATGGGTATAGACTGCAACCATCAGTCTGTCATTGATGAAAAGCTTTAAGATGGCACTGCCTTTGGAAATGAGTCTTGCCTGGGCCCTTATGTGGGTGTAAGTAATTGGTGTGGTACTTGGGAAAGAGAATCAGGCTGTCCAGGAAACAGTTTTTTCCAGGCAGGTACCAGAGTGTTGGTGGATAGCCTGGCCGTTTTTCCAGTCACTTCACCAAAAAGCTGTACAGATTTTCATGTGCCAGCAGGAGCAGAGAGGGCAAGAGAAAATGCAGGAAGGGGCATGACTTGCCTTTTGAGTGACAGTGATAACCACGAACAGGATAAAATGTGCATCAAATGACAGCTGATGATTTTTAAAAGCTGTGGAATATCATCCCTTATCTTCTGAAAGATGCAACTGGAACTTAATCAGAGGTCTACAAAGAGCATCTTTCAGCAGTAGTGCTGGTATAAGCTGTTCCTACTTGGAGAGACATGAAGTTGGTTTCCCAGTGAAGGCATCCAGGCAGTGCCCAGACAGAGGATCAATCACTTACAAGGGGCAAGTGGCAGAGGGGGAGCCCGCAGTGCACTGCACTGCTACAGAGAGAAACGATTACCAGAACGGGCAAGTGAGGACATCCTTAGGGCCATGACTTCTTAGGATATGAAGGCAGCAACAGGCAAGTGGTCCCCAGTGCTTCTGAGCAAGAATTCTGCCTGAACTAACTTGAAACAACTGCAGCTACATATTAAATCATTAGAACTTTCTTGCAGCACTCAGATTTTCCTCTCGTGCTGACCACTCTCATCTGGACCATAGTTTGAGAGGAGTTAACATTGTGTATTAAATATGTATCAGCAGCTTCAATTTATTTAGTGCCAGGTGCTGCCAAAATGTCTTTTTTTGTCAATGATATTAGCATACGTATTGGAATACTGTGTGAAATTACTTTTAAATCTGCCCCTACAAGCCAATAGCTGTTACCATAGATCACAGTCCACTGAACCTAAAATTATTGCTTTAGTCTAACTTTTCCATTTCAAGTAAAAACTTCTAGAAAGATCTTTACCTTGATTTCTTTGAGTAATATTTGATGACCTTAAAATTTTGAACATCACATAATAGACATACATGTTTTCCTGCCATAATTGAAAAATTTTGAACTCAGTTGTCTCCCTTCTTTTTCGCAGATGCTTTTCTCGCGAGTCTTCTTCCTTCCCCAGTATCCTCATTTCACTTGCTGTAAATTGTTCCTTTCTTTCTGTTTAGCAGTTTTAGCGTAGTTACAGAACACACTCTACAAATGTTTAAACTTTGTTGCTGTACGGAATGACAGGTGGGGCTGGACAGAGCTTTGAGAGCACAGACAAAGGAGAGCAGCTGAGCCAGGTTTGGTAATGCAGAACCTTCTGGTGAAAGTTGCTGCTACCTCAGCTGAGCTGCAGCAACCAGCTATGGGTATATCCCCATCCTGCCATAGTGCAAATAAAAAGTAAGGTACCTAAGTAAGCTTAGTTAATTTTTCATCATGTGTAGTCAGTTGCTTATCTCAGCTGGAAGGTTAGAACTTCTGCCACTCTGATGTGTGCTTAAAGTTGTCATGTGTTGTGCTAGAAATGCTCCTTGGAAGTGGGTGTGTGAAAAAAACACCTTGCAAATTAGCTTTGGGAAAAGTCCTCAATGACAAAGGTTATGTGGTGAAACTCATTGCCCTAAGGCAGGAAAAAAAGACGCTTCTTATCCAGGGAATTGTGAGGAAAACTTCAGGCTTGCTCAGCACCGTTGCAGCTCACAAATACATCTCTACCAAAGCAATGAAATACACCATTTCTGTGTGATAGTTGCATTGTATAGAATTGCCCTTCAGCAGTATGTAATGTATGTATTAGTTCTGTTTTTAGCTGCCATGCTTGAAAGGAAAAGCATAAAGGGGAAGAACAAATCACTTTATTTTCCATACATAACTCTTTTCCTTCTACGTAATCCTTTTCTACTTCAGTGAATAATCTGTCATTCCCATTGCTACTACCTGTGAGTTAGCCTTCGTTTGACTTGTCATTTTGCAGCAGCCTTTCTCTAATGATGTATGCTAATAAATTTGGGTGTACTACCTCAGAAAATACTGTTTATCTGCATAAAGATGTCTGCTTTCTAGTTTTTCCCTTATTTGTTTCAGACGCTATTCATTTTGCTCAACTGTCCCTCAGGGGAAGGAGGGAAAATAGTAGTATATCAGTAAGTTAAATGAGAACTGTTAGCAGGTTATATATTAATAGAGAATAATAAATTTCAACCACGAGGTTCCAAAATGAAACCTTTACAAGATTTTGTGAATCTTTCTGAAATCACTGCTGGTTGAACTGTTGTTTTTTGTTCTGAACTTGGAGGTTGTATTTTGTGCCCCTGCTTTTTTGTCCTAGTAATTAAAATAGTCTTTACTGTGAATAGATTCAATATTGTAAATATTACAAGTTTCAATTTCCTATTTGTTTTGGAAGGTTTTGTGGCACTTCTATGTCTGTGCTGCAAGCTAATGCATGTTAATATGTTTTCAGTGTCAAAAGGAGCAGCTTCTCCCCTTTTTTTTGATAACTGTCTCAATTTGTGAAGCCAAAACAGTGATCTAGATCAACAAAGCTGATCCAGCTGAAGAGTAACATGTTTTTCAGTTGTAGAACAGAAGAGGCGTCATTCATTCACAATTTATTCTTCTGTGTTTGTTGCAAAGTCACCATCTCACCTCATAGCCATGAATGTATACATTGTAATAATCAAGGAATGATTACAAATAATAGTTACAAAAGGAACTGCTGGAGTTGGTACAAGCAGCGCCAAATAGGTGTGGGCTCAGACATCACCACCCGTAAAAGATGCAGTCTATCTCAGGAGCTGAAAAAGTCGAAGCAATGCCCGCATTAATGTATTGAGCAGATCTGTAGAAAAATATCAGGAAAGCAAAATACTTTGTGTCAAGAATGTGATGTTCACATTGTATATGCTTTGTGCTTTGGTTTTTACTGTGGGCTAACTTTTGCCTAGTCTTGATGGCTTAATGCTCAGTTACTGCTGGAGCACACTCGGCATAGTTCTGGAGATCTCCCAAGTGGTTTAGTTGGAGCAGAATCCAGCTCATGCACTCCAAGATGCTGGGCCACAATGTGAAACGAAGCAGGCTATACCTATATACACAACTGAATTGTGTTTCTGCCAGTGGGAGAGTTCAGCAGTTGTTAGCTATGACACCTGTGATATGTTTAATTGGTTTATTGATACAAAGAAACACGTGGTGATGTAAAGTGGAAGGACTTGAATTACAGTTTTGGCAAACCTGAGCTGAAAGAAAAAGCAGCGCAGTTGGCTGAAAATAGCAGTAAAATATTCCATTTCATGCCTGCAGAAATCATTGGACAGCGATTAAAAGGTTGTTATTACTACATCAGATTCACTTGGGGAGTTACGTTTCCGTAATGTCCGCTGAAACAATGGTTCTTCTGTTTTTAAGTGGAGTCCTTGCCAAGTGCAGACGTGTTTCTCTGCAGACATGAAATGGATTTGTGAACAGTAAAGAAGATGCAGATTCTCTCAGTGACTTTTATTTTACTTCAGCCAGCTCAGCACAGTAAGCAAGCAGTGGCATGGCTGTTGTTTGTGGTCCACCATTGCCAAAATTCAGCCTTGTCAGTCTTATGAAGTTATGACAAAAGTAGCATGTTGGTTTCATGCTGACAGTAAACAAAGATGACAATTTTTATATAGTAACTCAGAAGATGAAAATGTGACCTACTTATCATGACACACGGCAACACGCAACCAGCTTAAATGCAACACTTCATAATAAGTGATCCCTTGAAACTTTTTTGCAGAATTTAGACTGTACAATGCTTTGATGAAGACTAGTTTTTAGGGCACAGACTGTAGGGTTAGCCAGTATTTCATCATGGGTGCTGAATGCTTCTTACATTACTGCAAGAAACAAAACAAAAATCTCTCAAGCTTTTTTGGCTGTAGAGTTAAAAAGTGTGGCTTTATTGCAGTGTGTGATGAAGTTCCACAGCACCAATTGGCCCTGCAATCACATCTTCTCTGGAATGCTAGTTGAATCCTTTACAAGCATTACTGGCCTATTACAGGGTCATTTATTGATCTTTATTCTCCTTGAAGAACCACAGTCTTATTGATTCATCTACCATTTACAAGCTCTATCTTGCTCTTAAAACCTTTTTTTATTGCTACAATTTGGTAGTTTCTGTTTGGTTTATAGGTGCATTTCCTTGTTCTTCAGTGGCAGAGAGGTAAACAGATGTGAATAGGTAAACTTATAAATCTGAAACTTTCCATGTGAGTTCAGTCTCTTCAATCAAAATTTCTCTATACAGGGATATTTTTGAGCTTGCTAAGGCAACCGCTTTGTCTTGAGCCAAAGCAGCCTCTGTGTTTCTAGAAAACCTAAGATAGAACAGTTTGAATTATCTCTTTTCAGAATCCTTTTGTCTCTCAAAGTTAATCAAAAAATCATACAACCAATTTTAAAAAAAAAAATCCACAAAGTTTTATCCCACCTTAAGCACATGGGAATTTTGAAAATAGATTCAGCAAAAACAGCATTTAACTTCCACCATTTCCTCTGCTAAGTCTATAGAGCAAGACTCTTACTGAAAAGTACATCCTTTATAATAACGAATGTACTGATCCATGAATTCAGGGTTTAGTAGGGCTAAACCACCCCTGTTAACTGTTCTCATTTGTCCTGTAAAATGTCTCCCCGCGTGCTTCTCCTGCTAAGCTCTACGGCTGTTATTTTTGCCCATGATGAGCACACTGGAAGCTTGGCCGTGCAGCCACAGCTCCATTTATTTATTATATCTGGCAGATTTCAGCATCAGGGGCTGTGATGAGACCTTGGTAACTGGAAATAAACTGAGCTAATGCTGTGCCTTGTACCTCCCAGGACAGAAATGCCATGGTTTTTCTCAGTTTCAATGAATGCATTGTGTGTTTCATGTTTTATGACAAGCATGCTAAGAGAAAGAAAAGTAAGAGCTCCTGGAAAGATTTGTATGTTAGTGCCTCTGTGCAGACCTTGTGTAAAATATGTCCTGGGTTTCAGTCAGCGTCTCACTTGGATTGGGTGTGAATTTCAGTCTGTTTGTAATGGATGCAAATGTGAGTAGGCAGTTTTCTCAAGCAGTTTCAGGAGTTTCAGAGTGGTGTTTATGGTATTAAAGACAAACTGCTCCTGAACCTCAATTTTTTAATTTTTGCGGTGCTCCAAAGGGCACTTGTATATTGATTCTTAGGAATTCTAAATAAGCAATGTGTAGATAGATGAACATCTGAATTTCAAAATGATTGTGCCTGAAATCTATATTGTCTCTTTGATTTACTGACATTTATCTCAGCAGGTGGCCAACTTATAATATTTTTAGATGTTTAGAAAAGCATTGTCACCAGTTTGGCCTGGATGCCTTACACAGACACTTTGGAAAGCATAAAGTATCACTGTTAAGAAATGCACTTTCTTAAAACAAGACTGTTTTAGAGTTACTCGTTCTTCAGAAACGTGTATATTCATCCTCTGGGATGAAGTAATTTTTACTACAGTTATGTTGCCCTTGCAAGAAAAAAAAAAATGTATTCAAATCATCCTGGGGTTTTAGATACAAATTTGTTAAAGAGTACAAACTTCAAATAAGACTTTTCTCTCCATAGTTATACCAACTGTGTTGCATTTGCAAATCAGTGGCTTTAAATCTTTTTGAAGAGCATATGCATGAGAGATGCTTCAATGTTTTGTTTCAGTTGCTGCCTTTTGTACAGTATTGTAGCTGATGCTTTACAGGTAGGCATTGGCAATCTGTATCTGCAACAGTATTGTTCTGGGAGTGTCAAATTCTAGCAGATTCTGTGCATTGTTGTCCAGCAACTCTTTTTACTTTAATTTGTTGTGGATAAGGGATTTACATTGTAAGTGAAGAGCTTAAAATGTTACTTGTGTTTTTTATATTGATTCATTGGTCAATTCGTGGAGTACCTTCCTCTCCACCATCCTCTCATCAGTATCTGCTTTCCAGTGTTCATAAGTGAATGTTTTATACATTGGTCCACTTGTAAATAAATAGTTTATAATTTCATTGTACCAGCAGTGTCTGCACTTTATAGTTATTCAAAATCAGAAAAATACATTGTGCAGCTAATTCCCTCTGTAAACACTCTAAACTAAGCTATGGAGGAGCAGAGGTGGAGAACCCATCTCTTTGAACTCCACAGCACTTGCAAGCAGTCCAGGCATGACTCATGTCATACAACCAGCAGCAGTTTTGCCAAAACTAGGGATGCTGGGTGGCTCAGTAAATCGCCAGGACTTGTGAAGCTTCTTCAGGGATGCAGTTGAATTCCCAGCGCTGGCTCTGTCTTTCTCTGTTCAGTCCAGTATGCAGTGTGTGCATCTACCAGCTCTTTGGCTGCAGTTTTGTAGGACCGAGGACATTGGCTTCCATGCCTGTACCAAATATCCAGCTTTCTGAAGCTGCTTGGATTCTAGCAAACTGAGTGTCTTTGTCATAGCTGGAGAGACGTGGAAGCAAAAATACAAGCAGTCAGTAATAGTTGATAACGTCCTACTTTCAGGTAATCTGTTGATTCTCTGTACTTCTTTCAATAATGTGTTTTTCACTTCTATACATACACTTTGAACTTTTCACAGTTCACAAGTGGATATTCGCATAATTAAGGGGGAGATTTCCAGTGGATACTTAAAAAAATATTTCAAGTGACGTAGAAATGGTTAACAAAACCAACCAACCTATTTCTTTCCCCTTCATCCCAGAAAATTGCTTCTTAAAGGTGAAGCAATTAGTATCGTCTGGTGGTCCAGACACAATATTACAGTTCCCACAGTATTTCTTTTTGGTAATGGTAAAGATATTATGTCAGTACATTTTTCTACTCACATTGTTCTAGTTTCATCTTTCTAAATATCTTCTGCTAGCTTCCAGCTGTCAATACAGTCTAATGTGAAGGTCTGTTCTGCATATTCTACATCTGATTCAGCCTGTATCACCTACTCCCCATTTTCCAATGGACACCTGATCAATTCCCGCCTATTATTCCGTTATTCCCAGTTTCTTATTTCCACTGTGAAACAAAAAAATGTGCAAGCTATTTCTGTGCTTTATTTACAGAAGTTTATAGAAATTGGCTGGCATTTCTCATGTGATCCTTTCAAGGACAAGAATGAATTTCACAGCACTTTTGCCAAGACGGGTTTGCACTGAGAATGTGGATCAGAGCTCAGTAAATAACAACCCACATAAATAAGCTTTCTGTCTTTGTAAGAACCAGGCTTTAACCATGAAGGTGGTAATAGTTGTTTTGCTATTAATTTTGTGTACGATACAAAGGGTTAGCACCAAAAATCGTACAAATTTGCCTCCAAAAGGTAGACATGTTTTATGCTGTCTTCCATTGTTCATACTAATACATGTTGCTTCTAGATTTGCACATGATAGAAATTCTTCTATTTCATCTACATATCTCTCAAGTACAGGTGAAATTCAGTTGTCAGTAATGTAAAGCACCAGCAGTCTTTATGAATTCTGTTCATTTCAGAAAGGTATTTCTTGCTTAAATAAATACCATTGACCATTATATTCAACTGTCTTATGAAACTGAATGATATTTATTCTTGGTTCAGTCATAAAAAAAGTTCCCTATTCCATCTACTTAACAGAACAGGGTCAGCCACAGAGTTAGAGAAGAACAGGATATGATCTTGATGCATCTGAAAGAATCATAACTTATGCAAGAACAATTTTTTTTATAAGCTGCCTAGATATTCCTAAGTAGTGGGACCTGGAAACACAATGGTATTATTATATAAGCTGTCCTACGTAAGACCACAACAGATCCTCTTCCACACTAATATTTCTATTATTTAGAGGCTACAGTGATAGGTAGACATACATCCCGATTTTTGATGGTGCAGGTAGAAAGGTGTAGTCATTTAGGCACAATATTAGGTATATCAGAGAAGAGTACAGACAGAATCACAATTTATGTCCTAATATGCTCTTTATTTTCTCATAAGAAAATACTTTATAATGCTTCTAAATCCTGCTGCTAATTATACTGTAGAGCAGTGGAATGTAGTACAGTATGCATCCAAACAAGTTTGAAATCAAGCATCCTAATTTTAGTCAGTGATGGCTCAAAAGGTCAAATCTTAGTAATAATGTAGAGAAGAGTACCCACTCACCACCACCTCCTCTTCTCCCACATGAAACCTGTTTTAGATGATGTTCTGTTGTGCTATTTAATAAACAGAGTGGAGTTCATGGTTTGAATATGTGCGAAATTAGAATTTGTTTTCATGGATTGCAAATGTTTTTAATAAATATTCCAGGCTTGATATTCCTGGAGAGTGTTTTTACCATACACTTCATATTGGGGAGTTGCCTAGCAAGGTCAATGAAATGAAAATATTTGCTCTGGCATGGAAGCAAGTTCTAAAAGAGCTTAGGCAATATTTCTGCTTTAGAAAATATCAAATTAGACCTGCCCAAGTTCTCCTCTAACTTGAGAATTTGACTTCCATAAAATAAAATAAAGTTGTTTGGTTGTTTCTTGCTTCTCCTTCCATGCTGAATTTTTTTATGAGATATTCTACATGGTTCTGTGTTTTATTGCTTTGTTGTCTGTTGATGGAGGGTTTTTTACTTATTTCAAGGCCACTTTATGCTGTCTCAGAAAATACAGCAGGAAAACAACCTACGGAATTTGAGCTATGTTTTGAAAGTCACCTATTGAATGTAACCTGGTTTAAGTTGCTCAATTAATTAACGTATGCAAGGAGTAGACTGGTGATGCTACTTTGCATCTTTGTTTATGTGGGCAGAAAAGAACCTCTACAGATATTTGCTCTTTCTGCAGCCATAGTCTCATGACCATCGAGGAAGGTCAGTAAAGGTGAGGGGACCTAATGGAGTCAGACCCCCTGTATTTCTTTTACAAAGGCGAAGAAGATGAGTGTATTTATCAATGTGATGTTATTCTCAATGTATTTGGCATGAAATACTATTATTTTACAAGGTGAATTTTGTTTAGTTTTGCATAATAAAATGCTGCTAGATTTCAGGGCACCAACATTTATCATGCATTTGACACACAATATGGAAGATAAAAGTTCATATATTAAGTTATGCTTTGCTGAAGAGAGAGAGATTGGATATCGTTCAGTGCACAAAGGTGGAGTGAGTGGGTGTGTTCCCAGTCATGAACGAGCTGTAAAAACTAAAGTACTTTGTCTGGAAGAGAGGATGTGGACAAAGGCTGGAAACCTGTCTGCTATCCTGTAAGGAAAGGAAAACGTGAGATGAAGGAGGAAGAGAGGGATATCTTTGATGTAGCTTACCTCAGTGGAGATACTTGTGTTTTCTCTTTAATTTCCACACCTCTGTCTTTAATAAATGTTTGAATGTTGTCAGTTTTGAATTTTATGAATTAATAACTTGTCCACTCTATTGTAATTTCAATTCATGCTGGAGAACAGCAAAGCATAAAGTGAATCTGTGGACCAGGAGCATAGAACACTTCAGACATCCTTGTCCTCCAGCATATTTTTCATGATACATGAAAATTAACAACAGGGAATCCATTTGAGCTGCTTGAGCCATGCAGTGAGTTGGCAACCACTGCAAAAAAAAACCCATAAAAACTAGCTGAGGTAGGTAGTTTCTTCTACCGCCTGTTGGTTACATTCCTAACATGGTCAAAGACTGTAGGAAAAGTAACACTGTAAAAGTGTATTCACTTTTTTTGGCGCTGGCAACCTGAGAGACTCCTGTAAGGTTGTATCAGTACATTGTAACTTAGAGAAATTGATTTTGCTTTTTATAACAAATAATGGCAGTAGTTCCACTTGGCTCACAGTTGTGTTTTTGAACCATCAGTCTCACACCTAAGAACCTGAGCTTGCAAGAAAAATCTAGTCATTAGATATCTACCTGCTCACCTGGAATAATACCATGTGGAACAATACATGCTTAGAGAGGCCAGAGATTTCTAGTAAAAAATGCAGTAATTTCCATATTTCCTTTCCACAATATGTCATCCTTTCATAGCTTCAATTTGTTGAAATCGGTGAGGTGCACAGTCTCCTCATACATGCATCACCTCTGGCATTATTCATCCACAACATCAGCTACAAGTACTGGAAGTTTTCAGCTGACGGTGTAGACGCGTATCTCAGCAGCCATGCTGAAAGTATTGAGACACATCTGGAGAGGTTAGTTTTGTTCTGCATGCTTTAACTTTTTCATGGTTAGAAGAGGAGATCTGACAGGACTGGAAGGTCCACATCTGTGCTGTTTCCTGCCTGTAGGCACCACCAGTCAGTTTTTTGTGTTATGCTTCCTTTTGCAAGTGCCTTCGTATTCACCTTATTGCAGTCCTGGTTGTACTACAAGAGAACGTTTCTAGGTTGCTCTGCAGCTGCAAGGAAATACTGTTTAGGAAACTTCTTGCTGGCATTCTTAAAAGGTCCCCTAAGTATACCCATCTTAAAACCTTCAGTAACAGTACAATGACAATGGAGAGACCTTACAAGATCACTGCCTTCAATTGTTCAGTCATAAGTCATCATCCATATCAGAAATTATCAGCCTCTGCCTCATTCTTTTGCTGTCTTTAGATCAGGAACTTATGTCAACAGAAAAAAAACAAGGACAAAAGTTATAATTTGTAATGAATATTTTAAAACAATAGAGATATTTCACCTTCATTTGTTCACTCCTGGGTCCTCTGATTAATTTTTCTAAAATTTCATCAGTTTACCTTTTTCTGACTTGTCCTGACTCAGAGACAGCAGCATGGATCTCATTGGCAGAAACTAAAAGTAGCTTGTGAGTGCTGACGACATTCATCTCAATGCCAAGTGGACCTGATGGCTGAAAAATCATTTTTTGTTTACATGCAGATATGCAGATTTTCTACCATAAAGTTTAACCAGGTATGTGTTAAAAAATTTGGTACCATTGAATTGCATCACAGCAAACTTGTGAAATGAACTGATCCACTTGGCAAAATGTTTTAAATTAGCTGTGACAAAATATGCAGTCCGAGAACTGCACGTATTTTCCAAATTACTGATTTAAGAAAGAAGTTTGAAGTATTGAAAACACTCTGCAATATTTAGTACAAAACACTAAAAAAAGTCAGAATTGGAAGCATTAGTAAAAGGTAAAAATCACTACCCTGTCCAGTTCAGTTGTTCCAATTGCATAGATTATAACCTGAAAACTGCTTTCTCTATAGGGATCTATGTACCTAATTATTTTTAAGTAGATAATATTTTATTTCTGTTTGCGTTATTTGCTGCCTTATTAATTAAGTCTATGCATCTACCTGTCCTGTGTATTAATTTCTCAGTAAATTCTACTAATTAAGGAATGTAAGTCAAGGTTTTTCTTGTAAATAGCTAAAGATTAGTACAAGCAGCATGCTGCATTTAGGAATTTTATTAGGAGCTTTAAGGACTATTGCCAGGTCTTAGGTGAATTTTGAAGGTGCCATTCACATATAGGAGTTCTGTTATATATCTGGTTTCCATCAGTAATCTTCTCAATAAAGTCAATGAAAGGAAAACAAAAATACACCTAAAGCTAAAACAGAAGGAAAACTTCTAAAATGTTGAAAGCCTGAGTTGCTACAACATTGCTCGCTTGCAAACCAGCACTATCCACCATCTGTTGGAAGCCTGAGGGAGGACTGTAGTTATATGCCTAGTCTATCTTAGAGCAATTGCCCAGAAACTCCCCGAATCACCTGCCCTGTGGCTGCCATTCTTACAGTTGTCTGCTGTTCGCAACAGGGAGAGATACCGTTTGTCAGCTCTTGACTGATGCTGACAGTCCATACATCTCTTCATTAAATGCCTTTTAGGGTAGGTCTTCTCGGCGTTGTGCTTATACTGGCGGTGTATCCAGTTTACTTTTGCACTGGATGTAGAACAGCTGTTCTGGCATGGGTGGGACTGAAGGGGCATGGGCAGCCATAAGAAAGCTTCCTTTGGCCATCTCCTATATCTATACAGTCACAGGAGGGTTTTAATACCTTCTGTAGCTGGCCCCACTACTTGCTTTTGACTGTGTTTGTGATGCAGTTTTCTGGAGAAGCAAAGGAGTCGCGATCCGGCATCGTGGTTCTTACAAGTGGGAAGGAAATGCGCCAGTGTACGTCCTGCCTGAGGTGCCATTTGAGAGTCCTGGCTGTGTTGCAGTGTGTATATGACTCATAACGAGCCTTATGGACCTGTCAGTGCACTTGAAGCACCATTGATAAGCCTTGGGGAGCAGCAGGCATGGAGCAGCTCTGCACAGGCTCTCTCTCAGCAGCAGTGCCCAGGCCCCAGGGCTGCTTCTCTCCAGCTGTGAGGAGGGAACATCCTCAGGCACCCAACACTCAGAACCGGCTCAACGTCAACAGTGCCAAAAATCTCTTCAAAAAGAAAAGGGAAGGGGAAAAAAAAAAAAAGATTTCCCAAGTAGATATTTAGACCATAATTTGTCACATAGGCTGCACCTCAGTAGGTCTCACTGACTTCCACATCCTGGGATGCTTGAGAATTCAGATACTTGCTTTGATGCCGAAATAGGAACTAAAGCCTCTTTTACATGCGTGTTTCTGGTAATGCTGATGCCACTGCTTGCTGTTGTCCTGTTGCCCTTTTTTGTTGTTACAGTTACACAGGCTTATAATCTCTTCAACAGCTGACATAGTGTTTTACCATTTAATCATTCTGCCACCATCCTTGCAGACCTCAGTGTTTCCATAAGGCAGCAACTGTCAAATATTAGCCAGGATTTAGTTATTTGCTTTAGTTCTTTACATAAGGACTGACTTACAGCTAAGACACGCTTTTTATCTTTTCTGAAAGATACGTTTACTTTCAAGGAAGAATGGATTAAAATGTGTTCTTTTTACAGAAAACCATTTGCTCCTTCCTTTTCTATGAGTGCTGACCTCATGATGTAGGTTGGTCCTTTAAAGAATTGAGGAAAACGGAGGTGTGTCCTTTTTTTTTTACTAAAACACAAGAAGTGACATGAGTCCTCCTCTACTTGATCATTCTGGGCACTTAATGAGAATGTTTAGTCTTTTGTTATAGAAGGCTGGTAACATTTTATTTCAAAACCGCTTGTGCAAATGCAGAATTTAAAAGAAGTGAAGGTTCTGTAGCTTAAGTAGTTACAGCTTTATCTTGGGAATTAATGGCAGTGCTATGGCCTCTTTAAAACAGAAGGTAACATTGCCATATTATGCTTGTCCCTTCAGACTTCTGAGTCTATCTGTTAATGTTCTTTTTGCTATTTTAAACATATGTCCATTGACTCTACCTATGCTATGGTTTCCAAGATAGAAAAGATGCTCAGAATTTCCTATTCCTATAAAAGAGGAGAAATTTCAATTTTATGGGATAGAAATCTGGAAAAAATTGTTGACAGGTTTTTTTTTTTTGTCTGCTGAAAGAAAAAGCACTAACTTGCTGTCATTCTTTTTAAAAACTAAATTTGGACCAGGTGGCTTTTCTCCTTGATAGGAAAAGCTTGTCAGCTAGACCTTTGGCACCATTTGCTTTGTGCTATAACTCTATTATACTTTGAGGAGAATAGTTTGAACCAGACAGTATGTTGTGGCACCTCTACAGTCATCCTCTCAAGGAGCACTTGGTGACTTGCTTGGCAAGGCAGCATTCAATAAATGATTGCCTCAGCAGGATTCAAACTAAAATTTTTTAAAATGTTATCTACTGCAACTCAATTTAGATGCAGGAGGACATTTTCCCCTTGTTACAATTTTATTACTGTATCAGTTTAATTTTTTATTTTTCAAGACTAGGTTTATCAGCTCATATTTCTTAAGCTTGTAGGACTTGACATTGTAAAATCAATATTTCTGCTAATTAAGGTGGGGTTTGGGAGTGGATAATCAAACAGTGTAGTGAATCATTAAAAACTTACATGCTAATATTGACTAGCATTATTGGCATAAGAAGACCAAATCTCCATGCCAGGAACTTTTTTCTTTCTTATATTTTTAAAGTGGAAGCAAAACACATCCAGTAAAAATTTATATTCTCAGCATTTAATAGTGTAGAGGTGGCCCTTTATGGATATAAAAGCAGTGTATTAAAATTCTGGGCACTTATACATAGCATTTTCTTTCCCATCATTTAACTTAGCAGTAATTGATGTCTGATTTCATCAGTCTTACTCTGTTTGGAAATAGTTCCTGCCTTTTATGGAGACACAGTGGATCATTTCTAATTTATTGCTAGTTTTTGCCAATACCATTTTACCCTCCAAACGATGGTTTCTTCTTGTCTGGCATTGACTAATGTTGGTTTTGATTTTGGTTTATTTGTTTACATTAGCTGTGGCCTATTAGTGTTTGCTTCTGCCCTTCTCAGTGGGTGTTACTGAACAGACCTGCAAGTGATGACTTGCCATCACATTAGGAAATAGTTTCCCTTCCCCAGGTTCCCTTACTGTGAAACTAGTGGCTGCAGGTGGGACACTGGATGCTGTTGAACACCATCATTTTATTCTATGGCCTTTGACTGACTTTTGCCTTAGAAACACATACTCAAGAACCTCTGATCTGCTGTCAGATCCGTAGTGACCTGAGTATGCTTTCCTCCTGGGTCAGATTCTTGCATAAACAAACTGTGCAAGATCCCTTCTGCAGGAGTGGCACCTGTTTGGCAGGGTTACTTCATGGCTGTATCATGTGCAGGGGCTGCACCTCTTTTTTTAAGGAAAGTGGAATAAGGCAAAGACTGAAAATACATTCATTCACTTTTCAGGTATAAAAACATAAAGTAGAAAACTCATTAATCTGACATGAGCCAATTCACACATTGCATCTGCTCAAAATGTTTTTCCTTGTGCTTTTTTAGACTAGATCACGACACAAGAAGTTTTTCTGTTATTCTTCATAACCCTACTAATGGAAGGAAACTTGGAATACTTGTGGAACTAAGGCATCAGAGTTTAGCTGGGGGTGGTCCTAAGGAGAAATTATGCCAAATAGCATCTAAGCCACAGAAAATTATAAATGTGTTATCAATATATTTCCTGATAAGGTTTCTCCCTCAAATGCTTGATACATTATTATAGCCTAATCAGAAATTCAAATGAAAAGCTTTTTTTGATGAAAGCACAGTCTTTATCATTTGTTTTTTCTAAGATCAACTTCCTCAGTTTGCATGGGAAGCTTTGTAGGACTTTCATATTGACTCAGGTGGGCTGAAGTAATTGGGGCAAGTTTTAGTCCGTCTCTTACAATATCCTTTAACAATTCAACATTTCCCTCTGTGACTGAAATAAATTGAATTTATGTCTCTTTACATCAGCTGGGACAAAGTAACACAGTGCGATACAAGCTCCTGTGGCGAGCGCTTCCAGTTTATACATTAGAAGGTTTTTATCTAAACTAATGAGAGATGGGCAGGTATTTGCCACCCCATGGGACAAGCTAGAGTGTGACTTTGCAGGGAAGAAGTAACTTCAGTTTGCAACCATTGTGTTATGTGACTATTGTCCTGGTGTTCATCAAAAGGTAGTTTAAGCTGGGACTGGAGGTGAGGGCCAGTAAAGAAAGGTAGGTGATGAGATACATAGCCACTGCAAGGGGGAAGAACACCAGACAGTTGGCAGTGGCTCTGAGTACACCTTCCCTTATTTTGTGGTAACTCGCTGGTCTGTCCTGTCTGAACTTTAAAATGACAGTTTGTGGACCCGTGAATTTAGGAAATCTCCTTTTCTATGTTGTTGGGTCTCATGGCTTGATGATTGTGGTTCTCTCATCACTTAAAAGATCTTGTGTAAGCTTACCTTGTAGTTGAAACATTTACAGTTTTCCTCTCCTGAACTGATTCTCTGGTGATTAAAGAGAGAGGCTTGCACTCAAGCTGTAGCCTTTCCTCCAGAAAAGCCACTAATTTGGTAGGAGGCTGCCGGGTATCTGTAGGAACTTGTGAGAACTTAATATCTTTACTCTGCTTTAAAAGTGAGGTGGCAGCCTCACAAGTTACTAGCAGCAGAAATGCAGACAATATAAGCCTACTAGGTTTAGAAGAATGGTTTAAATGTCACTTTTAAGAACTTTCCTATAACTCATTGTGCAGTTAAAGACTGAGTTTTTGGAGGGAAGGATGTACATACTCAAAAATCAAGATTAGAAAAATTTAACTTATTAGTTATTTTTCACTTTGCATGCTTGCAGTTTAAAGAAATTCCTAATTGGCTAGCTCTACTTCTTTATATTTTTTCCTTGTTGGTGTATTTTAATGTAAGTATTGATTGGATTGCGAGCTTGCAACAAAGTGAGAAATATTAGTCTATAAATGCTGATTTGTACAGCAGATCCTGTGCACCAGTTTGTAAGATGTTTTAAATTTTTTTTTTAAGAAACATAATTCTTGCTGAGTTGAGAACTTTTACTTGTGAGCAGTAGATATTATTGTACCTCACATAGATTTGCTGTAGGCAGTGTCGGAGTGCCTGGAAAAATCTGTCAAACTGCTTTCAGAAATAGCAAGAAGTTGTCAATTAACCCTGGAACTGTACAGCAAATTAGAAAGTGTAGTATCTTGAGGATAATGCATTTTCTGTCAGTCTGCTTGTTTTAGTGAGTACACAGAGAACCCCAGTGATTTAGCCCAGTGTTTAGGACTGAGAAGTACTGTCACATAATTAACTCTTTAATTTACCCAGGGGTTCTTATTAGCCTTATTAATGTTATTTATTTATCTGCCCAAGTGACTGGTGTAAAGAACATCAGGTCAGGTGGGCAGAAAAGTCTAGAGAAGCTGGCCATCTGTTTCTGCTTCTGGACAGATGTTGTCAGTGGGGAGCCTCCAACCTTAGGGAATGGTAAGACTGAGCTCCCTGCCTGGTCCAGATGCTCCATGGTTTTATGTGTCTATGGTTTAGAAAGTTCCTCTTTCACAAATAGTTACCAGTCCTAAAAGCAGCACTTCAGAGACTATGTTAGCATGAAGTCTGCCACAAATCTTCCTTATGTCTGTGTAAGCAAGAGCAGTTGGTTTTGGTTTGGTTTTTTTTTCTGACTGTAACTTTGGTCTGGAAGAGCAACGAAAGCCTGTGGCACAACCTCAGTTGTCACCATTTCTTTAGTATCAGAAAATCCCCACTGGCTGGTGCTGGGTTAAACAGTGGCCACAGCTCTGGTGAATCAGCACCAAACCCATTTAAAAAAAAAATTTAAAATAATTTGTAACAATTGTTTACAACATGTATTTTGGAACAATAGCCATCTTCAAAAACTCTCTTGTCTTTGGGGTTAGCAATAATTACCTTTCTCTACAACAAACAAATACTAAATGCAGCATAATTTGTTTATGTGTGGCTGGCCACTGCACCAGGAGCCATTGAATGCGTTTGGAAAATACCACCTGGCATGATCAGAGTATGAATCCTTTTCCATGTATATTCCAGCTCTGATTCTCTTGAAGCACTGGCTGCATGAGAAGAATCATTGTTTACGAGTATGCCAAAGGACAGAAAGTTGAAGCACTTGGATGGGTTTGAGAAGAAATCAGATTCTGTGGATTCAGCTACAAAGGGCAGAATGGCCAAATCTTGCCTCAAAAAGCGTCTTGTCTTGGGTCAGGAGGCTCTCCTCGTCAAGCATTCTCATGATAGCAGAGGGTAACTGATGAACGCAAGAAAATAACCAAATTTCTTTACTCACTGGCACATTTGTGGTGTCCCCTTCAAATCACAGTTCAATGCAGGCAAGAGAGACCTGTAACAGTTTTAAGTTGCATATGAATTTCTCAGAAGGCAGAATTATGAGGTGAGACAGTGTCATCTTCTTGCTGGTTCTGTGTCAGTCCCCAGCACCAAGTCTCACAGGATACAAGACCAAACACACAACCATAAATAAGATGGTGAAGGATGCTTCCCTTTGCCTGAGAGCCACCACATTCTGGAGTTCACCACGCAAGGTCATGCTGTATTTATTCTGAGGGTCCACTCCAATACAATAGACTTTCTGGCCCAGAGTGTGGTCACTAGACACAGCTGGGCACTCTGAAAGACTCTGCCTTAACAATAGTAAGAACAATCAGTCAGATTTCCTTTTCTACTTCTACTGACAGATCAGTTGCAGGGGTCAAGGTCTCCCAGTCTGTTCAGAAATGGTGTCAGCTATTAGTCCTGCTTCGTGTGCTCCTGACCATATGGATATTAGCTTGTTGAGTACTTCCTAGTAGATAATAAGGAAGTTACCTCCTCCTTCCTGGTATCTGGATGTTTGTGCACAAAGGAATTAATCTTTCCATGTGAAACATACCACTCAAAAGCTCTCCCAAAAGAAAAAAATATTTCTGAGGAAAATAAAAGTAGTGGCATATTTTTGGGACTGGTTTTAATGTTTTACGAGGTCTAAGCAAAATGATCAGCCACCAAGCTTGAGAGTTCAAAAGAAGTACAAAGTACACATTTATGTGGTTGAACTCATTGCCACAGCACACTGGGGAAGGCCAGCAGGTAGATGAGTTCAAACGAGGATCAGACAAATTAATCAAGTCTGTTAAATGGTGTTATGGATGTAGTCACATGGCCCTGAAGTTGCCAAAAAGTTGTGGTCACTGGAAGCAGAGGAGGCATTTCAGCAGAAGGATGTATGCCTGTGTGTCATATTCATGCTCCCTTTCCCTGAGGAACTGCTTGTGACCCATGGTGGGGACACATACCAGAAAAGATGAATCCTTGAACTGACAGATTGATCAGTGCTTATGTTCTCCCCTGCGCCACTCTTGAAACGCTTTGGGGTTTGTGACACTTGTCATCTACCTCTATGGATGGGATCACTTAGAAAGAAGTAATGATAAGAGGAAGGAACTCTTTTCCCTATTCCCTATTCAGCTGGTGCTCCAATCCAACCTGACCACCTTTATTTGACAAAGGAGGCATCCATTTTTAATATTTCAACATTTGCAGTAATGCTGAAACTTCATATGGGATGGAAGAAACATTTTTCTTCTATTCTTCTGTGTTTTTAAAAGCTATTTATAATTAAAAGAAGGGAAATTCAATATACAAAATCCAGCTTTATTGAGTATGATGTTTTTTGTAGATATTAAATTTGCAAAAATATTTGATCTATTAGTTTGTTTAACTATGTTTAATGAAGTTTAAGTTGCTTCTTTGTTTCTTAGTCCAAGTATTAGGCTATCTGCTAATTGAGACCTGAAGATGAAATTTTTCCATTAGGAAAACTAAACTGGTTTAGTTTGCTTTAGAAGTAATTATGTGGAAAAAATATGAATATATGCAACTGGACACTTAGCACTGTTGAATTTAAGAAAGATTTTTATGGTAGGCAGATTAAATTACACTACCCTGAAAGGGTTTTTTATGATACAAGGATTTTTAGAAATTCATGACCTATTGAATACCATAGTGAAACTAGACCTTTTCTAAAAGACTAATGTCATGAGGAGTATTGATATATAAGCCTCATAGAACACCTGGGACTGGAAGAGGCCTCCAGAAGTCTCTGCTCCAAATCCCTCCACAGAGATGGTCAAAGTAAAGTATGGCTCTGAGTTTGTGGGGGTTTAGCACTACAGAGAACTGCTGTGTTACACAAGAAACTGGTGGGTTGCTACAGTCTTTTCATTTCTAGCTGTGAAGGCATATCAGCAGTTTAACTGAAAGAAAGTGGGAATATTTTATTTTTAAGGGATATCTATTTCACAGTAGTTTCTGTATGGCAGGGAATAATATCATCTGCATTGGTTCTAAGATCTTGTATATAATTGCTTTTTAGTAAATAGTTTTCAACTAATCACATCTTTTCTGGTATAACTTTGATGGCCATGGCTCGTGGTACATTAGTCATCTTTTAAGACTGATTATAAATCTCGCATACAGAGCTATGGATTTGGGAATCAGAGCAGACAGGATTTGTGTCAGGGCTAATATGACAGTGGAGTTACATCATGTGGTTTTGTTTATTCTGTTGTGCATTTGTAGCATTGAGCAGCAGTAAAATACTGCATTGGTTAAGCAGTAAGTGGTTAAACACAGTACTTAGGCTTGCATGTTTTTTAAGTGGAATTTTCTGGAATGTCTTTTGAAGTGCCACAATGCCATCTACTGGCTCACTTTTCTGTGTTTTTTCCCCAGAGGGGGTTTTCTTTTGTGCGCTGGCTTATATGTAAGGTTTATACAGCATTTTTGAATAGAAAAATAAACAAGCTGGCATAGAATGAGCAAAACAGTTTTTGAATTCATATGTATGTTAAAGGACATAATACATTATATACATTAAATAATCATTTTCAATCTCTTGCCAGTTAGTCTTGCTCTCTTTTTCTTAAAAGTATCTCTGAGAAGATTAATACTGAAAGGTAAAGGATGAATCTCTGCTTTCCATTTATGTCCCTCATAGTAGCTTGTGTGCAAGTAGCTTCAATGTTTCCTGTTTAGTGTCAGTTTCCCTTTTTGTTCTGATGTTCTTATACAGATAAATGGAAAGAAAATGAAAAATATGTAAGCTGTCAAGCCACAGAAACAGGAAAGCATTGTATTAGAAATTGCTTCCGACAAGATTCTTCACTGATAAATTCCTAGATTCAGTTTATATCCCATAATTACCTCCTCTCCCACATACACACATGGAATGTGTGTTTAAATCATTTTTTCAAGATTCATCAACAACATTCCAATAACCAAAAATTCCATGGACTTTCTAAGAACTGTTACGGAGAGGCATGTATTATTCTCAATATCAGATTGTTCAAACTGTAAATGAGCAGTGGGCAGTTAGAAGAAGTTTTATTGTTCTTGTTTTAAATCAGTCTGACTAATATTATCTACAGGAGAAGCCCCTCTGTCTTCTGTTTGCTGCCAACAGAAACAAATGGACAAATAAAAAAATAACTTAAAAAAAAAAAAAAAAAAAAGGAACTGTAGATACAGATAGACATTGTTATTTACAGTTTCATTTATGGCTTTTTCTTGAAGATATCTGGAGAGTCTCCTCATTAATTGGTCATTTTTTCTGTCTTCATAAAATATTCTTTATTTATTAGTTTTTATTTGTTTTTCCCCTTCTTGTTCAAGTTTTCCTAACAGAATTTTTTCATAATCTTGCCTTTCTTCAGTCTAATGAGGAGAAAAAGAAACATTGGTAATGGCTTGTAGCCTTTGGATTGGTTTTTTAATAGATTTTTAACTCACTGAAGTACAGCTCCAGAGTCTTTATTCAAAACAACAGAGGTAGAAAAAAATTTCCAGCAGTTTCTTAGATGGCCACTAATGAAGGTAAATTCAAGCATCTGTGCCCTCCCTGGCCTTTTGCCCTTTATCTCACTGACATTCAGAAGGTCAAGTGGATCTTGCCAAGCCCAGTTTTTATCTGGTAGGAGCTGTAACTTGCTGACAGCAGCACATCCACGTGTGTGCTGGTGGAAGAGTCCGAGCGCTTTTGACCAGCTCATATGGAAAGGAAGGTGTCTGTGTTTTAAGTTATTGCTTGTTTGAGGCAGCGGGTGATTACGCTGCAGTTGGTGGGCTGTACGCTGGGAGCAGTGAAGCTGAAGTGATTGTACTTGGCACCCGCGTTGCCTTTTGTCGTGTAAATGATCCGTGTCAGAGAGGTTGCACAGGGGACCGGAACACGTTAGCAGCTCGGGGTTCCCGGTCCTTGCTAAAAAAGCCACCCACAAGCCTTAGGGTAGCTCTGCCAAGTGAAAAGCTCTCAGAGGTGCATCCATCACTGTGCTGCTTGGTTTTGGCCAGGGTGTTTTGCTTGAGGAATGCTCTACTCCATCCTGTGTGGAAGAACGGACATTGCTTCCTGCCTGTATTTGGAATAAGTGCTGATCTCCCACTTCTAATTGTTACCTGCACTGGGAAATACTAGGGCAAGCCTCCATTTAGTGTGGCATTAAATAAGGGAAGACTGGCAAAACCAGAAGAGCAAACAGAATTATTGTGTACCACATCTTTTGTTAAAATCTCTCTTTTTTATTTTCCTTCTGTAAGCTGTCCTGTTCCATTGCAAAGAAATTAAGAAGTAATTAAGCCAGTTGCTGAAAGTGTTTTGCCACCCACACTACTGAAAAGAACTCTTTGTACAGAATTAGCTCTTACCAGCTGTGCTAAACCCAGTAATTTATCTTTGCCAAAAAAAAAAAGAAAAAAAATCCTGCTTTAGTTTAGTCCAGTTAAACAAGTTAATGTAAGCTATACCCTATACCCATACAAACACAGATATCTCCTGCCTAAAAGCTGGAGGGTTTGCAAATAATTATTTTCTCCCTCATTAATTCTTCTTAGTGTTTGTAAAAAGGGCTGGGCTGAAGAGCACTGGGAGATTAACTCATTTGTGTATGGAACTGAGTGAGCATGAGCTGCCCAGCTCAAGAGCAGTTTAATGGCAGGGCTCTGGCTTAAACTTGGGCAGGTTTGAGCACAAAGGCTTGGATTCGGCTTGGTGAGGTGCTGAGAGGCAGGGGTAGCAATTCCTGCTGCAGGGGAGAGGCCGTAGGGAACAGAAGTCTATCTGCCATCACCTGGAGTATGTTCAGTAGGGACAGAATGGTTCACTTTGTTTGCTCTTGTGGCTCCACGGAGATTACTTAATAAAGTAGATCAAAGTCATGTTTTGTGACTGATGTGTTAGTTTGGAAACTGAGCTAAACCAGAGAAGTGATTGCAGGGTGTCCATTGTACAGTGGATGGCAAGTGATAACTCACAAACTTTGACTGAAATTCAACAAATTCATCTTCAGTCCTAAAACATCGATGTCATTTCTTCTCATCAGCACCATATTCAGGTTCTTAAAGAGTGTAGACAGTCCAGGCAATGCTCTTTTTTTGTACAGCTTTCCTTGAACTCTTCCAAAAGAGGGTGGAGGTGTGAGAAAAATGGTCTTTGAAGCTTGGGTCACTTTCAGGTTTGGAGATACTAAAACAAGAATGATGGCTGAGCAAACAAAAAGAAATCCTTGGATATCCTCCATCAGAGAAAGTAAGATAAACAAGGAAATTCTCTATGTGATTTTGCCAGGAACAGACTGTAATTTAGTAATCTGTAAGAATTTTGCCAAGAAAATGGAAGTCTTTTTAATACAGAAATATAAAATATTAATGCTGTTGTGCTACACTTACAGATCTCAACATTGCAGCAGGGACATCAAAGTATTTACCTAGATGGCATGCTCCTTGCTGCATGAAGATGCAGATTGAATCAAAAACATCCAAAACAAAATTTATCTTCGTAGATACAGCTATATATTCTAAAGATAAATTCAGTGTGTTATTTCTGCTCTTTCAAATTCAGTTTTGTAATTTGACTGGGCACAGAGAAATGCTCAGCCTGTAATCGCATCTGAGGTGTGTGTAAGGTAACATTCAGTGCAGAGAAAGAGACATATTGGAACCTTAAAGTAAATTGTTCCTCATATAAAATTAAGTTTCATTCTTACAGGCTTCTTGGAAGACAAGGAAAAATGAAATTTGTCTGTCTCTTATGTCTTGGAAAATTATATAAGTTACAGAATTGGCTTTTTTTTCCCCAAAACACAAAAGGCCTTGTTACTTCAAAACGGTAATAAGGTAAGGCACCTGTCAATTTTACAAAATGCAATGTACGTGGTGGCATCCTGTAACCAGCACTAGGAATTTTGATAAGGACAGTTTGGAGTCTTGAAGTAGACATATTACCACCAAATAATTAAACTATGACTAACATCCATTTGAATCCAAAATTCATCAGCTCACTGTGTCTTTCACTTCCTAAAATATAGCTTCAGTAGCAGATAAAAAGGCTTTTTTTTTTTTTAAACATCCTTGTGGCTCAAAAGACATTAACAAAACAGCAAATTTAAACTGCTAGGTTAAACAGTATTACAGTTCTGAGTCACCTAAACTTATCCCCTTTATGTTTGGGGTTTTGGATAAAATCAGAATAAATAAAAAAAACAAATCTAAGTTTATTTAGTTAAATACTGTATTGCCTTACCAGATGTACACAAGTATGTTCTGCATGAAAAGAAAAATATTTGATGCATCTTCCTATAGCAGGTGATTGTGCCAACCTGTCTTAATTGATGCAGTTTTCCTACTAATCACAGTTAATTATTTTGTTTAAGAGAGTAATCTAAGATCTGAGCTCTGAAAGTAAGGCAGGAACTCACACTGGCATTAATGAAGTACCTCTCTGTACTTCTGCCACATATATACACTTTCTATAAAATATTGGGCAGGATGCTGCATGGAGCGGTATCTCGGCTCCCACTGGAGAGTCCTCAAGCATAATGCATGTTGTGTACTCATTATCCATTTGTCTCATGGAGTTATTACTGCAGGTGTTCGTGCAGTCACATGCCTTGGTATTGCAGGTGCTGTGAAAGCTTCTTGCTCATAAAAATCAAAGTGAAAGTGTAGCAAATGTGTGTGGGTGACTGTGTGGTATGAGAGGTACTACAGGTATGAACTTTGGACGTGAGCACAGGCCCAGCTGGGATCAGCATAGCTACTGGGATCAGAACAGCTACTGGCGTCAAAGGCAGCAGGTGACCAAAACGAACGCATTTTCTAGAGCCATCTGCATTGCCCTGTGCAGAAAACACTGGGGCGTTTTCTTCACTGAAAAATCATCAGCTTTAGCTGTTTCTCATCACTCTGGGCTTGCACGCTCCTGGACTACTTCTGATTTGTGTGAGCTCCGACATATTCTCTGGCATGTTTCTTCTATACAGACCCTCAGATGTATCTTCCCAGAACTACATCCAGCCCCAGTCTTGGTTTTCAGTCCTTAGTATCTCAGTACCTGCTCTCTCAAGATGTCTTAGCTCCTGAAGTTCAGCCTTTCCCAATGCATGTACGTTGAGGCCTTGCACTTACTTTATGTACCATTCACTTAAAAATATGGTGAAGATAAAGCATGCAAGCTTTTCAAGGCTTTAGACAATCATCAGTTAGACAGGGAAACCTCAATTAAAAATACAGGAAGTCCATGTACCATTCACTATCTCTGGAACTTCTAAGTTCCAGTGGTTTGGGACAAAATGAGAAATTTTGCAGAAATTTTCTGGAACTGGGAGGGAGGATAAATGTAGAAGGTGATGTGCTGTATTAAAAGAAAAAAACAGGCTGGGGGACACAGGTAGATAAGTAATTTTCTGAAAGATATTAACCTACAAACATGCTATAACAGCTTTTTGTAACTGTTTTGCGGCTCTTCCCAGCAGCCAAGTTCTCCAGTTTACATGAAAAATAAGGCTAAAGTTGATTCTTTCATTACAGTGCATTTCTGACATCTGCCTTTGAACACAAATGTTGTAAAAGGTGGTCTTTAAATTATAACGGTTGTTATAATGTTGTGACCACTCGTTTTAGTTCTGCAGTAGTTCACAGTATGAAAGCCTGTTAGTGCTAAAGAATTGCTTGATCATACTACTCAGTAAGTATATTTATTATCTGCTTATACCTGTTGATAATGACTTAATTTTCTTCAGTGTTTCATTCCCAAATTCTCTTATAATTAGTGATCCAAGAAGACACTGAAGAGTGAACTTTTCCTTTTATAATGACGATTTAGTTTTTTGTATGTATTGTGGAGTTAGTGTATCTGCAATACACAAACATTACAGTATTTTCGTGGACATAGTGCAGAATGTGTGTTTTGTGACAGTGGCTGTTGTATTATACTACTGACAAAAGTAAGGCAGGCACTCGCACTGGCATTGATGAATTCTGCTTATGTAGTTGCTACAAAACATTAGGGTCCTCTGTGAATGGTTTGGGCATTTACATACCAAATGTCTCAGCATTACTAGACTACCTGTTATACCACACTCAGCACAATGTTATCCAGTTCTTTGTCTCTGTATTTTCAAGTACTAATGTTTTATATTACTTTCCTTATCACACTCAGAATTTTAACTGAGTGATTTTTCTCTTCTGCGTGCTATGTTGAGAAGAGATCAGCCTATATTAAGTTTTTCCCCTTTACCCAGATGGGACTGTCTCTTTAGAAGACCAGCTTCCCTGTTTGGCTTTCTGAAGAGTTTGAGCTGCTCTGTGAAGGCAGAGGCTTTCTATGCAAATGAGAGAGAAAAGACAAGATGATGAAATAATATTAGCAGGTAACAAGTAGGGAGGTAGGAGAGGTGGGAGTCTGAAGATTGCCAGGATGCTGAAAGTATGCAAAGATCACACCCAGTCAGAGTATTACATCTGCAGATCTGCTTCTTCCTTGGCTTTGTGTTGTATCAAACCTTCACCTGGTTGTTTAAGCCCAAAATCAGTCACTGCTTGATTTCCTTTGACCCACTGTCTGACATCTTTGTAAGGTAACCTTTGCAGCAGCAGAGGGATGATTCTTCCCCTATGCAGCAGGCTGCAGCCTGTGCTATCTGCTGTTGGGCCCTGTGTGCTTTTAAGGTGGCGTTTTTCCTTGTCATACTCTTTTTATCTGTAGGCTGAGCGGCTTGCAGGAAATGAGAGAAGTGAAACAGCGTAACTTTACTGAAGGACCACAGGGTCTGGTCCACTTGGCTTTCATAGAATCATAGAACAACCCGAATTGGAAGGGACTTGAAAGATTTCCAATGTTTTCCTTTCCCTGTTGAGGACCCTTACTTGATGTACCCTTCAAGGTACATCAAGTGTGTAGCTATTCAGAGCAGAGGCCGTGCCTGTCATGCCCATCTTGTCTGTAAGGACAGAAGGACTTTTGTGTAATTAAAAAAAAAATGGATTCTCTTAACTGAGAAATGATAAGCATTTAAAAAGGAGACTCCCTTGCTAATTTAGATCACCATATACAAATACACATGAATATATATGCTTACAGTATTTTATGTGTTAATTGTTTTTGGAATAGATATGATTCTCTGCTCTTTTCACTGAAGAGTATCTCTCCAAGGAGGCCAACAGAATAAATTAATAAGAGTGCTAAATAAATATGTCATCCTGCTTCTGATAGGCTGAATGAAGGTGTACCAAGATAAAGTGCATATGGTTCTAACAAAATTACATAATTTATCATTATTAAGAGAAATAACCTTCAGATAAATTCTTGCCTAGTAGCTGTTTACTTCACTACCTAGTGAAAGCCAGACAAATGGTAGCTACAAACTAATTTTTCCTGCCTTTTCAAAAGCTTCATGTAGCAGTGGTTGTAGAAAATGTTATGACACAATGAAACAAAGAAAACAGCATTTGCAAAACATAGGCAGAAGTAAAATACACAATAGTTCTAACTTCTCAGCTGTGTGCTTTCCTTCACTTCCTTTTCCATTCTGTGTAAACAAATGGAATCAATTAAAATAAGGGAAATATCTCCAAAATCAGTTTTTTCCACATTGATTCTAGCTCTGAAGAACTGGAATAACCTATGTGTTTAAGAAGCCAAATGCAGTTTTTCAACATTCTTTCCTGAGTAAAAAGAAATAAGGCTGCTGCTGCAGCATTTAATACCAACACAAAAATTTGGCCAAAAAATGAAATTATTGTTAAGTTTTTGGTTCCATTTGAGTTTTTTAATTCCTATGTACCACACTGGTGTGTTTATTATTGCAGTATAAGATCACTGCAAAAAATGCTGTCGGTATTCATTAAAAACAAACAAACAAACAAAAAAAGCATTAAACTTACCTCAGTTAATATGAAAAATATTTATGATGAAGTGTACTGTGTTATAACATATCCAGTTTTTGGCATGAGGAAAAAAAAGATAATCCTTCTTAAAAACAATAACCACTTCACTTACATTTGCAATAGGGTTGGAAACTGGCTGTCATAAGTAATCATTATTTTTCTGTGTTTCTGTTCTTGTTAGCATTTACTTAAGAAGCATTTGATAGTCATAGCGCAAGAAAATGTGAAAGGGCAATTTCTTCATATGGTGTTAGAGGCCCAGATTGGCAGCAGTATATGTGATATGACTGAGGTGACATTGGGGAGTTTTCTTCCTCGTTAAGATTCAGCAGTGAGCCTGTGAGATACACCTGTCAACTTTTCAGGTGCAACAGGAAGAAACAATCTGGTTTAGTATATTTGTGTGTGTGTGTGTGGCACACATATATTGATAAGCAGGACTTTTTCCTTTTTCTCCGTAATAAAGAACCATGAAAATATATTTATGTGATCCCTGGCTGCTATGAGGTAACCATTTCTTGCCTGCAAATTTGTAACAAAAGAGAGGGGATGGCTACGTTTAGTATCTAGAGATTGTGGGGTTTTAATATATTTTTTATATATTTATGCTTGTGCATCTAACAGTCTATATACATATATATTAGATATGTAAATGTGTAATATGTAAAACTATCTGTAGTGCATCAGTTTTAATTATCATCTGCATTTCTTTAAGAAAAACAGGAAACCACTGTTACTTCTCCAGTGATGACCATCCCGGGAGATCAATTTTTAAATAACTGAGAGCTAAAGGAATTGCTGTACTACAGTGGTTTCATAGTGTTATGCTGCGGTGGCACTTTTATGTGTTTAGGCCTTGTCTTTACCACTAAGTTGATTCTACATAGGGTGAAGAGTGTTGCACCCCCCCGCCCCTCCTGGTAGACTGCTCCTGCTTTTGTCTGCCATCGAAAAATAAACAGTGGCATGAAAAAAACCCAGGGCTTGGTTTGCTTTTGAGAGCAGAAAATTGTTCCCTAGAGATTACGTCAGCAACTATATTTTAATGAGGGGAAAGTTATTAAATAAAGACAGGTTGCTAATTTTGCATTATTGCCTTAATGCCATATTGCATTGATTTACGTAAGAACATACCCAAATTACAGTTAGAAAGATGATGTTTCTGTGTGCTGGAGACTCAATCAAGATATGTCACCCTCTGTGCAAGGTGCTAGGATTCCTTCAAAGGGTGAGACCTATATTGTTGTGCTTCCTTCTCGCATGTCCATCCTGCTAAGAGCTATTACAAGTCCAATTTCTTGTAATTTTGACTTTGCATTTGTTTGCTGAAGCTGTGGACATTCTTATTCTGCTCCACCCACGTGGGTGTATACTTGGACTGTACTTATATTTTGGGAATTGCCTTTCCTCAGGTCTGCTGCCTAGCTACTTCCATGAGTAATTTTAGGGCATTCACAGTGAAATATCTCAGTGAGTCCTCACCCAAGCACATACCTAGTAGGTCAGAGATTGTCAGGGTTGGCAGGAAGATAAGGATGAGTGTTTAGTGACAGTAAGAAAAAGTATCTTCATCAGGGCTCAGCACAAGTTGTTAGATTTTGCGGGCTATATACCACGTAATTACAAGACTGTAAGGTACATGGGAAAAAGACATGCCTGGACACCTTTATACTGAAGAGCCAACACAACTAAGGAGGGAGAAATAAGGTGATTATTGAAGTAGACATCCATTAGGAATTTATACAGAGCTGTCAAGGAAAGATGCCATCATACTTTTCAGAGCAGAACTATGCACTCTAAAATGAGTGAGGCAAATCAGAATAATTTTTTTAAAACTGTCCAACTTACTTTTAGCCTGGCAAAACTAAAAGCAGTCACTTCTACCTCATCTCTGAGCTGCAAAGTAAAATGGTTGTATGGTTAAAAAAAAACCAAAACATTGTCAAATACCTTCAAAAGTTGAAGATGATCTTCCAATAGTATTTTGCAAGTAGTGCCAATAGGTTTGCAAGATCTACTCCACTGATACTTTGTTGTCTGGGAGAAATCCTCTCCTACTTGTTTTTTTTCCCCAGTAGCAATGAAAGATTCCATGAAGTGGCTTATTTCTGTGATTGCTGCTTTCCCGCAACAAAGTAAAACACTGTTTCCATACGAACACACAAACATGTAATAACCAGGGAATAGTTGGTTACAGGATGGATCAATAACGTAACTATTCAGTCATTTCTTTTTCAGCATTTGTAATGTCACATCTGCTGATAAATCCCATTATGAAGCCCTAAGCCTTCTCCTGGATTCAGACAGAAGGCAATAGTAAGTTTTTAAGTTCACAAAAAACAGCTGACCATGTAGACTTGTGCTAAATCTTTGAACAAGGACAAATTGTCAGGTTTTGAGGGTTGGACTTGTAAGATTAAAAATTATGTAGTTTTGTAGGCAGAATTTAAACATCATATAATTTGGAAAGAGATGAAAAGCAACTTTTATATTTCTATTTATTGTCTTCTCCTGATGACAATGTGGTTCTTTATTGCACGTTCTTTCCTGCAGAATATAATTGCAATATGTTACCTTAAAGAGGTAAACAAAATTTTTGGTAATAAAGTTGCTGAACAAATGGTAGAGCCTTTTTCCCCAAAAGCTTCCTGTGATTAATGAAAATACCCTGACACTGACCTACACTCTGGCTCCCAGCCACCTACCAGAAGAGTAAATGGCATGCGGTGTACAAGCTACAAACATGCATGATGAGAGAAGAACACAATAGGTAGCCACTTAAGTCTCCAGTTTCGGAGAACGATCCACATTGACATTTGCTGCTGAAGGGTTTTCTTTAGACTTCGTGTCTGTGAGGACACTGTAAGAAGGCTGTTTTGGTTGGGAGGGTTAATGAGTGTCAGTGTGTAAATACCGGCGCGGTCCTTCTGCTGAGGCAGTGGATGTTTATAGATGCGAATTTTTCAGCAGCTATAAATGGAAGGTCTGTTTGTTTTGTCTAAAGCACATGGGAAAGGCTTGATCATAAAGTTAGAAATTCAAGGCTAATGACTTTTAAAAAATCCTTATGTTTCAAAGTTCGGCTTAAAATGCCATGGCATAGCTTCTGGAAGGGAGGCACCAGAGCAGGCAAGCTGCAGCAGCCCAGCAAAGGCTGACAGCGCAGCACTGGTGGCTCTGTGCTCTCTGAAATGCCTGCACGCCTGTGGTTTACTAAGGAAGCAGCTCACACATAAATCTTGTGGTTTTATTGTGTTCGAGTCAAGAGGTGCAGCAGTAGATAATGTCACCTGTTAGCACCGGGTCAGCAAACGGCAGCTCGTACCTTTCTTCTACAAAGCCGTCTGCCCCAGCTGAGTATGATTGACTGAGAAGTCACGTACTCAGTCTCATCTATCTCCCCAGTTGAGGGAGAAAAAAAAATGCAATTCAGGTTTCAGCATTTTTGTAATCCCTCTGAGCCTCCCATTAAATTTGCTCTACTGTGTGGGAAAGGATTAAAGATTCTTTGGGCTCCAAAACACAGTATACAAAAATTAAGTACTACAGCATGGTTTGTGGTAAGGCAGCAACTAAAGTGTATAGCCTGACACATAACCCAGAGCAGTGAGTTCTCTTTGACAAGTAACACTTGTTGACAGCTTAAAATTTCTGTTGGTAACACATGCCACAGTTGCGTACGGCCTTTGTTTAAAATATTCTGTACGCAACATACTTCATAAGTAATTTCAAAAATAATCAGAGTTGTTCATATGCTGTTAGTAACTTAGAGTGCCAAAAGAAGGGAATATTTTCTGGCAGGGAAAACTTCTGTTCCTGTGGAGCATAAATGCTCCCTTGTAATAAATATTTCAAGATTAAAATCATTGTGTTACAAGTTTCAGACAAGGCAGTTTATCAAGATGAAATAGTTCATTTCCTAAAAGGCAATATTATTCACATTCTATGTGAGTGTGGGCATAGATGAGAAATTTCTATTTAAGAGTACCCAGGATTTTTCCCCCACAAAAATGGTAAATGGAAACTGCCAAAAAAATTTCCTTCCCTAATTTTTTACTACTTTGAGAGCCTGACTTGCTGTCAGCTTAATTTCAACAGTATTAAATTCTACTAAATATATTGTGCTTAGTGTAATTAAGCATCTAGCTTTTTTTTGTCCTAATCCCATAATTAAATATATGAATTTTTTGTGAAAAGGACACAGAGCTACTGCATACCTAGGCCTCAGGGAGAAAGCCAGGGGCAAGAAAGGTCATAATAGATATTAAAAATTAGACTTCAGAATTCATACTTTTAAACATAAATGTTGCCTTCTCCTGCTTTCATTACCCTACTTGCATGAAACATCTTCCTTCCACATCTCAGCTGCTAAGCAAAGAGCTGTGTGTGATGACTGCTAACTGCACACCCGAATACAATTTACTAATGTTATGAGGCAGGCTAGAAAGTACTAAAGAACAAGAGGAATCAAAGCATCAGTGTTGCATTTTTGTCATTTTTCATTTCCGTGTTGCACTAGAAAGCACAAATATAGAAGGTCTGAATACCACCTCATGAACAAGAGGTAGTTCCAGTGTGTGTAAAATGCTACTGCTGAACTAACAACTGTTTAACTGTTTTCACCGTTTGTAAGGCAAATTAAAGTAGGGTTCCAAAGGAAATGAAAAATAATACCATGCCACACAATTTATAATCTAGGCTCTTCACCCAAAAAGCATGAGAAATATCTGCTGACTATATCCATATTTTGATTTTTCATTATATTCTTCTTTTCATTTTTCTAAACATAAAACCTGCTTGCTTTTCATCTGTAATAACTTCTAATGTTAATTTTTAATATAAGACTTTGAACAGTACTCCTCAGTGTCCTTATTTCAAGATTTTATATATGCAGGTATTTTATGTATAGGTTATTTTTCTTAAGGTCTAGACAACAGTATTATTTACAAAAAGAAGTGCTAATAGAAAGAAAAATGTAGTTATGAGAAAGCTTAATATATAGGCTACTCGGTTCTTGGGGTTTTTTTTAATCTCTTTTGCGAGGCCTGAATTATAACCTGGTTACTTTCCGGTTTCAGCTTTCTGATATTTTGGTTTGATTTCAGGTTACTATTGGCCAGCTGTACTCCACGCAGAAATTGGTTATTGAGAGTCCAGGAAACACATAGCTGTGAGAAGCCTCTGATCCTGAAGCAACACTGGACCATCTTCAGCATCCTACAGTGCCACATACAGAAGCATAAATTCACTGCACGTCTGAGCTTTTCTGTTCGGCAGAAGAAATGCCTGAGAGACTCATTTTTTGGCAACCAAAGTACTATTTTCTAGTGGTTCACACATTCTAAGATATATGGCTGTGATTTAAAATAGCATGTAAGATAGTCTTGAAATGTGTTTGCTTGTGTGTTCCATGTGATGGAATATTTCCTGCCCTACTTTGACAATAAAACTTCATTAAACTACCTGTAACCAGATACATTATTCTGCTACTGACCTCATCTCTCACTGACCATGAAAACCGTGTTAGATTTAAAACCCCTCAAGGTCTAAAATCCCTCACCCAGTTGCTAAGTTCTTACTGATCCAGTTGCATTTCAAAGTCTACAGCATCTGAATTAAATTACTAAGTACATATTTTATTTTAAATATGAAAACCAGAGATGAACAGAATTTTTGTCTCCTGGACCTCGATACTTACAAATATCACAGGCTGAATTCTGTGGTTTCTTTGAAGAGCATCCCTTGACATTTCAGGAGGTGACATAAAAATTTCATTAGTTCTTTAATTTCCAAGAATTAATAACTAGTCTTGTCCTACTTTTAACAATTAACAGATCAGACTAGCAAAATATAAGACTTGCATTACTGAGGCTTGGAAGCTTTAAAATGCATTTTCACCACAGAGCCCTTTAATTTGTTGAGGTGCAGCTATTATCAGAAAGCACCACATCACTTTAGCCGAGGTTCCCTTTTTCACAAAGCTCCTGAATTTTGCAGAAGAAAAATAAGCTAACTATAACAGTAACTCAAGTGCTGTAAGTCAGGAATTGGCAACAAGCTTTGCCTAGCAAAATGGAACACTCAGTATCGCATTTTATTGTTTATTATTAAATCTGTAAAATATCCAACACTTTTAAGACCATACATTTAAACAAAAGCAAGCAGAATTTCTGCTCAGGTTCTGCTTAAGTCACTGATGTGCTTAAGTTTGTTTTCTATGAGAAATGTGCAGAAAAATTAAGCACTGCAAAGCTATTTTAATGGCATACAGAAAAAAGTTTCCTTCTACTTCAGTGGATCGTTGTGGGTTTTTTTTAAGTAGAGAAACAGAAACTCAAAACTAGTTCCATGACACTGTGGCCTTTAAACACCCCCCCTTATTTTTCTTGCTTCACAAAATTCATCTTTTTTTAGAACTTTATGTTTCTTGTGTGTGTTCTTCGTGTTCTGTGATAACATTATTAAAGCAAAATGTCTAATTATAGTGTCTAATTTAGAACAAACTCCCATTCCTCACTGCCATTTAAAGTGGCATTTAAAGTGAAATTAAAATTTTACAATTTTGTACAGTTAGATTGAAATGTATACTGATGCATTTCATGGACAATAAAGTGTACATTATAAAATACTATGTGTACCTAAGACTACAAATGTAGCCTCCATTCTCACTTTCAGATAAGAGGCAAATACATTAACAATTCTATTCTTATTAGATGTCTTAGTATTGCAATGTAAATTGCTTTTAATGAACATTTTACTCAAATGGAGTTAATTATTCTAATAGGTAAAATACATTATATTCTGTATTTTAAATCTCCATATTCACAAGTGGATAATTAAATGCACTTAACGGTGAAAGTGCAGGGGAAGAAAGGTTTGATTGCTATTTAAGCTTCCACTGAGCTCACAGAAATGTAGTAACATCTTATAGCCTTAGATGACACAGGCTTGGAAAGGCTGCCAGTTTTATACTGTAAGAAACTTGGTCCCTAAAACAGTACATGCAAAATCCTTGCTTAAAACAGCTTAATTACTGGAACAAGCATTGCATACCATTTCAAGATCTGAGAATGTATGCCAGAAAGCAAAATAAACATCCTTATAAATAGTGTAGCCCTAATTTATAAAGAGGGACAACTCCATTGGTAACATAATCTAGGTTTTCACCATGTTTACCAAAAAGTAAGCCTTTGGTTTTAAATAAAGGCCTTTTCAATACATAATCAGTTCTTCCAAAATACCAGTACCTTTCCAGTGAAGTTCTTTATCAAGAATACAGCTGTAGATGGTACGTGCTCTCATATAGGCATGCAGCCATGGGAAAATGGGAATGTCTTATTCATTCCCTCAGAAGTATGAAGGAGATTACTCCTCCATTAATCAGGCTCTGTAATTTCCCTCTTTCTACAGTCAGTACTGCAGAGGTTAAGGCAGCTCACTTTCTCAGACAAGGAAAAATGAGTTCTTATTCGAAATTAACGATCAGCTTATCATACATTATTTATACATTTCTTACTAGAAGCAACACAAGAACCCCTCTGCTCCTACAGTCCAAAAGTCTGCATAACGCTATCTAACTTGTAAACAGAAGTGCAAAGCTAGCAAAGGTACTGGCATTTACTACTCAAACCCAGCAGTCGTGGCATTTTAGATGATTGTTCCCTGTTTTGGACAGACCTGTATGTTTCCTTTCCTTGTAACATACATTTAAGTGCATGCTCAAGTAGTGTTAGTTATGTGCATATCAGTTGTACATGATTGGAAGATACCTATAAATATTATTTTTCCTTGCCTGATGTCCATTTTAAGGAATTTTGTCATAATATGCCCAGTTCTGTATAAAAAGATAGCTTGACAAATGCTTTATCCTTGAAATCCTACAAACTGGAGGGAAAATATTTGCTAACCACATCTGGCTTAGGAAGTGCAGCACAGAAATAATAGTTGTAGGCTGGGATGACTTTAGCATTATGTTTGTGTTCACTTGCCCTTTTTTTAGTCTTGGCTAGGCATGTGCTCATTGTCACTGATGGAGACAGTGAACTGGAGGGCTGGCACTGTGGTCCAGCCTCGGAGTTGCTGTGCTCTTACAGCTGCACCTTCTGTGCTTCACCAGTTCCGTTTACGTTGCAATACTCATTAAATCTCTCTTGGCACGCTGTCAGAAGCTTTGTTGGATTTTGTCAAAGCAGTGTAAACAACAGGAATAGTTAAAACACAAAGGAATGGTCCCATGACTTATGTACAATGTCCACTATTATAAAAAGTATATATTTTTTCCTTAGAATAGAAGGGAGCTCAATAAATATCTTTACTAAAGCTACAGTGTCTTAGCAAAACAAGTTTGCTTTTGTATTATATTGAAAATGCTCGTCTTTCCCTGATCTTGACATTTTAGCAAACTATTGACCTCAGCAGTATAAGCCAAAATTTGAATATTTGCATATACTGAAGTTTGCTGTTACTTTTACAGTATAAACTTGGAAACACCACTCTGAAAGAAAAAAAAGTAATCATTTGATTAATATTAGGAACTCTTCAAAGGATAGGCATTTCTGTTGTGTGTTACAGCTTCTCAAGAAATTTTACTCAAATAGAAAGCATGGTTTCCAAATACCCAGATATACCTGAGGTACAGCTGTCTTGGAGGAGAACAACCCAGGAGAGAAGCGTGTGAACACTTTACATACAATGCTGAAACAGCCTAAGAAGGATTTTAATTTACTACTCACTCTTCTCGAAAGGTATTTCTATATAAAAAACTTCACCAAGTTTCCAGGCCTTAAAAGCGTGACTTTTACTCTCTAACGTCAGCAGGTGGGATAATTTTATGGAGAAGCACCAGCCCCTCAACTTACTTCCTGCAATGCAACATAAACGCGTCTCTCCACATACCCAGCACAGACCATATGTACGAGTAAACAGAGCCATGAAAGAGCTGTGCACCGACTGTTTTCCTGAGTTTTCCATAATGATCTACAGTGAAACACTGGCATTATTCAAGTCAGGACTCTACTGATCGTTTTGTTCCACCATTCTTAACACAGGCAAATTATTTCATACTCTTAGGAATATTTTGTTTGACAACCTTTATGAAAAATAGAAGTAAGGTGTGCAGCTCTTTAACTGAATGTTTACACTCCTACTCTGTCTTTTTTCAGTATTTTAGAATATAAGAATAGTGCACAAGCCCTTAATGTGGAAGCAGGAATAAAAAAAAAAAAACACATAGAGAAGCCAATAATTCTTCCACAACTGTGTATTTTCTGTAAAAGGAAAAAATTTGGAACTCTCAAACCTGTTTCACAAACATATGCACCTTCAAAAGGATTCTGTTTTGCAAGAGATGCTTCTCTCTAAACTACTTACCTTTTTTACTGTTAAACCCAGTATCTGCTGAAGCTTTGCAAGAGGGGGAAATGATGGTAAGTAGTGCATTCAAATAACTACTCCTCTGTGTTCAGAGAAAAAAACTATGGAGACCTGTGAAGAATGTGCAGGCTTTCTATTGGAAGAGTACATCCCATAAATATTTATAACAGTCTTTGGCAATATGCTAATCCAAGGCAAGTAATTTTCCCTCTCTTAAAAAGAATCATGAAAAAACAATTAAGGTGATTTAATTACTGCCATGCATAGACAGCAGATTTTGAACTCTTGACAGGTGAACATTCATCACAGTGCCATGTTGTTCTAACCCCATAACACAAGACTCTGAACAGAATAGACAATTAAGCCTAGATCATTTCCCCTACTTTCCTGCAGTACTTTGGGCTCGATCCAAATCCCAGGGAAGCCAATGGGACCAGAAGCCAGACTTTCCAAGTACTGACTGAAAGCCCCAACTTTAAATAAAACAGCAGTAGTTTTCACACAAGTTTGCAGATCTTCATGACACCAAAGTAAATTTAGCTTCACAGTCCTTTTCTGAATCAGTTAAATCTGAATTTAAATGCAATTGTACATGGCAAAAAAAATTGCTTAGGAAAGATTTAACTTTGATGTCCTTCACGGTTACCCCTATAGAGTTTCAACTATATTAAATTTTTTTGGTTTATAAATATATATACACCTATAAAACCATTTGGCAGCTATTTCTCCCCTAAGCCCTTAATTCATGGTGGGGGGACAGAGGCATGTTTAAAATGAAAATCTTTGGAGATAGATTTTTTCCAAAAGGGCAATAAATCTTTATCATTTCTTATTAAAGTCAGGGGAAGGACCATGTTTATGAACACATCCTCCAGAAGTTATGCTTGAAATCTTTAGAAAATACATTAAGAGTAATGCAACCAAACAAGAAGAGTGCTTCCCTTAACATTTTACTCTACTGGCCTTCAGATTTTACAGAACTAGAACTACTTCCATTTTGAATATATCTCTTTGAGAATAATGTTGCAATTATGCCACATATCCCATATGATATGAATATGACCATGAATAGCAGCCCCATGTTTTGCTGGTGCAGGCTTGCAATCCTTCAGTACGCACATGGTCTGGTTTGGATTTTTACACTGCTGCCCAGTGTAATCTTTGGTAAAGCCTTGCATTTCCACAGCCTTCAGTAACCACAGCTATGAAAATACAGACAACTGTGTGTAGGCTGTCTTTGAAACCTCCTTTGGAAACCTAAGCTTCTATACAATCTTAAAAGCACAAAAATGTACTGTCTATTAAAACTGAGTATGTTTAATTCTCGTCTGAGAGGGGTTATCCCTTTCACAAAAAGTAATTATTTATAACAAATAAAAGCACTTTACGTTATCAAAGCACAAAAATATTGTGCTTTAATTAACACAATTTGCAGGACTTTGGCACTGATTTTCGGAAGCACTCAAAAGATTTTACTGTTTAGCCTCAGCAAGTACTTTCTTGCATATTGAATTTCAGATCATGTGTCTGAAGAGCACACAGCAATGTTATGTGTTCTGGATGTCGATGTTTCACACCCATTGCCCATAGTTTACAGCGTACCAGAGAACATTTTTAGCCCTCTATCAATAAGCACAGCTAGCTGGGATTCTTCAGGGTACCAGCTTTGCACCTCTGTCCAGACACAGCCACCAGCATATGGCTACTTCTTTAAATTGTGTTTAAGGAGAGATCCCTCCCCTCCTTTTTTTGGCATTGTTTCCTTCTTATCCAAAGCAATTAATAAACAAAGCACAGAACAAGGAATGGGCTCCTGAAATCCAAAGTAAATGAAGGATCAAACTTGACACTGTTAGCACCACACATCAGCTTAAGAGCACACTGTGTCATTGACTCAACAATCTGAAGAAAGGCTAATTCATACCAGATTATCCCATGTAACATCCTGTAATCCTGTAACGCATGGTAGATTTAAAACAAAGTTGTGTGGGATGTAGTAGAGTTTGCTATTCTCCCTTAAAAACCTTTCATGGTTTTGCCGAGAGTTTACATGTAGCTTGGAAAACAATCATACGACCTTCTGTTTGCCTGCACAGAGCTTTTCCTCTGTGTGTTGTCAAAGCAACTGGTACAGTCTAACAACAGGATGGTTTCTGAAGGAATTAAAACAGCTCCTTGTCTCTGTGTTCTCACACTGTGGTTTATATGCAGGTTTTTTAGGGAGGAGGGAGGACAGGCTCCATTTCAGAAGCAGTGCACATGTTAGGAAAACTGCAGGACCTTTAGTCTGAAGCTCCCTCTGCTTCAAGTCTTACCCACAATAGACTCCCTGCTAGCTCTGGGTCTGTTCCAGCTATCTCAAAAGGCAGGTTATCTATAGACTTGAAAATATTTTCAAGTACGGGGAATTTTATAAACAAGCTATTTTTTCTAATGTTCTCACAATGGCCTTTAAGATGTTTACATCTTCAGAGGAAATGAACACCTGAGAAATCTCTCAGTTTTAAAAAAGGAAAATAATATTCCAAAGCCTTCCTGAAGAACATACATCCATGTCAGGATATTTTCTGCATTCTGACAATATCTTATCTATTCTTTCATTAAAAAAAATAACCCGTATTTTGAGATACTGTATTGAAAGCAAACAAGTAGAGTCAAAGCTGCAGAAGAGCCAGAACAAAACTCGACTGAAACCCACCTATTTTTCACCCATGCTAGTGAAGCTTCCTCACATCACAGCTCTGCACAAGATGCCTGTCACAAGAGGCTGTCATGGACTTCCAGGGCAATTTGCCTCGTGGCTGTGGCAGGACACACTCATTTCCAGCTACAGCCCTAAACACTCCTTACAGACAAGCAACATCCCCGGTCAGAGTGGGGCACACCAACAGCGAGATCCCCTTGGCACTGCACACATTAGGGCAGGGGCACAACCAGGTTGCAAAACTAAGAACTATCCTGTTAAGTTTTGCTATACAGGTTAAAAAAAAAAAAAAAAAAGTGTAATGGTGAGCTTTTTAACTTTTTTTAAAACTTTTTTTTATTCTTACAAACCCATTTGCATTGGTACTTTTTGCTTAATTTCAGGACTCAGGACACCAGCAACAGTCAACCTCTAGGCTTGCAGTGCAACAGTGAAGACTGTAAAATCATTTCAAGTGTCCAGCGCTATGAAGTCCAGCTGCATGCACAACGAAGTCCTTTCCCAGCAACATACAAATACAGAAAAATATGTAGCAAAATAAGCTGAATAAATTATAAATACTTGAGAAATGTGGTGCAAAATGTAACATAAGGAGAGCTGAACTAAGGCACTTGTTTTCATTCGTTACTGAGGACACCCTCTCTGTTATCGCATCGTCACTCCTCAGTGCGAAGGTCATCCAAATCAGCATCTGCTCCCCAAATCTGAAAATACAGAACCGTGTACGAGACTGACACCATCTTGTACTTCACAGTGCATGACTCAAAGGTGTAACCAAAGTTCTCCTGATAAGCGCAGCATCAGCAAATATTTAAACTCCTCCTTCGTCCCGGTTTTCGACTTGTCAGTTGTGTGAAAAGAAGTCACCAGTTTATTTTAAGCAAAAACATCTTTGCAGAAGTCCCTGTTGGCTGCTACTAGCCAGACGGGATCTACATGCAAGCCTGGAGAGCAGGGAGCGGTATCAAAGTGTGCTGAGTGACAAAAACCAGAGCAGCCCTCTCCAGCCCCAGATCCAGCCCCAAAACAGACTGCCTGCAAAGGTGGGACGGGCACGCAAGCCTGTCACGAGTTTGACAGGTGCTCACAACAGTAAATCGTATTGTTACAGAGTCCACTGAACTAAAAAAAAAAAAAAAATAAAAAGACAAAACACACCATTGGTGTTGCAGTATTATGTCTTTGAAATGGATGTGAGAACGAGAAAACTGGGATCCTAAGTTAAATTGTAGCGAACACGCCACCAAGTTTTCACACGAGTGCTCTTGTGCATCTCTGACTAATTGCGTAAATGAAGTCAAGCCCAAATCAAGACCTCAAAAATTCACTTCAATAGGGGAAAAGTAAAGCCCACGCTACTCATTCTCCTTGTTCCCTCAAAAAAAAAAAAAAAAAAAAAACGATTCCACAAGCCACAGCAATGCGAGCCTACACACATCCATGTTTCGCTGGCAAAACCGAAGTGCCTGCTTAAAAACCACCAGACTTGGGGCAGTCTCCGGGACGGTGGCCTCGGCGCTCTGGCTGTCTCCCTCCCGAGACGGGCCTCACTGCGGGAGCAGGACTGCGGCCGCCACCCCCTGCCCGGCCGGGTCCCCTCGGCTCCCCTCGCCCGGCCGGCGTCAGTATCGGGGGGCGGCGGGGGGCGGCGGGGCGGCGGCGGGCGGTGCGGGGCCGCCCCCGGGGCAGCCGCAGCACCGCAGGGTGTAGTTGCGGCCGCCGTTGTTGTCCCAGAACTCGCCCTGCGCGCTGCGGTAGCGGATGGCGAAGTGGAGGGCAGAGCCCTCCCGCAGGCTCGGCGGGACGCACAGGGTGAAGCCGTAGCGCTCGGCCGGCGGGTCGGGGGGCAGGGGCGCGGCCGGGACGTCCACGAAGGAGAGCCACTCGTTGAAGGTGTAGCGCACAGTCACCTCCTTGAGGCCGGGGCCGCCCAGCACTTGCACGGTGCCCCGCACGTCGGTGGGCGCCGCAGGCCGCCCCAGCCGCTCCAGGCAGACGCGCTGCCGCCGCAGCCGCTCGGCGCTGGGCTCCCCGCCGTCGGGGAAGTCGGGCACCAGGAGCAGGGCGGGCGGCGGGGGGTCCCCCCCGGGCGGCGGCGGGTCCCGCTCCTCGCCGGGCGGGCTCTGCAGGTGGGACAGCGCGGCGGGCGGCACCTGCGGCTCCTCGGCGTCGCTGAAGTGCTTGACGCTGGCGAGGCTCAGCCCCAGCGAGTCGGCGAACTGCACCCGCTTCTTGCACTTGCCGCAACAGTCTTCGCCCGCCGCCGCCGCCTCCCCCTCCTCTTCCTCCTCCTCCCCCTCCTCTTGCCGCTCGCCGGGCCCGGGGGACGGCGGCCGCCCGCAGCGCCGCAGCTCCAGCAGCACCAGCCGCTCCCCCGCCGCCTCCCGCTTGGCGTCGCGGGGCACCGTCGGGGCCGCGCCGCGGAGCCGCCGCTCCTCCGCCGCCAGCTCCTGCCGCGGCCGTGCGGGGCTCGCCATGGCGGGGCGCCCCGCTGGGCCCGTCCCGGCCGCCCCTGTGCCGGCAGGCAGACGGGCCGGCACCGCTTTATCCGGCGCCCCCGCCGCAGGCCCCGGGCGGGGGGCGCGCCCCCCCAGCCTCCCCCCGCCGGGCCCGGAGCCTCCCCGCGGGGCCGGGGCTGGGGCTGGGGCGGCTGCGGGCGGGGGCGGGACCTCCGTGGACGGGCAACGCGGAAACAGCCGGGACGGGCGGCCCCGCACGTCCTCCCGCCCGCCGGGGGCCGCCGTTACCAGGGCGCGGAGGAGCGAGCGGAGAGCAACGCTGGCCCCTGCCTTGCGGGGGCTGCGGGAGGCAGCGGCAGCGGGGAGAGGGGGCCCGCCGGCGTCCGCCCGCCCGCCCCGCCGCGCACTGTCAGGCCGGGGGAAAACGCGGGGCCGTGGGCTGCTGGCGCAGACTTGGTTATTGCTATAATTAGTTATTATTATTGTCATCATCGTCATCATCGTAATTTAGGCTTCCACCCGTCGGAGATTCCCCGAAGAAAGAGCCCGCAGGGTCAGGACTTAGCAGGAGCCCCCCAGCCCCCGTGCTGGCAGCACCGAGGAGCTCCAGCCGTGCCCGCGGCGCAGGGGCGGGCGGCGGCGGGAGCTGAGCGGCCCCTCGGGACTGGGGCTGAGCCGCCGCCCTGCCGCCGGCCCGGGCGACAGTAGCGCGGGGTCCTGTTTTGTGAGACCCGTGGCTTAGACCCCTGGCTTTTGTGCTTAATTTGGTTTCCACCCATCCTAACTTCAGCGAAAAAGCTTTGAGACCAGAACTCGAGGACAGAACCCCAAAGGTAAAACAAACTGCGAAGGCATTACATTTTTAAAGTATGGTACATTCTGTAAGCCAATCTCTTTATTTTTTCACCTACACTCGGTACTAACAGTATCCGTGGAAAATCGAGTCCAAAGGCTCAGGAGGCACCCACGTGTGCACACGTGACCTCTTAGAAGGTCAGACTATCGTTAAAGGTTCCAGTTAAAAAGGAGGGAAATGAAAATAAATGCATTACCTTTTAATCAAATAAAGAGAAGTAGAATCCCTCTTAGTTTTATTTTCTAGGCATGATGCATAGTAAACAGCATACTCATAACAAGATACTTTTATTAGTACGGTGAGATCCATATCTTAGAAGTTGCCAAACTTGGTTCTGTACTTTGTGTGTGCCACAGTATTGTCTGGGGGTGATTTGCATGGATGATTGCAAAAATACTACATTATGAAACGCCCCTCCAATCTTTTTCTTACGGAAAAGACACTAAAAAGCATATGCAAATAACATGGTGCTTTCTGAAGCAATATACTCCCACTATGGATGTAGCAAGGAGAGTTTTTTTGTTTGTTTTGCACAGTTTGTTTTATTTTTAGCATCAATCTGGTTGCCAAAAAGCAGCCTCCCAGTGTGAGTGAATACAGTGCAGTTCAACTGAGTGTGCAGTCTGGGTCTTACAGAGGAATGAATATCAAAGCAGCAGAAACACGACCAAACGGTTTTCTTAGCAGATACTGCTGTGAGGATGTTCTTGCTACACCTTGACAGAAGAGCTGAACAGTGAAATGTTACGTCGAAGTGCCAGATAATCTGATTACTCGACATTTGTTTGTAGTTTGGTTTAGAGCATTGTAAGGAGAGGAATGAAGGACAAACATTCTGGCTGGCACCCGCTGTGCTGATGGAAAACATGACAAACACCACTTTGCCATCAACTGCTCATCACCAGCACTCTGCCGCAGGCTGTTGGACAAACCCTTCATAGGAGCACTTCTTTGCCTAGTCCGCTCCAAGTGATCTGGTGTGCCACTATTTCGGCTCTTTGAACTAACTAGTCTCAAATTAATGGTAGTAAACCCCAGAGCATGGTCCTGAGTTACTCATCTGAGGTCTGTGATGCAATACAAGGAGGATCATGATTGTCTTCTTCCTGCTGACAGGGAAGGTGCTGGTGTCACCTGCTTTCACCATCACTTCCGACCTGCTGGTGGCTGTAACAGAGCAGGGAATGAAAATTTTGGGCCACTCTCCTGTTAACATTCACTGTGATGAAAACAGGTTGCAATGAAGGCGCTTTCTCACCTGTCCCTGGAAGTGAGACCTCATGACTCACCTATCTGAGGCTTGTGGCACCTCAAAATTAACAAGCTGGAAAGAAAAATAAATGAATAGATGATGTGTAGATAGGCGTGCTTAGTACTTACAATATGTTTTAGATCCTTTTCATAAAATACAACACTACTACTTTATTTTCTTGAAGTGTTATCTATTTTATGGTGAGGAAAACAGAAGTGAAGAAACCAGTCCTTACTTCCTCCTGTGGAAGCTTTCCCAGCTTGCCAAATCATTAACAAATGTTTTAAGCAGCAAAGGAAAAAAAATATGCCATTTGCTCATAAGGCAAAACCATGTGGACTACTAGAAATTACAGAATAATGTGTGAGGTTTAAGCAAAATAAGGGACAGGAGAAAGCAAAACCAACTGTAAATATTGATAAGAGTTAAGTCATAGGGTAGCAATTAGTACACATTTCTTATATGTTCCATAACTCTGGGAGACAGGCCTACAAAAAGAACCACCATTCACAGAAATTAAGCAAAAGCAGTTAAGGCAACATGAACACATATTGCAGGAAAAAAATTAAAATTAGGTAATTAAGGGCATACAAAGTTGGATTTTTAGTTGGAATCAATTGCTACCATTTTGAAAGGGGTATTTTAAAATCAGATAAACCTGTGGAACAGATGTTCAACTTTGCAACAAACCGTGCCAGAGGACATTAGTTAAGGAGGCATTTAGTGTCTCTTACGTACATCAAAACGGCTTCTCTTAAAAGAACAGGGCAACCAGGATCTCAAGCTTCTAATTTACCACATTTGTTGTTAAAGAAGATGTTGAGATAAAAGCAGAGGGATTTCTTAGTAATAGAGAGAGAGAGCATATATGCAGTCAGGAGGCATTTTGCATTCCCTGAGCTTGGACCAAATGTGTTTAAGGTCATAAACTACACACAGGATCAACACAGCACCATCTTCTTTCATTTCCCCCCATCTTGTTTCCCAACTGCCCACCTTGATCCCATCCTGCATTCAACACACATATCTTGTAGGAGTATTTGCATCCTCAGAAGAAAACTGAAAATGAAATTTAAAAAAAGAATGCAAAAATCACTGATAAGCAATCCATGGTATTGTTTTTCTCACTATGATTGCATGGAAATGTATTTCTCAGTACTCATTAGACTGGAGGGTTTTTTTTGGTTTGGAGCCCTATTTGCTATGCAGATTAATAAATTGATCAAGCTGCTTAGATCAATAGTTGTCATCATTTGAAAACAAAATGAACGTTAAAATATTTGTTTGCAGACACCCAGAGTCAGTTAACTGGAGGATTCTGTGGGTTCAGTTCAACCACACAATATAATACTGAAGCCCATTCAAATACTGTTCATAATTTCTTTTAATGCACCTTTAATATTAGCTTCAACCTTCAAATCCAAAACAAGTAAATTCTCAGTTAGTCCAAGGGGAAAGTATTCTGCTTTTGAATGTACCTAGTTCAAATATGTGTGATCTCTCCAATTTCTTACTTAAGTCTTTTGTAGGAAAATCCCCCATGACAATAGCTTATAAGAAAATGTGAATGAGTCATAACTCTTAAGCACTACAAAACAATTTACAGGGATTATCACAGTTCACACACAAAATTAATACCATCTTTTCCCAAATGCTAGCAGCATTCGTACTTGCTTCACTTTGAAAATTATGTAGTTCGTCATCTCAGTTTTAACAGTCATGTTCCTTTTACAGAAATGTCAGCAAGGATATTAATAGCCTCCTCAATTATTTTTAACAAAAAGTAAAATGCTCTCTATCCCATCAGAAATTTTAACTTCTCTGTGTTTCTAATAAGGATGGGATTTCAGTTTACTGCGTTTATGAGGATGGTCAAACACTGAATGAAAATCTCAGTGGGTCCATACAATTAGAATAGAAATTATTCAGAAGTTAGATTATTAGATGTAATTTTCTTCTTTATGCAGGAAAACCAAGGAGCTCTGCTTCAAAAAGGCATGCATTAGATCTGTAATGGGAAAAGTACTGAAATGGAAACAAGTAAATGGAACTGATTACTTCAGTTTCCAGATCTTAAATACGAAGATTTAAATGTATTTTCTTCAGGATGCTCAGCAAGCACAAACCTTTAGAGTTGCTCAGACAAGATCTTTTAGAATCTCTGCTGTATATTTTTTCTTGTGTCTCAGCAGACTTTCATCTGATGTTCTTTATGGGATCTAGAGATTTCTTTAAATACAGGAAAATATACTTACTCCATTTTCCTGAACTACAGCAATGTCTGTGTTTCCTATAATGGTGTTGAATATCCTTTTCAATTGCAAACACTGAGTATTTGGCAATAAGGAAAGGAATGTCCCTTCATTTCAGTGAAATGCTAACCTCCTGGAAGGTAGAGTTTTGTAATTGATTTCAGTAGGTCAAAGATTTCCCTGCCTCTGATATAAAATCAAGACCATTCTTCATGAAAAGTAAATATATAGTAATGGTACAAAGGATTCTAAATTCAGAGTAGAGTTGGCATTAACTGTGACATAACCATGTTGAACGAAAGTCTTCTATGCACTAAGATTTCTGAAGTGTTGCTTGGATCTTGTGGCTCTTAAAGCTGCCAAGATTTGGCTTAATACCTTTGATACTTACGGGTATTTATCTAAACTTTTCATAAAACCTTAAGGCATTTGTCAGTCAGTAAACTATATGATGATTAAAAAACCTGCCATATACAAGGTGCCATCCTGCCTTCCTTATAGACTTACTGCTGCATTTCAACAGTTTAACCCAAATAAACAGTCTTTGAAAAGGAAAAGTTCAGATTATCAGTGAGAAAAAATGGTTTCAGCTTCTAAAATGTATTCACAGCATAGGAGTTGAAAAGGGTTTTGTTTTAGGGGTTTTGTTTGTTTTAATGTGGATCTCCAGAAAGTTGCAGAACCGCATCTCTTTCAAAAGTTTCTGATGAACACTAGGATCCAGGTTCTCACATGTAAAACCTCTATGTATATGTGGGTTTTTGTTTGGGTTTGTTTTCATTTGTTTGGGGGTTTGTCTGTGGGTTTTTTGTTTGTCTTTGTTTTGCAATCTAGGAAAAATATAATTTGAATCAAAATCTTGCCCTACATTATGCTAGTACTGCTTTGGACTTCTGTGTGAAAGAAGCTCCATCTTACCCAGAGTATGTTGATATGAAGGGCATTCTACCCCTAAAACTATTGATAAGCTATTAAAATAATTATTTTTTTCTTGCTGTCTCTCTTAAATTGCTGGATTTTGCTCCTGCTTTGCCACCTTGCAGTCTGCCTTCAGAAAACCAAAACCAATGTCTTCTTAAAACTCTGTAAAGAAACTTATTCAGACAGAAGATATGTTTACCTCTTGTCTAAGGATACTCCAAAATTCCAAATGCTTGATGTACTCTCCAAAATGTATTCCTAGAAACTAAGTACAACATGACAAAACAACATGTCTCTAGACCACCTCTTCGAGTTGTTAGCACATGAATATTACACGTCTGAGACATTAGATTTACCCCCTCTCCTTTCTTCCCCCACTAATGCATTGGATTTTTTTACGCATTGGAGACGAGACATGAAAATGGAAAACAACATGAACTTGTACCCACATAAATTCCGCTTTGTATTTCTGTGTTTGTCTTTGTTACAAGCAGCAAGGTGTGTAACTCACTCAAAATCAATAGTGGCATGAACTCATTTGGTCTCTCCTAGGACACAACAGAATTTGCCAGCTGGTCAGAAGGACCTTCATGACGTCGGCTGGCAAAACCTTGCTAGTCTTTAGAGTTGCGTTTGACGTGGCATAATGAAATGCTAACCTGACCTCATCAGCTCAGATACCTCCCTGTCCTTTGGGAAAACAGAGTTGTGCAATATAGCCTGTTTTAATAAGTGCTGGTAAATGCAGGCCAACCTTTTCAGTCCAGCAATCACAGCCGGGTAAGTTGTATGTGAGTTCCACTTTTTTTTTTTTCACTTGGCTTAAAACAGAGGAATAGGGTTTCCAAGTAATCTTGCTGTAAAAATTCTACATTAAAAATTGTTTGCTTGCATGTGTATTTTTTCAAACTGTCAGAAAAGGAGTAAATTCAACCCTGTCTGTCTGCATGTCCCAAGGACAGCCTCAGTTACGGGCTGTTCTCAGTTGTTTAGCTATGATAGTAGATAATAAAACAGGCATCTGATAGAGTATATCCTGTAAGAGAGACAGTCATTTATATCGATTCTCATGACTTATGAACATCATAACTTCAGTTGATGTGTATAAATACCAGTGACTATGTATCTGTAACAAAATACAATACTGCTAAAAGCACAAAAAAGAGACTTCAGAGTTGAATTTCAGTGAACGAAATAGATTTTGTAGTGGGCTGAATAAAGAGAGATTTGTTTTTCTAAAGAATGTTAATAGTTGCTACAGTAGGAAAAAGAGCAGAAATACTTGCTACTTTAATATTAGTGTCCTATTCTAGAAGATAAGCATGTACTTGAAAACTCTCAAGTACATGAACAAGAAACAGGACTGCATGACACAGCGTAATGCCGCAAAAGTAAAGGACTGGCACAATAGCTGTCATGAACAGTATGCAAACAGAAGTCACTGAAATAGCTGCCCATGAATGCAGGGATGCTTCGTCCTGCATCCCCAGAAGTAAAAATAAAAAGAGAGTTTTTTATTTCATTGACTATAAATACAGTTAAAGTCCCACATTCCCATAGGTTCAGCACCTTCACCAGGAAAGGCAGAAAAGAAGCTCCATCTGGTGGCGTGGTTGATTGTAATTGCTTTGCAATTTCATCTAATTATAAATACATTCCTCTTCTGCAACAAAATGAAAAATTGAAGTAACGTGTAAAAGAGCACCTGTTGTGCAAGTGGCACCAGCATTGTCTAACACTTTAAGAATGGAAAACACTCTAAAATCAGAATCTTCTTCTATATGAAGCAAATCAATTGAAGCCTTTCAATACAAGGCACACATGATCCTGTTAGGATACTAATCTAGGATAGAAACAGATCATCAAACAAAAATGGAAGGGTGCATTAGCACATTTCAAGAGGTGACCTGCTGCACCCTGGGGTGGGGAGAAGAGAATGCAGAAATCACTGGTTAAAGGATGGAGGAGGTGTGTGGATATGAAGTCAAGGTTGCTGCTGAACTTGTCACGTAAAATTTTATGGAACATTTACAGAGGTATTAAAAAGAATGTTGCTGTGTCTCATAATAAGGAAATAAACCATTCTTCAGTTAGTTATTTTTTATAAGAAAATAAGTTTTCTTCAATGACCAAATGGCAATTTTGTTGAAAAGATGCTACTTCCTGTCTTGAAAAAAAAAATCTTGAACTGTTCTAACTGTAACAGATTTGCAATATCTTAATATGAAAAACAAAGTAGATGCTTGAATCAATTTCTTATGTAGTAAAATGACTAAATTTTAGGAAGCTGTTTTCTTCGTCCCTGCCTCCACTATATTCTTGTTGCCTGAGCTGTGAAAATTGTAGACATGGACAAAACCAATAAAGGAACCTGGGTGCGCAGAACAGCTTAGCAAAAATAAAAGATCAGGCTGACCAACACCTATACTGGCTATTTGCGAACAATTGCTGAGCAAAATGCTGGTGGCCAGGTAAAATAATTTGACCAAAGCTAACAAATAATTTCAACTAGTATTTAATTGCAAATATCTGTGTACATGCAACATCTGAGTAATTTCAGCAGTTACTGCTTTGCAGGGCTGGGAGACACATTACCCCAAGCTGATGTTATAAAATGTTATAAGCATTGTAAAATATAAACCTAATTGGGTAAATGATGCTAGGTGTAGCCACTGAAATTCTATGCCTCGTTTCATGTACAAACTCATGTCTGCTACTGCTCCTTCAGGAACCCACAGCAGTTTCTCTCAAGACAGTACCTAGCCCGCGTTTGTGCTAAAACCCAGCAATCTTAAACACAGATATACATAAACCTTGTCCTGCAAACTCAGTAAAACAAAAATACTGTTTGTCTACTCTTTTGTAGTGCCCACATTTCAATGGGCAATATGCTGCATTTCATCAAATCAATGCATCATTACCTTTTTTTTAAAGAGCAGAGCAGAGCTTAGTATTAATTACTCACCCCAAAAAAACAAAAACCTTCCATGTTAAAAGAATGATGGGAATACAGATTCAAGCACCAATATGTTGTCGTCGGTCGGAGCGGGAGGACGACACGGTGATCAGGGATACCAGCCCCCTTTATTACAACAGAGCTTCTACTTATACACTTCTGGGTGTCACACA